>JAVJGG010000029.1:51202211-51213728 GCA_035590195.1 Aviceda cuculoides | reverse complement strand
ATGCCCCATCCCTGGCAGTGTTCAAGGCCAGGTTGGATGGGGCTTTGAGCAACCTGGTCTAGTGGAAGGTGTCCCTGACCATGGCAGCGGGGCTGGAAACAGGTGATCTTTAAGGTCCTTTCCAACCCAAACCATTCTGTGATTATGTGATTCTATAATTCTACAATTCTATGATATTTTTCAAGATCATTTTAGATTCCACCTTTGTTCTCCAAAGTGCTTATACATTTACTCAAGCCTGCTGTCATTCACAAGCATTTAGTTAAACTTCTTATTAAAACAAGTCAGTGCTTGTATTTTGAATAGAACCAGACCTAAGAAGCATCACCAAGATATCTCATTTAAAATCCTTTTCTAGTCTGATAGTAAGAAGCCTCTGACAATTACACTTCAAAATTGATTTACTGATCAGTCCTGTCTTACTACAATTAGATCTTCGTAACCTTAGTGTTAAAAAACTTTTTCTAGTATCATATAGCATCTTCTTTTACCTTCTTTCTCACCTGGCTTTTTACTAAGTCAGAAATTAAATCAGATTATTTGGAATAATGTCCTCTATTACATTTACATTTTATTTATTTCTCTTTAATAAGTTGATTATCTTCTGGGTATTTGCAAATGGTTGCTTAATAATTTCTTCTAGCATCTTCCCACAAGCTGAAGTTAGGCCTACCAGTCTGTAATTTCTCAGCCGTCGACTCTGTTTTTCATAGGCAGGTTCTATATTTGTGCCTCTTCAGTCTTTTGGTACTTCTGAATCCTCCACAAACTCTTGAAGATAATCACTAATGACTCAGTTTGCTTCAGCTAGTTTCCTGCAAAATCTTCAAAGACCCAACTGACTCAAACATCTCTGCCATCACAAAATACTTTAAAACCATTCTTCCTGTGATGCAACCTCCATCCAGTGTCCAGATTAACTCTGTCGACATCTAGTCACAGGTTACCTTCTTTGCCAAGACGAGCAAAACATCCCTGGGATGCTTCAGCCTTCTCTGCATCTGCATTAATTGTCCTTCCTCAGTATTTTACTTGTGATTTATAAAACCGTTATTATCCCTCTGATGGTAAAGCTGAAGCACAGGAGTCACTGCCTCTCCACTCTCTGGAGTCCAGTGGGCTTCACTGGGGGTCCTGTGTAGTTCTTGCTCCATAACTCATCGCAGTAAGAAATGCAGTGGCAAAATGGCCTCGTCCCTGTTGTTGTGCTGCTGCAATTGCTCTTTGATCACACTGAAAACCATGCTGGTGAAATAATCCAGGTGGTTTGAAAGAAAGAAAGAAAGAAAACAGAAAAAAATGTTGTTTTCCCCCCCACCCTTGTGTAGTTTCAGAGATTCTTTCAGAGCACATGTGTAGGCACAGCAGGGTGAAGCTACATGTGATGAAGTGCCTCAAGGTGACCATGTTATCATCTCTAAAAGGGAGAGGACACACTACCTTTTCCCCCAAGTCTCATACTTCATCTTGCTTTGCACTGGCTCTGGTGTTTGCCCAGCACTGTAGCGAGCCAGTTCAGCTTACTAACCTAGCAGAGAAATAACTCAAAAAGCAAGAAAGAAGTTGCAATTCTTCAGCACCTGTGAATTCTGATAGCTCTAGGAAGAGTCAATCCAGCACCAGAACTGGCACATCGGGAGGGTAAGGTGGGACTGGGGTAAAGGAGCAAGACACCTTTGTCTTGGGTGATGTGTTTTTACATCAGCTCAACCAAGTCACACAGCTTCACCCTGAGGGGACAGTGAACTACAGTGCATTGGCAGAGGTGGACCACTGGGAACCTCTTTCTGACAGTGGCTTTGCAGCCAGATAAAACCTATCTTCTGACTGTCACTTCAGTAGGTGTCTTCTTTTAGACTTTACTAGTCTTTGGATCAGCCCTTAGGAAGACAGCAGTCAGAGTTTACCTAAGCTTCTGCAATCTTCATTTCCACGTAATGCTCCAGCTGTAGTTTTCTGTAGCATCTGAGGAGGAAGCTCATTCACTCATCTGCAAGCCCGTCCCCCAGCCCCTTTTATTCCTTTAAATATTAAAGATTACATTCAATGCTAAGAAGCAAGTGTCTGATTTTCGGAAGTGCTGAGCTCCCATTGTCTTCAGTGGGCGTCGCGGCTGCTCAGCATTTCTGAAAACCAGACTCATAGTGATCAGCATATTGCAAAAATATTTAACAGCTAAATCTTTCCTGTCGCCTCCTTTCCATCCTCAAGCCAACAGAAAGTTTCTCCCTATCCCACATCCTGCTCCCTGTAGAAGGACCACCTTTGTCCCTCTGTCCCACCACTCTCCTATCCCCATCACCTACATCTTACAGGTCAGACTCTTCACCTGGAGCACATTCGGTGGGATTCATCCGATTAACTGCGGATATCTGCAATGTGGGTGTCTGCATCTGGGCAAGTTGCCCTAGACTCTGTTCATAGTCAATGGAGGGTGAGTCAGCAGAGTCAATGGAGCTTAGGGTGTGATTTCACATCCCAAAATAGGCATCCACATTTGGTCAGATGACTCACACTCTGAACTTCATTGACTATATCTACTATACCTCCAGTGTCTTCAGTGGGAGACTAGGCAAGAAACTCAGGTGGGACACCTGTATCAGATCCTTAAAGTGAGATGAAATTAATCCCACCCCTCCTGTGAACTAATACATCAACTTGCTGCGTATGTCACATTCACTTCCTTCTTTAAGAACCATTTCTGTCTTAGTGTCTACAGAGAGTGAATCAAGTAATAAAGGGTAGTGAAGTGGAAAGATAATGGTAGGTCATAGCAGAAAGTCAGACCGAGCCTTAGGTTTGATAAATTGGAGCAGTTTTATTGAATCCCGTGGAGTCTCTCTGCTTCATATAAGAATTTTCCTTAATAGAATAAAAAAAAAAAAAAAGGAAAAGAAAAAGAAACAAAAGCTAAGTATGCTTGTGAACTGTAAAGGCGTATTCTAGCCATTATCTTTCCATGTGAATTTATGGTTCATCGTCTTTTCCTTCCAACTTCACTTTTACTGTCTAGAAGAGGAGACTTTCACCAGTGGTAGGCAGTTCCTGCTCCTGACCCTCGCTGTGTGCTGCGTAATGCTCCGGCATCTCACTGATTTCTGCTTGGAAGGACTGGTGGAGAACTGCTGGGATCTCTGTAGGACTGCAAGCAGAGTGCAATCTCTAGCATCGTGAGATTGCATGTCAAATATCCTCCACCTCCTTTGCAATACAAACTCACCTTTATCCTCAGTTGTGTGCCCCACCTAGAGATTTTAAACTATGATTATTTCTGGTTTCTGTGATAATTTAGGAATTGGTCAGTTCCCTGTGGACTAACTCTCAAACTTCTCTTTGCAGAAATTAGCAATCGATTTACAATCTGAATATTTACCCCAAACAAAGTGACTTTACCTGGCGCATCCTGGAAACTCCAAATGCAGGCAAAAATCCATGTCAGTACAGCTTAGCCAAGTAGGGAGCAGCACGGCAGGAAGAGCATAGTTATGAAGTAGATATGTAAGAATCAGTGTGGAACATGGCAAAATACAGAATAATAATACATTGAATTTAATTAGTTCTCCTCTGGTTTTCATTACTGCTGTTGCTGTCTTTTGCTATTCCAGTTCATCAGGCATAAGCACAGATGCTATTGCTACTTTCTACATATTTAAAAGACAAAGCCCACCCTCTCCTCAGCCTTAGATGTTTCCTCTTAACTCCCTCATTCATTACACCAGCCAGTTTAAAATTACCCTTCTGTGTTATGAAACCCACCACAAAGGGAGACCAGCCTCTGCCACAATTTCCCTCTCTCTCTTTCATTATTAGCAAGCATTTCTTGGAGTATTTCTGCTGTCAGTAAGTCTTCCCTACAGCTCTGACTTTATCCTTGTGCCCCATTTGTTCTGACTCGTTTCAAACATAAGCTGAAAACAGTTCATCTCTCCCTAGCTTCTGCCTGTTAATTTCTCCTACCCTCTGTTACTATTTAGCTATAGCCATATTATTTAACTCTAGACCATTTCATGGGGGCAATTGGTATGAAAGGTTCTACATAAAGTATTGTAGTAGGTAGACAATTTGTCATTTAGTACAACAGCTAACTAGCATTTTAGATCTGATTGGTCTGAATTGCTGAAAACAGACTGTGTTACCAAACCTCTCCTTTTTATGAAGATTAAACAACACGTTTGCTTACTCCACTGGAGAAAATGCTAAGAAACCAAACGGTCTCGTCGTCTTTCTTTCTCTTGTCTGTGCACGTAGATTTGTGAGTGTATCGCACCTACTGACACACACAAATCATTGAACAATATAAAAATCTTCCATAACGAAGCCCTCAGATCTGTCGCTGGTGAAGGTTGTAGTGTCACTCAGGGACTCGTTGACAACCTTTAAGGCAAGAGAAGGATTCTCGAGAATGAAAGAGCTAACATCTATCAGCCATAATTGAGCAAATTAATAGCTTTCTGAAGTCTCTTCTTTGGTTAGCGTCCCATGAAATGACATAAATGTGGCAGAGTTTCACTTACAGCCCCTGCTTGCTTGTTTTCTTTTTCTTTTTGCTATCGTCTTGTGTACAATGTGCAATGACAGTGAAGTAAAGGGGCTTCCTCTACAAAATCAGCAGCAATTTTAGCACTGAAACAAAGATGTAAAAGGTGAAGACTGAAGAGTGTTCATTTTCCCCTCCGAAGGAGGGAGGGAAGGAGCAACTTTGAAGGAAGATTTCTTTGCATTTAGACACCAGTTTTGCCCCAGGTGTTGGCTCAGTCGCAGGAGGAATCAGTAAGAAGCCAACGATGGGATCTGGAAGACCTGACTTCCACTCCCCCATCTTTGAGTAAGTACTTTATGGCACTTTTCTTCCCACTTCACCACTATTTCTGGACATCAATGGCTACACTGCTCACTTGCTGCAGAAAGAAACACTGGCAAGTTTTCCTTGAAACAGGGACTTTCCTCTGTGCTTGCTACCAGAGGAAGAAAATATTAGGGAGAAAGTGTAATAGCCTCCCCTGGAAGAACTAGTAAGTGGGTGCTCTCCACTCCCGTTACCAGAGGAAGAGAAAAGCCAGTTTGGGCCACCGTAATTATGGGCAGTTCTCCATATTTCAGACAACTCAATACTCTTGTTTTGTTTGTGCTCTGAAGTGTAAATATGGTAGTAAATTGTTGGCATCGATGTCTTTATAAAGGACACAGAAACTGTTCAAGACACAGTCGGCATGAAGGTGCTGCTGCAGGCAGGATCAGGTCGTTGCTATTTAGAGTAAAGCAGTACATCACAGTACTCATCAAACTGAGTGTTATAAGTAAGCAGAGATGAGAAAGTGGGGCTGAATACAGATCCAGAGGCACTAATCCCTAGTGTGGCACAGTATTCTGTCGTATTCCCAGGCATATGCCTTAACCTGTCCTGCTTTTTTCTGGAACTGAAAGCTATTCTAAGAAATCAACTTAGCTCTTTGAGACTGTCTCCTTAAAGCTTTTCCTTCAGCTTTAAAATAATATTTGTTTATCTTTCCCACCCACTATCTAGTTTTTCTTTTCTTTCTTTTTTTTTTCCCCTAAAGGACAGCAGTATTCCAGTATTCATCTCATTACACTATTTACAGAGTAAACCGAGGTTGTGTTATTTGCTTTTACTTTTCTAGTCTCCGAAATTTCCCAGGTCATCCAGATCTATTAAAAATAAACCTAAGTGGGTCAGTCTTCTTCTAAGAACATTCCTTTTTGTGGAACTTGCCTGGTTTGTTTTTAAGGCCTTCCTTCTGAGAAAAAAAAAAACCAAACAAACAAAAAACCACAACAACAGGAGAAGAAATCTCGCTCTCTTACTGTTTTCCCAACTGAACCAAATATTCTCATATGTCTCTCACATGTTAGTGGGTTTCATCTGTGTACACTACCTACTTTGTTAAATGTTCTTAGTTTCTAGTTGTACAGACAGATGAAACATTCACAGTCAGGTCTTCAGGGACATGCAGTCCTTGTGCATGGTGGGCTTCCTTTGCAGTTCCCAGTTCTTCTGGGGTTAGAGGATGGTTCATTCTCTAATTTTTCTAGATGCTTTCATTTTTGTTTTGTTTTCTCCACCTTGGATTTATTATTTATGGAGGTATTTATTTATTGATTCTCTGGAGGAGAAAAAATTGTTGAAAATAAGCCAGTTTAAAAAATGAAACCATGCTCGTGTCCCCAAAGTTTGTGTGCTAACAGCCAGAGGGGAGCTGGTTGATACTTAGTCCACACAGCCAGCATTATTTATTCATTATTTAGGAACATAAATGCACCAGTTTCTGTCTTCACACACATCAGTTTGTTCCTTCCCACACCTCTTCCCACTCTGGCTATTCCAGAGCTTCACAACTCTTATGCTGACAGCCTTCTTCTCATTTCCAGTCCGTGTGTGTTTATGGCTAGTTTACAAGCATTTGTCCTTGTGACAACATTTTCAGTTAGTTTAACTAGCTTGTCTCCCTCCCTGCTGTTTACTCCCCTGCTTTATTTATGGAGATTGGTCATACTCTTTCTCAGCCTTCATTCTGGTAGTCTAAACCAGCCACGGGTAGTATACACACAGACACTAAATGAAATGTGCCATCTTCAAAACATCTCTCATGGGATTTGAACTGGGTTTTGGTGGAACAAACGCCATAGTCAAAATCTCCCAAGCCGTAGACCAGCTTTAGGACTTCACAGTTCTGCTTTGTGACAGTGATATTGGTCCTCTCAGGCCTTCAGAAGCAGTAGCAACTTTTAAAGAGTTAATTGGAATATTTTCTTGTGACACCAGTGCAAACTTGTCCAGTTCCTCTGTGGAAAATATTCTTAATCTGCAGAAAACTGAGCTGCAGGGTTGGTTTCACAAGGTTAAGCCCTAGAGCAGGATGCCATGCAGGATCTGGCTCCTTCCTCCTCGCTTATGGGTTCTGTTAGGAGAATTTAGAACTTGGCACAGGCGATAAAAGAATGTGATGGTGCAGAAGTTTATCCATGGTTGTCCTGTCCTGCACTGTCACAGCATTGACTCCTCTGTTGGGGAATTGCATTAGGAAAGCTGCAGGATGAATTGTTAAATTGGCTGGGCTAGGGCTAGGTCGTGTTGGCCCTGCTTGACATCTTCATTTCATGCATTCTCCTTTGCTAAGGACTGCTCAGCAGCAGGTGAAGTCATCCCTTCCAGAGAAGAGCCATCGCTCATTCTCCCGTGGGTCTCGGATTTGCACACCCATGGTTCAAAGACAAGATGGTATTCACATTTCATTTATTACAGCAGCCTTAAAGAAGGTAATATTCTGGACCAGTCTGGCCTTCCTAATATGACTAACAATACGCTTACATACTATCTGTAAGCTAGGGCTAAGCTGCAGGCCATCATTTTCTCTGAAACCTGAGAAGTTTTCTCTGTTCTCTCAGCTTCCCAGTCAGCTTGCTTTTGGCAAAGTTAGAGTGCATGAAGAAGAAAAAGATCTGCCAATTATATCCTTACTGTCTGCTGCTCAGAGGGCAAACACATGTCTTATGCATTATGATTCAGAAACCTGCTTGCACATTTTTTTACCAACTTCTGAATTCTCTGTATTGATCTGCCCGTTAAAGGAAAAACACAAAGATCTGAATGAGGATTAGGGTCCAATGCAAAATGTGGTTGGCACTACTTCAAGGTAAAAGTTTCCTCCCACCAAAGAGCCAGAAAACTTACTAGCAGCCCCAGTTTTGTCCTCATGAAGAAAAATCAGTCACTGATTTGTTGGCAAGAATATTGGTGACTAAAAGGGGTCTGTAGTCCAAAATTAGGTTTTATTTAGATGTAGTTTATTCTTGAATCAGAATCATCAAAAGAAAAATCCAGTTTCATTGCATTTAAGTTCATTGTTTGCTTTTGACCTCCAAAAATAGTATACTGAATCTATAATGTTCTCAGTATTGAAGGAAGGTGACATCCAGGAATCTGCGAGGAGTTTCTGAGCCAACATGACCTTTCTTTGATATCAGAGCCTCCAAAAACCTTTTTTATGTCCCTTTTTCTGACCTGCCTTAGGAAGTATCCCCCGGTGTGATTCACATCCCTACTCTCTACAGAGCAGACAAGTTCGAATGATCACCTTGAAGCTCTCCAGTATCTCTGTGGGAAGAGACTAGTTGCTTC
Organism: Aviceda cuculoides; assembly: GCA_035590195.1. Taxonomy (NCBI): domain Eukaryota; kingdom Metazoa; phylum Chordata; class Aves; order Accipitriformes; family Accipitridae; genus Aviceda; species Aviceda cuculoides. The sequence continues at coordinate 51,205,591 of JAVJGG010000029.1, read as the reverse complement.
TGGCCTGGGAGTGAACCCAGCAGTATGGACAACGGGAGGACTGAAACATGGGGATGAACCCTGAAGTGATGGTTGCTGCACTTATAGTGAGATGCTGACACTGCTGAACCAACATTAAAGAGCTGTATTTTGTCACACCTCTATTCGTCCTTTCCGTAGCAGATTTCCTACGTCAAGCTGGAGGCAGTCATCTGGCATGAGATCTGTCTAAATGGCAGAGAAATTCCCCATCAGCTGTTCTTGGGAAAAATCAGTTCTGTCTGTATTCGAGAAGCTCTGAGCTTGCTAAGCTCCCTACCTTTTAACTGCAAATTGCTCTAAATATTTTTCCCTTATCATCAATACAGCACAGGGAAGCAAATCCAGTTTGAGGCTGAGCTGGTATATTTTCAGGCCAGTTTCAGCCAGCTGTTTTATTCATTTATTTTTACCTATATGTGCAAAACCTTGCCTTTCTTGAAAGCCATGGAAGTTCTGCTGTGATGCCATAGAGAACAGTCCAGCCCAGAAAGTCCAAAACCAACCAACTGGTGAGCATTTATGTCATCTGCTGTATTCACTGGGAGGGATGGATGCTGGCACTCCTGCCAGATGCTCTGTTGCTGGTAACCTAAAACCAGGCAGCTGTGAAGTAGCCTGCCATAACGTGAATGCAGAGAGGCAGGGTCAGGAGCAAGGGGGTTTGGGTCCAAACTTGAGCAAGTCGGGAGGAAGGAGGGCAAAAAGTGACCCAAAGATTCCTTGCAATTTTGATTTTGACATCCACTTTGTTCAAACTGGGCCAAATTTCTTCCAGCAGGAGTGCATCTCCTGGGGAATGGTTGTGGGAGAGTAAAACACCGGTAATTGCTGTTGCCAAGTCCATCAAGCAGGCCTTGTATGAACTGTTTGGCATTGTAGGAGACACAAAATGGCTCGCCTTCAAAATGCTATTGTAATTTTCATCAAAACTATGCTCCTGACTCAACACACTGTACTTAACACAATTTATGACAATATTTCTTCCTCAATAGCTTTTTGTAGAGTGTGTGCAACCTATTCTGCAGACTGCTGGTTTTCTTACTTAGCATCTATTTTATGGTCTGCATTTTAAATTCCTTTAAGTGCAGGCAGTTGAAGAACAAGTTTCTCAGAGAGAGAGAGAGAGAGATCACTACTCAGTCCCAATTCCCTCATGCAGTGTCTGTATATTCTTTATAGGCCAATACCTTGTCCCCCAGAGACTGCAGCATTTCAGGAGTAGACAGAACAATCCCAGTCTATGTAAATCATTTAAAGTTATAGTATTCTGTGAGATTCTTCCACATATGAGATGGAGTGTTGATATTGATATGACAGTAACTTTTAGCTGGGATCACAGACCTCTCATACTAGGCATTACCCAAATCTATAGGGAGAATTTGTTCCTGCTTCGGAAAGCTTGCATTGTAAATAGCTATGTGAGATAAAGGATGGAGGAATAAACAAAGGCAACCACAGATGATACGTCTACATTGTCAAATAACTCCCACATCTTGGGCCCCTGATCATCTACATTGCATAAATATTAATTCTCTGCCATTTTTTTTCTTTTCTTTTTTTGAGTGAACCAACTAGTCCATTCCAGAATGAAACCTGGATGTTTGTGGGATGAATCACCTCTGTGTGAGTGGAAACACACCAGGTTTAGCTCCTTGCACCATCCAGAGCCCTCCAACACTCCACTAGACTTGCACTGTCAGCCTCCAATGTCAAACCATATAATCCATCCTCATACAATCATGCCATAAAACCCCAATCTGGTGGGCAGCAGCAAAGTTTTCATGTGTTTCAGGCTGCTTTGATGTGAAAACAAAACCAAAAACACCCAAACAAAAAATCTACACAGAACTTGGTTATTATATCTTAGAGCTACAGAGGCACCTTGGTAGGTCCAGAGCCACACGCTGTGACCCATGGACCCTGCTGGGCCATTTCAGAGGAGCCAGTCCAGGACAGGGTGGATACAGCTGCCCTGTACCATGTAGTCAAAATCCCAAAATAGACATTTTTTAGCAGTTTGAAAATAACCATAACATAGTCCCATGGCAGAAAAGTTTATTAAACTCCCAGCTCCAGCTTTCTTGTCACTGAGCCCAGCTTGGGGAAAGGGGGATGAAAGGAAGATATAAGTCTAATGTCTTCCTAAGGGGTGATCACAACATGAAAAGCCTGAACTGCCACCAGTGAGCAGGATTATCACTGTAGGAGAAAGCCACGCTGATGATGTCTGACAATATAACATACAGCAAAAGTCAAATATGTCAAAGCACACCTTCAGACATTTGAAGTGCTTTAATTTGTGCATAATTGATTGCTTTCAAGGCTGAAAAATTGTATTTTGATTATGACCTTAGCACAGGTTCAGGTTCATAAGTCAATGGATGACTGTTGTGCAGGTGAACTCCAGAGGTCGTACAGCAGAAACAAGCCTGAATCCTTTGGCTGAAGAATCAGCCTTTTCCTCAGCATGACCCAAACAATCAGAGCCCACGAATTAGCAGAGGTGACAGGAGCAGTGGGAACGTGAAAACATGGCATTAAAAAGGAGTCTGTCACAAAGACTTGGTTATGCTTTTCCACTTCACATACATTCTCCCAGCCCCAAGGCTTTATTATTCTGTGTGCATTAATGGTGAAACATTCCCTTTTGATCAGATGGTCTTCTGCAAAGCCAAGGAATCACTTAAATCCCCCCAAACTCCTCTTTGGGGAAGCATAAGTGATGCATTGTATTTTCCCAGCCCTCTTTACCCAGCAGCTTGATGTAGATCTTGGTTGAAGACATTAAAAGCTTTAAAGGGTGTTTTGTGATGTGGTGATCTGTACTGTGTGAGGTGTCTCCTTAAACTCTTGAAATACTGTAACAGGCTGCACCAGCAAAAGATAAAACTTAGTTGGATGGCCTAGGAAGACAGCTTTTTAATGATACTTACAAAAGCCTCGCAGGAAATCTGGGAGATCTTGTGGCTAGAATTCTTCTGGTGTGTCTCATGATGCTGTATTATTATTTGTAATAAAACTTTATTTCAGCCATTGATGTATGCAAACAATGTAGCCATGTACATTATATAGATGCTTCTCTTCCTTACCATTAATTTCATTTCATTAATTTCATTTGGCTTTTCTTACAGGAAGAATTCACACTTGTAAACCATCTTCCGTCTGTCTCACCTGCTTATTTAAGATGCAGAGAGACAAGAGGTTTTCAAACCTTCATGAAACAAATACATAAGCTGTAATTTAGTATATCTACTCAGTAGTCTGTGACACAAGTTGCTTATCTCTCTTTTTCTGTCCCTTTTCTTCCTCTCACAGTGCTGTGCTGTGCTGCCTTAGCTCTCCCAGCCTGCCCCCCCCCC
>JAVJGG010000029.1:51177954-51188637 GCA_035590195.1 Aviceda cuculoides | reverse complement strand
CAGTTGGGGTCAGCTGTCCCGGCTGTGTCCCCTCCCAACTCCTTGTGCCCCCCCAGCCTCCTCGCTGGTGGGGTGAGGAGCAGAAAAGCCCTTGGCTCTGGGTAAGCCCTCCTCAGCAGTAACCAAAATATCCCTGAATTATCAGCATTGTTTCCAGCACAAATCCAAACCATATCCCCATACCAGCTACTATGAAGAAAATTAACTCTACCCCAGCCAAAACCAGCACAGGTGGTACGTTATCTGTCTTCTTCTATGTAATCTATTTTTAGAGACCAACATCCAATTGCTAAGTCAGCTATGAAAATATTTATTTTTATGATAACATTCAAGTTTTTAGATAAGAAAATTAAGCTGATGGGATGCATGTAAAAATCAGTAAGCTCTTTGATATATTATCACATGGAAAGTGAATACTTAATTTGAAAAAGCTAGAGATTATACAAGACATTTAAAAGTGGGTAAGACACTGATTTAAGGGGCGATATTGAGATATGATCAGTAGCTGCTGGATTTGAATTGGCAGTACAAACTGGGACTAATCTTTGTATTTTCATAATGTGTTATTTTACCTTGGTGCATAGTCAGGAGGTATTGGGAGTTCAGAGGAAGAAAAGGCTATTGCTGACGAAGGATAGTTTTACCCGTGTTAGTGAAGCAGCAAATACATTTCCTACAGAAAGTACCAGGTTATTCACTTAGGGACTAATAATTTCCACTGCAAAATGATAACACATCAGCTGAAAGCGAGAAAGGAAAATGCTTGTGCATTCCAGGGTGAGAATAAATTATTAACATACAGGACCATGAAAAGATGCATGTAGCCATAGGATATGGTAGGCAAGATATTTCTAGTGCTAAGAAGGGACTACTGCCGGTGTACCAGATACTATGGGGACCTCAGTTCGAGTATTGTACGTCATTCTGGGCAACAGAAGTGAGTTCAAGTAAGAGCAGAGCTTAACAGAGCTGCTGACATGATGGGGAGAGGGAAGATGTTGCCTGAAGAGAAGCATTTATACCTGCTGCAGTCTGCAGCTTAGCACTGAAACGTGCTAGCCGGCTTCTTACAGGCTCAGATAATGGAAGTCCTGGCAGCGCACAGATGAAGTTCCAGCATGGAAATTCACCTTTTTGCTGTCCAGAGTAGAATGCCAAAAGCAGAGGTCCTTTGCCTGGCACTTCAGCAGAGTCACTAGTAGCTAAGGTTGTCTCTATATGGCATGATAGCATAGCAAAAAAAAAAAAAAAATGCTGAGAGGAACTGTTTATCCCTAAGATCAGTAGTATTGTAAGAACAAACATGCTCATGAATAAATTCATGCTAAACTTGAATTAGGACTGTCCAGGCGAGACCGTCTGACTAGGGTTTAGGTGGAGCCTGATGAGCTGGCAATAGGGGACAGGGCACCAATGCAGATGTCCCTTTCAGTATGTGCTCCTAAATAAATCATAGTAACAAAAACATTTCAAGAAAAGTATCTCAGCCTCCCCTCTCCTGTCCTTAATTCTGTTGGACTCCACGCTGTTCCTGTGACAGTGCTCCCCCACAGTTTAGTGGTGCCTGGGACCTGTTGTGGAATTATTTTTTACCACTTTCATTTCTTTATGTGTTTGAAGTAAGAATGTCTCATTATGTTAAGTACAGTAAAATAGACAAGAAGTATGATTACATGACACAGTTCTCTTCAAGAAGAGATGATTGTACCCAAAAATTCAGGAAGGTACCTTCTTCCTAATATTGTTGTTTGAACTTTTCACAGCTACTGAAAATTGTGAATGTGTTCTGCCACCAGCTGCTCTCAAACCAGCCTAGAGAAAACATGGCTCGTATACATGAGCTTTAGATTATGTTTGCTTTGTTTCTTTGTGTGACACAAAAGCTCTACTTTTAGTAAAAGAACCTGACGTGTTTTTCTTCTTTGAATAATTTGTTACTTTTAAATTTCATCTTACTTTCAAGACTGCAATATCTGAGTGGGTTTGGTTTAGACCAGTTCTCTCTGTGTGTTCTCCCAAGCTCCCATGTACTTTGATTTGTTGGGATTTCAGTGCATCTTACCTGTGCATTAGTTTTCATGGGTAATACTTAGAAGGAGGACATTTATTTTATTTAATGATGCAATTACAAAGGTATCTTGTTTATTACATTAGTGCCCACATCCACGTCAGACTTGTCTTCAGGAGAATGAGTATCATTTGTCTCATTCGGGACCTGTAACTTTATGCCTCAATTGTTCTGTACTATTGCATAAGTAACATTGCCAGGATCTCTATTAGATGGGGACACCAGGTAACTTAAGGAAATTTAATACCCTGGCATTTTCAGCTGCAGAGCACTTTGTCCTATTATTAATCAAGGCTCCAGAGTCTTATTCGTCTCCTGATTAAAGATTTCAGCAGAAGGGAATCATGCAAGCTTTAAGTACAGTATTTTTAATTAGGGACAAATTCAGGATATCACTATGCATTACCTCTTTAGTAGGTGTAATTAAAGAGCTGATCTGTAACGAGCCCGCTTGGAAAAATACTTATCTTTAAATCTTAGCAGCCTACTCTTAAAAAACAGACCAAAAGAAATGGGGCATAAAATCTATCCCTCAGAAATCTGGATGGGAAATGTCCTGTGGTCATTGTTGCCACCTGAAGGCTGAACACTTTTAAGGAAGACGGGTTCGGATTCGGTCACACTACATCGTATGCAAAAGCACACTCACCCAGTCTTCATGCAAGCTAGAAGTATGTGGGGAATCACTTCAGTTTAAGAAACTGTTTATGAATTATCTGTAAAAAGCAGTAGGATTTGCTGTAGTTAACTTTAATCATCTAAATATGATATATCTAGTTTAAACTAAATCATCTAGGCTCCTAGTGGGAAGAGAAAGACTCCTGCAATTAGGGATTCATCCCAATCTGTGATAAATGTTTGAGACTGGCTATCGAGGCAGACTGTGTGATATACCACACATGGAAACTAGGCTACCCTAAGACATTTGGTGAAGCAAAGAAAGAAGGGTCTATGTAACCAGAAAGGTTAAATGACTGAATGCTTTAGAAACTCAGTAAAGAAATTTGTTCCATCTGCAGTCAGAAGCCCCTCTGGCTTGCATATATTATCAATTTCTGCAGTGGCTACTACAGCTTTCTCTGGGATGATGCTTCCCTCAGCTTTCCCTCCTCTCATCACGGGCTTCTTCCACTGAAAAAAAACCTCTTTAAAGATGAACCACGTTGGTTTTGTTAAGCCTCCATGGTGGTATGAACATCACCATGGAGCACAAATGTGAATGAAGGGTGCATGATACACAACTGAGAAGGAAAGATTCTCCCGAGCGGTATGGATTTTAGTTGAGATAATTTATTTAAATATTACAAGCCCATTACTATGGGAAGCATGTGCACCAAAACCAAAACCAACATTGTTTTGCTAATTTGCCTACTGTTCCTGACCACAAATTCATTTTCTGTAATCTCCTTGGAGCTGACTGGTATGACCTTGAGTTTTAGGAACTATCACAGGAGTTTCGAGTCCTACCCAATGCATAGTTCAAGGGTTCTCCATTGCTAGAGGGAATACTAGTTTAATATAGTACTGCAATTGGGTTAGAGCAGCTGAAAAAGCTACTACAGCTCAGCTTCCAATTAACACTTTTCAGATGAGTTGCTATAAATGAACACGTTAGTGTTCCCAGCTCATTCCAGCATGAAGAGTAACAGGGACTACATCTTAGCTGAGGAGGCACCAAGTAGGACCGAAGGAACAATAAACCTGCTGGTTTCTGTGAAAAGAAGGTATCTCACAACAAATATAACTGTCCCTTAATGGATGCTTACAGGATAGCTGAGATGTCTGAAGGCACTGGTTCGTAGAGAGTTGATGGAGAATACCAGACTAGCTCTGTTGGATATACTCTGGATGGAAATCCACACCATGTAAATACTGTAACGAAACTGGGGAAAGCTTACCTGTGAATCAGCCACTACTGTCATTATTTGCAGTGAGTCATTGGAAGTAAAATAAATACACACATGAGCTTTAAAGAAAGGCGTATGGTAACTTACAGAAAAGCTCAGGCTGTGTTTCTGAAATTTGTGGTTTTCACCAGTAATACCAAATTTAAAAAGCCATGTCAATGCAATGCAGTGTACTGATTGTCTAAAGACATTCATCTGGTTAAAATTTGTTGAAAAATTGGCTGGACAAACTGTATGTCACCCAGGAGTTGTCCAGCCCTCTTATTTTAAGTTTCTCTTAAAGCAGACACCACATGAAGAGGGTATGAACTCTGTTTCATTGAATAATTCAACAGAAACATGATGGCACATTCAAACTTGATCCCTGGCTGGTGATCCAGTAGTTCAGATCTAGTCCTGAGGACTGCAGGATCATAGTCTGATCTTTCTTTCTTCATTAGTGGCAAAAGGGGCCTGTACTGGAAGGGCTAAAGAGCACATTGAATGTTAATGTTACGGCAGATATGGGTGGAAGAGAGCGCAGTCGCAGGCACAAACCAACTTCATTATACCAAACACTCACATGCTGCTGGCAGTTGCTGAGCCTCAGATCCTAAATTTCTTTGGGAGAATTGTCCCAACAGGTGTGGAAAATAATGGTTAAATTTATTACACTTTTATTTTTTCCAATTTAAGAAGGTAAATAATTAAAAAGAACTAAATGCTTTTAACAAAATCTAATGGCACATTAAGGTGAAGAGAAAAACATTATTTACCTCACTAGGAAAAGTACCTGCAAAAGCAATCATTCCTTTTCAATTAACCAAAATGACTGTAGGGAATTAAAATGACAGCTGCAGGAAATAAAATGAGGGTGAGAATGTACTGACAATGTACAGTAGTAGATCAGGAACTACCTCAAATTTGATTGATTTGTGTAGGGTTTCTGTATAGGGGTTTACTATGTATGGGTTTGAAGACTTTCTTCATATAATTTTAATATTGCTGGAGCACAACAACAGGGACAGGCATGTAATGATATGTCCCTAACACCACTTCTGCAGTGTTCAGTTTGGGGATGAATATTAAAGAAAATGATCTTACTGTCGTATAATTTAGCCCATATTATCGGAGACAGCAAGAGGGATATAAGCCAAGGATTAGGATGCCAAAGAGCCGAGTTCCAATCTTGTCTCTGCAAATGGCTTGATGTATGCCCTTAGGTAAATTCTCTACTTTCTCTCTTACAGCTTCTCTTTCTGCATTAACAGGATAATAATATTTAGATGAGCTTTGCAAGGACTAATTAGTTAATGATTATAAAGTGCTTGAATATGTAAAGTGCAATGCAAGTGCTAAGGATTATAATCATCTTCAAAATAATGAAGAATGTTTATTAGTTTGTTATTGTGATTATTTCTTTTAAACCTCTTTATTGCTAAGTGTGTAAGAGGCTGTCATTCACAAAGTGGGTTTTACAAAGGGATTTAAAAGGGAGGGGGTCGAGGAATGGTTAGGAGGCACAGATACACTTTTAACAGGGAGTTTTAACACCGTGAGCATGCCAGTTCCCACCTTAATATGGCAGCTGGTAGGCCAGACTTGAGAACGGTGAACAGCAGCAGCTGTGGCCTCCAGTCGGTGTTTTGCCACTTCTGCTCTGTGACCTTGCGCTGCCTGCTTGTTGGGTACAACTGCTCTTTAATTGCGCGGTGCTCTACATACTGCTCCTCTGCAATTAGTTAAGGGTTCTCTCTGGGCCGCTGTAATAAGAGGACAGAGAGATGACAAAGGTAAATACGTTGTTGGGTCTAGACTATGAAGTCCGTGTCTGTCTGGGAGCTGGGTAGAGATGCACGTCAGGAGGTTCTACTGACAAAATCACAGATTAATTGTGGTTGTGGCATCTCTGGAGATTGCATAGTCCAACAACAATAAAAATGTTATTTCTTGTGTTTAAATGGAATTTCCTGTATTTCAGTTTGTGCCCATTGCCTCTTGTTCTGTTACTAGGCACCACTCCAAAAGGCCTGGCTCCATTTTCTTTAGTTCTTCCCTTCAGGTATTCAGACACATGGATAAGATATCCCTGAGCCTTCCCTTCTCCAGGCTGAAAAATCCCAGCTCGCTCAGCCTATCCTTGTATAAGGCAGTCCACTCCCTTAATGAACTTAGTCGCCCTGCACTGAACCTGTTCCAGTATCTCCATGCCCACCTTTTCCTGGGGAGCCCAGAACTAACCACAGCACTCCAGATATGTCTCACCAGGACTGAGTACAGGGGAAGGATCATGTCCCTTGACCCGCTGTCAATGCTTATGTAGCCCAGGAGGTTGTTGTTGCACATGAACATTGCTGGCTCATGTGCTATTAGGTTTCCACCCTGGACCCCAAAGTCCTCTGCAAAGCTGCTTTGCAGTCGGTCAGCCTCCAGTCATACTGGTTTATGGGGTTGTTCCTTCCTAGATGCAGGACTATAGACCAGGGTCATGTAAATCCTGAACTGTAAAAAGTGTGTCTTTATTTTCAGGTTTGTTTAGCTCTTAATTTGGGTTTGGTAGGTAAAATGCAGAGTGATTATTGATTACCAGGGGAATGACATAAGATCATATGATAATTCAGGCTGGAAGGGACCTCAACGTGTCTGTAGTTCAACTTCTTGCTCAAAGCCTACTGCTTGTACCTCCTAAGCACTGCCTTTTTGTATTGGAACCCTTTCATGAGTTTTCTGTGTAGCCAGGCTTGTCTCCTGATATGCCTAGTTGTTTTGCTGAGTATTGGGATGGACCATTCCCACCATTCTTGTGTTTGAAGGGTTCTGTCCTTAAAACTCTGCTAGCTTTTTCGAACTCCATTGCCTTTCAGAGCGGCCTTGCATGGGATCCACTGACTGGTTCCCTTAGCAAGTCAAAACCTGCTCTTTTGAAGTCCAAGGTCCGTGCTGGGATCCTCTTCCTCTTTATCCCCTCAGGATCTTGAACTACACTAGTTAATGCTCACCACAGTGAAGACTACTATTGATTATCACCTCTCTGCTTCACCCAGTTAAGTCCACCTGCACCACACCTGGAGCTAAAATTGTGCTAAAAGTTGTCCGCCAAGCTTGCTGGACATGTGAGGCTTTGAATCTGAAAACCTGCTTCCAGGACGTTTAGGGAAAACTCATTCATTGCAGTGGTCTTTGCTGGGCCCTTTAGCTGGAGGATCGCACTCTGCAGGAGTGACAGTATAGCTCCTGGAGTGAGCTGACACAGCAATGCACTGAGCAGGTTTATTCTCACCAGTTCAGGATCTCTGCAGCGCTTTCCACGGCGCAGCGTAGACGTGTTCTACATTTTCTCTAACATCATAATCCTTCTAGAGCACTTTGCTATCAAAGCCCCTAAAAGTATGTTAATACTTAACCTGTAAAAGCTCTGCTTATCTTCCTCCTGCCCTCCCACCGTCCCAAATAGAAAATTGCTAACAATTCTCAGGATGAGATAAACTGGCTCATGAGGGTGAGGAGAAGGAAAGAGACTTAAGCTGACAGCCTTGATCTCCTCCTGCCTTCCTTTTCCTCCAGACAGCCCTTCAGAGCTCCAGTACAAGCTGCATGTGGAACAACTTTTACATGACGGTGTTTGCACTGCTGTATCCCTCCCATGAGCTTCTTAGGGAGGAATCTGGATTTGCTTCCATTTCTCTGAACGTCTCTTCTGGCAGTGCAGCCCAGCCCTCTGCTCTCTTGCACACCCTGTCAGACGGTGACAGCGTGATCTACAGGCGGCTTCTGAGAGGGAGACTAAGCTTATAAGTGCCTTAAAATTTCACATGGAGATGGGTTTTCCATTGTAATAAGAGCTGACGGTACCTTTTTATAATCAAAATGCAAACTCCCTTCCACTTCTCGCTACTCAGGAGCACAATTGAGAGTGACAGAATTCATTACACAACGGAGACAGATGGACTACTTTAAAAAGAACCATACATCAAGAGCGGAGGTCTGTGAGTGTGTAGATAGTGGGCAAAAAAGCTTAAAAACTTCAATCCCTCCATGCTGCTGAAAATTACCAATCTTCTTATCTTGGCAAAACCTTATTATGCAAATAGTTGTCAAGTGGAACACTCAAATTGGCAAAATTACTTTATTGTAGCACTTTTTACACTCCCTCCAAGAAAAGTCTGTTTTGCTCCTGTGATAAGTAAATGATTGATTACTCTTGCTGTTTCAGAATAGCAGAGTGGAAAATGATGTAGTAACACCATCAGTGGCACAGGCTCCATTTAAACAGAGGGATGCTACCGTTTTTGGAAAAGAAAGGAGCACGCCGCTTAAAAATGGCCCAGTCATTACCTCTTCCTTCCCCTGCTTAATGATTCTGGAGGCGTGAAGGCAGGTGAGTAGTCAGATTTTTCAGACACCAAAAGATTCCTCCCTGTTACTTGCACCATGATGGACTTTGGTTGTTTTCAAAGAAAATATGGAACTTGCCAGCACTTCCTCCCTGCCCAAAGTAGTAAAGACTTTAGGTTTTTCCTTCCTCTCAACAGCTTTTTCTGTGTTGCAGCATGGAATACTTAAGTCTCTCCATTGTGGACTCAGTGATGAAATGTGCCCATTACCTCCACATGAAGAGTATTATTGCCTTGAATTTTTTCTTGAGAAGGCAAGAACTGGAAATGGCTAATGGAGCAGAACTGCATACTCACTCTCTTCTGAAGCGTTCAGCCCTCCTCTCCAGAGCTATCTGAAACTGGCTGTTGAGTCATGGGCACAATATTGCCAGGTATACTGCAGTCAGACTTCTTGGCAGTGGCTTAGTACTGCATAATAAATGGCACCAAAGAGGAACCAGATGTAACATAAAATGACCTGAAATGGTCATTGCATTATTAAAGTATCATAGAATCATAGAATAATTTGGGTTGGAAGGGACCTTTGAAGATCATCTAGTCCAAACTCCTTGCCATGGGCAGGGACATCCTTCACTAGATCAGGTTGCTCAAAGCCCCATCCAACCTGACCTTGAACACTTCTCTGAGCAAGCTGTTCCAGTGTCTTACCACTGTCATTGCAAAAAAAATTATTCTTTATGTCCATCTAAATCTATCCTCTTTTAGTTTAAAACCATTGCCCCTTGTCCTGCAACTACAGGCCCTGGTAAAAAGTCTTTCTCCATCTTTCTTATAAGCCCCTTTTAAGTATTGAAGGCTGCAATAAGGTCTCCCTGGAGCCTTCTCTTCTCCAGGCTGAACAACCCCAACTCTCTCAACCTGTCTTCGTAGGAGAGGTGTTCCATCCCTCTGATCATTTTTGTTGCCCTCCTCTGGACCTGCTTTAACAGGTCCATGTCTGTCTACTACTGGGGACCCCAGAGCTGGATGTGGTAGTCCAGGTGGGGGGGTCTCACAAGAGCAGAGTAGAAGGGCTCCCTCGACCTGCTGGTCACACTTCTTTTGATGCAGCCCAGGGTATGGTTGCCTTTTTGGGCTGCAAGCGCACATTTCTGGCTCGTGTCATGCTTTTAATTCACCAGTGTCCCCAAGTCCTTCTCCGCAGGGCTGCTGAGAGTTTGCAGCCAGCTCTGGAGCAAACAGATGCCTCCTTGGCTCCAAGTGGTTACTGAACAACAGGAGGGGAGGGGGGGGATGGAAAAAGGGGCCTGTTTTTCTGCTTACATCCCATTTAAGTTGCTGTAGGTGACACTAAAATGCGTGAAAAAGAAATCGCGTTATTCTTTCTCAGAGAAGGGAATGGAATAGCAACTGAAAAACATGCCCATGGGCTAACATTACAACAGCCTTTTGGAGGGCAAGCAATGACCATTCATCTCCTGACATGCCTTCACAGGAAGATAAATTCAGGTTTGTTCGTCAAGTTGTTTGCAAGTTGCTATTGCTGATTTCCCCATCCATCTTTTATTCTTCTCTCACAATATGATAAAAGCAGAAGAGTACCCACTGACATTTTCTGGGCTGGACCAGCCTGGCCACTAGCTGTAGCAACAGTGGTAGTAGAGTTCTTTGTGGGATGTTTTGTGGCTTGTGTTACGCTGCTACGTATCCTTATTGAAATGAACTGATTTCCACTTGCTTTTTTGTCTTCTCATTTTCGGTCTTAGAGCAGCAAACCTTATCAGAAAGCTTTCTAACTCAGAGAGAATGTCTGTCCTTTTTGTAGCTAATTCTCATATTGGTAGATCTTTCCTTACTCGTGCTGTATGTACATTCTGTTCTCCATCTTTTATGAACATTACTTTCCATCATCTCTGTGGTCATGGAAGCCCTAAATGTTATATCTGCATTTCATTGTCAGAGCAGTCTCAAATACTTGCAAGTATGGTGTACTCTGCATTTCCACCATCTTCAGATGCTTTTTTAACTGTGAGTGGTGGAGGACTGTAGTGAGTTGACCTTGGCCAGCTGGCAGATACGCATCCAGCTGCTCTCTCACTCCCTCTCCTCAACAGGACAGGGGGACAAAAAAAAGATGAAAAAGCTTGTGGGTTGAGATCAAGCCAGGGAGATCACTTACCAGTTACTGTCACAGAGAAAACAGAATTGACTTGGGGAAAATTAATTTGATTTACTGACAATTAAAATACAGTTGGATGGTGAGAAACAATACCTTCCACCCCTCTTTTTATCCCAGGCCCAAGGTCACGCCTTCGCTCCCGACTCCTCTCCCCCCGAGGGGCGGCACAGGGGCCGGGGCCGGGGGCTGCGGCCAGTCCCTCCCAGCCCCTCT
>JAVJGG010000029.1:51153637-51177854 GCA_035590195.1 Aviceda cuculoides | reverse complement strand
TGAAGAGTCCTCCCCCTGAGGAGGAAGGAGCAGCAGAGACAACGTGTGATGAACTGACCACAACCCCCATTCCCTGTCCCCCTGTGCTGCTGGCTGGGTTGAGGTAGAGAATTTGGGAATAGGAATGGGAATGGGGATGGGAATGGGAATGGGAATTTCCCAGGCACAGGTTTACTATGCCTGGGAAGAAGGGAGGGGTGAGTGAAAGGTGTTTTAAGGTTTGGTTTTATTTCTCATTACCCTACTCTGGTTTGGTTAGTAATAAATTAAAGTAATAAATTAAATTAATTTTCCCCAAGTCCAGTCTGTTTTGCCCATGATGGTAACTGGTGAGTGATCTCTCCCTGTCTTTATGTCGACCCACGAGCCTTTCATTGTATTTCCTCTCCCCTGTCCAGCTGAGGAAGGGAGCAATTCAGTGGCTTTGGTGGGCAGCTGGCATCTAGCCAGGGTCAACCCACTACCATGAGATGATAACCTGTAGTATACTTCAGTTCCCTGACCTGTTCCCTTACAAACAGATCACCATGGGAAATGTAACTGTGACTCATCCACTCCTGATAAAGCTTCAAAAAGTTGTGTGTATGTGAGCTCACACTCTCCTTCACTCATGCAATTGACTCTTTTGCCTGTCAGAAAGGCCGTGGTGGCACATCATAGCTCCATTTCCCACCTCTTACTTTCTCCCATTTCCTCAACTACACAGAGATGCACTGAACATGAAGACTTTCTTCTCCTTCAAACATGGAATCAAGGTCTGGGGAAATTCTCCTCTTGTCCAAATGGGAATGAATACATTCTGTACTTCTCTTTGATGCCACAAAGTTACAGGCACAACGGAACCAAAACCTGGTTAAAAAAAAATAAAAATAAAAATAAGAGTAAAGAACAATGACAATAGTGAGAATAAGATTTACATTAGTATTAATTAGTATTTCCATAGTGTAAAAATCGATGCAAGACTGTCATCTGGTATTAAATCATTCAGGATATTTTTCCCATGGTGTATTATAATCATTCATACTGCTCACAGCTGAGATATCTGTATGAGAAGTGAGGTGTATTTTCTAATGGAGGATGATGCCATACGCCTAGTAAGTGCAAAACTGGCAGTGCTTACAGCAGCACATAACCAAGGAGCTGCTCATTTGTTTGAGTGTCCTAGACTATATGTTAGGAGTCTTGGAGTGGTGCCAAACTACCTAGCAATAATTGTAGCACTCATCTGTGAATAGTGATATCTGGCAGCATATTAGTAGTTCATTTAATTTATTGTCTTCCCACCTTATTAACAGTACATCACAAGGCTGGAAAACTTTCTAAGCTCATATTTCAAAAGCAGAGCCCTTAAATCTGCACCTAAACCCTAGAAATTTCACTTATGTAATTTTCTCCAGTCATGTCAATATAAACTCCAGACGTTATTGTGTTGCAGAGCTCTCACTCATGCAATGACAGCTGTCTCCTCAGTTGCTAAGCTGGCTGTTAAAGTGATTCACTGCAATCAGCTTCAAAGGTTTCCAAGACAGACCCCAAGGTAACTTAGAAAGTTGTAGGGAAGTTTGACAGGCTGCTTTATTTTGTTTTGTTTGGAAATAGTGCTCAGAAATCACAGTGAGCAGTGATAGCAAGGAAGGAACTTCAACCTTTGTTTCAAACAGGTTGCTTTGTTTGCTTGTGTACATGACCACAAAGAAACAAATACCAGGGGCATCAAGCACACACAAAAGCTCACATGGGCTCATATACACGAAGCAGGAAGAAGAAAATTTGCTGCATACAATACCACATATTGTATTCTTTCTATTACTCTTCAAGTATTTGAAGTATTAAAACTGGAGAGCTAGTGCCCTCAGCCCTGTTCTTTGACTGTTCTGTCTGTAACTCATGTGTTTACATACATATCTCTGAGAAGGTAGAACTAAGATTCCTGTAGTCCTGAGACATTTTCCTCCTAAGCTCTGTGTTCAAAGATTTAGCTCAATCACAAATAGATTCATCTTGCGAATTGCATTATAAATATTGAGTCAGTCCATTGATTATCTTTTATATGTGGTATGGCTCATTGCCAAGATAAACACTGGAGGTACTTTGGGGAAGAGCACACATTGTTCTCTACTAGGCATAAATATCACCAGCTGCTGTTCTTTAAATGATACAGTCTCCTATCCTGAGTTCAAACTGCAAACATTTCACTACATCTTGCAAAATGGATAATAAAGAGGATAACTTATGTTCTTTCATGTTGACTTATTATAAGAATAGTAGATCTATTGTACCAACATTTTCAAAGCAACAGGTCACATTATTTCCAACCAGAGACATGGGAGGAAGACATGATTTTGAATATATCATATTTCTTAAATCAGAAAAGAATGCATATTCTCAAATAGGAAAGTGTTTTCAGGATGTTTTATTCACCACGATGTTTATTGGCCTCAGCCTTAAAAGATACAGATAGATAAGCACTAAAGCTGGCAGCATACTTTTCACTGCAGGTAAGAATTCAATTCTTAGCTAAGGTTTGCTGAATAAATTATTTAGAGGCTTGTTTTTCCATGACATGAAAGCAGACTTTCATTGCATTTGTGCGGTTTATTTTTGTCTTCCAAAGTTTTCATAAATCTATGCTGAAGTTCCCAATCTTAAGAGCACATAGACGGACCTGCTTCTTGGAGGATCAGTCAGATGAATAAAGGAAGCAGAATAAAGGAAGTCAGAGGGTTGTCCGTCATCCCATGAAATTACACACACACACACATACACACCCTCAACTAAAACCCAACAAATCACCCAAAGCCAGAAAAAAACCCATTGTAGGTCACATAATGAGGTAGCCACAACAGTAAACATTTTCAAGCCTTATGTTAGATGTAAAATTCTTTAACTGAGTTCTCTAAGTCACCTGATAGAGTGAAAATTGAATTAACAGCCTGCTCCCAAAATATACAAATTCAGTGTCTGGTCTTTTAAATAGAGCAAATAATTCATGATTAAATGAATGAAAGGACCAGAGGATGCTTCATCCTTTGTAGGACTGAATCCAAAGGTACTGCTGAAAAAGTCTGCTAAGGCATGAGTTAACATTGTCAGGACTTATAGTATCATTAAGGTTGAATTAAGAACTATAGAATTTAAGCTATAAAATTGAAATAAGGATAAAATTCAAGTTTCTATTATAATTGTGATATAGCTATGCATCCAGGCTATGTCTGTATAAACATAAGATCCCATAAGACTGGTCCAGAAACTCCCCATCTAGTTGGCTGCACAGATGATACAACGGTCCCACCTGAAACAAGGTAATGGACTGAACTCTTAGATGGCTTCACAGCAACTCATTCAACCCATTGCTACAGGAGCTTTCCAGTGCTTTGGACAGTCCCACAGATTTCTCCTGACCACTACTTGTGTGCTTCAGTGTGCTGATTAACATCCTCCGTGACCATTCTGGCTGTTCCAGGCACTATGCTCGGAGATTCCTGCTGCAGAATCCACCAAACGGAACACACATAATATGTTTGTGAATGATCAATAGTAGCTGCTCCTGCAGAGGCAGAGGCAGTCAGGTAGGACATTCTTTCGTAAATAGTTCAAGTTGTAAAACTCCATTTTGTACAAAGTTTAAGGTATTCAATAATGGTGGATCATGCGTGTGCTGGACTGGCCACATCAGATCACAGGTTAGCTGGATAGAGGAATTCAGCAGAAATTTTGCTTCAGCACATCGCACAATCCCTTATTCATCCACCTCTGCTCATTTATAAGACATCTGTCTTCCTTCTTTATCCCCATCATGATATGACAGAGAATGTTTGAATAACAAATGTTTTCCACATAGAAAATACAAAAATTTTGGTAGTGCAGACAACATAAGGTCTGCAAAAGATTACTTTCTGAATGACGGGCAAGGATTTTCTTTTGGTCAGTCAAAACTTTGCTTCAAATCAGTTAAAAAATACTATCTGAGATGCCATTCACACATTCTGTCAAAGTCTTCTTTCCTGTTTAAGATACTGGAGAATATATCTCCAACCACTTAGCCAATTTGTGCAGCTAATGGCAGTATGTATCTTCCCTTGTCAGCCTTCCACTACATCACAGGCAGTCATGGATGTGAGTGACACACAGATGACACAGATGAAACAGGACCTGTAATGGCTATTTTTTTCTGAAAATGTTAGTATTTATGCTCACAAGGAAAACAATTTGTACTTGGAAGTGCAGGTACTTTGAAATAATAGCTATTGTACATTTTCCCTGTAGAGATTTCTCTGTAGCTTTTTAAGCAGTCCAACAAGGGAAAAAAATTAGAAAACATGCTGTAAATTGTTCATACAAAATAAAGCAACACTTATCCATGCTAATGGTTACTATGAATATCCAAACCATAAACATGTCTCATAAGCAAGACAGCAGATAAATTGGCTGTATACTACTAATCGTATCTAGTATAAGCCTTCTAGCCTTCATCTAGTCCCACCTAATTAAACGATGTTTCCCTCTCATGTGGATTTATTTACATGTTGCTAGCTCCCTTTTCTAAACCAGGAAAGACTGAAAAGATATAGCTGCTATTAGCACTTATGTTTGGAAGGAAAACTGCTCCTGAAGAAATAAAGAACGGTGCTTTTATAGGCAAGCATCTCCTGCTTGAGTCTGAGGATCAAGCTTGAATCTGAGGTTGAGCAGATATCAGACCAGTTCTTGGGGCAATAAGCTAAATAAACAACAAGCTCCATTTCTGGCCCTGAGGTCGAGTGATGCAGAACAACTGGCAAACTTAAGGGTCAACTGTTTCTCCCCAAACAGGGTGATAGTGCTCATACAATGAGGGTTCATGCTTTCCTATAAACTCTGCCCAGCAGAATAGCATGTCTTGGCACAGGCCATAATCATGCCAGAGACCATGCTACCAAATAGTATGGATGATATAGACAATATTTAAACCCATGCTCTAGTCCTAATAGCTCACAAATATAGATGTAAGCCCCATGTGATCCACAGAACATAATCTCTCACTCTTAGATAATTCTAACATAAATAGTACTTCTTGTCTCCCAGCCCTTTCCTGTTTTCTTTGCCTGCAACAATAACCAACTCCTATTTCAAGAGATTAATGGAGATTTTCTTTGGCTAGAACTCTTAGATGTTAGCAATAACAAAAAATAACACATCTCTCTCAAGACCATCACTTGGGAAAAATCTCATCATATACCATGGGGTTTGCTATGGAAAGTTTAACACTGCCTTAATGTTTCAGATTAATACTGTCACATCTCTTATGTGTTTGCACACATTTCCAGTTCCTGAAGCTTATTTCTGCTTGTTAAGAGTGGAAGAGCTGAATGAATTGACAGTTAGATAAAGTACCTAGTATCTTTAATTTTACACACACAGATTATGTCTCAGAAAGAGTCAAAAGAAGCATCTTCCTTCTGACAAGAATGTTACGTGCCCTTTGTGTCATTTACTTTTTTGCATTTGGGTTTTTTTGAACGATTACCATAATGACAACAAAGCAACAATGAGAAAGTCCACCTGTATTCTCTGATTTCCCAGTAGAATCTGTGCATGGCAATCAGAAAACAAAGAAAACTCTTGACAGAGACACAACACAATGCTTATGAGCTAATTATCAGCAAGGAGATGGGCCAGGCGTGCAGTTGTGTGCTGTAGCCTAAAAACAGGTATAGGAAAATAAGAGGGTAGGACAGGTAGGAACCTTCCCTCTGTTATATCACAGTACTGTGCCACAGAACCACTTTCAAAAACAGATGCTATAACCTTCCAGGAACATGTAATTTGTGCTTAAGGGACTGCTGTGAGGCAGCAGGTGTCCTGGATTTCTGTTCACACCTTTTTACACCTTTCTTTTTTTGCCAAAACCTAGACTGTCACAGCCTGAGGTCTGCTCTACAGGTAGATCTAGTTTATGTGCAGCTGCACTTTGAACGGTCATGCAGTCGCCCTGGTATGCAAATATCTGATATCCCTTCCTGTCAATCAAGGAATGGTTTTACTTCCAAAAAGGCATCTTTATATTGACTTCTGTTGGCACAGCTTCAGTAGTAACAGTGGCAATAGGGTTGATACCTGACTGGCAAATGTGAGCTGGCAGAAGTTCCTTAGGTAAAGACAGGCCAAATCCTTCTGTGACTGGCACAGGTTTCTTTAGTCAGTGCTGTTTACCTGCACTGATATCAGGATATCAGCACTTTGGCAGTGCTATGCATGAACATTCTGGTCTCAGGAAAGTAATAACACAGACAAACCCTACAACTACACAAGGGATATTATTTATGTTTCAGTTAAGGAAGTGCCATTATCTAATACAAGGAGGGAAGAAAACAAAGAAAGAGGTCTTGCTTGGTGCTGCTCACTACAGCACTGGTAGAAGTGAAGACTATGTATATAAAAACCTATTTCTTCTCTGAGCAAAGAAGGTAGAACCTGAGAAGACTGAGGAAGGAGCGCTGATGTTATTGCCCTACTATCAGTCTGAGTAGCTGCCAAACCTTTTCGTACTGATGTGCATGCAATGGAGTAGCTGGGATAACCCATAACAGCCAAGGAATTCAGCTCTCAGAGACACTGTAAATTCAATGGGCCAATTAGCACCCATGCAATCTCTGTTTCAAAAAGCAAAGACAATTATCTACATTTTATAACATGTGGTTTAAGCTTGTAATTAATCTTATGCTTTGTGGGTTTCTTTTGGGTTTTTTTGTTTGGTTGGCGGGTTTTTTTGTTTTGTTTTAATTTAGTTTCCACTTGTCTTTATAGAGAAAAAGCTGAGCTGGACACCCACTAAACCACCTCTACAAAGCTTGGACACCACAGTGAGCATATGGCCATCCCCCATTTCAGCAGGAAAGCCACATGTTCACGATCTGCCTATTTTAATTGTGCCACGGGTGTCATATCTGTCTCTAAAAGGCTACTGGGTCTTGCTGTGTGCCTTGCTGTCTCTGGCACACGGGAAGAACAGATGAGAAGCCGCTGGGCATCGCCAGCCAGTGCTCAGCTGGGGCTGCATGGCAAGGGGGGCTCAGAGGGATAGGAGCATCTGCAGCTGCCTGCAGACACCCACACTCTGAATGTAGGACCAGGTTTCAGTGAGTCGTGGAGACAGACGCAGAAGAGGATTAAAAGAGGCAGAGAAGGTCAGTAAGATAAGTTTATACAATTTCTTCCTAACAGAGATGAATACTGGGGGCCTGAGGAAGAAATAATGAAAAGTGCTTCTTTAGTCTATATCCATTACAAAAAATGAGAAGAAAAAACTTCTTTTTTTTTTTTTTTTTTTTTTTGTGGAGACAGTGGAGTTACTGTCCAGTTACCTAAACCTGAGTGCAGGCCTGTTGCAGAGAAAGACTTAACATAACTTGGATCTGTGGGAAAAAGTCTGTCTTCAAGACCCCTGAAACTGCTCATACTCTGAAGATTTCAAGCTAGACTGGCTTCTGGGATATTTGACACCTGTAGGTAACAACTGCCCCAAACCACCACTGCTTTTTATTTCAATGTCTTCCCCAGCTGAGACATGAAGTCTATATCTAAGACTAGTAAGTACCTTTGGGAACTTTTCCAGGCACAGAGAGTAACTGGCATGGAAAAGCCCACATCTGTGCTGTTGGACTCTCTCAGCTTCCAAAACCGAGTCTCCACGCTCAAACTGTTTATTGGGAATGGTTCCTAACCAGGCTAACATCAGAGCTGTGACCAGGACATGTGTGGGAGAATTCTGCTTTTCCAAGCAAGACGCCATTTGAACTGCTTAGCAGTACATTAAAAAAAAAATGTATTTAACAATCATATTATGGTGTCATGGCACAATCTTAGATGCTGTTTATTAGTATAGCCATAAGTAGAGAAGATACAGAGAGTTCCTAATGCACATATGGTGTAACATGTAGATATTGGCAGAGAAAGCCAGTTTCAGATACCTGAAAATAACATTAATATTCTCTGTCTATCCTTACACATATTCTCAGGAGGAACCATACATGACAGAAGCTTATCAGGTTTGTGAGAAACTATCTTCATAACTGTAGAGCCATAAGCATCATCTCTACAGAGAATTTCCTGACCAGAAGAGAGATCAAGTGTAGTCATCTTCTAATTTATATTCTTTATCCGTGCATTTATTTTTATTTGGCTAACAATGAATACATAATATATACACTTTATTGTATCAAATATCAGGGTTCTCTGGTGAGTAAGATAATATCTCTAATTTCCCATGGTTACCTGTGCTACTGAGCCTATAAAGTACTGTGCATTGCTATTATTGGATTTCAAACCTGACCTGAGTTTTACTTTTATTAACATTTTTATTAATTTGACTGCACTGACAAAACGACAGATGGATATGCTGTCTCCAAAATAGGAAAAGATATATGCTGGTCAAACGGAGTTAACTATTAAATTCCCAATAATTTGACACTTCCAAATAGGAAATAATACCAAAAGGAAGAACCATTTCTAAAGAACAGAAACAAAAAACCACAAGAGCCGCTGAGAAGGATGTCCATCAGAAAATTATGGAAGTCCAAATGTCCTAAGCAGGTACACAGAGAAGGTTTGAGCATTCATGGTGTATACGATTGCTCCAATAAGCCTGCACATTACACGTACCTCACTGAATCGTGGAGGGCATAACAAACAAAACCAAACAAAACAACACCACAAAAAAAAAGAAAAAAAAGTAGTTGAACACTTCATTTGCTTAACAACAGCTCTGCACTAACCATCTCTCCTCGAACATGGTCAACATGGTCTTTTCTCTGGAGCAATGAGAAGGTAAAAGCTGCCATCTGCTTCTGCTCAAGGCAGGAGGCTTGATCTAAGGTCTAACCCTGACTGTCGCTGAGGTCTGCAGGAGCTTTTCCTTTTATTTCAGTAGAGGATATTCCTCCCATCCTTCTCATTAGACTTTGAGTGCCTGACTGAAATGTATAAGATAGGAATATGGTCAGCTTAGGTTTCCTCTATACTCTATAGAAAAAGAGATTGATGTTACCCACCTGAAATTTAAATGACCTCTGGAGTGTCCTGTATTTCTCCATTGATTTCCTATCTCTCTCTATTCATTTTAATGAGTGTAGGGCAGCTATATCCCTAAATTAGCTAGTTCAGTTATGTGCCAAAAGTTATATGGCCCTTGTGCTTAACCTTGCTTGAATGAACATGCTTTATCTGAACACTTTTTTTCCCCTGAGAAACCAGATCTTGTCCCTTTTTGAGGAAACATCTGTAGCTTCAAACCCACTGTTTTTATAGAAAGAAAATTTAAGAATCCCAAATCATTTTGGTAAAAAAAATGTTTTACATTTGCATCTAAAAATACCCTGAATATTGTAGAGAGATTTCAAGAATGGTGCTGGTTAAATAAATATGCTTTTTAACAGTTCTCAAGCAACACTACAATCTGAAGAACTCTATCCTATACTGGTTTTGTTTCCCTAATGACAGCATTAAAATGGTAAAACCAAAGACAGCTCTTACTCTAACACAAAACATGTACCTAAAATTCATTGGAAAAAAATTACTGTGCATGTGGAATAATCTGGCAAATTGTTATGCTGAGACAATTAATGTAATGAAGAAATGCTGACCAGTTTACGGTGAAACTGGTTTTCCTTCTCTTTCTCAATTACTGCATGTTCTCACATTGCCTGCTCCAGCCAGATTAAAATTACTTTAATGACTTGGATGAATGGCATCAGGAGTTAGCAAGCACAGCTCACAAAGTCTCCAGTGAGATTGTTGCTCTGCATTTTACGTCTGTTAACAAAATTAAATACGAGTTGACTCTGTGTCCTCAAAAGGGTTGTTTCTTGTGTAGAGGGCTTCCCACAGAATATCAAAGCAAGACAATGATTTTCAAGAATTGTTTCACAAGTGACAAATTACACAAATTTCTTTAGACTGTGAATCACTGAATAATTTACCCAGATGATAATGATGTATGCCTCAATAAAAAAAGTTTGTTATAATTACAATTTTATTCACAAGCCACTTAGCTCATGCTCACTGAAGGTATTTTAGTGTGTTGTTTTCCCAGTAACTTTGATTTTCCCTACTATATCAGTTCTGAACTTTGCTGCCTACCATTATAACTGCAAAGTTCATGTGAAAGCTCCAGTTCTGGTTTGCTGGAGTCCTCTGCAGCGTAATAATGATTGAGGATAAAATGCTTTTCTCAGATCTTGATTTTGCTCTTATTCTTTTCTTAAACAAGCAAAGCTCTTAATGTCCTCACTGAACAAAGTTTAAAGTTGCCAGCCTGAATACCATTTTCAGTGAAGCTGTAGCAAAAGTGCAGCTAAATATTTACTTTTGGGGTAGAAACTATGCTTCTGTGATGGTGTTGAAATTCAT
Source organism: Aviceda cuculoides (assembly GCA_035590195.1). Classification (NCBI taxonomy): domain Eukaryota; kingdom Metazoa; phylum Chordata; class Aves; order Accipitriformes; family Accipitridae; genus Aviceda; species Aviceda cuculoides. The sequence goes on along the minus strand of JAVJGG010000029.1, from coordinate 51,167,468 downwards.
GTTGGAGCTAAATGCAAATGGACAAGAACATTGTTCTGTGTAGTTCTTAGTCAATAGAGTGCACCCTACTTCCTACAATGCAGTTGGTTACTATGTAAGAGCATTGGTGTGGCACCTGGAAGTCCTACACACGGACTCTCTGTGTTAGACTCTCAAAAAGCTGGGAATATAAAGATGGTCCCTGCTCTGAGCCTCTCATAAGTCAAAATCCAAAGCAAGAGGTGGTTCACAGAACAGCAGTAAATAACGAGACATCACCACTGGCAGCTAGGTACAGCAGGGCCTGTTTGATGCGATTGCCTGCAAGAAAATAAGGCAGCTTTGGAAAATAGTAGTAGTGCTAGTGTGAAGTGCCTGAGTTGCTATGGCTAGGGCTAACAGCTTGAAATTGTAGGGTAGTTTTAGTGGCTGCTTTGTGCTGTATTTTCCACAATGAATGCCCATGAGAAATATTGACGGTGCCTTTCTTCTACTCAGACTGTGGGTACGGTGGAGCATGAGCAGAAAGTCCCACAGGCTGATCCAGGCTTCCTAGTCCTCAGCACAGAGCAGATGTCTAAAACTCAATTGCTATGTTTGTATTAATAAAACGTATGGTGCCAGAGGACAGACTTGGCATGATTGCCAACACTATTAAATTGCTACGCGGGTTTCTGGCACAATATTAGTGTGGTCCTATTGGACCTATCCAGAAGTTAGCACAGGTGAGAGGTCATTTTCAAAAGGCTGGTCAGATGCTACCTCCCCTCTTTTGTAGGCTAAGAGATTTTAGCTGGACTGACACAAACCATATCATACTGCTTGGCCTCAGGATTAGAAAACAAACTATCATCTCATCTTACTTCTATAGCTACAGATGTTACATCCGTGCCAGCTCCACCTGAAAGTTCTTCCACAATAAGGAAATCCTAGCTCTTCAGAAAAGACCTAGTTTGAGAAAAAAAGTTGTGATTACCAGATTAAACATAGAAGTAGTTAATCTGCTCTTGCATCTCCAGAGACATGTAATCTGTATTCTGAGTGTATTAACAAATATAAGACCTCTCAAAAGAGATTTTATGGAAGCTGAGCATGTTGAGCTGAAGGATTTGTGAAGAAACATCTTCACAATAGCCCAATGGCTAGGGCACAGGTCCCCAGAAAGGAAAACTTTGGTTTTCACCCATTTTGAATATGGGGGAGCTTGAACTTAAGGCGTTTATGCTGTTTATGCATTTTCTATTGGAAACAAAATCAAAACAAAAAAACCCCCACCATTATTAGGTTAGTGTGCAAGTATCAGTGGGCTGTAGGTTCCTGAACTAAGCTTACTTGTGCTTGGAAACTTTGTTTAGATTATTTCACATTCTTGACTGAATGGGGAATCCATGTATCAAAATAAATTAAGTATTGTATCTCTTACTTTCCCTTGTTCCACTATATGACCCTCACCTTTATGATCAGGGTGCTCTCTGGAGATGTGGGTTGAAGTCCCTAAGCAGACCAAGGTCATAGAAGACTATTCTGCAAAGTATAAGTACTGCCGCTTCCTCCGCCCATTTTTTTTAGTTAGTTCATTTCTATCAATATCCAATCAGAGCTGATGTCCTGGTGTAGGTTCCTCTGCTTGAGTCTGAATTGCAACCGAACATTAGTGCTGAAGTTGAGTGTTTCTGAAGGTACGCACATGTCAATGAAGTCATACAAGGATTATTCAGACCCACCAGAGAGGTACCAGGGAGTTCTGTGTGCACCAAGGATGAGAATACATTGCGGATTTGGCCCTCTGGAAGACAAGCATGTGCATAAATTCTTAAATCTCAAATTAAACATCTGGATTTCTCAGACCTTAGCCACAGACTATGTCTAAAGCTGGCTTCTTTCAATGGAGACACAGATGTTGAGTGGCACTAAGCTTTATATGAGTTATAGGCAGGCATCTTTTGAAAACCTGTATCTTTTGAAAACCTGTATCTGAATAAATTCAATACATTGAACATCTTCTATTCAATAAATAGAGTCCTGCTGCATGTGAATGATTTTAATTTCCTGTTCAAAGGCAGCTGTTTAGTTTAGTGAGCAAGCTTCAAGTTTATTTCCTTTGGCTGGTTTCTAAGTGCAGAACTGACACTGGACTTGACTGTAACTCTGAACCAGTGATGATACCTTTTTGTCACTGAGGTTGCTGGTTTGCTTTTTGTATCCATTTATACTTTTAAGCTTTTGAGATGCTCACAGACAGACCTACACTAGAACAAATAAATGCTGGTATAATACAGATAAAAGCTAATAATAAAACATATTTGCATTCCATGTTGCTTATTTTTTGAGAGATCAGTGCAATGACTGCAACACAGGTAGTCACTGCAACGTATGCATAGTTAACCTATGTCTTTTACGGTTTCAGATATCTGTGCAGTGTCCCAGGACATGACTAGTATGTTTGTGTTGATTCCACCTGAAAACACCTTTTACCATTTTGGTTTCTTTAAGTTATTTTGAATAATGTTTTGCAAAAAATCCTCTTGTGAATAAAAGATGGAGGGCAATAAATTTTTCCAAAAATTATCAACACTTGCAGAGAGAGAGAGGGTACTGTAAGGAGAAATAAAGAGGGATTGGGAGACAGAAAGGGGGAAAGAAATCTGATCTGTTTTCAACAGACAAACACAACTTGCGTAAGGCCCTCACGTACAATATTTAACGCACTGTAAAATAACATTATTTATATAAACTTTATCAGACATTTCATCTTTCAAATTTTATTTCAGGATTAGTCTTGAAATACCCCTAAGGTATTGTATTACTTGCAAAATGTTATTTCAATTAGTTGAATATCATTCTTTACAGGATTCAGGTCAAACGAGGGGCAAAACTAAATCCAAACCAAACAATATGTGTCTGCAATAAATTTCTGTTCCTGAATTATTCATACATAATGGCATAGGTGACTCTTCAAGCATTTTGAATTAACTGGAATTGATTTCTCACTTTTTTATGCCTAGTTGTACAAGCTTTTTTGTACTTTTACTTCTCCTTAACAAATAAAGTATTGATTCAACTCCACTGAACATGTTTTATTTAAACTTTGCCCTTTGTCAGCAACTTAGTCCTCTACCCAGAATTCTATTCTTTGACTTTCCATTGTCTCTTGATCTGGAAGGTGAAATATACTGGATAGGCTCCTTGGTGTGACATAATGTATAAAATGCATTCCAAATTTGCTGGGAACAGTTACAATACAAAGCACACACCACGCGCTTTAAAGCACTTAGTGCTCTCCTTCTTGACTAGATGCTCAGATAGCTCCCTGGGAAATTCAACACTTTCAAAGTCAAATAAACAGACATACAAATTACAGCCATTTTTTCAATTTTTTATTTCCTTTGACTAGTTTATTTTACTTTGATCTAAAACTAACATTATATGCTGACCTCAGATGCTCTCTCATGCTGCCTCCTCAACAAGACAGGGGGAGAAAATAAGATGGGAAAGTTCACGGGTTGAGAAACAGGCAGGGACATCACTTACCAGTTACCATCATGGGCAAAATAGACCCTAGTTGGGGAACATTAATATAATTTTCTGCCAGTTAAAACAGAGTTGGATGGTGAGAGACAAAGACAAAATTAAAACAACACTTCCCCTCCACCTTCTTTCCCATTCCCAGCTTCTCCCCTTCACTCCCGACTCCTCTCCCCCCGAGGGGCGGCACAGGGGCCGGGGCCGGGGGCTGCGGCCAGTCCCTCCCAGCCCCTCTCGGCCGCTCCTCCCTCCCTCCTCACACGTCTCCCTGCTCCAGCGCGGGCCCTTCCCCGGGCTGCAGTCCTTCAGGGACAACCTGCTCCCGCCCGGGCTCTCCACGGCCGCAGCTCCTGCAGGAAATATCCCCCTGCTGCGGCGTGGGGCCCTCCCCGGGCTGCAGGGGGGGTCTCTGCTCCAGCGGGGTCTCTGCAGGGCTGCAGGGGATCCCTGCTGCCGGCCTGCACCACCTCCCGCCCTCCTCCTCCTCCTCCTCCTCTGCCGGTGCCGCCTTTGGCCCTTTGGGAAACCTGTTTTCCCCCAGCTTGGCTGCGGGGCTCAGCTGTGTCCTGCGGTGGGGCCGTTGGAGCCGGCTGGGACCGGCTGTGTCCGGCACGGGGCGGCCCTGGCCTCTCCTCACAGAGGCCGCCCTGCAGTCGTGTTCTGACAACACCTGGGCATGGACACTGACTACTCCGTGGGATGACATATCCTCCAGCACTTCCAGTGTTTATTGGCAATCCACTTAATTTACTTACGTAGCGACCTAGATATCCAAATCACACGTAGTACTTCTAGATAGCTGAAGTTAAGTGAATCCAGGCTGAAACTGAGGCCTTTGCTTTCTAGGAACTGCCTCTGTACAGAGCATGCCTTGCCATACCATGAGGTCCTGGTCCCTCAACCAGACCAAGCATTTTCTGAAACAACCTATAGCTTCCAGGTGGACCCACATGTCCTTGCTGGAAATATATAGATCAGTGAAGATACAGACCGTTCTGCCCTGTTGTAGCGTTGGGATGTATTGGAGTATTCCCCTTTCTCAGAACTGTGGAAGCGCTCTAGGATTTAATAGACATAATTTAGACATAGCCACAGAGTTTTTCGTAACAACATATATCATAAAGTACATTTAAGCCTCATGAACAGAGTTTGCTGCACACAGAAAGCACCACTGAAGGTAATACAAAGCCTTACCCCCTAGATACGTGACAAGGGAGTGTGGATCTGGGTCCTTACAGAAGTCAGTGGGGCTTTGTGTGGATGAAACACCCCACCTATGCACAGTTCTTCATGAGATCAGTATTTTGCCTGTGAAGAAAGTAGTGCAGTGTTAGCTACCTTTACTGGAAAAGTAATAAATGTTTTCTGTAATTCTAATTCCTCAATAAATGAGTTCTGCTCTTTACACATCTACATGATTTTGTCATCTCTCCCCAGTGCAATGCATCCTTTTTTTAATGTAGCATTGTAGACAGCACCACTTAAGAAATAAATACACTTCACATGGATCTATCTAAATTGCATGTATCTAGAGTACTTGAACTGAAATGTAGTCTAAATATAAATAGTTTTATCTCAAATGGCATGCTTTATGAATATATTTACATAGAATGAATTTATACAGTTTTGATATGTCTGTTCGGAAATGATGCGGCTTATGTTCAAGACAAGCACAACCTCTACGCAGTACAGATTCCTTCCACTTTGCACAAACACACAACCCTGCTATCTCAAATGCTCTCTTTTCCCCTTTGAGTTAAAGTGATGAAATCTACACTTCTGAAACTTCACGCACTATTTGTATATGACATTGATAATCTGTCAATTTTCATGAGTAATTAGATGATCTGTCCGATTGCTTATATATCAGCTCAATTACTCATCCACTGAGTCTCATAACTGTGTTTTCTAAATGCATCTATTATACTAAAGTGTCTAAGCTAAACTAGCAGACCAGACGCAGATATTATACCATTTGTTCCAGTGGTTAACCAACCTCACAAGCACTGTACCTTGTTTCCAATTAGAATGTAACTGATGTCTGCTTCCAACTACACACTCTTTTGAAGTCTTTTCCATCAGGTTAAAGAGCCTTTTAAGAGATGACTTTTTTTTTTTTTTTTCTGTCCTTGCAAATATTTACAGTTTATAATATTCTGTCTTTCACTGAGAGACAGTTTACCAAACCTTAAATAATTTTTCTTTTCTGATCCATGTTGTGGCACTTAGCATGCATTTTAAGCAATGAGTACTGGAAATGTATTCAACATTTTAGTACCAATCTCTTCAATGTCATACAGAGCCATGAAATCTCCTCCCACTCCTAGTTGACACAGTGCATGGCCAAGGTTTGCCTCAGACCTGTGGACATATGATTGCACTAATAGCTCATCTTGAACTGTTTATCTACTTTAAGTCCTCTGGACTCTCTACTTATTAAAATACAGTTTCCCATTTCCGGTCTGTATATTTGCCATTTTCAGATGTTTGAGTTTACATTTATCTACGCTGAAATGTCATTTGTTTGGGTGGATCTCTTTTGTCATGTCTATTGCCTTGTGTTCATTGGCACACTTCAGATCACTGGTACCAAGATCAGAAATGTAAGATCCAGTGGCTGTTCCTGAGAACTAGATTAGAATTCGTTCCGTTCAATGTGTTTTTCAACAACAGCATGAAGAATTGGAAAGGTTTGTGAATATGACCATGTCCCAGGAAATGGATCATGAGGGATTACTGATGGACTCAGACTTTCCTTGCCCTTCTTGAACTTGTTTCCTTAGTGATGTCTATACTGGAAATAGGCAAGATTCTTCATTTGAAATGGAAATTGTGTTTCATGGAAATTTCTCAGTGATATATTTTCCATCAGAGTGTTATGGGCTGTGGAAGTCAAACACTTTATACTTGACAATTGTTTTTTCACAGTCACCTTCAGCAATCAGTTACCTAGCTTTTCAGAATGCTATCCAATTAATTCAAGTATTTAATGTTATAAATAAATAAATAAATTGTCTGGTTCTGGGTCCAGCCTCATACTTTAATTCATTCTCAGTTGAGTCCTGTGTTGTTGTATTCCTCTGAGGTCAAACAGCATGTCGTAGTTATCTGTCTTGCCACTCTTGCATTTCTTTGAGGAGAGGTATAACATAAGCAATCATTCAGCATTTTGGAATTTCCCCTGTATCCTAGGATTTATTAACATTTGACACACCAGTGGGATGAGTGTACTTGGCTGTCTCTTTAAGAGGCCTTGGGAACAGGCTGTCCAGACTTGCTGATGAAAGATTGCAGAAGTTGTGTAAAATCCTTTTGTGTTCCTAATATAATCCGTCAAGAGATATAAGCAGAGCATCCTTCATTACCCAAATATGCAACAGAAGTGTTTATTGAACATTTTTGTATTTTTATGTCCTTAATAGCAGTGTTCTCTCTCCACCCTAGTTGGTCTGTGAATTGCTAGGATTTCTTTTATTTCTTTCTCCCCAAAGTTCCCCAAACTTGTTTCCTCGCCAGGAATTGTTTCTACTGGTGCCTTTCGCTTCTCTTTGTAATGTCTAGCTGACATTGCATTCTGTCTACTTATATTACATTTATATTTTTAAGATTCATCTCTTGAGTAAATGAGACATATGTAATCTGTCTGTCAGCATCTGTCATCACTGAAGCTTGGGGATATTGCAGATTAAGGGAGGTTTTGGGTGGCCCTCATGGGGATTCAGGCCTATGGATATGCCATTGGCGATATCGTTGTAAGAGCTGTGGTTACCAGTGCAGGGACATATACAGTCTGCTGGATATAAAAAGAGAGGGTTGCAGAGGGTATTCATCTGCCATTCACACTACAAATCCTTCAATTTCTAATTGCTGCCTGAAATTTATCACTGAACCAGGATGAAGGTTTAACTAAAACTCCTTTTTTTGATTGTGAGATCATGGCATGTTGGCCAGTTAATAGGCTGTTTTTTTGAGTTCTCTCAATTTGTCATTTTTCTATTTACATGCTTTCTGCTGTGAAATTTTCTCAGAACTTTCTCAGTTTTGGGAGATGTGCCCTTTTGAGGCACCAATTATATACAAGCAATTCATCTATATCCATCATAATCAGGTGCAACCAAATAATGTTATCTTGGCTACACTAGACTGACATAAATAGTAGCAGCTGCAGGTTTTTTGCATTATTAGTGGGTCCTTGCAACCGTAATCATATTCCTCACAAACTGAAATCTCCCTTCACAACATAGATTCCATTTTTAATTTTTTAATCTTCTCTCATAAACAGTCAGGTGCTTAAGGAATAACTTCATTTTCTGTTTTCTTTTGATAGTTATAACAAATCCCCACCACTGTGTCTGCTCCCAAGCTTTACTTATTAGAACTGCATATTCAAGATTATGAATTATTCTGCAATAATGGCTCAGATATAGAATCCTAGAATGGTTTGGGTTGGAAAAGACCTTAAAAATCATCTCATTCCAACCCCCTGCCATGGGCAGGGACACCTTCCACCAGACTAGGTTGCTCAAAGCCCCATCCAACCTGACCTTGAACACTTCCAGGGATGGGGCATCCACAACTTCTCTGGGCAACCTGGTCCAGTGTCTCACCATTCTCACAGTAAAGGATTTCTTCCTAACATCTAACCTAAATCTACCTTCTTTCAGTTTAAAACCATTACCCCTCGCCTTATCACTACACTCCCTGATGAATAATTCTGCAGTTCTCTATTATTAATGATTCTTTAATGAGAAATAGTGTCTTTGACAAAGAGTTCTTATTGTCCCCCTCTCCACCCCTCTCACCTTCTTGAGCCTTGTTAAATAAAAAAGTACTTAGCATCAGAAGTGCTAGCATCTTTCTTCCAGAAAGAATTTCATAGTTTCCCTTAGGTACATGTTTTCCTCTGTAAGAATTTCCAGGTTCTTTTGCTTGTTTTCTGGACTTCCAGCAGAAGCATTCTTTGAAAGCATTCTTTGTCATGTCAGGTCGATCGGTTCAGCACTGTAGAGTTAAACTTTGCAGCACATCTGCCTTTTACACATTCTCTCCTTGCATTTCGAGCATGGTTGGCCAGACAGCATTCAACTGGAAAAGATTAGTTTTCCTCTGCCTGTGTTGGGTGCACTTTTACAAGTGAAAACACAAAGCTGCAATGAAACAAAGGGATGCCTACAAGGCCAACTACTGACTTTCTGGGAAAGGTGAGGGCTAAAAAGCCCCAAATGTGGGTCCAGGTCACCAACTACCAGATAGAGATTAAATTCATTGTCCTCCTCTCCTCACAGGCTACCCCCTTACCTTCCAAAGAAAGGGCTCAGCATCTGCCAAACTGCAGCACCGTAAATCTCTATAGCAGAAATGTCTGTGCATGCATAATGAACATACAACAGCACGTCTTTGTTCTGGTATTAGACCTCTGACACATCTCTGGCCTTTTATTGACATGACTTTCTGTCGCCTGTTGAGATGCACTTCAAAATTCAGTACTGCCTTGTAGCTATTAACTCTTGAATCATCTTACCTGAGCTGCTGAGGAAAAGCTAGACACAAAGAAGAGGTCAAGCCAGTTCCTTAACCAGAAAAATCTGGTTAAGAACAGTATCAGCATCTTCATTGACTGTCCTGGTGAAGATTAAGCACTGAATAGGCCACAGGCTCAGAACAGGTCTCCTTTGATGTGTAATTCTCTTGCAATACCACCCCAAGCTGAGGTAGGAGATAACAGATAAGTGGAAATGCTGTTGTCTATATTGGGGGGGGGGGGGGGGTTCCCTCTGGAAGCCTTGGATTTTTGGAGCCTGCTTACATAGAACTTCTGTGCTCTTGGAAAAAATGTCTGAAGACTTGAATCATGCACTGCAAGAAGTGAAGGAAACAATTAAGAGCTCTAAGAAAAAAAGAAACTCCCTTTAAAAAGCATGTAATTTCTCACTTCTTTTTTCCACCACACCCACACACTCGTTTAGTGATTCATGGCAGTTACAAGATGACAATCAGCAGATCAACACCTGAGCTCAGCTAATGAGATCAACAGAACTAATTACAGAAAGACAGTAATTATTTCAGTTCCATTGGTTAGAGCATCATAGCCGGATGTATCTAGAAAGGCTCCAGTTGCAGGGATTTAACAGGCTAAGCATGCAGGCTGTGAATTTGAGTGAAGTTTGAGACATTCCTCAGAAAATGCTAGGTACTAGATCACTACCCACCTCTCCTTTTAAGCTGCTGTTCCAACAGGAGGTTTAAAGGATGAGCCTGATTCTGTCTTTTCAGTATACACTAGCACCAAGGTACCAGGTGCCTGTATATCTGAGAGATACATTCACATTTTTTTAAAAAGAATAAGCTACATCAGCTAGTATTTCTACATAACCGTCCAAGGAGAAGCACCTTTTTTTTTTTTTTTTTTCTGCTATTGTCTACCTCAAAGCTCTGAGGTCTTTGTGATCTGTTATTAATGGTAATGTGCTCTGAGGGATTAAGCTATGAGTGCAGACAATTATTAAAAAAATTAAATATTCCACTCTTGTGGTGTTTAGCTGCGTGAAACAAACAAATAATGACAAATTTCCCAATCTGTTAATGTAATTTCTGTTCCATTGAACAGGTGGAGCAAAAGATATGGGTATTTTTTCCTTCTTGGAAATATCACTCATGTGTCTTTCCAAGATGAAAAAATAACAACACTACATTCACCTGCCTGCCATCTGGATCATCTTCTCAGCATTATTTAAACAAAAGATAAAAAACAGTTCCAAGATCTTTGCAGGAAAACAATGAGAAAGAACAAAATAAAATTTTGCAGGGAACAAGGTGTATGGATTAAAACCTAGACCGGCACTGGAGTTACACCTCCAACTTCACTGGATATTCTTTTTTCCCCACCTCTTGGTGCCAGTGCCGGTGCCAGTTTTTAAAGATGGCAGCCCTTTGTAATATTGGCATGGCCTACAAGTTCCTTGAAGCATGAGAGCTCAGATGTTAGCGGACAGTTGAAAGGCAACAGCATTCCGAAACTTTACAACTCCGTCGAGCGTGCTTTATGTCCACTCACTGTTAGCTTTGCTCTGGTATCACTGGAACAGACTCCTATGGTTCACACGATAAGTGCAATTTCACTCACTTATTTGCGGAGTCTTGTCCTCCTATATTTCAAATGCATTTACTAACTTAAGAGCTTCTGAAGGATGGTGGACTGGGACTATGGAGAAGAAAATCCTCTGTTCGAGAGCAAAACCTCCAGTGCAGAAATAGTGTCCTGTGAAGCCAACCTTTGCTTCCGTTGTCCTTTTGGGTTTTTATTATGTCTGGAGATGGGAGGATAGTCTAATATTCATGATCAGATCAATTTTTGGCCTCCTTCCTGCTGAAGGGCTGGTAGCAGTGTTCATTGTCAAACCAATGCCTCATAGAGTGTTTTGACTGCTCAATTGAGAGTCACAGCTAACGTGTTCTGCTTTGTCACATATTTCCTGGTTAGAGAAGTTATCTGAGACCAGATCCAAAAGGGGCCTTTGCATTATAAAGAGAATAGGAGAGTGAAAAATGAATTATTATTCTATCACATCTCTGCCTGCTACAGGCTGTTCCTCATATACTGCCATTGCAACCTACTGAGCCTTTTGGCCAGGCAGTAGTTTTCATGGGTAATAGGTAATTACATTTCACTGCATCACAGAAGGAATTTCTGAAATTCTTAGACTGAAAACCGAGTTTTTCTGCAAGCAGCAGAATTAATAATGTCTAATTTGCTCTCAACTGTGGCCACCGTCACCTTAAATTTCTCTTTTTTTTCTCACGTCTCTCCTCTTTGCTTAAAGCCCACTATACATAAATTGAAAAAAACATGGTGTTTCCAGAAACTGCTCTATTTGCTGTTTGACCAGTTAACTGTTGCCAAACCAAAGAAGCGGGTGTCTTCTCTACAAGGCACCAAGTATCGTGAGAACATAAGTATTTTAGAGGCTTCTGTTCCTCTCTCAGATGTGACTGAATTTGGCAAAGAAGTACGGAGCTCTTGGGAGCAAGAAAAGGGACTGACAAATGTAATACCTGCTTTCTTGCAATTTATAGGGCTAATGACAGGGCACATCAATCCTGCTTTAAGAAGATATGTTTAGAAGGAAAAAAAGATTTAAAAAATATGTAGTTCCAGATTTAATTTTTATCTGACAGCAATGATCACAGAGATAATCTGAGAAGCATAAACTGTTTGTAAAGTACATTGGTAGAGCAGCATTTTGGCTATTTATCTGGGGACTACCCGGTTGTAGAACTAATTTACACCCACAATTTAATAAAGCATATGATAAGATTTAGCAGGATTGTGGATTAAAAGTAAAACAGCAAACAAAACAAAACAGTTCACTGGCATTCTCTTTCAGTCCTTTTTTTAAATAGCAACCACCTACTGCATTGTTGGACTCAGTCTGAATCAGAGACATTAAAGATAATAAATCCATGCATTTAGATGGCTTTGCCTATCGCTCAGATTACGTTCTATTTCAGGAAGGATTCTTCTAGTTTCAAATAGACTGCTATATTTGCATCTTAAGAGAGAAGCATGTTTTAAAAACAAGAATATCCCAAGAAAATAAGACAAAGGAGGCAACAGGTCTCGGCTATAATTGAAGGTAAAAAGCTGGAGAAGTTCACTGAATTGAAACCCCCACAGGATACAAACTTTATAAGTGTTGCTCACCTGTGTTTACAGCACTGTCAGCCCCACACTGAAGAGAAGTAATAATAAATGGCTTCCTCTCTCCCACGTTGGTTAATGGATGCTTCTGCCTAATCAGACTTCTCTGACTGCCAGCAAGAAAATGTCTTCAAAGTGGGAATTGGTGCTCTGTTGAGTAGTGCACATGCTAGTCTTCTGTCCAGTATTTTGCTAAAAAAGAGGGAGCCAAATTCATCAGCCATGGTGTCTGATTTTCCTTTAGAAATTTGATTCTGTATATTCCATTCATCTAGAACAGGTTTCTGGTAGCTGCACAACAAATTCGTCATATTCCTGATACAAAATCTTTTCCATCCAGCTATCGAAGTAGTGTTGCCACTTCTGATATGACTTTTTAGCACTTTGTCATGAATAATCTAAAATTGTACTTTAATTTTAAATATATATGTATATTTTCCCCCTTGGGGAATAATTACATAGTCAACAGAACTTGGGGTTAAGGCTTTTTCTTTCTTGAAGTTTAAATTGCATTTTCTTTCTTTTTTTCAGAAACATAACGTATTCCTACTACTCCTTATGGAACACTCTAAATTATTTTCATCTCGTACTTTATTTTTTAGCTTCCCCCCCCGCGCGTCCCCACAACAGTTTCATCACCTTTTTTTCAAGTTATTAATAAATAAAGACTTGGCTTCATAAGTTCCTTGACATTTTTGCAGACATTCTGGCAATAGATTGAATAAATTATTTTATCAGATGCTAACCAAAGTAATGGCCTATTATGAATGGAGAAAAGCAAATAACACTAGATCAAGCTTGGCATTTCAGCTCTTACAGCATGTGAACTGTTGTATTATTGAATCCTTTGTCGCTGTAGCAATAGCCAAAAAACTACTGTGTGCCTGAAGGCTGCAGTGGAACATGCACATCCCTCTGACCTTTTGCAGCGCTTTTTCAATGGGAATGGCTGTTTCTTTCTCCAGCCCACTCTTTTTCTCTCTGCGTGTGTGCAAGGGTCATCAAATATCACTGTCTCAACACTTTACGTAGCGCATTTTAGGTCTCAACATGCAGCGGCGGTAGAATAACCTCCACAAAGGAAACCAGCTTTCCTATTCAACAGGCCTACAGCAATCACCAACTTTTTCAAGCGTCACCACACCATCAGCTGTCAACCCGTGCCATCCAATAAAGTCATCCATGATTAATTATTCTTAAATGACAGCAGCATATTGGAACAAGCTGATAGCTGCTGACAGTGGAAATCCAATTAACCTGAATTACTATCTTGATTGTGGCCCAATTAATGTCAGTTGTGCCATGTCACAAGCAAAGGCTTGGCTAATATAATTGTTTAATTAATTTGCTGCAGAGATTAGTTGATGTGGGACTGCCCTTATGCTGACTTCTTTTATTTTATTCCCCCCCCTTCCTCCACTGAACGTTAGATTTGAGAAAGAAGGGTAAGCAGCTTGCTGTCTACAGCTTTTTGCTTTAAGTGGATAAATGAAGTTCTATCTTTAAATAGGGTTTGAAAGATCACAGAGGGAATAGTAGAGCTGTTCAACTTCTGTTAAGAGTCTGTTGTTGCCCGTTGCTTCAGTGAGTTTAACTGTGCCCCATAGATGAGATGCAAAGGGATTATGA
>JAVJGG010000029.1:51136603-51151873 GCA_035590195.1 Aviceda cuculoides | reverse complement strand
TGCTAGTAATAGATATGCTCTGTAGGACAGACTGTTGGCGCTGTTTTGTGACATTCACAGGGCTCTATTTTGTTGTCTATCACAGTTAAATTATGACTACACATTTCACATAAAAAGTCCTCCGTGTTGGCAGTGCTGACTAGGTTGCGCCTAGAGCTGGGGGTTACGATTTTGACCAACAAGGTCAGACTCCAAGGCCATTTGTGAAGCAATGCTGATATTCCATTGTTTGTAACAATGATCTCTTTTATTCAGAATCCATTACTGTTTGTACATACACAAGGATTTTGACATGGATGCAGGAAATGCACAGCTTTGATGGCGGTGAATAATGCAGCACGTTTCTGAATATTGTCTTGTTGCCAGGAACTGATAAACAGTAAAGCACTTAGACCTGTGATCGTTTTCAACTTTCGTATCAGACATTGTTCACCTTAGCTTAGTTCACAGTAAAATACAGTTTAGGACATGTACTTAAGGATAAGGCTGCAGAGAGCTCCAAATGGTTTTTTCAGAGATGAAGGAAGGGACTACATTTTATTCCTCTGCAATGTGAGCTCCAGTGCCATACCTGTAACTCTAATGTGTGACTCCGTAATTAAAGAGAAGTGTTATCATCCAGGAAGATGTTAAAGCTTCTAATCTTAGAAATGGCTGAGCTGGTTTACCTAAAAAAAACAAAAACAAAAACAAAAAAACCAACCAACCAACAACAACAAAAAACCCCCCCAAAACCATCCACATACAAACTGGATATTAAAAATAAAAAAGTGTTTGTATGTTGATCTTGGCAAATAATGAGATCCATCATCACAGGTGTCCCTATGTTTGCTCTATTTATTTAATGAAGTGACATCCCTAATCTTATGAAAGGAGAAATTAAGGAATTAAGAAGTTAAATTACTTATGAAGGATCACATAACATTTAATGAGAAAAGGAGGCATAGGTGCTATATCTGCCTGTACAGTTCTCTGCATTGCCTGCTTTTTTGATTTTTTTTTTTTTTTGTCTTTATATTTGAATGTTCTTCTTACAAGTCCTGAACTCTGTTCTTTGTTTGACTTTCCCTGGATCTCCATCTGCAAAACTGAGCAGAAAACCTCAGGAGAATACTATCTTGCACAAAATTTTCCAATACTTTGTGCTTTCTCATAGAGGCAGAAGTGCAGTATCAACTCAGGCTACCTTCTGGCATTTGTGCATTTAATCCATCAGAAAACTGAAAGCTCATAGGCCAATGTGAAAATGGAAAAATAACAGAGAGTAGAAATGCTATCCTTTTGTCCTTTAATGATGCTCGTTTGACAATTATTTAAGACTCTCGGCTTGTGTCTGTGAGATCTACTTTGAATAGGTGAAGACCCACATATAGGTCTATACGTGGATAAGAAGCTGTAAAAACCTTTTAGTCTGCCTGTATATCTATGCTTTGTTAGGCAAAGTGTGGAGGTGTGCATTCCTTGAGTTCCTAGCACACAATTTGTCACTTTTCACAGGTAAGATTTTCATGCCTGCTCTCAATTTAATTTACTCACTGTTACTTAGCACTTTGCTCCCAAGTAGTCTGCATACTGCAAAGGAGCAGCAATGACATGGCGGATGCTTGTAAACTGGTGAAAAATAGCATGCCTGGGAGGAAAAATCAGTCTCGAGCTTTAATAGTATTCTTGGTTGCAAAACCTGGTGGTTGTCTTGGGGATTCTTTTTTAAGGAACATTCTCTTAGTCTTGTTGTTGGAACATTTTTTTCTCTACACTCTTTGGACTTCAGTACCAGAAAAACCCTCTATACCGTGTTTAGAGATCTATTTAAAGTTCAATGCAGCAGAAGTCAGGTCTGTTCTACAACATGATGGAGTAATGCATGATAGTTTGTGCCCGTCAACCACTCTTGACATGCTAATGATGGTAGTGTTTTAGCAGTAGTAGAGATACTACTAGAATAGGAGTGATGTTAATGATGGTCTAGGGATAGTGGTGAGCAAAGTTTGTAAGAAGTAATGTCCTATATTAAATCAATGGACACAGTAAACAAAAATGGACTTTGAAACAAGTAACATAAGTCTTTTCTGCTTTTTGGGTGAGTGTGGTTTTTTTTTTTTTCTTTTCAATCATACCTATTGGTCTAATGAAAATAAAAACACAGAATACTGCCTGTTATGGTTCTGTGACATTTTCACTCTGGAGATTCATCAGCTCCTAACATTGACTTTCTGAGGTGTTTATGGCACAGTACTTACTGGAACCCCTTCCAAAAATTGGTTTTACTTATGATTCATGGGGCTGGGAGGGGCTTTTTTGTGGATCAGTTACAGTAATGTGCTGGCTGATGTTTATATGTACAGCTGCCTTCTGGTGAGAGAATCAGACCAGCTTAAACCTTGAGTTTGTTCTTCGGTGCCTGAAGACTTACACTGAGGGTAATTTGTCTTAATTACTGCTGAGACTTGAAGGCAAGTCTTAGTTTAAGAACACTGTGCTTTGAAGATAGAAAATCCTTTCTTTCAATCCCGATGTGAAAAATATTGTTACATGATTTTTTTTTTTTTTCCCCTACCCCCAGAACTGCCTTTGTTTTCTTTATCTGACTCCTGCATTTGTTTGAGGATGGTCTGAAGATCATTCATGGCTGATGTTCCACCCTTTAGGAAGCATTTTATTTTTATCAGAATTTTCAAATAAAAATGTTGCATTTAGCTATAACACATGGTACTAGGGAGAAATTATTAACTTCTTTGGACCAGAATCTCATAAAGGTATACTGAAGTAGTTCCATTAACACCAATGGCGTTGAGCCAGGCTATATACTTTCTTTGGCTCTGGTCCTTATAAACTTCTGCAAAGTTCAATCTAGTTGCTGTTGGCATAAGGAGCCAACCTGGGGAGCCCAAGCATTTTTCAAGACAGAATGAGCCAAATCTTTCCTCAGCTGGTGCTGCAATTAAGATATTCTGCACTGGCTCCCATAACTGCCTCACGGAAAAATGGATGACGTACAGACTAGATAAGTGAGGTGGGTTGAAAGCTGGATGAACTGCTGGGCTCAAAGGGCTGAGATCAGCAGCACAGTGACCCAAAGATTGTCGTTTCCAATCCAGCCAAGTAGTCCTATTCACAGGATAATATAATCTAACTAATAAACAGAGCCCAGCAGGAAGGCTTTCTCTGAGCACGGCACTGCTTTGATATGGTCGAATCATTCTTCCTCTGCTCCCTTGCAGCTCTCTTTCTGGGTTTGAATTGTTGGGGGAATTAAGGTCTCTGCAAGTCTGTGTGGGGCTGTTAAGCATCTCAGGGTGGTTTCTGCAAAAGTATAAGGGCATTTGCTTTGCTACCTTGGACGACTTCTTTTTTTTTTTTTTTTGGAAAATGCAGGCTCTCTGGTGTTTCAGGTACACACAATACTTATTACCTGCTTTAAACTGCTGGCTACATTTGCTATGTGGAATTTAAACAGCTGCCAGAGGTAGGTGGCTTCACTCCAGTGCTGGGAAAAAAAAATAATCCTTTTTATAGTGAATTTGTAAATCACATTGGAGGCCTACTGCCTTGAAAGACATGATAGAAATGTAAGCCGTTATCATGCGTTATTACAAGTGATGTCTTAGCCATTAAAAAAACAAGTATATTAAGGGAATATTAAGATTGCTAATTCAAGCATTCAGAAGTTAGAAAATGCAGCAATTAAGTCTGTGTGTAGAGGCTTAGCATCAGGCCCTGTCTGCTTTTAGGCAAACTAACACAGAAAACATTGTGCTCCTATCCTCATCCTGATAGGAGACTGTTGCGGAGGGTGAAAATTATCTCGAATTTTAAACATGAGTGTAGATCAACTAGCGTTTGAGAGAAGTCATACCTTTCCCAAGCTGAGCCAATTTTCCTAGAAACATTAAAAAGTGCAACCATACTGATGGGAAAAACTCCTTTCCCCCTATTCCTCCTCACAGTCCCCATCCTTCTCCAAATCATGTAGGCACTAGAGAAAATGCATTACCTTTTTCAGGGTGGGACACTTGGACATTTTTCATCAGTTTTATTCCTTGATTTGGCTGCAGTGTTTTCATTTAAATGAAGTAGCCTGAGATAGATTGCAGGCATGGAAAATGTAAAAGGCTTAGGGGGAATGGGAAGACTGTGCAGAATTATTGGAAAGTGGCAAATCTGTAGACACAGTGTCGTAAGGGAAAGTTTGAAATCAGCCCAAATGATGTGGAAGTAAAGGCACAAAAACAATGTATCAAAGCAAAGTGATATTCACTTGCTGGTGTGGGCTGGCCTTTTCCTGTTGCTCTCCTATCTTGTGGGTTTACTCATATGCAACTTGTCTGCTTCATTCTTATTTAAAAATACTGAAAGTGCTTAATAATATCACTGGCCTTTTCTAGCCCGTCTGCAGAAGCAGTGATATTTAATAGCAAATTCATTGTTGCTCTATAAGGAAGCTTTACCATAAAGGTCACCAAATTTGGTCAGTGCATTTTAATTTGTACACACGTTAAAGGTCAATTCCATTGCAGTAACACAGTGTGTTTACTCTCTTATCAGAGATGATTTTTTATGACTTAGCTAAGGGATCTTATCAATGTAAATGGAATATAAACCAAAAATAATAATGATGAAAACACTGGTGCAAGCATAAGGGGATTTTTCCCCTCTGTATGTTTACGTAATGCTTGGAGGTAAGCACACATCTACAAGGCCTGATTTTCTGCTATGTTACTCCAATATTTCTTTTTTTCCCCCATGAGAACTCCACAGCCTTCAGCAGAGTTTCTGCTGGTGTGTATTGGAAACGACAGTAGTTTCAGATTCATAATATCATCTCTGTATAAACACGTCCAAATGTAATTAAGGACTTGGGCTCTCAATCCCACGGACCTCAAATTAGCTTTCAAAATGCATATTAAGGGCACAGACAAATGCTTTCATGCAATTCCAAATGACCTCTGAGGGCAGGGTGAACAAAATTGTATGAACCTCTTTAATGTCACAAAACTCTCTCTACAGAGATTTGCATATAAAGTGTACCATTTTATGTCAAACAGATTTGTTAATCTTACAATGAAGGAAACAGTACTTGAAAATTAATCAAGGTGGGTTTTCATTGCCCAACAGAGGCCTTTAAAAGGACCTGACCTGATAACTAGAGGCTGTTACTGTGTGGTTTCTAAATTCAATCATTTTTTGCTTTTATTTGCTGGATGGGTTTGCAGGATATAGATCTCCATAGCAGATAAATCTTCAATGGTTTCTTTGCTTGAGTGGTGGAATTGTACTTTCAGAAGTTCTTGTAATCCTGGCTCTGTTGGAAAATCCTTCATTATTTGTTCGTTATTTTAAAATTATTTTTGAAATATGTGTAAGCATTTCTGTAGGTAAAAGCGGGTAGCCTTACTGAGTCTTTCGGTATTGAGTACAGGGTAGCTTTTGGCCTGCTTGCCATAATAACCTGTGCAAGAAACGATGACTGAAAAATGGAACTCCTCCCCTAGGAGACAGGTTCTTGCCCATATCCCAGGCTTTTCAGTTAGGTTGTATGTCAAATGTTTATATTATTTGGCATGGCAGGAGGGAGGGGTAGGGACACATGGTCTTGGGTTAATCTTCTTGGGAGATGCTCTTTCTCTGCTATCATCATCCTTATCCTAGTCCAAGGGCTAAGAACGGAGAAAGATGGAATAAGAAGGTGGGATATTGGTGAGACCAGTTTAGCTAATAATGTCAACCTGCCCAATGCTTTTGCGCTGCAGGAGACCTAGAAAATGCCACAACCATGGATTCACAGGGTATGTCTCCACTCTGAAGCAGTGTCGTGTGCTCTGAGCTTCCCAGAATAGAGCAGTTGTTCTAGTACAGATCCCCGCCTGAACTAAAATGCCTGTTTCTAGGGCTTTTCACCTCTTTAGTAGAGCCGGTTGTGAAATTTTGACCTTCCTGCCTTTCAGCGTATGGTGTAACCAATCCATAAAGAGAAGCACGATGCTGCTTTTCCATATGTGGATCAAACACTTACTGGTTTGACTTGTTTTTTTTTTTTTTTTCTATTCTATACAAATAGAGAAAAAACAGTTTCCTCTGGCCTCTCCTATTATTTATGCTTTGTCCCAGCTAGCTTTTGAAACCTTAGAAAGGAAATATTTCTTTCCGCCTTGTAACTGCTCTTGCATAGGAATTTCCGAGATGAAACTTGCTTTTCTGGGCCTGGGGCTGTAATGGGCTTTAATAGTTTTTAATTACTTAACTATCTGTTGTGACATAATTAAAATGTCTTTCAACATTTCACCCCCAAGAAATAAATATCTTCTAGACTGCAAAATATAACTTGCAGCTTATTTTTATGAAACAATGAGCGAAAGGCTTCTTCTAAGCTCTGTCACATCTAGTTTGCCTGTCAATATAAAATGCTTCTCAGCTGTGTCCCTAAACAGCCTTGCTCATTCCTTCCTTGCTTTTCACTCCTATTTCACATGTGTGTTTAAAGAGCCTCTGTCAGGACTAAAATATATCTTTACCTATACCATTTTACTAAGAACCCCTGAGAGTCTAGCAAAAATAACTATAAAAAGCCATTACGTCTTACTACAGGATTAGGGGTTTTTGTCCCACACTGCATTCTTTTCATCTTGGGAAAATGTGTACAATGAAAATAGATTAGCTCCAATTTAATCAACAAATTCTAGGTGTTATGGGAAATGAGCTTACAACAGGTTGGGACAGAGCTATAAAACCAGAGCAGTGCAACAGCATACCATTCAAGGTTCAGAATAAGCTAATATAATTAAAATGAAATCAGATAATACTGCTTATAATTATTTCCCATACATTTTCTAGCAGAAAATAATACTTTCTGGTAGCTTTAAACTTTTCCCAAATTCAGCCTGAAATTTTATTTGTTGCATTGATTTCTATATCTCTATTTAGATACTCATTTTAAGTGATAGTTAAAGGGAGTCAGTGCTTTCCAAAATGGAGTTTTGGGAAACATTTTTCCCTGGGAGGAATGTGGGTTTTAGGAGGTTTTGTTAAATACTAGTGCCTCTTATATGTGGACAGAGCTTTGCAATTAAGCAGGAAAAAAAAACAAAAAAAAACCAAACGGAGAAAACAGCCATACCTTTTTGCCACCTCTAGGAGTGTTCAGTGAAACCTTCAAGTCTCTGGAAAAAAAGCTGTTCCCTCAATTTTTCTTGATACTTCCCAGAAGTTGGGGGGAACACCCTCAAGATTCAGTTTGAACCAAGAGTATACTTCAGCTATTCATACCTCTGCTGTGCCAATAGGCCTAGGTATGTTTTTTCTTTGGCAAGCAGCTAAGTATCCTTCAACTGAAAATGGAAGGTGCTGGGCAGAATTATCTTACAATTGCTCCTGCAAGCAATTGTGGGTGCGGGTTGCAGGAACTGAGAGGAGGTCATGTTGCCCATGCCCTCAGAGCGCAGGAAAGTCAAGGAGAATAGGGAATAGCATTAATGGACAGTGTGAAAGAAAGGTCTTCAGCAGCTGAGGGGAGAAAGATCTGGAAAAAGATGAGTGAATCGACTGCAGATTAGTTGGATGCATGGGAAATGTTATAAAAATGCAAAGCTCCCTGAAGAACTATGTCATAAAATAAATGATTCATTTTACAGGCGGTTTAGTTTTTTGTTGGGTTTGGGGTTTTTTTGGCTTTAAACTTTCTGTGGCCGTGGCTCTGCTGTTCTGATACTACTAATTTTAAGGCAGAAACGTCTCGGGACAGTAAGGAACTTGCCCTGGTGAGAAATGATCCTGTTACAGGTTTGGGAATGGTTTAACATTTCCATGTAAGTGTAGATTAACCTTGAATCAAGGGATGGCATCATGAATCATATTTTTTTTTTTCTTCTTTTTTTTTTTCCTTTGGAGAATTGGAATTCTCTTGAGATCAGCTATACTTCTGCCCATGGCATGTGTCTCCTCTTCCTTGACTTGAAATGGACATAAACCCATCACTGCATTGATGCTTGGGACAGAAAGCATTAATTATATGATTCCGCTGTCATGGAACTCTCATAGGAATATTAGGATCTTAGGGTTGTGGTTTCCTGTGAACATGGCTTTGAATGGACATCCAAGAAATCATAAGTTCATAAGTAGAATTTGTAAACGTAGATGATGTACATAGCATAATAATTTGCTGAATAAGGCTGAGATCCTACATGGGAGGGGGAAAAAGTACTACCTGTATATGCATATCTGGGAAACCGAAACTCTAGCATTTCCTACCTGTCGAGGGCTTAAATTTCTGATGTTGATGTGCTTCCAGTGTGCATTGGTGCCTTGAGTTATTAAAGATATAGGGATGTGTTTCTTTCTTTTCTCCCAACTTTCGTCAAGAATGACAGTGGTGACATTAGGACACTGTTTATAATCTCAGTTTGGCAATCGGGTTCTGCTAACCTAAACCGGAGATAGTAACCAGAGTTTGTTACATGCAGTATGATTATGTAGGCTGTTTAGTATTGTATATTTACATAATACTGAGCTGAGGGTGCCCATACTATGGTCTGCAGATCCCATCTGGTGAACAGAACAATCTGCCCAGCCTGCTCTGTGCTAACAACTTTCTCCTCTGGTAAGGGCAGGGAATGGGTCGCTCACCGAAATTCAGGCTTGTCCTCTTCGCAGAACAGAGTTGGTGAACTCCATGGGGTGTCAAGTCATATGTGAAGGGATGCTTGCATAGCCCTTCCTGAAGCAGCATGTGCATCTGTACTTTGAGGCGAACTGCTGCCTTTTGCTCATATACCAGTATTTTTCCACCTAAGTGACAAAAAGAAGCTGGGATGTGTGGCCACTCTTCCTCAGTGTGTGTAGAAAAGGTTGTGTGGTCAGGCGGGACTCAGAAGCTGTGTTTCTATTGCTCCTCCAGCATGTACAAATTTATGACAGGAGACTAAAGGGTCGTGAAGAACTGAACATTTTCCTTATTGAAATATAAAGTAAAGAACCAACTAGGAATTAACAGGAGAATCCTGCAACAGATTATACAGCCGTGACAGACAGTAATACTAAATCCACTTAGAGATGTTGTAAACAGAGTAGGAATCATTGTTCTGACTTACCAGCCCCGTAAGTCTCTCCTACCTTCTGATTAGTCTATTAGTCTGTTTATGGTTGAGTTTTATGCTTGCTTTATGTTGGTTAAAAACAAGAAAAAAAAAAAAAAGAAAGAAGAGGCGGAGGGGGACAGACTACATAAAGTACAAAATAAGAGTGACTAGGACTTTGCAATGCTAGAAAGAGCAGAACAAGGGAAACTCTCTGTGAAGGGACTGGTGGGAAAGCTGTCTGAAGTGATAACTGTACAGCCTTTGAAACTCTCACTTGGAGTATTTGAGAACACTGCTTGAAGCTAAATGACCCATTAGCATCCTCTGCTGACCAAACAAAGGCTCTGGCATTTTGGAAGTGGACAAGGACATCTAGGTGTTTTAAGGTAGTCTGCAGTTTTACGCAGAGGTTTCCTGATTTGACTTGGAATTAATCAAGGTGAGGAGAAAAAAAGGACTGTTCGCATGCACTCAGCTTTCAGAATGCATTTTAGTTACCCCTCTAGAAATGAAGGCTGCAAGTGCAGAGCCACTAGGAAGAAACATCACTTTGTGGGTGAAAAAAATTTGTTAGAGAGATATAGCACTGGTGCTCCTGTATTCTCCCGCAAGAGTCATAGTAAACTGATTGAAAAGTGTGAGCAAATGGGTGCCTCCAAGCAGTGTTTTGAGGAGGGGGAGATAGTATCCCCCTGCACACTCCTTCCTAGCATACCTGACAGAAAGATCCTTCTTAACACATGCACATGGAATGATATATTTAAAGCACCTGTTTTTTTCCAAACCCAAAGAAAACATTTCTGTGTGAGTAATTGAAAAGCAAATGGAGAGCTAAGATGAATCACTGATTATCTGCTGTGGAGGTAGGACAACACAGCATTTTAATTTGTTAAAAAATAATAATCAGGAAATCCACACTTTAATAAAAAAACACCAGTTTGGTTGGTGATTGATTCTGGAGGAGAGGACAGTTCCCTGCTGGAAGCACTTCTCCAGCTCTGCACAGTGAAATGGATGAGCCCTGGGAGGGTTGTGGGGGAACGAAGCACTGGGCTTTGGAGCACCCACGGAAGAGATAAGTCTCCTGTCACTTGCAGTGTAAGAAGCCAAAACATCTGTAGAACAAAACAGCTTGGGAACTATGTCTCTATGGGAAATGCAATGCGGTGCAGAGAGATGTAAACCAGTTAGCAAAGGATCTGAGGCAGGCTGGGAGGGCTGATTACAGCAGTTACGGGAAGAATGGAAGGAAAAGTGGGTAACAGCAGTAATATTAACATAATCTCTCCTGTGAGAGTGCTGCTGCAGTTGTAAGAAAGGTAAAGAATTCTGGACAAATGCAATTGGTTTATCAGGTCAAGATGATGTTATCAAGTCCAGTGGTTGGAGGACTGGTTGACCTGGTCTCAAGGAAAGTGTCTGAGTTAACTCTGTTTCATTGAAGTTAGTTTTTGTGTGTGTGCGTGTGTTGGATAAGAGGATTACTGACACTGCGGGATCATGGAAACACCCTTCTAATCTATCCAAAAGGTAGGAAGAGAAATTGAACTATCTGCAAAAGATTTTAAATGGGAAAAAAAACATTATGTCCATGGAGGTCACTGGGAAGGCTGATGGGTTTAAGTAGAAACAGTCATCAAAATTAAAACCCCGTAGAATCTCTTCCCATATCTTAATTC
This sequence comes from Aviceda cuculoides, assembly GCA_035590195.1. Classification (NCBI taxonomy): domain Eukaryota; kingdom Metazoa; phylum Chordata; class Aves; order Accipitriformes; family Accipitridae; genus Aviceda; species Aviceda cuculoides. The sequence goes on along the minus strand of JAVJGG010000029.1, from coordinate 51,141,123 downwards.
AGATGAAATCAGGTTAGTTAATGCTGGAGGTACATTTACCTGCCCTGTAAACAACCTGCCTTATTGCTTGGCTACATTTCAATGCACAGCGGTGTGGAGAGAGACTTCTTTATCCTAGAGGAGACACCAAAACCACACTGAATAGCTTTACCCAAGTCCGGCCCTCCAAGCACAGTCTGCAAATTTAATGCAACACAAACAATGATTTAAGCAGGAAGAAAATAGCGTAGAGGAGGTGAATGTATTTAAGGGGAATTTTCACTGAAAAGGAAGAATCTGCATTGTCCGAAAGGATGAGTCAGTCTGAAAAGAGACAAATTTTCCATCTTATATTGACTTGTTTCAAACAGTCCTACCAATGGAAAAATAGCAGAATTTCTTCATAGATTTACCCTCTATCTTCCCATTAAACATCCACGCACTTATTTCTTTGTCTTTCTCCTCCTTTAGCTACGAGCCAGGAAGATGAAGTGCTGCCTTCTCGCTGTCGCGTTGGCCATTCTGCTGTTCATTGTCATTATCATCGCGGTCTCTGTCAAGCACTGATCTGCCTATGGTTTCCACAGGTAAAAGCCTTTAACTAAGTGTTTTAACATACTCTGTAAGATGGTTGGGAGACAGTTTAGGAAGTTGACAATGGTAAGAAAAATTTATCTTAGCTTGCACGTTCAGGTGTGGCCTATGAAAATAATTTCCTTTAAAGGGTATTTGAGCTCCGAAATAGCATCTGTAGTGGATCCTTAAACATAAGCCAAGGTGGTATTCAAACAAAACATCTCGTTACCCTTTTCTCTGCTGTTTGCGTTGTGTTTGATTTTATGTGGATCTCATAGCAATATTAGTTAATGAATCCTAAATCCATATGAATTAGAGATGCAGAAGTGGTGTTAAACACCCCAGACTGAAGCAGGGTCAGGGGCAACCCACCATCCCACAGATATGCTGAGATGTTCCAAAGTGCACCTGCCTGCTGACATGTTCCAAAGAGACCCTGGATCCAAGCCCTCCTGAGGACCAGGAAGACAGACAACTGTAGACTGTAGTATGGACAAAAGCAAAAATGGGTTTCAGGTGATCTTTGCTCTGGATCCACTCCTAAAAGGAGTATGGGTCTGTAGTAGGGAGACTGGGCTGTAACCTTACCAAGATAGGTGAGACATCAAAGCAACTTCATCCCACTAGGGAAGTTTAAGCTACACTATGTTTTCTTTGTAAAGAATGTGCTTTAAATATAAAGCATAAGACACAAAAAAAAGTTTTTCGTTTCTTTTTTTTTTTTTCCCCTCATTACCCTAGGAGAATGACTCGTAAATTCTTTCTTATAATCTCTGTCTGATACAAAGCACTTCTGGTCGTCTGCTTCTTTTGGAGGTTGCTAGGCCATTATTCAAGGGGAGATTATTAGATTTACAGAATTTCTACCACCCCAAGGGTTCTGGCATTCAAGGTCTGCATGCCTGCTGCCATGGCAGGGTTTCTGACTGGTAAATCCAGAACCCAAGAGTATCAGTAGGATTTTTCCTGAGGACAGCAAGTAGGAGCCCTGAGGCAGAAAGCGCTGAAGGGTGGGGATAACTTTTGGGTTAGAGATCTCTGCAAGTCTCTGTGGGACATGATAAAGCATGTGATATCACTCCCGTACTTAGATACTGCATTATACTGGGGCTTACTGGGACCTTTTACAATAATTTAAGCGGAGATTTCTTAGCCTGAACTATCCTTGGGAACTACTCTAGAGAAAGCGCAAAGGATTGATAGATTTTGTTAATTGCTTTGTTTTACAAGAGTTCAGTGTTATTTGACAATGCTATCTTTCCACCTGAAGATGAAGTCATTGCCCTCTAATGTGCCTTCTTTCCACATCATGCTCTCAGCTGAAAATAGCGGGTGCTGGTTCAAAAAAATCACAGAAAGATGATCCTTCACACAAGGTGTACTTAAGCTTTGGAACTCCTTCAGGCGTGACATTGACGATGCCCAAATTTGGGTACAAGAAGGAATTGTACAAATCCATAAAAGAAAAAATCTGTTGAAGGATGTCAAGTACCATCTTACTGATTTTGGATGAGGATGATCGTGAGCCCTACATTATTGCTGGGAGAAATAGCTGTAAATGGTTCTCTAAACTTGTGGGCTTACTTAGGTGTTTGGCCAGCACTGAAGTGAGGACAATATCAGTGAGATAGACATTTAGATTGATCAATTATGGATGTTCTTATGGCATATGTGTGTGTGTGTGTGTGTATATATAAATGCATATATAAAATCTACATGTATTTTTATCCCTCTTTTACATAAGAAACACTGCTTATGGATACAGATAGTGGTCCGTCCTGTTGATTTAAATGTAGAGAAACTACAATAATTTTAGTTGCATTACTCTGGTTTTAATCTGCATTAGTGTGATTTGAGAATGTAATCTATCATGGTAATCTATAATATTATTGAATTTCTTTTATATTTAGGTAAATACTCTTATCTACTAGAAATCACAAATCTTATCAACAGTTGACTCAATCTAGACAGATTTTAATCTAAATCCCTTAAGTGGAGAAAGTCAGAGAACCAAAATATTCTTACAATAAAACTCCATTGGAAAACTAGAGTTAATCTTCAGTTAAGAGATCCATGTCTAGAGGGAAGTGAACCTAGAGATACTAATGAAAGCCTTGGGAAAAATATAATGCTCTACTTTTCATCATCACTTGTGAAACTAATTATGAAGCTTCTAAAACATAAATTACTCTGCAGTAATACAAATGTAGGCAAAACTTGCTTTGAGTTATGCTTTCTGATCATTATAAACTGTTCTTAATCAAGATTGACCCCAAATGGTGTGCAGCAGACTTCACGCTTATGTTTTGAAGATTTCCAAAATAGAACACTTTCAGAATTTCCATGTCCATAGTGAACATTTTTTCTATTCTGAATTGCAATGCAAATGTATTTTAAAATATCAGTGGATCTAAAATTTCAACTACCTCAACAAACTGTTTCACATAAAACTGTCTTACATGCTTTACAGAGATAGAGAACAGCTCGGTTTTAACGTATAACAGCTCTACATGACCGTTCAGGGAAAATAAAGGGAAGGAAGCAAGCTAGGGAACTAGTTGCAAAACAATCTGATTGGAACAGGACACATAACTGAATAAAATCCCAAGTTTAGTAATGACTGGCCAGAACTTCCATTTGCCATGTCATCAAAGAGTTTGCTCTGTGCTGGATCAGTAAGGAGCCAATAGAAACAGCACGGAAACAGCACCAGCCACCCCATTCAAGTGGTTTAAGTCCCATTTGCGTGATATTCAAGGTAGGCTTCTTTAGCTTTCATGAGTGCAGACACGATGAGAAATCTGAAGGTTACTGTTCAGTGCATTAAAGAAAGGATGCCATTAGTATCTATAATCACTAATGAACGTTATGATCGTTAACATATAAAGTCTTCTTCCTTGTTTTTTTTTGTTTCTGTTTGTACTTTTGCAACAATGATGCTCAATCAACGGTTCTTCTCAAAAGGACAAAAAAAGCACTTTTTTTCCCCACCAGAAATCAGACATGACTGTGACAGACAAGCCTATTCCTTCCATAGGAAAGCTCTCTTTATGCATCTCGAAAAGTAAAAAGCACTTTTTCCCATGAGTTTCTGATGCAGTGGTGGCACCATCAGCTGCTGGCTCAGTGTGTGCAGAGAGACCAGCTGTTCAGGAGATCTCTGAGCCCTGACTTCTGCCTGTCGAGGTCCCTGCCATAAGTATGTCACTTCTCCCTTGGGGCAGTTTTTTCTGGCAGAGGGAGAGACATGCATCTACGTAGGATGCAGAGAAACTCCTGGAGACTTATGTTTGTACATTTGTTTGCTGCTACCTCAGGAAAATAGCCCAGGAACTTTTGGGTCACATTGCTCATATCGTAGCAACATTGCAGCTGCTCTTTTTGCTCTTATGATACAACATCAGTAAACATCTTAAAATGACAGTATCTCAGTAGCAGTCTGAAAAATGTCCCTCCTTTAACAATGTCTTTGTCTAGTGTCAGCCTGGATAGAACAGAGTAGAGTAGAATAGAACGGAACAGAATAGAATATTTGCAGTTGGAAGGGACCTACAATGATCATCTAGTCCAACTGCCTGACCGGCTCAGGGCTGACCAAAAGTTAAAGCATGTTATTAAGGGCATTGCTCAAATGCCTCTTAAACACTGACAGGCTTGGGGCATCGACCACTTCTCTAGGAAGCCTGCTCCAGTGTTTGACCACCCTCTTGGTGAAGAAATGCTTCCTAATGTCCAGTCTAAACCATTTAAGTGCAGCTTTAATCCATTCCCATGCATCCTATCACTGGATCCCAGGGAGAGGAGCTCAGCACTTCCCTCTCCACTTCCCCTCCTCAGGAAGCTGCAGAGAGCAATGAGGTCGCCCCTCAGCCTCCTCTTCTCCAAACAAGACAAACCCAAAGCCCTTAGCTGCTGCTCATAGGACATTCCTTCCAGCCCGGTCACCAGCTTTGTTGCCCTCCTCT
>JAVJGG010000029.1:51103125-51127607 GCA_035590195.1 Aviceda cuculoides | reverse complement strand
ACACAAATATTGCTGCGGGGTGATAGACACACAAATTTCCTGGAATCTCTTTAATATGTAGCAACTTCTCCTTTATTAAATTATATATTCCAAAAGATATCTTCTTAACGACCAGTATATGGCAAATATATTCTCCAGGCTTATTAGTACAGAAATAATTGTAAGTGGCTGCTATAGTTCATTAAGGTTTATTTATTTTATAGTTCATTAAGGCTAATTTTATAAGTATAAAATATATTTTAATAGCCATTTTTACCTGTTTTTTATGTTTCTCTGCCATCTACTGCTAGCAGTAGTTTCTGATTTTATTCTTTGGTCCTAGATAATTTGCCACTGTGTTTACTGTGAACTGCTTAGTAATGGCTTTTAATCAATGTTTTTGCTAGGCAGCAGCAGATTCTAATCTTCAGTCAGCCACATATTCAGTTATATATGCTTTTCCTGGGTCAAAAGGGCCAGTTAGTATGATCTCTGGTCTCTTAATCCTGCACGCTGGAAGTTCACCTTGCTTTATGGACAGAAATTTCTCTTAGGGTATACATGTGATCAAAAATGTCAGTAAGTTGATTCCGTGAGTGCCTTCAAGCCAGAATAGGTTTGATTTACACATAAGAAGTTGTACCATGGGAGTAAAAAGGAATGTGGGTAGTTTTATTTTTGGTTTGGGTTTTTTATGTTATTTTTGTTTTGATTGATAGCATAATCATGTTAGTAAAATTTTTTAAAATAAGTTCTAGAACTGTTAATGTATAGTATATTGTTCTATATAAACAAAGCTTATCACAGTGATTTAACATACAGTTAAACTCACGAGTCTGGAGAGCCAATTTTCCAGGTTGGATTTGAGCTATGTATTCTTTTGTTGCTGTTTGTAATGAGCTGTTATAATACTGAGTTTTCTTCTGTCCTTTGCTCAGTATCTCATTGAGCCAGAGGGTACCTGGTTTCTCCACGGCAGATATGGGCTCGATAGGTACTTCGTTGCCACAGATGATAGATTTTTCATGGCTCAGGTTTTCCAACAGATCACAAGGGAACGTTCTCCATCTCTAATGCAGTCCTGATTTTGATGTGAAGACAAACTAAAGAGTAACTTTACCTTAAATCTAATCAAGTTATCTCAGAGACAGACTGATACACAACTCGGTAAAGGGAACACCCACGTCAGCTCAGACATGAGGCAGAGGGAGGAATCTGTCTGTTATTTTTTTCTCTTGTGCTTCTTCCACTTTCAATGAGTACTGAAGTATTCATTGATGAAAAGACCAGAACTGGCGCACACTGCCTCTCATTCCTGTGTCTTTGCTATCAAGCGATGGAACTGTCTGTCTCAGCAGTCATTTACACATTTAAAATAATGAAGCAACTACAAAAGAGATTAAATGGTGGCCCCTTCTGCATGTCTCATAGCCTCCTGACTTATGGTAGAAATCCATACTTCAAATCCTTGTTCTGGATTTAGGGCAAGATCTGGGTTTGAATTCTCATCTAACCATGTAAGACTAAAGCCAGAAGGAATACTATGAGGAGTACTAAACTGTTTTCCTCCCCTCTTGTGGGATTAGAGGAACCAATGTGACAATATTCAGGAGTACTCAAAGGCACAGTCATTACTGTCATTCATTTGCACAGGGATACAGCAAAATTTAAGTCTCATTCAATTGCTGGCAAATGTAGGCGAGGAAAGGTAGTCATCTTAGGACACCTTTTTTTTTTCCTAAATTTGTGGATATACTGAATTTTATAATGTGCTGACATTTTTGGTTTATCATGCTGTGTCCAAGTGGTAAATTCAATACAAGTTTTTGTTGCGAGAATTTCATTTTGGTAAAGTCAACATTTTCATCCTTTGCTAAACCATACATAGACACCTATGTGCACACACATGCACCCAAAACCTTACCAACAGAAAAAAAACCCCTGAACTTGGGTGGGTGGAACAAGCTCACAGGAATGATTACAGTAAGGGATAAAAGTAATAATTGTTTCAGTTATGAAGAGGAATGAAAGAGCATGAGGTTAATCAGCAGCCACCCTTCTCTTCCATTTTCTTGGAGATCTTCCACTTTCTTGGAGATGAGGGACAAAGTACTGACAGACTTTAGCATTATGTGCATGCATTTGTGTGTATATTTGGTGTATGTGTTTTTCTGTTCGTATGTGCATCAGTTCCTCTGTTGAAAACGGTCTAGTTTCACTATGAAATACCTTGCAAATTGGATATTGTTGGTTTCAGTTGCTTAATACAAAACAAAGGACTTTAAGATTACTTTCTGTTGTTGTGATTAAGCCCTGAATGCTTTTGCTTTTCATTGAAAACATTTTTATAAATCAAAGAGATGGCCACTCTTTTTGTTTGTATTGTTTGTAATGAGTGGTCATGAGGGTTGCTTTTGCCTAAACACCCAGGAAGTTAATGAGCTTACTTCTATGGGAACAGAAAATCTCACCGTGAGTCCGTATAATCCCTTTTTTCTAGTAAGATCATGGTGCCTACAGATACAGTAGAGAAAAGCTCCTCAGTAGTCAGGAAAGCAGATTTCCATCTCCCAGGTCACTCCACCACTTTCCTTCTCTCATCCTTTATGAGATTGAAATTCAAGATTAAGACAGGTATTTTGGATGTCAATGCACCTCCATGAGAGCCAGGTATTCTGAACTCCCCTTAGAGCCGGTGGAGATCTGGACAATGAAGCCTGGACAGCAATTCATCTTCCCACTTCGAAGGGATCAGCGCACTTCTCCACACATATATGTCTATTGTCATTTGAGTTTCCCCAGGCTATGTCACCTGGATCCCAGCTGTCGTTCCAGAAGGGAATGGTTATTGCTTGTCATAGCTCCCAGTCCCACGCAGGTGTCTTGTATACCCTAACAAGTCTCAACTGGCATGAGATGGTTGTCTCCAGGCAACTGAATTGAGCCCTAGAATTCTACTATGGAGGAATTGGCTTTGATGTGGCCTTCACAGACTGTATTTTCTGGCTGTCCAGGGTCTGTAAGTGGAGCTTGCACACCCACTGCACATGGAGACAGAGCCATGCTGATGCCTGAAATGGGTCTCTTAATTCTGAGCTGGACTGTCAATCACAAGTGGAAGTGCCGTTTGGATTTAGCAAAATGAAAGTGATCTGAAACATGACCTGAAGGTAGAAGTCCCTTGAAATGTCAGTATGGGTGTTTGCTGTGACTGTGCATGGGCTGGACTGATAAGGGTTATACATGCCAACTGCAAGTTTTCTGCAGAAAACTGCTTCCAGGCTCCAGAGCCTTATACTGAGGAAGGGTTTGGAAACATTTCAGCTGATCTTAGCCAAAGTGGAAGATAAAAGGACTTGCAGGCTGGTGCTGCACCTAATACAACATTAACTCATCTGGCAGCCCTGATGCACGTTTTTCCCTTGCAGCAGAGATCCAGAGTATGTGGGTCTGTTGTTTCAGTAGGAGGTGACCAATCTTTTTTTTTTTTTGTCCTGTAAGCAACATCTTTCAGCATGGTCAAAAACCACACCATGCGTACTACATGGCTTGCAGGCAGTAGCCGGCATTCCTTCCCAAGTGTTCCTGGGACTCAGGCTGGGCCGGTCGTTCGTCTCAGGGCTGACTATTTGGCTTGCTTCCTCCCAGCGCTGAAAATTAAGCTTATGCAAAAGCCCATGTGTTAGCAGAGTTCTGTGTGAAAATTGTTCGTGCATCATATACGTCGCCAGATCCCTAGCTGGATTCCCCCTTTCTCGTGTCTTGCTTCTGTGTAGCCAGAATTTCACTTGCTTTTGCTTCCTACAAAGGAGCAGTCGTGGGAAGGAAGATGTGAAGATGGTGAGGCCAGCAACAGCCACAACTAGTGGAGAAAGGTTGTGCTGACAGATTATTCCACATATCTTCCCTTGCTCTGATTTCTGCAGCTTCTTCTCACGTCCATCCCAGGAAAGCCTCTGGATGCTTTCTACCATGGGATGCTCAGTCTTTTCCAGAATCCCTGACACCTCCTGAGTTTCTGGGTAATTGAATTTGCCACTCTGTTTTCTTTGAGTAAACATCCTGACTTAGGAAAGATAGGAAAGCAGCCTACTTTCCAGTAGGTAAGTAACATTTGCATAGCCAAATGAGCTCATACAAACTGCCTGAAGTGGCTGAGGAGCAGGTCCAAACTGACTAGCCATAGGGAATTCCTGTAATAATGCAGGGCATTTTACTTGCCTAGATAGGATAGTAAGTAAATGTTAGCTTCTTATGATGACTTCAATTTAACTACTGAGTTTCAACATTCCACATGGCTGAACTTGTTTTCGGTGTTTTCTTGCTGTCGAGTTATCCCATTGGATTAACTTGCTCAGACCTTGCTGATTCAGCAGGTGGTCTGGCTCCTATCCAAGGCACATCAGGCATCCACAAAAAAAGCTAGTGAAAGCCTTCCCAAAAGAATAAAGAAGCCGTTGTGGTTTCTCATGGTTTCTCACTGCCAAGAATCAGAGCAATGAACCCCAAATTGGTGTACAGTTACTACAAAACGTGGCAAAGCATATTGTTACCTCGCTTCAGCCATTCTGAAAACTAAGCATTTAGGTCAAGCAGGTCATGGTGATCCTCCCTCTCACCAGTAGTGAAAATTACCCAGAGGCACAAGTTAACTCACCTCTTTCTGTCTTTAACACTCACATTAGTTTTGGAGAACTTGTGTTCTTGAGATGTTTCTCTCTGTATAGAGACAAAATAGCTGAGATCAGTGAGGGTAATGCCGGCTTTAACATTCATGGTGAGAGAGCTTTTTACGTGGTGTTGGGCAATACATACAGAAATGGGTATAATGACCCACCTGTACTCACAGACAGGGAAAAAAAAACATTTAGGGGAGGAAGAGCACAAGCAGAACCTTGAGCCCATGCTTAACGCTTAGCAAGTGTAACCTTCCTCTCTTGTAGGAGCTGGTGAAGCCGCTCCTGAGTTTCAGGTGTGTGTTTCACTGCAGGGACTTTGGTGAATCAGAAACACTGACTGGTCCGTGAGTGAACTGGGAATAAAACCCATGTTCTTACCCTCTTCCATCTGCACTTCCACCTAGGGACCTACTTTGTTTTTGTCAGGCTATCCTGTTCATGAGAGTTCTCCTTCCCCTCCAGCCTACTGACAAGTACTTCACAACCCTCCCCCAAAAAAGAATCCCAGCCAAAGTATTAGGCTTGATGCTGCAACTTAGATAACCAAATTCCCTGCTGTAATGTGTTGGAAAAGTTTAGGCCTGCCAGAAATATTCTGTCAGCCTGTCTCTGGCTTTCTAGGGAAAGGCAGGATTTTGCTCTCTGTCAGGTTTTTGTTGTTGTGTGGTTTTTTTTTTCTTTTTTTTTTTTTAATCTCCTTTTGATGAGCTTCCTATTGGGTTTTTAGCTACTTATAGAGGAAAGTTAATTTTTTTAATTGCAGTTTCCAACAAAAAAAAAAAGCATCACTTCAGAGATGATCTTGCTTTCTTTTTTTTTTTCCTGCTGTTGCTTTTACTCTTGACATTCAGCCTACTCAACAAGTCCTGATATGACACTCCATAAAATCTTTATCCTGTCAAAGCCCTGCTGTGAGCATAGCCCAGTGCTTCCAGAATTTACATTTACCATCCATTCATACAACTATATTGGTGGGGTTTTCTTATCATTGAGTAGCCCTCCAGCTTTATATGAAAGGGCACAAAGTTAATGAAAACAGCATTAAAACTCTATTAGCATTTAGTGAGATTACTAAGCCTTGTTCTGAACTTAATATTGGTTTCAGCATTTTATTTTATTTTTTTTTTTTAACTCAGAGTACCCAGAATCTGAGACAGCAGAAACAGTCCTAGCATTGAGCCCATTTTTCAGGTGAGGATGTTATTTCAGAAGGAATTGAAGGCTTTGATTTTGAAGGGAATTGTTTGGGGATTTTTTTTTTTTTTTTCTTTTTTTCTTTTGAAGGAAGACCCACTCATTGGAGTTTATGTTTCTTTCTGTATGTTTTGACTTGAATTCCCAGAGAAATGAAATGAATCCCAGATGGAGAAAGACCTCCTGGAAATGTCACATTACACCCTATTTCTTTCAGAATGTTAACAAGGATTTTCCTTCAGACACAACTTTGCTGTTGCTTTTCTTGGGGAAAAAAGAGATAAAAACACAATGTGATAGGGATACAGAAAGGAAAATTGCCTTCCATGCAAGTGAAAAGCAGACTGAAGTATGCTCGAATCTAAGTAGCCTTGTGCTTTCCATCCACAGCCCTGGCTCCAGCTCAAGCAAGACCTTCAGGTGCTGGAGGTGTATTGCTTATTTTAAAAGTACCAAGAGATTATCTCTAGCCTCAAGGCCAAGTTACAAGTCCACGTTGCTTAAGAACACCCTACAATCCCATATTGCAGAGTAGCATCTCATATCATTTGACTCTGGGTCATTATTATATATTTTTTTGCTGTGTTTTTGGCTCTGGAAGTACCCACACTATTACACTCTGCTACGGAAGGCTGGAGCTTGAGCTAAGATGTGTCACACACCTTGCTACAAAAGATGTCAAGGTTTTTTTTTTAGCTTTGGTCACGAAGCCTTTTGGCATGTGCTTAAACCTGTGTTTGAGACCTAGAGAGACAGCAAGTAGATGTAGATTTGTGGTAAAGTTTCTCAAAGGCGTGGCGGTGGCGGTGTTCAGCAAAGGGGTGGAAGGAAAGTGGTGGGTTCTGCCTGGGAATGTCTGTTCTATCCCAGGGAAACCTTCGGGTAACACAGATGTGATATATCTGACTACTCAGTATTATGGAGGACAGCCAACATTGCTGGCCATTCCAGTGTGAGACACAGACATTGACAAAAGTGAGAATACTTCTTAAAGAAGAATGGCCCCAGCTGACGTACTTCAATCTTTCTCTTTCTATAGAAAGAAGAGCCCAAGAAACAATTAAGCTATTATGTTCCAGAATGCACCAAAACTATTTTTATTTTCAGTGTTTGTACTGCAGGACTGATTTGATGGCTGGTAATGAACTGGATGGAGGAGTGACCAGCCCAACTTAATTCTTGATTTTGACACATGTCTCTTCCCATGGGAAAACCTTCAGTCCATTTTTGTGTTAGTTCCCCTTCCCCAGATTTGGATAATGGTGTTTGAACTAATTGTCTGTTTCAGTTATATGTTATTTGGGTCGATTCTTCTGCTAAAAATGGATGGAAATCTTCTCTAACCCAAAGGTGTGTTTTGAGGATAAATTCACTAAGTGCTTCCATCCCTGCAGATACTATGGTAACAGTAAGAGAGGGCATATAAGGACTTTGGCTGATAAAAGTACCTTAGGAGAAGAACTGGACAGAATAATCTTCTGTCATGTGTTGAGTCAGCTAATAAAAAAGGTAGTTACTTAAAATGTCCACAGGCATCAAAGCGTAACGGAAGTCTTAGACAAAGGAAAATAATTGAAATTACTCTGGACATAATGAGAAATAGGCTATCAGGTTTTACAAAGGCTTAGACCAAGGGCTTGATTCTCAAGCTATAGACAGTAGAATTGCATGTAGCCAAGTGTAAAAAAAAAAAAAAAAAAAAAAAAAAATTAAAATAGATTTGTAAAAGGATATTACAGAGGGTGGTATTAAGTGAACCCAGCTTGTCAGTTCTGGATCTCAGTGTGAACCCACGTACAATTCTCATTAGAATGAACAGAGATTGAAGCATTTAATGCTAAACACTTATATGCCTCACATTCCTTTCATAATGGAATGTAAGACAGTTTGCCAAACTGAAGATATTATAGTACAGATATTAATAAAAGCCCTGCATGCCTTTCATCGAGCTGGTCTTAACTTACCACTCCAAGCACCCCTCTGACGTGCAGAGCTATCAATATCCATGTTTTAAAGGCAGCAAAACTGAGATATAATGCCTAAGGTATTTCAGGTAAAAACATCCCCCCACAACAACCTCCGCTAATACTTTCACTGCTCTGTCTCAGTCAAATATTGATTGTGACTCACCCCTAAGTGAGGAAAGTGCTCATGTTTAACATCAACACATTTTCTTTCTTATACATTTCATGCAAAAAATCCCATGCAAAAAATCCCAGCTGTAAGGATTCCCAAAGAAGAGGCAGACTGAACTCAAATGAAGAAAGGCAGATTCATCTTCTTTAACTCATCCATCTAAAAGTTAAGATTTTTCAGTCTAAGTGAGCTCTCTGAACTCCCCTCTACACTGTCAAAAATTGTAGGTATCACCAGAGGCTGAGTGGTCCTGCCTCTCTTTTGATACTGTCTTAGAGGATGAAACACCTTTGGGAGATGCCAGGTCCTTTCTACTGGCTGTACACAAGCCTGGATAACTGTCCTTCAGAAAACAGGGAAAGGAAGGGAAGAGAAGAGAAGAGAAGAGAAGAGAAGAGAAGAGAAGAGAAGAGGGAAGGGACAAAGGCAGAAACCCATCCAGTTCACTACCCTGAATTTTAATGGGAGCTATTTAGGGTTGTTGAAGAAAATGGATGAGAAAAAAAGCACATAAAGCATTTAGAGAAGCAAGTTAGAGTGTTGCAAGGTCACAAAAAGATCCACCTGGGCTGTGGGGATTAAGTCAGCTTTTTGTGTTTACTGCCACTAACTGACATAACTATAGACAGTGAGGATGGTGAAGTGCATAAAGCTATTGTAGCTCCTTCCAGGCTTTTGTGAAGAGCCCACTGCTAAAACTGAAGACAAAATAAAGAGCAGGACAAACTGGTGATGGGTGCAGGCTGGAGAACAGTTAGATATTGAATAACAATAAGGACTACCTAGTTTATTGATATTTGCAAACTAACGGTCATTTTCATAGAATCATAGAATCATTTAGGTTGGAAAAGACCTTCAAGATCATCGAGTCCAACTGTTTCTTTAGCCCTAGTGTTGTAGTCATGATAGCAGGTAAACAAAAACTAATAATTAGTTTAAAATAGCCCTTAAATACCTGTAACATGCCAGTGTGAAGTTAAGATTTGTGGTATACTTTGTTCCAACTGTTACAGTGCCTTGTGTTCATTTCTTTTTGGCTTTTTTAAAACACCAGAGATTAGGAACAATATTCCAGTACCTACTGAACTGGCTTCAAGATATCTTTGCTAAATGCTTAAATATCTTGCAGAATCCAGCTCCGTATTCAGGGAGTCTGTACTTGAAACTAGGACTGCTGCCTTTTTCACTGTAATGGGATTCACAGCTGCAATCTACTCAAGATAATGAAGAGGAGTCCAGCCTCACAAGAATCAAATGGCACTTCTGCAGAAAAGTGTTTTTACTTTCTCTGTTATATTGGAAAGATAAAAATAAGGCAAGTTTTAGAATAAGGTGTCTAAAAATAAATTCTTATTTATGCTTCAGACCTCTTTCCCTGAACTTTACCTTGAAAATGCAGCTCAAATGACATCATATATAACTTCTTTTAAGCTTTGGAAGCAGACTATTGTGTGTTCCGATAATTCTTTCTTTTTTAATCATCTAAACTTCAAAATAATTCTGATATTCATGTGAAATGCTAGTTATGCTATTTATTTTATGCCTTGTATGATTCCAGAAATAGCTTTCTATTTTCCTTTCTAAATGATTCTGAAACCTACAGAGAACAAAACAATCCTAGTTCTGTCCTTTTTTTCCTATAATAATAATAATCAACAAGAGTAGCATTCTGTCTACCTCTGTAGTACAATTTATCATCTGGAAATCTCCAAATGCTTTTGAAAGCACATGATATTATCTGTGCTTTAGTGACTGAAGCAACAGCAGCACGTAGTTAAGTGATTTTCCCAGTATCACAGTGAAACATCACACTAGAGCTAAGCCCAGGACCACATCTCCTCCAGTTTTATTCCGAGGCAGTTAGTCTTCTGTAACCTCTCCACCATTTCCATCCTGTGTTAGTTGAATTTCTTGCACCCAGTTGCAGTTGGTTAGATGCGATTTAACGATGAATCCATCTTTTACTGTTACCATGATGACAGGAGAGAATGAATCTTTTGTCTTTCAAATTGAGCATAGTTTTAGGATGCAGTTTGGCCACTGAGGGGAGGAGATGCCTGAGACTTAGGGATGAGACTCAACTGAACGAGTCTTTTTTATTTCTGATGGGGTCCTGTGCTGTTCTCATCACTGTGGTATCCCAGCACATGCAGTGTCACAGGAAAACTGCTTGGTGGAAGGCCAGTGAGTATTTGAGGGGCTGGAAATGGTATATGGCAAGCGGTCCTCACACAGCTCTGTAGTGAATGCACTATTCTCTCACAGCAGCATAGGGCCCAACCACAGAGGAAAACCTGCTGAGATAATCCTACTGAGTTACTCCTTACTGAGTATCCTAACCTGCTACACGTTGAGTATTAAAACTTTCGAGAAGAGGGGAAAAAAAAGAAAAAAAAAAAAACCAACCCACAAAAAAACCCCCACGCACCCTCCCCAACAATTCAATTTTAAAGGGATATTGTGAAAACTGCATCATGTTCATTGAGATAGCCCAATTTTTGTGATATTTGCACATACAGTCCGTTCTTAAGAAAGCCTGAAATCCTCACGTGGAAGTCCAGCCACCCACTTTGGCAGCTTTCAAGTGTCATAAGATTAAGTTCTTGGCTCCATCTTCCCTAGAGTAGCTTGTTATTTAACTGATGTACCTCCTTAATCGTTTTGGTTGCACAAAAGCTCTGCGGGAAGGAACTGTGTGTTAATATCACTGGAAAACAGGCCTGAAGAATTAGCTGTAGCACCAAAGAAGAGGGCTTTTTTTCCTCTAATTCTTGGTGGCCAGCCTTACAAATCCTTTATTATTCATTCATGGCAGAGTCACATTTAAAATGCAAATTCCTTCCCATCCTCTTCCCCCCATCTCAACGTGTTTCCTTTGAAGTATCCCTGGAGCTCTTGAGGGACCATCCACAGTGGGTTCACTGTGATCAGCCAGCTTGCGAAACGAGTGCCCCGCACCAGCTCAGGTGAATTCAGCCGAGTCCTACTTAACAGTCCCAGCTTGCAAAAGGCATCTGGACTTTATGGCAGTGGAAAGAAAAGGCAAAATAAAGGATAGCAGGTATACTGCTCTCACTGCAAACATACACATTTTTTTTTTTCTTTGATTAGCTTTAGCACTGCTATTAGCACTGATATTTTCACTAAGTCAGGGTTGTCCCTCCTGAGGCACATCACAGACCCGTATGTGCCATCAGCAGATGTGGCAGTGAAGTCAATAATATAAATAGATCTCTGGTTTTGTCTCCTAGACTGGAAAGAGCAAAGCTCTCCTATGGCATCCATTCTAGCAAACAATGTCAAGGCTCGACTGGCGTGGAGTTTCTATATCCACGTAGGAAATGGTCCATTGTCTTTGGTCCTTGCTACCATCCAGCCATAGTTATGAGTTCTTCTAGGCAGTGCTAGCTGGCCCAGGTTAAAATCGTGCTAGGAATAGTTCTATAAATTGAGAACGCCTGCTGTGTTCCACTGCAGTACCTGTGGTCCCAGGGTGGTTGGGGAACATATTGGAGGAAAAGGTTGTGTTTTCGTGTAGAGTGCAGCTTAGTGAATGCATTGTCCGTGATTCAAACTTCCAGGAGCAACATAAATACTGATAATAATGACCATAATACCATGTTAAATAATATTATCGGTAATGGCTAAATAGTTTAACAATCTTCATCAAATGACTGAGTACCTTATCCAGCAGCTAGACTTGCTGTCTCCTGTGTACTAATGTAGACAGTATTTAAAACTGGGCGCAACGTAATTTTGAGTATAGACCGCACTACTTGAGTTAAAAACAAATTTTTACCAGTTTAATGTGGTTTGTGGGGAGAGCATAGTAATACACAGCAATGAACTCCTGAAACTTATGGCCATAAAGCGATAGTTTAAATTTTATCAAAGTTTACATAATATTAATGGTGTCCCAATGTTATCTCCCACTATGAGTGCAGGGAGATATGGTATTCTTATTCAAATGCATTTTCCTAAACTGGTAAATCAAAACTCTACGTACACTGCTGGTGATTCACAAGTCATGAATACGTGTTGATTTTACAGGTTGGTAATGATCCATGTTCATAAACCAACCATGCTGTTGACTGTCACACAATTCTCTTCCACCTTGGTTTAAGACCCATCAGATGCATTCCATACAGCTTGACATCCTTACATGGTTGTACACTTTGGCTGTCTTACTGCCCTTTTCCAATCTGGAACTCAAATACTGCATCTTTCCTACTTTTTAACCAAGGTCTGGATGCCCTTAAGGAAAATGTTGGCCCTTTCAGGAACACCCAGTCCTTCTGCTTGTGAAATGAAAAAGCTATCTGGAAAATAGCTTGGTGGAAAAGGGCCCGAGGGTCCTGGTGGACACCAAGTTGAACATGAGCCAGCAATGGGACCTTGCTGCAAAGGCAGCAAGTGGTATCCTCAGGTGCATTAGACAAAGCATTGCCAGCAGGTCAAGGGAGGCGATCCTTCGCCTCTACTCAGCGCTGCTAAGACCACAACTGTGTCCAGTTCTGGGCTCCTCCGTACAAGAGAGACATGGACATACTGGAGAGAGTCCAGCAAAGGGCCGCAAAGATAATTAAGGGTCTGGAGCATCCCTCCTGTGAGGAAAGGCTGAGAGACCTGGAGCTTTTCAGCCTGGAGAAGAGAAGGCTGAGGGGGGATCTTATTAAAGTTTATAAATACCCGAAGGGTGGGATGAAAGAAGATGGAGCCAGGCTCTTTTCAGTGGTGCCCAGTGACAGGACCAGAGGCGATGGGCACAAAATTAAAGACAAGATGCTCCCTCTGAACATCAGGAAACACTTTTTTTATTGTGAGGGTGACTGAGCAGTGGCACAGGCTGCCCAGGGAGGTGGTGGACTCTCCATCCTTAGAAATATTCAAACACCATCTGGACATGGTCCCGGGCAGCCAGCTGTAGGTGGCCTTGCTCGAGTAGAGGGTTGGACCAGATGACCTCACAGAATCATAGAATGGTTTGGGTTGGAAAGGACCTTTAAAGGTCATCTAGCCCGACCTACCTGCCATGGGCAGGGACATCTTCCACTAGATCAGGTTGCTCAAAGCCCCATCCAACCTGACCTGTAGAGGTCCCTTTCAACCTCAACCATTCCATGACTCTGTGATGCCAAATACCAGTAATTAGAGAGAGAAACCTGGACACATGATTGCCTAGAAAAGCCAAACATCCTCAAACAGCAGTGTGATCAAATTTGCAGCTTCTCACAAATTTCATTAGCAAGTAGGTAGTGAGTGACATGAACTTCCTTCACCAAATTCCTTTAGCTGTGTTTGGCTTTTGTGCTTTATGTTTGGCTCCATGGGTATCTGGGAGACCTACTTCTGCTTTTAAATGTGATTTGTGATTTTATTAAATGGATTTTGGAGTTAATTGTGTTGGGATAGTTCTGCCTGCCAACAGGAAACCAGGACAGCATTTTTAATGCCCTTCATCCCGCATAATCTAAATAAATTCATGAATGCACAAAAATGGTTCTACCTCATTCCTCTTGCCCAGCAACATGTGTTGGCTCAAAGAGCTGCGATTTGCTGTAATCGCCTTTTCCTCTCCAGTAACTCCTTAGCAGTCAGACATCTCCTTCAGATAACTCTACAACTTTCACCGATTCTAATTATCTCAGATTTTGTTTCTTTTTATAAACTTTTGGATTTGGGATATTTTGTGTAGCTTGAAAGAGTAATCAGTAATTTGGGACTGAAGGAGTCACACCAGCATAAATATTAAGAGGATACACTCCTCAACTATATATCTGTTGAAGTCAGGAATGCTTTCAAATTCTGTCATTACTTTTTAGTACTCCAAACAATGAATCTTTTAAACAGGGTTATCAAAGAAATAGGAATTTAATTTAAGAGTCAAAAATAAAACTCTAAAGGGATAAAATTTTGTGGGGAGGACAGAGTCTTTTGTGTATTTCCAAAATGTCCCAAATTTTTTCACTGAGAAACAGTGATAACTATGTAAACTTAAATACCTTTATAATCCTACTTTATACTGTGTTGTTCTTAAAAATTAATTTCCATATAAGATATTTGTACTGTACTAGATGTTCCATTACTTACAAGCTATTTTACACAACCCTGTTTTGAATAGGCAGCAGAGGTTAAAAAAGAATATCTGTTCCATTATGCTCTAAAATATAAGGTTGTTTTTTACTGTGTATTTAGTCCAGCTTTGTAGAAATAAAGCAAAGAGACTTGCACTGTTTCTGTTAAGAGATAATTCTTTGGTCCTCCATGGCTAAGCATTTAGCATTTGTCCGCATATATTATCTGGTCTTTTGTTTTGATCCTTACCATTCTGTCAGAATGGTCAGCACAGGACTGCCTTCTCCTGCAGAAGAAGCTATGGATTTTGGTCTTGGAACATTAAAGATCAATTTTGATTACATTTGCACCAGGATTTTTATTTTTTTTCTTTATGTTTGGCCAGGAAAACTCAGTAGTACTTTTTTAATTAAGTGCTTCATAAATACTGTTGTATTATTGTGGAAAATGACATCAGTTTCTGACTTGCTTCAGATTTAGTTAGATCTTACTGCTGTTTCTTGGAATGTAAGAGAATGGATTTGCACTTTGTGATATCTTCCCTCTTACTTTTGGGATCTCAAACAGCATTTGTTTGCATGGTGGTCATCTGCGTATTCTAAAATAGTTGCAACTGTGCAACATATTCATTCTGTAATGCCTTTTATGTCCCCTACCTTTACAAAATACATGTAAATCTCTCCCTTTTCACATAAAGTCAGAGGGTGCTACTGGAACAGAGTGACAACAGGTTTATACTCTCTCAATCCCACCTTACTATTTAAGTGTTAAAGGGGATTATTTAGAATAGAGAAAATAAAAATATTCCTCCACTAAAATTTGATCAGAACATCAAGATTAATAGTCATTTAGCATTTTTACTTGCCATTCCTACTCACAAGAGCAGTTGCTTTTCCAGTATTACAATGAGTTTAACATAATGTTGCAGTGAAATCCAAAGATAGCAAATCTTCATTGGAAAGAGAAAGGAAAATCACTCCTACAAAATTAACTGACATTTCTGCCTGTCAGTTGCAAGTTTTGTTATTTGATACAGACCAGATCATGCCTGATATATGACAATCCACCTATTCTTTCTGAATCAGGTATCATTACTAATAGTACATCCTGCAACAGGTACTCAGACAAAATATATAGTACATTATATAGGAGGCTGAGTAGAATCCATCTTATTTTCTTCACAGTGATACTTAAGAGAAATTAAGCTTATTTTTGCCAGTAAAATGCAAAGCCACTCAGAGAAATGATACTGCTTCGACTCGACTGATTGGAAGGTAGCTGGGAGGCACTGATGTGGTGTGGTCATGAGGAGTTTATCACCTAATCCATTTCCAGTTGAGATACACAAACAGTAATGACATTGCACAAGTGATGACAGTATTTCCCTCTGGAATACAGCATGTACTTATGGTTAAAACAAATCAACTGAAGCTGGGAAGGTGGAAAAAAGGTAGAAACAGATTACTAACAGGGTTAAGATGGTGGAGATCTTGTCTTGCAAAAGGAGACTAATGAGGTTCTTCTCCCATGCAGCTGGAGCTCTAGCAGAACCTAAGTTAGCTCAGCTTGACTATGAACAATGATATATTTCTTTCCTGGGCTGAGGCACTAGATCTGACTTAGAAATAATGTAGGTCACTCTTAAAATGGTTTTCCCAAATGATTGCATCCTCTCTTTCAGCACTTCCATGTTCCTGTGTGCAAAGAAACGTGACAAAACCCACAAAGAGCTTGTGATGTTTCATTTTGCAAAAGGGAGTCTGAGAGTGGATACAACTACTCTGTAAATCCATCAAGAAGATGGATTCCTTTCCAAGAGAGGTTCCAGCTGATGAGGATTTGCAGATTCAGTTCCATAACTGTGAATAAATCGATGCATTGGCCCAAATGCAGGTTCTCCTTTGTATATAATTTCTCCTCCTTTCCCTTTCATGTGCTTGTTACAGACCATTAAACAGTCCATGAACTGGGCTCTGTGTTCAAACAGACTCTGTAACTCTTTTTTGGTTTGGTTTGGTTTTGTTTTTTTTTTTTTTTGCTGCTGCTGCTTTTCAGTCCTGTTTCAAAAAGCTGAATGAGACTAGCAAAGGGTTAAACCAGCTTGTAGTGGACAGTGAGACACACACAGATTGCAAAGAATTAAATCTCTAAACGTCAAAGGGAGAGAAAGGAAGAATCTGCCTTGCAATCTTGACTGAGCATCCCATCGTTCCTCAATGTTAATGCTGGTGAAACAGAAATTAGAAAATCTGCTGTTGAGCTAAGTGGAGACTGCAGTGGGGAGATAAGTGAAACAGAATATCTGTTCAGGGCTCATTTGTTCAACTTCACTCATTCAGAACCTTTCAAATGGAGAAATGTAGGTCTGAATACAAAATTCACAGCTCGTTCAGCTCTGCCGTCACTTCCCAAACCATTCTCATGAGTGAAGATCTATCTATTCACTGTCACGGAGAAGGCTTCCGAGGATGGTTTCTTAGGTTCAAGCATGCATCTGGGTTTACACCGTGGAGTTACTCAGTGCTGCCTCAGGTTAGATCTTATTTTCTTGTTCCTTGCTGTTGTTGGCCGTAAAGCCTTGAGGAGAATGCATGGAAGAGTAAGGGTTTTGATTCAAAATAAGGGCTTCTTCCTTCTGAAGTAGCATTAAATGAATGTTCTCAGGAAACACAGGTGTTGCAGATTGAGTTGTCAAACTGTTAGCACTAAGAGACCCAGTGCATTTTCCTAGGCGTCAAATTTAAGGACAGATAATTATATTCTACTTATCTTTTTATTATTATTATTATTATTCAGAGCTTATTAAAATCTTCTTTTAACTTCTGTGATATGATCCAAGCCCCTGAGTAACAGAAAATCTACAGACAATTCAAATCTGGCCTGATAAATTGAAGACTAAGCAGTGCATGTGCATAAAAAAGTATAAAAAATATCTGAGACAACTTCTTACATGGGAAGAAGACTGAAGATTAAGTTAAAGGAGAACAAATACGTTATCACACAGATAGTAAAATATTCTCCTCTATTCCTCTAACTGTGTTCTCTATGCCACAGGGAAGGGGCTTGCATTTTAACAGCGACAATAATGACATTCTGTACAGTGTGTCACTTAGATGACAATAACGATTAATTGATAGCGCTGGGTTTTAACACATCAAGAAAAAAAAAACTCGAGGGCATGAAGTACCAGCTTCTCTCCCATCTAGATCTGGTTTAAAAGTTGCTTTGCAAATGCTTTGCAATTGAGATGCTGTCTGCACAGAATCGAATAATTCAATTTGAAAGAGTAAGATAAGGGGCAATTTGATTTAATTTTCATATTTTTCAGTGCCATACTAGTTTCTAGGGCCCAGTATTTTTGTGTTTTCCAGCATAAGAATGTGGGCATTGCTGGGTTAGTACCTTCAGCATACTGCTCTCAAGGGTGATAGCAGGCTAGGAAAAACCATTTAGGAGTTGGTGTAAAAGTGAAACAGCAATCAACCATTAAGAAACCAAAACCCTTTGGTTTCAAGGATGATTTAAAAAAAAACAACAAATATTTCTAGGCCTTAGGAAATGCAATTTGCTAATAGACTGTAGTATAACGATTAAGGGGAAGCAATTGTAATTGTAAATTACCATGTGCCACGTGGAAGGCACTAATATAGTTAAAATACAATAGCGCATACATCTGTGACTAGTAATGAAGGTGATAATCACCTTATATTCACAAAGGAAATGATGTAATAAATCCTATATAATGCAGTTTACAGGTTACCTTGGCAAGGGCACTTGAATCGAAGAATAGGCAGTCCAATAGCTGCAGTATATATTATAATTAGGAGCATAAAATTCTAATGAAATGTTGTCCTAAGTAATATTGATTCCAGTTTGGTGGGGTAAGAGTATGGTGATGTAATGGCGTTCAGCTAGGTTGGTTCACTAAGGAATTAGAGAAACATCCATGCTACCCTTGATGAGGCCCTTTCAGCAAGACGTCCACCTCTCTCTTTAGTAAAACTTACATCTTTCTGACTCAAAAAAAAAGGAAACAGTAGACAAAGGATCCTGCAAACACCCAATTGCAGCAGAAGCAATTTTTCAGCTTTAATTAGCATAAATTTAACATCCCATGCAAAAAAAATGGGTTTGCAGAGCATACAGGCTGAACGAACCCTCCCCAAAGTGTTCTTAATTTCACATCTCACTTAGTATGGGGGTCTGGAGATGTTCAAAAGGAGAGTTTCATTGTCAGCTAGCCCTGCAAGGTGAGGAAGCGATACACGGGGTGTGTGAAATTGTGGAAGTGAATTAACAGCAGTTTTTCAGGATCGGGATGGAACTCTGGCTAAAAAAGAGCAAAAGACTGCACTTATAACTCTACAAAGGTGATGGGTGATTTACGGAGGTGCCAATAGGAGCAACATAATATCAAATATAGGCTTACTTTTATTAGTACCCTAATAAAAGTGGAAAAAATAATAATGAGGAAAATAACAAGGAAAGACTGAAGGGGTTAAGTCTTCTCTTCCCAGAGAAGAGAAGGCTCTTCACGGTATTCCAGTACTTAAAGGGCAGCTACAAAGAGGACGGAGGCTCGCTCTTCACGCGGAGCCACATGGAGAAGACAAGGGGCAATGGGTACAAGTTGTACCAGGTGAGGTTTCATCTTGATATAAGCATTTTTTTACAGTGAGAACAATCAATCACTGGAACAACCTTCCCAGGGATGTGGTAGAGTCTCCATAGCTGGAAGTTTTCAAGCTGCAATTGGAAAGGGTGCTAGATGATCTCATCTGGGCTCCCTTTCCCAGAAGATGTTGGACCAGATGATCTTCTGAGGTTCCTTCCAACCTGGGCTATTCTATGACTCCATGATTCTAATGACACACAAAGATGATTTCTAGGTTTTGGATTAGACCTATACAAAAAATATTCTTTTTGAGGCGTTATAATTACTCAGCTTCAGACTTCCAAATAATTTGATATAAATTACTTTCCTACCAGCTTTGTCTGAGTATTGTTGATCCCAAGGTAAAAATCAGGCAATATTCATGTTTTCAAAAAATAACTAACCACAACTGTAAACATGACAAATTTGGAAGATTGATCATGTACTTTTCCATTTTTTCCATTTCCACAACAGTCCCATGGATCTGGTAAAAATACTAAAAAAACAAAGAGCTGAAGGTGCAGGTAATTATCATGTTTTTGTTGTCAAATAGAGTTCAGAATTCCCATTCAAGTTTGTAGTTATTCTTATACGTACCTTACGCACATAACTTGTTCATGCTGGGGCAAGAATAAAAAGCCTCTTCAGAAACCCTGAGACAAATTCCTCTGAAGTTGATGTTTTTCTCTGAAAATGATGATTACCTTTGATTTTAGTCAGATAAAATTTCATACACTAGGAAATGTGAAGACACATTCGTGTCTTTTTAGATAGGCACACAAAACAGACACCCAAATTTTGACTAACCAGGGAGATAATGATATACATTTTTTGTACCCTTTATTTATAGTACTATACCTTCAGCAGTAAATAGCAGCCCTGTACTCATGAAAATTCAAATTAAAACATTTTGGAAATGAAAGCATATGTTAGGAATGGAGGAGAGCAAATCTTAACTCTCAGTGACTTCCTTTTTAAAGGATGAGTCCTACATTGATTACCATGTTGCCCTAATGAAATTCTTGTTATTTTATCATTTATAGCACTGAGACAATGGGAATATCTCACTGATCCAGTCAGTCCCCATAACTCAGTTTGTTAGACTTTAAAAGAGGCTCCTTCCCAGCAAACAAATAAACTCAGCTTGATGTTATAAAAACCATCAGATGTTTTAAGGCAAGATCTGGATGAGCAAAATAATGTATTTTTCAGATAGCTGTGACTGGATGCAAGTGTAAGCAGAATGGCCTCCAGAACTGGAGATCATATCCTTGGGGCTTTACTAAAAATGCATCCTTGCCTATTTATCTGGTTTTATTTCAACACAAGTTTGCAATTCCATATGCTATTCGTTATCTGGGGTTTCGTCATCTCCTCTGCATTGCTCTTATTCTGTCTCTGTCTGTTCTCCTTTTGTGAGTCTTTCTCAGCCTCACTGGCATAATTTCAGTGTTACAAACGTTAAATGACAATCCAGCAGGATAATGTCTCAAAGGGATCCTCAGCAGTGCTGGATAAGTGAAGCATAGCAAAAAAGGGCTTTTAAGAAACTGAACAGAGGGGCAGATCCAGAGAATCAGAGCCCAAAATACACAGGCAAGAGCAAGTGGTCAGCGCAGGGTATTTTGATTCCCATACTGCCCTGTGCTAAAAAATGCTTTCACACCCATGTTAAAGAAGTTGTCACAGTGCAGGAGAGAAGGTTGAGAACTAATAATGAGAAAAAGATCAGAAACAAAAGAGATCAGAAACAGGGCGATTAATTTTCACGATGAAGGAAGTTATGAGCAGGAGCATTAGCTGTGTTGTGCATAATACTCTTGTGGGGGGGAGGTAATGATCTGGTAAAATTATTGCTGACAGAGAATTATTCAGATTATTTAGAACTAAAGAGTTTTCAAAGAATCTCAATGACTGCACGAAAGAATAAAGTTGTCTGTTGACAAAAATAAATCCAGGTGGATAGGAAAAAAACTATCAAAACCATGTGTACTCATTGTCAGAATTAGGATTAGCTATTCCTGTTTAGGAAAGGGTTTGTACAGTCACCACCTGAAAATGCCAGCTCAGTGCTCAGTGGCAGCCAAAAGGGCAAATATAATGATAGGAATTATTAGAAAACGACTTGAGAACAAACTAGAAAACATCGTTAAGCTAGCCTGTAAATTCACAATATGCATTCATGCAGAAAGCTGCATGCCAGTCTAATTGCTCTGCCTCTGAAAGCTATAGCAGCATGAAACAAAATATAAAGAAAGGCAATGATGCTGATCACAGATATGGAATGATTCCCGTGCAAAACCTTTTGATAATGAAGCTGCTTACTCAGATTTAGGCCTGGGCACAGCTGCTGTCCATACTCACCACCTGGTCTACAACATACATGTGTGTTATGCAGAGACAGCCATGAAAATGAGAGAGTGGCTCGAATGCTATAGCAAGTGTTTGAGTGAAATAGCAGGACTCTGAAGGAGAAATAACTGCAGCATTAGTTGGTTTCTTGATTCCTGTTATTGCTGCACATTTTTTATCCTTCTTCAAGTGAAGCAGAAAGGGACAAAATAGAAATGTCCCTCTTAGTTCAGGAAAACTGCCAGTACTCAGATCCTTGCTGGGAAAAATGCCAGCACTCCACTCATGCAATATCTTTCTCACTTTAAGCACACTCTTTAGGAATTGGGGGAAGAGTGCAAACCAATGAATGCCCCATACAGGATAGCTCACTGTGCATCTTTATGCATTGGAATAAAAAAAAAAAACGCAAAAAACCCCAAATGCAACACCAAAAATCATAAATTCCTCGAGTTTGCTAAGTGGTATAGGGGTACTCTTATTTCTCCAGGATTATGGTTTTTGCAAGTGCTCTCTTCACATAACTTTGTAGCTCTCTGTCATTGGTTATTACTACTATGCTACCTGCAAAGCTAGCTTAAATTCAGAAATACCTCAGGTAAAGCAGAGGGAATGGAAATCTGAGAGGGTATTGCAGCCCAAAAGGCTTTGGAGTTCAGGAGGGATCACACAGTCTTTTTTCTTCTCGGTCTGCAATTGATGCATTTGCCTAGATGCTGTTTGACGTGTGCTGGTGGTCTCAGGATAACACCAGGAGGCCCAGTTCTTTTGGCAGATGCATAAACATGAACTTGTCTACCCATGTGGATTTCTGCTGAGTTTTAGGGCTTGTTTGGGTTAGAGATCTACACAGAGTGAGTCAGCAGAAAGACGATTGTTTCAATGGAGAAAGAAGAGCCCTTCGAAAGTCCAAAGCAGATATAAAAAGCTACATCCCATTGGCTTTCAGTAAGAAGGAGGCTGTGCTTTTGTACCTTTGAAAATTTTCCTCCAAATACCTAATGCTCCCATCGTAGTTGCCGTGAGCTGATCAGCATTATGCTAGCCTCTTGGAAACAGTTAGAGTTTGGAGCATCTATGGGGACAAGATGAGAATCTCACCTCTGGCCAATGTCATTCATGTCAAAGCTGAGAGCTACCCTTGAAGCAGTTACAAGATGGTTTCATTGCTATTACCTATCCTACATTACCTCATATGTGAAGAAGAAAAAAAAGAAAACACCCCAAAAAACCCCACTGGTGTGTGGAAATTAAAAACACAATGTCTAACAGTTTGGATTTATCTCGGAGAGGACAACGTGCAGTGTATAACCTGCCATGAAATGTGCCAGGAATAATGAAGCTTTAAAGCACTTAGGAATCATGTTGCTCTCCAGCCCCACCTCTTGACCTGGAACTGTTGCTGCTGTGTTTTTAATGGAGCCAACTGTGACAGATGCTGTGTTCAAGGACCTAAGGTTTAGAGGACGGACACATTAGAAAAGACGTTAATGAGGACTTCCCAGAAATGCCTTAATTTTAGGGCGCCGTAGCTTTTTGCAGTGTTAGGCCATGGATCAGATGTCACCCAGAATGAGATCTACGTGGGCAGGCCTCCAGGCCGGGTCCTATGACCGTGGAAATAAATGACAAAACTCACGGTGATTTCACTGGGGAAGGGAAGGCAGAGTTATGAAAATAGTACACTAGTGTCTAAAGCAGGATGGTGTAGAGAAAAGGTGTCAGCTTTTTTAATTATGTAGTGAAGATGATAGTTTGTAGGACATCTGGAGTAGCTTGGGAGGTGTCAAGAGGAGTTCTGTAGCAAATACTTATTTAAAGGATTCCCGATAACATTGGAGCTGACACATCAAACTACAGAATTACACTCATGCACAGGAAAAAATGCAGCTATCTGCAGCAATTCCAGTGAGCGCAGAAAAAAGAAATAGAGCTTATAGCTAAAAAATGTTGTGGTCCAGCAATTTAAAACTGGGGATCATTCACAGGTCAATTTGGAGGACTGATCCCAAGAAAATGCCCACTACTATCACTAGAATTATATCATGGTTTTGAACTTCAGTATATAACAGGTAAACAGGTTTGTATCTGGTCTGGTTTTAAATCGCTGAAATTACAGTGGGTTTAGTTTAGCCCAGCTCACTAGAAAAGTTTTTTCCTGGTATGGGATCCTACAGATCCCATTGTTTAATAGTCTTTTATTTTTATCAATTGTTATTCCAACATTTATACAAATCCAAGGCATTTTTAGTGTCAAATAGATCTAAACAAACAAAAACCCCCAAAAATAAGATCAAGCCAAAACAAAGTTTAAAAAAAAGCTTAGAAGACTAAAAAATAAATGTAAGAATTGAAGTCAAGCTAAATTCTTCAGTTTAATTTTTATTTCTTTCATTTCTTAACTTTGAAATTTAAAAAGGAAATAAAGTTGGTTAACTTTCCAGTTCCCTCTATTTGCTTTTGAAAACATCAAAGCACAGATATTTATCTGCCTGCTTCTTTTAATTTATTTTTTTATTTTTGGCAAAACCCCGGTGCCTTGTTTTGCTGTTGTTAACAGATCTTGGGTTTTTTTTAATCCACAAATTCAGAAGAAAAATACCTTTTAAGCCCAATGATAACCTCTAGGTATGCTTTCTTGTTTATATACATCCTTCAAATACTATGACATAAGCATTTTCTCTTGAAGCATTTTATACTTGTCCAGCCAGGTAATACGAGGGAAAGGATGAGAAAAAATAAAACTATGATGTAACCTGTAAAATTTAATATAATATAATTTCGTGTTTAATGACTAAAAATCCAGGTAGATTAATGTGAGAGCTTGAGGGAAGAACTGCAGAGAAAAAGCATTGCTGTCTAGAAAAAACAAAGCTCTGGCTATGTAGATGATATATAGTGAAGTCCACCAGCCAAACAACTTAGAAACGTCCTGCAATGTGTTTTTCTTCTCATTCCTGTCTGCAGGCACCAAGATGAAATTTTGACTTCTTAACTCTCATCTTATATCCGCTCATTTAAAAGTGCATTCATTTACTAGAACCAAAAGATTGTAGGTATTGAGAGGAGCCCTGAGGAGAAGGACTTGAGGGTTTTGATTGATGAGAAGCTCAACGTGAGCCAGCAATGGGCGCTTGGCCCAGAAAGCCAATTGTATCCCGGGCTGCATCCAAAGAAGCGTGAGCAGCAGGTCGAGGGAGGGGATTCTCCCCCTCTACTCCGGTCTCATGAGACCCCACCTGGAGGATGCGTTCAGCTTTAGGGCCCCCAACATAAGAAGGACATGGACCTGTGGGAGTGAGTCCAGAGGAGGCCACAAACATGACCAGAGGGCTGGAGCACCTCTCCTATGAGGACAGGCTGGGAGAGTTGGGGTTGTTCAGCCTGGAGAAGAGAAGGCTCCAGGGAGACCT
>JAVJGG010000029.1:51015714-51030277 GCA_035590195.1 Aviceda cuculoides | reverse complement strand
CCCCATCCCACTTGGCGGGGGGGAGTGAGTGAGCGGCTGCGTGGTGCTTAGTTGCTGGCTGGGGTTAAACCACGACAAGTACTGTCGCTCTTTCGAACTTTCGTCGGCACGAACCCGCGGTACACAACCCCTGAGAAAGACAACCTGTCAACACAGGATTCTTGTGGCTGCACCACAAGCTGGTGCCAACCCCTGAGGTTTTGTGTGTCTCTCCTCAGTCATCTGTGCAAAGGGAAGGAATAGTCATAACTGAATAGCAATCCGTAGCAGTGGTGTGTAACTTGACTAGCAGGCTTAAGTATGCTTAGAAGTCTAATGCTTTCTGAAATAAGATTTCTTCAGAATAGCAATATTTTCACAGACAAGCAGGAGGAAGATGGACAGCCTGATGTTTTGCAGCAAATTAAAAGCCAAGTAGTCTTTTGGGTGGGAATATTCACCTACATAAACACGGTGAAATGAAATGTTCTTTCTACTATTATTTTGTCTGAGACTCCTAGCTAAGGTACTACACATTTTATATGAGTAATAAGATATTCCCAAAGATTTTCCTGCCAGGCTGCTAGGACCAGGTGTGAAAATAATAGGAAAAGCCACAAGGCAGGAGGATGAAGGTAGCATTGACAAGATAAATATTCTTTCTTCAATGAGCGTGAAACATCTACACAACATCCATGTTGAATTTTGACAAGTTTTTTTTTTCCTGAACAGGGAACAAATGTCACCATATTTTCCCTTTGCATGTGCCTTGCTTCTCTGATCTGCCTGCTTTGCATCTGGTCAAGGTGCACTATAGTGTGATATCTTCTAGCTGACAACTCTTCTCTTTTCACTCATGTTTTTCAGGCTTCATTAAAGCGCCGTTTGGCATTTTTCCAGTCTAAAAGTACCTGTCCCATCATACAGTCCTAGCTGCACTGAGCCACACTGTGAGCTATAGGATGTTGAATGCTTTTGTGGGTGGGGATGGATAATTTCCTTGCACTGCTAAATATATAATTTAAAATTTCCTATTTTATTAAATTCTTCTCTCAGAAGTTAAATAACAACTGCATTTCCAAAAAGACTGAAAGAATTAAAATTTGATCATTTTTCTAATGTACTCCCAAAGGCAAACTTGCCAATTTCTGGGTTTTTTTTTTACTCTTTATTTTTATGATAAGTGATTTCTGATTTCCTGCTTACCTGCAATATTCAATTCCCTGGATTCTCTGTGAAAACATGTTCTTTAAAATTGGAAACTAGACTTCACAGCCTAAATACAAATGAATCTGGTAGATGTAAGATATTAGGAAATTTTGACATGTTGTGGTCATTAAGCATTAGTGTGAAAGGGTTGCTGTATCCTTGTAATATATTTCTAAATGTTTCAGGCTAGGAACTGAGAAATATCGTAAGTTAAAAGCAGCATCGTAGCTTATGACACAACTACAAAATATAGGTCAGTATCAGTGCATTTTCCTCAAGTGATTTCCTAACAGTGTTTGTGAAGGGGGTGGATAATTCTGAGCATAAAAAGCTGTTTTATCTCTCCATCACCATTTGCCAGAGTGAGGTGAATTGCATGTTTGAGAGTTACTTTGGTTTTGGGTGGAGAGGCAGCTTTTCAATTTAGCTCTAACCCTGCAGCAGGGACTTCCATTGAACTTCTCTCCAACATCTCTTATACCTGGTAGGAATGAAAAAGATTGTTATTATGGAGGTGGCCGCTCTGCTGGACTGATGTCCTGTGAAAGCACAGCTGAAGAGTCATGTGTTGCAAATAGCTATAATCTGAACCTGCATCTTTCTGGACCTGTTTTCTGGGCATCTGCTGTCCATGGGCTTTCATTGGACTATGTTTTCTATACCTGAGTGATAGAAGAGAACTGCAGTGAGTGAAGTAATCTCAACGCCTTTTTCCAGTTTCCTAGTCCTATCCCCTTTTTTCCACTTCTTAATTCTGGCAGATATGGTACCCTGCAGCCGAAACATTTAATGAGAATTAGAAAATAATAGTGATATTCTCCTTAAAGTAACAGTGTCAAGGACAGCTGGGATTCCTGTTGTCTAATTTCGCTGAGAAGTAGATATCTATCTCTCTAGACTGCCCTTATAGATGATGGGGAGAACTGGACTTCTCTATGAAGTCATACATCCCCTAATTTAGATTCTCTTTTTAGGGCTGGAGATGGTGTCCTCCAGAGGTGCATCTTTCTCTCACCATTAACAAGACAGGAAGATAAAATAATTAACACAAAATAGCCATCTGAGTTTTATACTGGTAAGGTTAGGTAAAAATCTCATGACCAACTATGCACTCATTCACTAACGTCCTGAAAGTCTAACCATGAAAAAGATAAGGCTAAAAGGAAATTGGCAGGTTTTCTGTCGTTTTCTGCTTCATCAAGGTTTAACCTGTTTAAAAAACAAAAACAAACAAACAAAAGCAACATAAAGGCAGTTGGATTTTTTTAAATAGTTTAACTACATTTTACATCGAAGTTTTGTTCTGGTGACTTTTTCTTTCTAAATTTTCTTGTGAAGCACAAAACAAACAATAATGAGAGTGAAAATGGCTGCACAGGGATGTGTATTCTTTCCTGTCTGTCTTATTCTTTCCTTTCTGTCCCATTCCTTCCTTTCTGTCTTTTTCTGCAGAATTCTTCTTCTGCAAAACTTCAGGCAAACTTTTTTTTTCACTTCCCTGTGATTTTAAGTCTCTTATGTTTGGGGTCATTCCTGAGACAAAGAATGGATCCAATTTTTCAAAGGAACCAGTTTGACTCTGGGCAACCCAAAGCAAATCAGAGATCATCTTTGAAAAAATCTGCAGATATCACTTAGTGCAGTTGACATACCGAGAAGTCTACTGTCATTGTAACTTTTCCGGGAGGCTCAGAGTCGACCTGCAGAACCTCATATGCTCTAACTCAGTGGAGAGGTATTCACGAATACTGGCCGCCTAGATTGCTTGCGAAGAACAGCAAGACTGAAAGGAATGCTCTTTCAGAGAGGAATCACAAATATGAGCAAATCTACAGCGAGGTGTAACTACCACAGAAAAAGCACCACTGCTGCACGTAGTAGCTCATACTGTAGCATTTTGCATGGCTTTACTACCGTCTGGAACTTTCACAGAAGCTGAAAGAAACACTGCTTTGTAAGAGGAATGAAAACCTACCAATTTTCACTCAGCTGATTCGCACAGAGTCAGCATTATGCATTTTGCCTCCCTTTCCACAGTATATTAGTGCTCTTCTGATTCTTTCACTGCTCATGGTGAGATGCAGTGCTGGAAGTTAATATCGGTTTGCATTGCATGTTGTTTTATGTAAAGCATATTCTTAGCAATTACTTTGGACTCTAATTGAGCTGAACTAAATAATGATGTGTTAACTAGGTTTGTTTGCTATGACTCAAGGATTTGCGAAAGATAACCTATTTAGGGGTTAAGGTGCCTGTGCTAATTGTTTTCCTGACCAATACATCTTTCAATCACCTTTTCCATTACTAACGTAGATTAACTCCATTGTCTTTGAAAGTAATTGACACTACTCTTCATTATTCTATCATCTCATAATAATGTCAGCGTAAATATGAGAGGTAATTAAATCAGCAAAAGGGATAAATTCTGCATGCTGTGCAAACAAAAATGAAAAATCCAGGGAGATTTAGTCAATAGTACTATGAGCTTAACCATAGCATAAGATATAATACTAGGGATATTATCCACCTTTGATTGTAATTTATTTTCCCTGAGGTTTCAAGTGTGGACAATGGTTGCCCATAAGCACCAAATTATAGTAACTGATAAACCAAAGCAGTTGTTTATACCTAAACTTTGGCTTATTGTAGGTAATGGTTCATAAATGTTAATATTGTGACAGCAACCAATCCACTGGACCACATTACCAGATAAAAAAGCCAAACCATTTCTGTTCAAATCAATTCTACTTTTTCTGCATCATTAGCTATGAAACTGTTGTTCAAAGAAAAAAGCAGTAAAACCTTTCAAGATTTTCTTTGTTAGGCTCTGTCTAAAATGGGTTTGTAGACAGTAATTAAGGCTTAAACTACTTTGTCCATTATCTGCTTATCATCTTGCTTGGAAAACACACAGAAAGAATATATTGTTTAATCAATTTGCCTCCTTTTTCAGGTATAATTTCTCTTAGACTCTGAGCTATGAGTGTAGGAATTTTGTGTTAGTCTTTGTACAGTGTTTGGTACAAAAGGACTCAAAGTGCAGACCAGACTCTTTGGACTGTATTAAAATACTCATAACTGATCGTTAAGAACATTGATTTAAAAAAACAGCTAAAAATACCTGCACTCCATTCAGCTGAGAGCAATTATAAGTAGATGGGAATATTCCCAGGTTTTACCTGCTATAATCTGTTAATCATGTGCAAAGCCCTGTTATCCTACCCACGTACTAAAATTTTTGTCACCTTTTTGGGGAGATAGAGTTGCTCAGAACTTCTGAGAGACAGAATGCTACCTTTAGATTGTTGAAACTGAAATTCAAGTTCAGAAAAAGATCCTCAGGTTTTACATTTTTGGCCTAAATGTATTTTCCAACATCAGAAAATAAGTTAAGAAGTCAGCTAAATATTTAGGACAGTAAATGAAGAAACACAGTTCCTAGTCAATAGCACAGATTCCTGAGGGAATTAGTCTAATAAGGTCCTTATAAATATTTTACAGAATTAAAACATTAACAGTATAATGGCTCTATACAAATATTTTGAGTTCCAAATCTCATCTACAAGAGGCTGTAGAGTAAGTTCATGTGTCACTGATGAAGGAGTTCCTGGGTTTTATTTGATAGAAAAGTAAAACATAAAGCAATAATAAACTATTAGACTATAAACTAATTACTAGAACTGAACAATATTACCACAGATTATTTTATCTAATCTTCCTGATTCTCTTTTTGAAAGCAAAGAAATTCCACAAGGATAAATGTTTTTAGAAAAAGCAGAGGACACCTGTCTGTTAGATTCTCTTTTAAAGGCAGTCTGCGAGTGGGCAAAACTATAGTTCAAGCAACTGAGACCAGTCAGAGCTGCATATTGTCCTTTTACTCCTACAGAGACAGCAGAAAGTGCCAGGTCTTCAGACCTATCGAGCTTTCATGAACTCTCCCAATCCAATATTTTGTTGATCCAGCTGACCTAGGTTGCTGCAAAGGCGGAGTTGTACTGCTACTGAATGCTCCTTTGTTTCTGCAGTGATTAATTTTCTCAGCTTTGTCACATATGCCCTGAAACAGAAATTAATCGTTAAGAATGCTCATTTTTTGTTCTTCTGTCTCTGATACAAAATATCCTGCTCTGCAAGGAACATGTAGTACAAGGTCTTCTGAATCTATCACAGCACAGAACATTGCAAAGCAAGTTTCATCTTCATTTCTTTGGCTGATGGCAGTTTAAGCACCTTCCAAATCTGATCACGTGTTCCTGTATGTGTTTTATCAACAGTTTGTGCAGCCAAGTCGCATAGCATATCATAAACTAATCCAGAATAAAACAACTCACCAAAACTATACTTATTCTTCAGCTTAAATATTGCCTTAATCCAGTTCACCAAATGGCTGCCCATCAAGCTGTTCCAGCACAATGCTTGCAGTTGTTGGAACAAACAGCTGAAAACTTGTGGGACAGGGAAGAGGGACTGAATGGGAATTGCTTAAGTTAGCTTCAGCAGCAGTACCACTGAATGTGCAAGCATGGAAATAGTTCCATTTTGCTCTGAATATGAACTTCTTTATATGGATAATATATGCAAATCGACCAGATGTACTGAGAGGGGAAAACACAGAAGCCCTGATTTAGCGAAGTACTTAAGCACACTCTTAAAGTTAATCATGTGCTTAAGTCTATTCACTGAAGCACTTGACACATGTGTATGCTTTTGCTGAGTTAATGTAATAAAGCAGAGACCATAATGATAGTCCTAGGATAAACAGACAGGCTGAGTTGTTAAAAGCAAAGTATATGCGAGCTCCTGTTTCCTATATCCCATCCTAAAATAGGTCTCTAACGCAGAGATGAATCTCATGCTGCAGGCACTTCTCCCTTTCCATTGTGTAGCGAGGGAACTCAACGATTAGTTTAGACTAGACAGCAAATATTCACATGGCCCAGATTCGGTGGCATGAGTTGTGCATCACAGGCTGAAAGCTGTCTTGCTTTCAAGCAGTAACCTACCCTCCTGGCCAGGGGGTCTGGAATTTTTCCGGGAGAAGCATGCAAAAAGAGGGATGCCTGATTAGATGCCTTATCCAGAAAGGCATGAGCATCACCAGAGTTCAACTTTCTTATCAGAAGAACATGAACCCTATTTCTCATTAATGACCATCTAGCTAGTCAGGGTTCACAGGCATTAACTATTAATGGTGGGAGTGAGCTGTAGGTGACGACACCTACGTTTAGACCTTTGCTTATAAGTGTCTACATGTTCATGAGGTGTGAAAGCTCCTGTGATACTCAGAAGAGAACTGATCCAAGTACTCACAGGAATCTAGAAAGCAAAACAGCTTTTTTCATCCTAAAACCAATGGAGTCTGGCTGTTCCAGCTAAATTCGTTCTACTCTTTGTTTATTGCAGTGAGTATATCTTTCCTGATGATCACGGAGAACCTGCTCACATATAGGTACTTACACATCAGCATCTAAATCTTGAACCGAATTCTACCTTGAGAGAGTTAAATTGCTCAAGACACTCCTGTGAAATGCTACACAGAAAGTTCATTTGGTGAATACCTTGTTTTACCCTCTTTCTCTAGGAAGCTGGTACTGTTGAACTCAGGACACTGAGCAAGGTGGATCCTTGTTCTGACCAATTCTGGCTTTTCTTACATCCTCACATTATGTTGTTCTGATATGCAGACATTGTTTACTTAGTCAGTGACCAATGGTGGGGCTTGAATCTCCTGTATTTCATGCTTCCATCAGAATTTCAGTTTTTTTCTAACTATCCACAGCAACCCATCATTTCTTTCCCTCATTCATTGCTTCATGCAGGAGTTTACTCACTTGGTATTTTCAATTTTTACCTATTTTTCATGGCTTTTAACAACTGAAGCCTATTGTAGACTTGAAAACTCATGCAAAGACATTCACAGAGATTCTGGGATGTGAGCCAACTATCGTTTCTAGCTTAGATGCCACTTAATGTTCTTTCAATTTATTAATCTTTTTTTTTTCCTTTTTTTTTTTCCTTCTTTTCAACTGCAGCACTGTCTTTTCCAGGACTTAATATCCCACCTGCTGTGTAATGAAGGTATTGTACTCACTCATACCTCATTGCACAATACAATTCATATACCCATTAAATCCTCACATTCATTTTGCTAGAGTGAGTAAAGTCACATGTGCTTATCATCAATTACTGTCAGAACAAAAAGAATATATCTACTTTAGTTCAAAGAAAACCCAATAGGAGGGTTCAATGTTTTTATCAGAAGACCACTGGATAAAAATGGGCAAAATGAACATAAAAGCATGTTAATATTTCTTATTTGGAAAGGAGGCAAGTGGGGAGGGGCAACTTTTGGAGAACAGTTCATGGACTGAAATGGAGCAAGTAGCCTTTACTACTCCCATTTAACACATTACATTCCTCAGAAGTATATTATAGTATCATATGTACAAGCTACATATTAATGATTGTAGGCATTCAGTTGGCAAATTAATATGTAAGTTAATTTCAAATGGAGGTGAAGAACACAAAAATAGATTTTATGTTTATAAATAATACCTAAATCACCATGAGGTGTAGCCTGGCAAAAGCTGTGTTATAACTGGTTTAAATTTGCACTATGCAGCAAATGTGTGGGTGTTTGATTTGCTACTTGTGCTCAAGTTGTGCAATACCTCCAAAATATTTTATGCAATTACAATTGCATTTAGTTTTAACTGGACTTGATAAACTGCAGGACAACATAAAATCAAATTCCTTCTATTCACTCCCTTACTCATCAGTCTATTTATACTCCTTTTTTTCACAAGAATAGAAAGGACCTTCAACTTACAAAACATGAAAAAAGTTTACTCTTGCAACTTCCATCCCCCTATAAATTTTACACTGTTGTGACTTTATTGACTGAAAGGCAGTTAGTACTGACTTAATGAGTGATCAGAAACAGGTCTTTTTAACACGGCTGCTTTACAAGGCAATCTCGTAGGCCTGATGTCTGCACTGGCCACAAGATGAGTATACTGAATAATAATGTTGGACACTGAGATATTTTGCTTGGTACAGGCATAAATGGATACAACTACATCGACCTCTCCAACATGTATTTTACCGACCAGACTCTACTATGTATACTGAATGAAAATTACCCATTAATGCTGTGTGCATGGAGTAGCTGCAAGCTAGTATATGAAACCTGGATAGGTCTTGTAACTGCTTAGAGTGAAGAGTGAGCTTTAATAAGAAAATCAGTATCTCTGTAAAATATACTAAAT
This sequence comes from Aviceda cuculoides, assembly GCA_035590195.1. Classification (NCBI taxonomy): domain Eukaryota; kingdom Metazoa; phylum Chordata; class Aves; order Accipitriformes; family Accipitridae; genus Aviceda; species Aviceda cuculoides. Next base: position 51,021,818 of record JAVJGG010000029.1, on the reverse strand, counting down.
TAGGATTTTCAGGAGGTAGCATCTACAGCGTACGTCTGAGAAAATTGCCCTGGGTTCCTGTCATAGATAATAGAGAGCTCATTCGTGTAGTCAATGACTTCAGGATGTGATTCATCTCCTTAAAGAGGCACCTAAATTTGGTTCAATATAAATTCTGTTGACCAGCGCTTCATTGACTATAATAAGAGCCTGGAGAGCAAGCTCTGATGCAGGCACCCCATGGTAGATATCTGGAGTTAGGTGAGGTGAAGTCATCATTTGTTATAAGTCTTTCATTTGAGGATACAAACCTGATGCTACTGCTGTGTGCATGTTTGGCTCAAATTTGGAGGTGCATAGGTGACTAAAGAGCCCTAAGAAAAATCACTACCTTTTATTACAGAAAATAAGTGCTGTTCAACATGTGAACTGTGGCATTTCAGCTTTTACTTCTTTTGTATCCATTCCATCCAGGGCATACTGCTTCTGTTTGAAGACTTCTGTGTCTTTCTTCATCTCAAACTCTATCTACTGTAGCCTATATGGAGCTAAGAGGGCAAAATTTGTTTATGTAGTTATGCTCAGTCAGTTGTGCTTTTGGTGTGTCTTTAGCGTGATTTCTTGAGCAACCATGACTCCTTTTCTCACACTCCATCAGAGCGTAGGATCCACTTGGCCATTTGCATGCTCTACATTCAAATAGTTTTACCTCCAGTTGTCATAGTTTAAGCCCAGCCGGCAATTAAGCACGACGTGGCAGCTCGCTCACTTCTCCCCCTGCCCTGGTGGGATGGGGAAGAGAATAAGAAGAAAAAGGTAAAACCTCCTGGGGTGATATAAGGACAGTTTAATAGAACAACACAAGGAGAGAAGCAATAATAATACTACTAATAAAAGAATATATAAAGCCAGTGATGCTCAATGTAATTGCTCACCACTCAGAAAAGCCTGTTCCCGAGCTGCGATCCCTCCTCCCCCCGGCCAGCTTCCTCAGTTATATACCAATTGTGACGTCATATGGTATCGAATATCCCCTTGGCTAGTTCAGGTCGGTTGTCCTGGCTGTGGTCCCTCCCAGCTTCTTGTGAAAATTAACTCTATCCAAGCCGAACTCAGGACACCAGTCTGTTACAACCAGACCTTCAGCTATAATGTCTCTCTGAAAATGCAGCAAAATTGCTTTATGGCTTTTTCACTGCTTAGCTTGTCACACCATGGATTAGCATGTGAAAGTGTCCCTGGTGAAAATCCACCATACAAATGTTCCTTTTTGAAATATCTAAGTCTCACATTGGTAAATCGATGGAATACAAATAACAGCTTTATATACCTTTAGTATGCTGGAGACCTTGGATCCTACTCATTCAATAAACTTTCCACAGTTCATGGTATTTTTTTAGATGAGGATCAATATCTCTTCATCAATGCTGGCTTGCTACGGCAGAAGAGCAGGGAAGGTAAGCGAGTTTATGGATGACTAAAAGTTAAGTAAAAGTGGTATTAAAGAAGAATATGATACAGAGTCTGCTTGAAATTTAATGTCAGATTTTTCTTAAAGTTACTCTAAAGTAAGTTATAGAAAGAGAAAGTTGTTTTGGTCAACAGCTGAATATTTTGTTTAGAATGGCAAACCAATGGGCAATTACTGACATAGAAAAATTCCCCTGAAAATTATATGGTAAAGGACCATGGTAGTGTGGGAAGGTGAATTCCTTTACTCTAAGCTGCAGGTTGCCCTGTGTAGAATTGCTGCATAAGACAGCAAAAACTGATGAAGTCCCAAAACGTAGCTTAGTCTGTCATTGACTGCACAGGAAAGAAGACATCAGGCAGGACTTTGATAATATTTATTTTGCCAGGCATTCCAGTATGAAAACAAGCAAGTATGGTTTGGGACACACCTCTCATATTTTCTGGCTTGAAAATTCATATCATTTTTTCCAAGTCCTATCAGTGAGTAGACATTAAGTGCCAGGAAAGATTCCTTATTTACCCTTGTGATTCCAGATGCCTCCTCTATCTATATGTTAGAGGAGGACAGTTTTCTTCTGTCCTTTTCCTTCTCTAGCTTGCTTGCAGATTATTTCTTGTGTTCATTCATTCATTCATTCATTCATGCAGCTCCTAGCACAGCTTGCTGGCTGGGGACTCTAAATTGTCAATATTGCAGAAGCACCAATAATCTCAATTTATTTGAATGACCACTGAATCAACCTCTGTACTTGCAATTACACCTGTGTGTAGATGCTTGTGCCATGAAAGAGGACTTTATTTCCTTGTAGATGAAAGGCCCCTGTATATGTGAAATATTATTATTACTTCAAACTGTAATCCTTAATTTAGAGATGCGAGGTTATTACAACAACAAGACACATTTGTCATCCGCTGTGGATATTACTTTAAAAATGTATGTGTTGCTGTTTTAAATATGCATTCAAAACACTAAATGCTCTTTGTTCAAACATTAAGATTGGAGTATTACACTGAAATTCCTGAGTAATAATTAATTTTATGATTCCAGCAGTTAAGCTTCTTGGGCCAAGTGCTGAGGGAGGCACAGGAGATGCAGAATTTGGCTCACAGTTGATTAATATTTTGTGAGTTCCTGTCTTTTTTTGCCAGTTCACTCAGGCACATGTCAGACTTACAGTTTCAATGGGACCTGATCTGATTCCAAATGATCTGGATTGTCACATTAAGGGGACAGAGGAGGTCAGTACCAAATCTATTGGATCTTTAAAGGGGAAGGTTTGATCCCTTCTTGCTTTGTGTAGTTATTACGACTTGCATGATGTGGACCTTGGCTTGTTTTCTGGTAGGGTTCTTCTTACCACTGTAGTCATGAGTTCTCTCCTTAGTGAAGAAAGTCAGTTGGGTTGGCAGACTGGAGGACACTGTGGGAAAGGAGGGACAACACTTACTCTACTACCTCCTCTGTATTTCCTGAGGAAAAAAAGAAACTGCTTGGTTTTCAATATGCATGATTTTTTCATGAACAATGCATTTAACACAAGGAAAGCAAAGACACCGGAGAGGGCTTTTTGAGCTAAAATTATCTGTTCTCCCTTATTAGTGAAATATGATGGTGTAATAAGGGAATTAGACTTAGCCAATGGTACAGCACCTCAACTAGAGAAAGATACTCCTCTCCACTCATAGCCCCTTAACGTTAACGTTATGTTAATGTTTTTTTGCATTCAGAGGATTAAGAAATGAATAATTGTTGAGAAATTAACTTTTAAATCTTTCATGCTATTGGCTAATGCACCAACAGCACTATCTTAGCCCATTAGATAGAAAAGCAGCCACAACTTTCTAAAACACTGATGTTTTGACCTATGAAATCAGGAATCCAGGGACTTCATTGTAACCTGCCTCCCACAACCTTTGCCTTGTCTGATGCAATTACCTGAAGGTTTAGCCAAGGTTTCATATACATAATTTCGTCTTATCTGATACATCATCTGGGGTACAGTCAAGAGGGAAATGACAGCAGAAAAAACGATGATTCATCTATAACTCACAGACCTGCCCTGAAGTTTTTGCTATATTTACAAATATGATTAAATATATGAATGATCTCATATGGCACATCTTAGAGGAATGGGATGAACGTTGGTTGGGTGCAGAAACTTCAAGCAGGTTGCAGGATCAAAACCTTCACCAACCTATCCATGCTTCTTGGGAGGATCTCTGATATTTGTAGATGGAGCTGCTGAGCTCAGTGGTTGTATCAGGAGGAATTTTAATATACGGGCTGTTATTCAGGACATCTGATGAAGATACTTGGTAGTTGGGCCTGATAGCAAAGGAGCCTGCTGCGTCTCTCGTGAAAGATCTAACAGATAAACCCCTCTAACCCCACCTCTGCTCCTGCAGCTGTGTGTATGGCTTCCCCTGATCCACATCATACTGGTTGGTAAAGAACTGTAGCTCAGTCCAGCTGCTTATATCCAGGAGCTCAGTGTAAGGAGGAAAGTCAGTAAAAAAAACAAAACTGGAAGAGCAGATATTTCTGAGGTAAACCAGCACCAACAGTCATGGACTGAAACACAGCTGTACAGCAGTCGCAGATCTAGCATCCAGCTGTCACCTTACTCTAGTGACATGAGAATAATGTAGCTGATGGCTATTGCTGCTACACAGCTTCAGACAAAAAAAAAAAAAAAAAAAGGAAAAGAAGGGGGGGGAGCAGTTCATTGGGGAAAAACAAAACAAAACAAACCCCCAAAATAGCTTCAAAGACAGCATTAGGAATGACTTTTTTTTTGCTCCACATTGCATACTGAACTAAATGATAAAAAAGATTGCCCATGAGAGCAGGTTGTGGTTTTTATAATTATTATTGGCATAATGTCTTAAATTTGAGGGATTATGGTTTTAGTTCTTTGGTACTCACTGGTATAGATACAGAAAAAGGAGAAGATACTGTGATCACAGGAAATATTACAAGGTGAAGTCATGCTTTGGTTTGGTCTTTCAGCAAAAATAGGAAGGTGTTATTTCTGTATATGCTTCCTATATGCAGCAATAATGAGAAAATTACTACCAAATAGCTTTGAATTGTACACAATATTTAAAAAAAAATATTTTCTATTAAATTTCAAAATTTGAGGGAAAACCATTTCTAGTTTGAGATTAACTTTTTTTAAAAAAAAATCCAGTAAATGAGAGTTATTGATCCCTTTGCTTTGATATATGAAAAGGGGGGTTTCCAACCAAGTCACTTCACTTTGGTGTAAGGCTTGAGTCAGAAAATGAATAATTTCAAATTTTTCAGCATTTCTCAGAATCACTTTAAAAATTAAATGGCAGAAACTCTGTGTATTAAAAAAAATGTTTCTGGGCTACAAGATCTGTGTAAAAGCAAAATAAAATAAACCAAATACTTTCTAGTATGCTACATATATTCCTTTGACATGGGTTTCAGAAAAAGTTTTGATGAATCAGTAGTCATTTCACTGATCTAATTGAAGCACTGGTACATTATCTGCAAAATATTTATCTCATATTTTTAGGCTGTTTGGATTTTTTAATTTGTTTATGTTTCTTTTTTTAATACAGTATCAGTGTCTTAAAAATGTCAGATAAGAATTTAAATGAGAAAGAGGTTTTTAAAAGATTGTATTTTTGGCATCCTTTCAACCTGCTTTATAATTAGAGCTCTAGCGAAAAGTTGCTATAACATTTTTTCAACACAGAAATCTCTAGAACTCTTCAATCACAGCAAAAAACCTGCCTCATTAGAGATGTATAAATTGTAACTATTGTACAAACCAAAGGTTTCTCATTGTTTATAGGAGTAACTGTCATGTTTCCGTGTGACTGGAGTCAATTATAGCTCATGTCAGCGGTTGTGAAAGATGAGACTATAAAGAAATATAGAAGACAGTTTGAGTTTTCAAAGCATCCCTAATATTCGAAGTATGTAAAAGGAGAGTATAAAGCAGCAGAGGGGTGAAAAAGATACCTGTAACAGGGAAACAGAGCAGATGTCCATGTCTTGCTTAGCCTTGGGCATTGAGAATTTATTTTTAGTGAAAGCGGGTTGCCACAATGGTGAAGATTTTATGACAAATTTTGATAGATGGGAAGAGCAAAGGATGATCACTGTAGGAAATGATAAATAGATTAAGTTAGGTGGGCCAAGAAAGTGAGAGAGCTATGGACAGGCATGTAGACAGAATAGGAGCCACAGAGCTGTCAAGTAAAAGGCAGATTTGCAGGGAAGTATGCAGATGACAAAGTGTACGTACTTTCTCTTAACAATTCATTGCTTGTTTTAAAAAAAAAAAAAGAATTCACGCATACTCACACAACCCAAATAGACTAGCACAATGAGACTACTGAGGAGAAAATAAAAAAGAACAAGTATGAATGGCAGCGCACAGATTTTGCAATCAGTCAGCTTATGCTACATTTGAGCTGGTAAGTGAGCAATCAGATGTTCTGTAGCTCATTTCTACAACAGCAAAGGAATCGTAGAATCATAGAATGGGTTGGGTTGGAAGGGATCTTAAAGATCATCTAGTTCCAACCCCCCTGCCCTGGTCAGGGACACCTTCCACCAGACCAGGTTGCTCCAAGCCCCATCCAACCTGGCCTTGAACACTGCCAGGGATGGG
>JAVJGG010000029.1:50995220-51005459 GCA_035590195.1 Aviceda cuculoides | reverse complement strand
TTTTTGCCTTTTTTTTTTTTTTTTTTAATTTAAATCATAAATCTTTACATTGGGGGAATGAACATTAAGAAACCTGAAGCAAACACTTTCTGTGCTAATTTATTTTAGCCTACAAATGCTGTATTTTTCCTCCTCTTCAGGTTTTTCCATGGCCCTGGAAACGATGAAAGGAAAAGATGCCAAGAACGTTTTCAAGGCAATGCTTGGAAATGGGAGGCTGGAGAGGAGAATGGCTTCCATCTGGTTAGTGTTTTAAGGACATTTACTAATCTTTGATGGTTAATGCACCTGCCTACTGGCTGTTATAAGACACAGGATTTCCAAGTGGAACCACACTGATGTTCTCAAGAAAAGTTCTTTTTGAATGACCAAAAAGGAAACAGACATTGCTTCAGTGAGTTTGGAAGCTAAATAGAAGAGGCAAAATATCCCTGTTCTAAAGCAGAGGGTCTGAAAGAATAAGCAGGTTTATTGGGAAGTGATAGAATATGTGACAAAGGCTAGAACTGAACCCCAACTCTCCCATAGCTATAATCAATTTAATTAAATCAATATTAGTCATCCAAAAGCCAAAAGCCAAGTTTGAGACTAAGCACCGTAGCCTGTACATCAAAGGGGAAAGGGTGATTCATCAATCCTAAAATAGTTGTCTGAGATAAGTAGCATGGTGTAAAGTTCTTTGCAGATGCTTATTCCTTTTGATTGCAGAGGATGTAATCTAGACAATGACTTTGTACTGGAGCAGATGTCTATCTTTAAAACAGCTGATGTTCATCTCAAAGATGGTGAATGCTCATTAGGTAGCACTTATGTTTACTCTGTGAAAGTGCATCCAGATCAGTCCTGCTTGGACTGATAATGACCAAAGCCAACTTCTCAGGAGTCCTCACTGACTTTTATATGCTGGCTTGACCTTCAGTGACCAGGACATATACAATATTCTTAAGCCATGGTTGGATTTGACCTAGAGCTTGAGAGATCTAGCAGAGAGGCAATAGTTTTATCCAGAAAATAAGTATTTTAAGGTGGACCATACCTACCCGTCTGCTGATAGAGTGCTTAGTTACAGTGTAATTGTTGTTCATTGTTGTACCTTAAAGCTTTTATTCCTATCCCATTTCTGTGTAACAGTGGTAATGGCACCTCCTACCTTTGATGCCTAACTTCTGAAACCAGACTGTTTGTACTTTTTCTCTGTGCTAACTTTCACACTTGGGAGGATTTTCTGGTAAATAGCCAGAAGCAGCTCACTCTTCCCTTCCAAAATTACCACAAATCCTCATTTGCAATGATCTTATCACAAAAGTTAAGTCAGACTTAGGTGTCTGATGGCTTAAAACCTATCGCCTTCATGCAAAACACTATCTATCAGTTCCTTTGAATTTTAACAACCACACAGAGGGAAACTTTTCTGATGAGAGCCGAATAGAAGAGCTGCAAAAGGACATGTGCCCTTAGCACATCTGATGGAGTTCTGCAGCTGTGGAGTTTTCCCTTCATCCCTTTTTCCTGCAGTCCAGATTCTGGATAAGTCCAGTGCTACATACCCACGCTTTGTATCTTGTCTCATTTTGAAGACTGGATGCTTTGGGGGGCAACCCCTTTTTTCTTCTGTACGGAATGTTTTAAGCTCATCCATCACTAAGGCATCTAAACTTTACACTTATGCAAACAAGCTGTAATTTCAAGTAGTAGTAAAGCATTGTCCTTCCCCAATCCAGCAACTACTGTTAGTTGCTCAGGCCCCCATTTTCTCAGGGTGACAGCAGTTTTCACCAGTCTGGGATACTTGGTTTTTGCATTGCAATAGTGGAGATGATGTAATTATTTAGGTGATCAGTAATACACCCTTGCCCTTGAAGTAACTTTAAGTAACTTTCTGGGCTTAACTTTTCTTTTAGGGGGAACAGAGGTTGCCTTAGCAAAGTGTGCAATAAAGAGTTACAGTTTTCCATTTGTATCTCAGTGATTTATCTATGATTTATCTTCGGCCAATTGGTCCTTTTCTATAAAACATAAATCATATTGTGTCGTATGACTTATAAAGATAAAATGATCCTTGATTATGAGGGATCAGACACCTCAGCAATGGAGACCATGGCGTTAGATTGAAAGGAGCTGCAACAACAGCTCTGCAAGGCAACTCTATGAAGCAGCTCACACTGGACTGTCAGAGTGTGTCTGGAGACCAAAACTGGGAAAATCTCTTTCCTTTTTCTCAGCTGACCATTAAAATGGACTTTGTGACAAGACTAGCAAATACAGAAACACAACTCACCCTAAGCCTACACATCTCAAGCAGACAATAACAGTGAAAAGGCGAGTTTGCTGGTTTAACACTCGCAGTAAAGATCAGATGCCTGACACTTTTCTATTCCTTGATCTTACCATATTTTGATGTCTTGCTTTCTATATGTTTATGCTCTGTTGGTTTTTTACCCATTGATGACTGTCCTTTAAAAAGAATTTCTCTCACTTGCCTGCATCTTTCAGAAAAGGTAAAAAGGAAAAGAGGAAGAAAAGGCTGACCAGTAAGAAGCTAGCTGGGTATCTCCGAGCACCTCAGCCTTTAAATATAACTGGTCATGCACAGATCCCTACTAAACATCAGAACTGGGTTAGCAGTGCTTCCAAGCTCCCCTGTCTGTGTTTTGGCTGTAGCCCAATTCTGTGCGGTTTAGAAACAGGCGCACCAGTTCCATGTCACCTAAACCTTCATTTAGGTGGTCTAGAAACCCTCATACGTGAATAAGACATGAGCTGATTTATGTCTTGACATGGATTATTAGGGGAAAAGGTTCTCTGGATATGCCATAATATAAAATCCCAGGTCACAGCATTTAGATTCAGCCATTGATATTAAGTTAAACATCACTTTCAGAAAGTTACTCTTATCCTTCACTCCAGCACTCCCAAGGTAGTGCTGCTCTTGAAGATGACACCAGTGCAGAAATAGCAATTTAATTACTGCTATAGATTACTATTATCTTAATTTTAAAATGAGAAATTGTGTTTTCCAGGAACTCCTTTGTGCTCAGGGGAAGGTTAAAGAGTCCTGCGATCTGCTCCCAGCTTTTCACATTTTCTTCTCAGGTTACTGTGATCTCCCCTTTTCAGTTTTGATCACAGTTTCTCTAGAGATTGATTTTTTGCAGTGCCTGGGACAGTTGATTCCTCATATTCTCCTTCTAAGAATAAACAATCAAAAGGCCTTTCCAAATTATTTGTCATATCCTTTTCACACAAACGCTAACCATGATATATGTGATGTGGCCCCCCATCTCATCCTGCACAGAGTCTGAAATGTTCAGTTATTCAGTCAGATCTGCCTGCAATCATTAATTTTACCTCTTTCCTTTGAAGAGATAGTGGGCTAGCAGTTGTTCAATCTTGACCTTGCTAAGCAGTTGACTTGATGTCGTTATGCCTCAGTTTACGCATTTTTAATTTAGGGATAATAATAATCTATGACCTGTTTCTCTCCTGGGATACCCAGGAAATCAATTAATTAGTCTGGCTTGAAACTGCCATCTGAGAAGGAGGGGGAGGTGTGCTGGTCTTGGTTATATAGTTTGAGAGGCCCCAGGAAATGAGAGCTTAATTTTTTTTAGGTGGGAGCCAACTATTAATATTTGAGGATTTCATGGAGCTTGGTTTTAAAATATGTATTTTGGACACCTGTCTCCTCAGAACAGCCTGCCAAAGCATTTGACGCAGAAGAACAATGAGAGATGACTGTCAAATAAACCTGTATGTCATCGAACAGGAGAGGGAATGTAATGCTATGACTCAGACATAGTACTGAAATAGTCCATCACAGCGGCCCAGGGCAAGTGTCTCTTCTTCTTGGCAGCACAAAACCAAGCTGATTGATCCCAAGGCCTTCTGAATTCAGCAGAAAGGCTCCCAAGCTACCTCAGACTAATCATGCTCTTCTGTCAGTCTGAATATTTTCAACCACAAGAGACGTTTAATATTAGGACTTAACGTCCCTGATAGGGATAGCAATATATTGAACCTTCCCAGTCTACCCAAAACGTCCTAGGGTCCTACAGCAATATTTGGTCCTACAGCAAGCTGTTGCATAAATTATAACTTTATCAAAGTGGAGAGCTGCATATGGTGTGACTCTTTGTGTTAAAGTCAGGGAAGGGAAGGCTGGCATAATATATGTGAATTATGCTAATATATGTAAAAAAAATCAGGATTTTCCTTTCTGTAAAAGTTGCTCAGTGCCTGGAGGGAGCCTGAAAACTCCTTCTGAAAAGCCTGCCAGAAGACCCACTCCCAGTGAGTTGATTTGGGTCACTGATGCCTCCAGTGCAGTCTACGGTTTTCTCTGTCCACTGCTACAATTATGTAGCTATGGCCAAGGCTTGGGCAGAAGGCTGCAAAAGCCCACAGGCAATCTTGTGCATGAAACACTGACCTGCAGTTCAACATCATGCTCTGTCTGCTGCAAGCAAGGCAATTTAGTCACCCTGTGCTGCAGCCTTCTCATGTCCTGGTATGTCTTTTCATCCATTTTTCTTTTGCCTTCTCTGTTCTGGTCATTGGCATGTTGAGACCATGACCATTTCTTACTCCTGTCTGGTATGACAGTTTCTACTACATTTCTTTTCCCTCCAGGGTATTTACATGAAGTCAATGGATCCACAAACTGACTTTGTTTTATTTTTTCTAGTGCAAGAAAACATGGGTGAGTAAGTGTTTGAAGTAAGGACCCTTTTATGTACCACTAGGTCGAGGATTCTCACCACTGCTTTTAAAGGCAGTAGGATTCCCTTTTGCAAAAGGTGCTCCCTATCTTGTATCTTTGCCTTTGCTATTGTTTGATTATAGTGTTACCTTGCACTTCTACCACCTTTTATAGAATCCGTGGGCCAAATTCCTAGCAGCGTAAAATAGCGCACCTCCACTGAAGTCAACAGAATAATGGCAATGAACATTAGATAAACATCTACCTTATTAGGCATTATTTATTATTAACATTATTTGTTATTGGTTTGTAATTTACTATTATTACTATTATTCGTCATCAGGCTTATTTCCTCAGACATTATGAATCCTCCTGGCATAAATGGCTTTGGAGACTCACATTATACCCCCAAGGCGGCAAAATGGAAATATGAAGAAGCTTAGACGACATTTTCAAGACACCTCATTAGTTCACATCCTAAAAGCCATAATATAATGAATGTGTCGTGTGTCTTTGACTGATAGTGAGGCAGTGCCACACTGGGGATAATGACTGGGACCCATCTGGTGCACAGGGAGGTGGTAGTAGGCTGGAGCTGTCTTGTGATGGAGCAGCTGTCAGAGAGGTTATAGTAATGCAAAAGCTCATGTTGTATCGGTGGTTGACGTGGGGTTCAGGTGCACGAATCTTTCACTGAAAGCATGAGATTCAACCTGTCAAATCTCACCAGTCAAAAGCTTATTTTCAGGAGTTTTCTCTGACCCTAACTTAAGGCATGAGTATGAGTTATGGCACCTTCTTTTGTCTCTGACTTGTATATAATGGCCTGGGGTGGGGGGGGGGGGAGGTTGAGGAGGGAGGTGTTTGCAAATGATGACTTGCTGCACACTCCTCAACAAGCGCTAAGAAAGGGCTGGAAGGAGTCTATCAGCAGGTGCTGCTCTAACTGCTATATCATGCTGCCTTCTGGAGGCAAGGAGACCATCACTTTTAAGTTGCTGGGATCATTTTCCATGGGTTGGGAGGGGTGATTTGTTTCTCTGTGCCTACAGCCGAGAGCCGATGACTACCCCCTGAGGTATGGCCTAATTTTCCATGCTGCTACCTGTCCCAGTCACTCAGTCATTATGGGTACATGGAAATACCGCCCTGTTATCAGAGCACGATGGCTTGCCATGGCTAGCAAGTCTCTATTTTCATGGCTAATGAGCAAAAGAGGCCTCTACATAATGCTGACTTTCTAGAACAATAGCAAGGAGCTGACACGTGCCTAAATAATGTTCTTTCATAATGTTGTTATTTAGCAGGAATCGATGTTCACACCTGTTTATTTCTGTTTCAGACACAAATGAAAACTGCGTGCACGATTAATATAGTTAAATTGAAAAATAGTGCAGTATTGATTAGCCAGCTTTCCATTATGCTGTACAACAACAGTCAATCTCTCCTAGACACCAGAAGAAACCTAATGGGCTTTTATTTATCACAGCCTAAGAAATCCCCATGGAAAACTTCTTCAGCTCGAAACAGTAGATCTCAGGAATTTTGTTTCATCCCACAACTGAATATCTTTGCTTCTGGGACTATAAGTGAAGTCACATCTCAGATCTCAGTGCCCTTTTTTGGAAGTGTTTGGCTCCCAGAGACCTGACAGTCTTGTTAGACCATTGCCCTCAGCTGCCATGCTTTGAGGTATGTTGTGTACAAAACCCAGGTCTAATTCCTGTTACATTTTCTGTTCAAGCTGTTAGAGCCCTAGCTCTATGCAACCATCTCATCTGTCTATGATATAAATCCCCAGATGGAGATGCTAAGGTCAGAGACAGGGCTGATTCAACTTCAAATGGGAAGTGAGACAAATTACAGCACAGATGTATTTAAAAAGCTGTTCTCAGTTATCTCTCAGCTCTGACGTGCTGCTGGCTTTGCTTATTTTGACATGAGCATTGGGCAGAATTACAGCTGCGATCCTACAGCATTTTCTTGAGTGAATAGGAGGCGTTGGTAAGAAATTATTGTGCAGGACTACTAATATCCCAATTTTCAGGAGAGATCAGTTCAACTGATAACTTGAGCGACAAAATGCCAAAGGTTTCAAAGAACATACTAGAATTGCGGTGTCACAACAGAAACATATATAGCCACTTAGGCTGAAGACCTTATGCAGTTTTTTGTAGAATATCCTCAACTGGAAGGGACCCACAAGGATCATTGAGTCCAACTCCTGACACCACACAGGGCAACCTAAAAGTTAAACCATACATCTAAGAGTGTTGCCCAAACGCTTCTTGAACATTGATGGGCTTGAGGTCATGACCACTCTCCTGTGGAGCCTGTTCAAGTGCTTGACCAAGCTCTCAGTGAAGACCTTTTTCCTAATATCCAACCTGAACTTGCCCTGATGCAGCTTTAAGCCATCCCCTCACATCCTATCACTGAAGAGATCAGCACCTCCCTCTCCCTCAAGAGAAAGTTGTAGACAGCAATGAGGTCACCCCTCAGCCTCCTCTTCTCCAAGATGAACAAGCCTAGTAACCTCAACTGGTCTTCGTAAATCATGCCATCTAGTCCTTTCACTATCTTTGGTGCCTATCTTTCTTGTATTGTGGAGCCGAAAACTGGACCCAGTACTTGAGGTGAGGCTGCACCATTGCTGACTATACTGGGACAATCCCTTCTGCAACATAGTCTGTAGCGTGGCGAGTCTCATAAACCGCAGGGATCTTGAGCTATCTCAGTCCACATACAGATCGGTTTGAATGTGTTTCTTTTTAACTTTTTGCTGTTACTATAAGAATAATCAGTCTTTAGTAGGTGAGTAATAATATGTTATTATTTTTTTTAGTCACATGTAGAAACAAGAATAAAAAATAAGAATAAAAACATGAATATCGAGTTGTTTTCAATGAAAAATTACTCAGTTAATTAGCAGTGGTTTGCAAGTATTTTTTGCAGACTTTGGCTGATGGTTTCTAAGAGTCCATGACTAAAGATGACTACTGGGGATAACATTAAAAAAGCACATGATATTTTCAGTTTTAATTTGTATTTTGCCATGTGACAATCTATATTTAAGTCATCCTTAAAGGGATACAAACTCTAGTGGAAAATTTTCAGGAATCCACGAAAAGAATGTGTGGAAAAACAGTGGCAAAAGATAGTAGGAAATATGCCTTGAAGTTTTACAGCAATTCCATTACTACACACAAGGCCTTTGTGGATTTAAGAAGTCCCATAAATGTACTTTACCATATTACAAAGAAACTAAAACATAAAGACCCAGTCCAAACTCCCTGTGCTCATGCTGGAATTTACTAGCTAAGTGAGTGATTTAGTGAAGATTTACAATCTCAATCTTATTTAGAATTCATGGGTTTCCAATAGGTTTTGTTACTGTATGTTCCTCAGATGCTAAGCTTTCATTTCTAGAATAATGAAAGGCCTCTATTTTCGATTGCTCAAATAGCCTTCTGAAGAACAGACAGAGAGAGAAAGCTGCTGGGCTTTGCAAAGCAAGAATTATGTTGGGCAAAATTTGATTACTCCTACTAAATTTTCAGATGAAAAGGATGAAGTGAGCATGTGCCACAGGGGCTCAGGAAACTTCACCTCAAGAATCAGCCAAGTTCCTTTGGTCAGTGTCCCACATCATCCAGGCTGCAAACACTGTGGTGGGAATGCTGCTGAGGAGATACAGGTAAACTTGATCCCTCAGCATCTGCCTCAATATTCATGCATATAAGTGCCAGAAATCAACATAGATTTCTGAGACCACCAACACTGAACACAGCACTCACTTTTCCATCTCGGATCAGCCAGGATTTATGCGTTGGCAGCATAGTGCCATATTCCTTCTCTTGCCCCATGAATGTAGGGTCAAGGTTACAGGTCAGCAGATGCATTAATTTGCCCATCCAACACATCTTTGCATGGGGCTTCCATGGCATACAGTGGGAAGGAGGCAGCAACACCTTGCTGTTCCTCTGGGATCACGCCTTCTCACCACGTCTTGACGGCCAAGACAGAAGGCCTCTTCCGTGATGTGACCAGCACAGCACTCTCCCTTGTGTCACAGTCAAGGGAATCGAAGAGGTTGATGAAGGTCAAGTGCTGACAAAAAAGGCCAGACAAAAAGAGGCTGCTTTACTTTATGAGAGTTCATATGGCAAAGAAGTACGAGCTGGAGATAATACAAGACACATATCTCGCCAACAGACAACGGTAACTCATCAGTCCTACTTCTGCCACTCACTCAAAAGAATGGGAAACATTATTCCTAATTACACAGGAGCTGAAACACAGTTTATCAATTTACTTTGAGATAGAGGGATTGTTCCTGGGTGCAGAGAATTAATTTTCTTACAGTAATGCCTAGGAAAGCAGAAGATTGGTTCTGGTTGATTTACAGTGTCAGCGTTTTTTTATTATTATTTCATGAACAACCTCCAGTTAATCACAAGGCATCTAGAAATTGAATACAAAAGGAGACCTTTCATTATTCATAGATAGTATCTTCCCCAGTCGCAGACTTGTTTGGTTAATAATAACTATCATAAAAAAAAGTCTTTGTTCAGGTTAGATTCATAGGGCATCTTATTTATTTCTTATTTACTTTTAATACCTACAGGTATACTGCAGATGAGCGAAATTCTCTCCTGCTGCTCTGAACTGGAGGATAGAAGTAGGAATTCATTTTTTTCCGATTATCTTTGCTTCAACATGTGAAAGTTTGATTCTGCTTTTAAAAATACAGTATTACAAGTGTGAAGAAGTTGTCTCTGGCCTCTCCAGTGTAACTACTACACAAGGTCTCATTGCTGCTCGGTGAAGTCATATACAACCCATACCTGTGCCAAGACTGACTATGTTCTCGACAGAGATAGTTAAGTATTTTTTGTCTGAACTTTGGCAGTAAATTGAAATTTCAATAAAATAGAAGTTTTCACTGCCGTATGTCAATTTGTTTTTTGTAAGTTTTCAGTGTCTTCTTGGACAAGCCAGAAATCTTTCAAGGAAAAAAATATTTAATTATTCTGCAATTTATGGCAACAGTGGCTGATACCTCTAGATTATTTTATACACACATATACAGTTAGTCAAAATCAAAATTTTCCAGAAAAATTGAAAAAAAAAGATCTCCCACATATAAATTCTACTTCTAAGGAATTAAAATAAGAATTAAAAGATGTTTCTAGTTCTCACTACTTAGAGAATGATCTTCAAATCTGAGTGATGGACAGCTGAATCTTCAGACAAATGGAAACAGAGGTTTAAAAAGCCTTATCTGCTTCAGTTCTCATTACGTTAAAAACTATTGCCAAAACTATCTTCCCAGTAGCGGGAGATTATGAAACAAGTCTTATGGCATCTTGGTTAGTAACAAAGATAACTATATTTCAACTCAACCACATCAGACATAGTGTGGCCAGCAGGAGCAGGGAGGGGATTGTTCCCCTGTACTGGGCACTGGTGAGGCCGCACCTGGATTACTGGGTTCAGTTTTGGGCCCCTCACTACAGGAAAGACATGGAGGTGCTGGA
>JAVJGG010000029.1:50958936-50991354 GCA_035590195.1 Aviceda cuculoides | reverse complement strand
GCAACAACTGAAAACATCAGGGTGTTATCAACATTCTTCCCATACTGAACTCAAAACACAGCACTGTACCAGCTACTGGGAAGACAATTAACTCTATCCCAGCTGAAACCAGACAGGTACTCTAGCCAAAGTCACCTGGGCACAGACAATTCCATTTTATAACCCTTCAGAATGGTATGGTAGTAGTCATACTGTCTGTTGGGAGTAGTGCCTGGCTCCATGTTGTCTTGTCTACTACCATAAGGATTCCTTGGGAGAGTGTTACCTAGCCAGCCCCAAAAGTCTGTCAAGGATTGTGCTAATAACATCTAATATAGATGTTGAATTCTAGTGCCTGGAAACATTCCCCAATACAATATAGTGCACAGCTTAGATGTGAATTCAGAAATTAGGTCTTCTCACGCCTGGACTTGAAAGTATGGAAATATGGGAAAGTGGACAGTAGAATTTTCCATAAAAGACTTTAATGTTTTTCTCTGTGCTGGTTTTGTCTGGGGTAGAGTTAATTTTCTTCATAGTAGCTCGTATGGGACTATGTTTTGGATTTGTGCTGAAAACAGTCTTGATAATGCAGAGATGTTTTTGTTACTGCTGAGCAGTGCTTACACAGAGCCAAGACCTTTTCTGTTTCTCCCCCCATCCCACCAGTGAGTAGGCTGGGGGGGCACAAGAAGTTGGGAGGGGGCACAAGAAGTTGGGAGGGGACACAGCCGGGACAGCTGACCCCAATTGACAGAAGGAATATTCCAGACCATATGGCGTCATGCTCAGCATATAAAACTGGGGGAAGAAGGAGGACAAGGAGGGGATGTTCGGAGTGATGACATTTGTCTTCCCACGTCACCATTACACATGATGGAGCCCTGCTGTCCTGGAGATGGCTGAACACCTGCCTGCCCATGGGGAGTGGGGAATGAATTCCTTGGTTTGCTTTGCTTGTGTGCGCAGCTTTTGCTTTACCTATTAAACTGTGTTTATCTCAACCCATGAGTTTTCTCATTTTTACTCTTCCGATTCTCTCCTCCATCCCGCTGGAGGGGAGTGAGTGAGCAGCTGTGTGGTGTTTAGTAGCTGGCTGGGGTTAAACCACACCGTTCTCCAAGTGGCTGTTTAAAATCAGAGACCTTTTACTTTGTCCCTGTTACTTTTAAAGTGTGCCTAAATGCAGAACTGAAACCTCAGCATGATTCGTTTCCACACTGTGAACTCAAACGCTTGCTCAAGGCAACCTTTAGGGAAGGCTAGAAGAAAATTTGGGACCATTCTTGCACTTAGGTGTTCATGGAGAAGCTGTGCTGCTTGGGGTACTGTCGTGTCTGTGTAGGCCTCACGTCTTGGAAGCAATGTCAAATAAGCAGGAAGTCTGTCTGAGCAGTCATGCACTCTTTTAATACAAAGAAAGGAGATTTGTAGTTGACCTGATATAACAAGGTCCCAGCTGATCTGCAGTCACCCCACAGATAATAGGAGTGAAGGAATTGTGTGCAACCTGTGCCCAAACCTTCTTCCTCATCTCCCTCCTAAAACCAGTCTAGACAAGGCAATCATACCCAGCTTGGGTGAGAAAGGCAGAAAATAACATTTTTTTCCTTCCCTTTGCAGGGGATTTGGGAGACTGACTACTTGAAAGAGGGAAAGGGAACACACAAGCTGCCAAAGGGACCTAATGATAAACATCTTGATGGGATGAAGGAGTTGCTAAGATAGTGCATGTTAGATGCATTTTAGTTTTGTACAGCAAAACCAGCAAGGTTTAAAAGACAAAGTTTGGTGTCACTTCCTTTCCACAGCATTTCTTCTTTGACTTTCCTTTTTTCCTTCACCTTGTTGCAAATTTTTTTTTATGCTACTCTACCCAATCTGAAGCATTGGCAAGAAATTCCAAGTGTATTAAATGAGATATATTGCCATAATAAATGGGATTCTCATTTCTCCTTGGTAATAGATATAAGCATTATGAGTTTTTTTTCCGCCCTGGATTTGGCAAAGTTTTTTTGGAAAAGTAGAGGGAAAAACAAGGTAAGTGTATTCACAGCCTTCAATTTAACCGCAGGCAGAACTCTGCTGTTTCTGGGCATATTAAGTAAGATTGTCTGTTTAAAAAAGGGCATGAGATCAATTTTTTTGCTTCCTGGAGAAAGCTCCATAGACATTGGCACTGTAACCATGAAGCTGCTACGATGGTGATTTCTGCATCAGTTGCACTATGCAGGTAAAGCAGCTTCACGGAGCCCAATAGAAACCACCGAAGAATCAGTATGTACCACCTGTTATTATGCACATACTATAAATATCTATAGCTTTCTCTTAAATACTTAGCACAGATGTAAATAATAATTAAGAGAGTTGCTCCACAAGACTCTTCAACACTCTGTAGGATACGAACCTATGCTTTCATGGTAAGACATCTCTTCCAGGAATAGCACAATCATTTGAACCACAGGAGAGCAGGAGGGAGGTGACATTGAGTGGATGCTGACGTGCTGCGAGAGGGAATTCAGAGTCTCCTTGCAAAAGAGCAGTTATTTTAAGGAACCATTCCATGTGCTAATTCAATTTCCTTCTAAAGTTTGTAGGAAGGCTGGCTCAGAGGTTGAAGTGACACATACGTGCTTCAGAGAATGGGATTTTCCTCCACCACAAAATTCTGTGGTTTTGGGCAAGTCATTCAGGAGAAAATTTGCCAAGCTGTCTTCACTCCTGGTTGCAGTGGGACTTGGAGCAAGAGCCAAAGAGATAAGCTTATCTTAGATGCCTTTATTCCACCAAACTTCAAAGTTCCTAAGCCCAGAAATTTCTCTTGGCAACTTCATTCTGCAGAGATGAGGGTTTGAGTACTATGCTTCCCAGATACTGCTTTTCTTCTCTGAATACCCAGATGTACAGCAGAGGATCCATTTTCTTATCCCATGCCTAACTTTTGTCTAAGACAAAAGACTGGACAGCCTTCCACCCATCAAGTCAGTTAGCTCAGTCCAGGAAAAATCCCAATCAGACCGAGTTCTCCCCAGAATATAGTGGTGTCCACCATATTTTGTTTTGTTTAAGTGTGGGTGAAGAAGCTGGACCTTTTGTATGGGAAGAGGACATTCACATAAGATGTGAGAGAACCAGATGCCTTTAATCTCCTTTACCAAGGTTAATCAAATGTCTTAAGGTTTGGATTATCTGCTCCAAAAATCAGGTGCTGGGTATTCTGAAGGATAGGAGGGAGAAATTCTTCATCCTTCCAGCTGAACACATATAGGAAATAATGGAAGTTTCACTGGAAGAGAGATGGCTTTCCAGCTTTGTGGGAAGAAAGTTTATCTTTAGAAATTGATGAATGAAGGACTTTTTGGAATTTAAATCCATTTTATTGAATGATTGGGCCATTTCTACCCATCTGGTCCAGACTAGCTCAGGTGAAAGTCTTCATCCAAACAGTTCTTCTCCTCTTTTATTCCTTTTCCTTTTTCTCCATCTGCTCTGACTAATTTTTCCTTCTTTTTCCTGGTAAGGTAATTTTTTTTTTTCTTTTTTCTAAAAAGGCTGGAAGCGCTCCTGCTTCTGATTGCCAAAAGGGAACTGGGAGGTGAGAGATGTGAACTTGCTCAATAACAGAATTAACTGTGTGTTTCAAAGTGAGTTTATGTATTCAAATCATATCGACCATGTGAATAAATCATATGCCACCATAGGATTTTTGAAGACGGAAGTGTATGTATTTATTCATTTAAAGAAAGGGTAGGACTGCCTTTTAAGAGAGAAATTTGGGCTATGGTTTACAGATTTTGGAGCAGAGTGGTCCAGAGAAGAGCAGGGTTTAAATTGTACTTGTCCTTGTTTTCAATGTTTCCTACTGGTAGATTCAGTCTCAGAATGTCAACTCTGAGAACCTGGTTCGGGGCACTTATTTTTTCCTATGCTTTGCATATGCTTTTAACACAGAGGTTTGATTTCACTCTGGAGCATCAGCAGCCTCCTGGCTCCATGTGTATCCTGTTATGTTATGCATGTCTCCTTCTCATTACAGTTTCTGTGTTGCCTTTACATGCATGAAAGTGCAATCTTAAGTGCCAAATACGGATAAAAATGCTGTTCTACTTCAGATGGCTGCTGTGAGAATAAAGACATTCAAAATTTTGAAGTGATCAGATGCTGTGATGATAGAGCCCTGAGATAGCTCTTGATCAAGCTAACCCAAGTTCCAGTAAAAATTCACTATTCACTTTAATTACAGTTCAGCAGGCCTGCACCAACTGGAAGCAGATGTTTCCCTTCAGGTTTTAATTTAAAAAAAAAAATTAAAAAAAGCACTTTAATTTAAACATTGCTTTTCTAAGGTTGAAATAGCCTTTGAAAATCATGAGAAAACTGTTGGACCAAAAAAATGTTCAAATTTCCTAAAACACCTGGGTGTCTTTTTAAGCTTATAGTAGCTCAAGCCATCCTGTGGATTAATAGCATAGACTTACAGGAATTGGGGGCGTGGAAAAGAGCTTGGCCCACTCATTGCCAAGGGAACCTTGCTATTTGCAGTCTGTTCCATAAATCCACCAGAGTACTGAGGTATTGACATTACCATCAGGATAAAACAGTAAGCAACACATCTTGGCAACAAAATTCTGACAGTATATTAAATTGGGAAGTAGCTGGGTAAGTGAAATGTGAAAAGTGAGAGGGTAGAAGATCTCCTGCAAACTCTTGAGGATGGGAGTGTGTGAAGCCGATCACAGAGGAAAGACAAAAGGACAAAAAGTTTTGGCTGTTTATTTTATTTCTTGATGAAAGATTCTATTAAGATAAGGCAGTGTAACATGAGTGTGAACTTGGGATTTTTTCACTGCATTTTTTAGGGTGTTGCCTGTAGTAACATCACAGAAGCAATTTCAGTTGATTTCCTAGGAATTTCTCAGATGTGCGTACCCCAGTTTGAACTTATGGGCAAAATTACATCCCAGGAGGAAGGTTTTCTTCCACTTAAGTTTTGCATTTGTGCATTCTAAAAACTGGTTTAACAGGTAACAACAGGATGAGACATTTTGTAAAGTACATTTATGGTTCTCATCCATTTAATCCATACAGAGAGAAAAAACTGCTGCTTATAAGGTGGTCTAAAAGTTGGAGCACTCAAGGAGAGATAAGGGTTTGATAAAAGGGAGTTTGCTAATCCCCACTTGAAAAAAAAAGAATTTCTTCACTATACGGGAAAGAAATAAAAAATTGTTTGTATGAGAGAGACAGGGAGAAAAAAATCCACCCGGTTCAAGGAGTCTTCTTTTTTTTTTTTTTTTTTTTTTTAAATTTCGGTAGCTGCTGAATGTAATATAAAAAAGAAACTGTCCCTAGCAAAGGTATAAGAAGTAGCATCACAATATGCTGTCCTTAAAAAGAACTCAGTTTCTGAAAGTCTCTTGGCATCTCCCTGCTCAGCAAGAGGGTTTTTGGAGAACTTTGACATGTACCAAAGGGGGAAGTTTGGCTCCTATATTGGGAAAGTCCTTAAAGCTTCAGAGAAAGCGAGTTGTCTCTGCTGTTGTATATTTGGAAGGCTTTGCTATCCTCTTATTTTAGGGAGGATTTTTGCCAAGTGAAATGGGTGTTTGCCTACATGAGAAATACACAGAATCCCCGAAGTTCATGCAATCATGTTTTGCTCCGTAATTCCAGCATTAGCTCCCGAACCCTGCCGTGGGCCACCACCTATGACTACTATGGAGCAATCACCATTCAGTATTTTCTAACATTCTCCTGCTACCTCAAGCCCTGCTGCAGAGACGATGCCTCAATTATCGTTGTAGCTGATTAACTCTTGCTCCACTCTGAGTGCTATTTTTGCAAGGCCATGGTAATCTCTAAATCACAGCTCTCCATGTGCACTCAACAATGGAAGAGCATTACCTGCAATTTCCCAAGCATTTCATTTCCTTGGAAGATTTATTTGTAAACAAACATGAGCTTTATTGTTGCTTGTTGCAGACACGCAGTAAATTACTTTTTCCACGCTGAAATGCAGCAGCATAAAATTCTCACTTGAGGAAAGTACTAACTGGCATTATGGCATTACTTTGTTAATTATATTGGCACATACACTGTTGCTCTTTAAATTAATCCTGTACACCAGAAACACTTCGTATCTAATGATTTCCTGGACTTCTTGTATATTAATTCATGCTTAATCCAATTTAAATCATTGTCAAAGTGACAAATGCGAGGAAGACACAGACAGCATTTAAAGCAACATGACTCCTGAGTCAGTGAGTCATGGTCATAGAAGCTATCATGCAGTGATCACTGGTAAAGATTAATTTGAATATATTGAGTTTGGCTTTGGTATGTTTGACAGGTTTCTGATTCTTTCTTATCAGTCTGACCTGTCATTTTTTAACAGATTAGATTTTCCATGTGGTCCACCTCTCTAGCCAATTCTCAGTCATTTCATTCTTGATTGTTGACTGTCAATGGTGTCTAATGTTATGATCTTGGAAGACTATGATGATGAAGTTTATTTAGGTTATTGTTTATGACAAGGAAGGTCATCACTAATCCGTGACATAAATTATATTCTCCAGTCCTTAGCATTCTTTGACCCTGAAGCATTCTTGGTGGAAAACTGCTCAATCGACAGAGCCATCTTCCCAGATTTCTTCCATACTGTTTACAGCAACAGCTCTGTTATTGCATGTCACATATCTTACAAAATCAATTTATGTAATTTTATCATCTCACTTCAAATGGAGCTTTCCAAAAGTGCAATAAATGTGAAGGAATCTGCCATGGTAGTTACCACTTAAGTTTTACCTGCTCCTGAGCTCAGAAAGGTGTATGAAAGTACCTTGACAATACACGGGAAAGACTCTGGCTTTCTTGAAATTTGAATTCAGCACTTGAGTTCCTGCCATCCAGAGATATTGGACCAGTGCTTCAATCAGGAGCCTTACATTTGTAAGAACTAAGTACTTAGTATTTAGTACTTAGTCTTTACAAGTCCTAAGTGGACAGAAAAAGCTTCCAGATTTCTCTCTTGAGAATCACCATCTTGGCAAAGTAGTTTCCATCCAGCTGGAAGGAGTGTTTCTCAGCTCTGCAAAGAGCAAATCCAGTGAGAGATATCTGAGCTCTCCTGGATAAACATGCATGCGGTTACTTGCAAACATGGGACACAAAAAGGACCATTTGCAGCAAGGAAGATAGAAAAGGGGAAAAGCAAAACATAGATGTGTGTTTTCAATCCTTCACCTCTCTGCTGTTTGTGTCTGTTACTTAGTGCTACCAGGAGAACTGTCATGGCACTGGCAATGTCTCTGCCAAACCTGGAGCACAGGCTGTTTTGACTTTTAAAATTTGACCAGAGGAAGAATTAGTGACAATAACGCTGGAGGTAAAGCTCACAATAATTAACACAATGACCTTTTACATGTAAAAGTATGACCGATTGTTTCAGACTAGATGCTACGTATCCCTCATCCCAGATGGGTGCTGCATCCCCTAGGTTACTCAGACTTGCTCTTACCTATTATTTCTACCGAGCCCAATCAATCATTACTAAACACGGAAAATTCTGCTAGGCACCATGCGGTAGGATAGGCGGTGGGGTCTAGGACACTTTCATAGGAGGTGGAAGGAGGAGTTTTAAACCATGCCTTGCAACTTCATTATTCCACTTAGAATTACAGGCAGAATGCAGTTTTCAGTCCATGACCTCAGCAGACACACTATGGGGAAAATTCTCTAAGTATGTGTTATGACTTGTGAAATGGGCCTTCTTTCTATGTAGAGTACAAGCATAAAATTACTTTTAATACATGAATTTTGTGCCCACAGCTCCTACTTTGTGTTATCGCTTTTCTTTTTTTTTTCTACCATCATTATGTTTTTCCTCCCACAACTTTCTAGGAGCTTTAAACTACTTTTAAATTGCTGTCTATTTTATTTTAACTCTGAACTCCCATCCCTGTTATAGTTCCTTGCTATATTCCCCTCTGGTTTTCCTTTCGCTTCTAATTTCATTTTCCCTGGGTTCATTATTTTTATGCTAGCACTCTGAAAATTGTTTTCCCGTATGTAGCTCTTTTGTTTCTTGTAGCTCTGAATTGTTATTTACGCTTTGAAATGGAGGCTTGGATAACTTCATCTAGATGGTGGCTCCGTCTCGTAGATATTGTGTTATCACGTAGTGCAAAATAGTCCATCTCAGTGGTGACTTTTTGTAACTGTGAATCCCTCCGGGAAGATGCTGAGTGTGCACAAAGAAGTGGAGCCGATTTCCCATCAAAGCTGATAACAGAGCTTGCTGCACTCTGTTGCAAAACCTTTGTGCTCTAGCTGGAGCATTGATAACGATCATTTCCAGCATAAGGATTTGCTCTGGGATTATGACTAGGCTGGTACTCAACCCACTCTTGAACTTTAAAAAGTGTTTAACACTTGGGTCTCCAGATTGCTTAAAATCTGAACCCAACGTGTGAGATCTCACCCTCCAGGGATGTGGGGGCGGCGGTTAAGACCAGAGTTGTGCCACTTGAAGTAGTGCTAAGAACACTAGCAAAGAAGTGCCCAGTATATAAACTGGGAAGAGTTGGCCTGTGGGGCAGCTCGCTCCTCGGGAACTAACTGGGCATCTGTTGGCAAGTGGTGAGCAATTACATTGTGCATCACTTGTTTTGCATAGTCCAATTCTTTTGTTATTAGTATTGTCATTTTATTATTGTTACTATTAACATTATTATTTTCTTCCTTTCTGCCCTATTAAACTGTTCTTATCTCAACCCATGAGGTTTTTTCCCCTGATTCTCTCCCCCATGTCACTGGGGGGGTGTGGGGGAGTGAATGAGAGGCTGTGTGGTGTTTAGTTGCCGGCTGGGGTTAAACCACGACACCTGGGTACACACACACACCCCCCCCCCTTTCATGCAATTAAGTGCTTTGCCATAGAGCTGGCAATAAATCAGTGACAGAGAATGGATAGAACTAGATTCTACGTTTAATTCTCCACGTAATTCCTTAACACAGTACAAGAGATTTTAGCTGGAGAAAGCTATCCTTGTTGAGAATTGGACTTTCTAAGGAGACCGCAGCTAGAATTGAAGATTTTTTATTATTTGGGGTTTTTTAAATGTATTTCTTTTAGTTTCATTTCTGAAGTGACATCCTGAAGCTAGCACAGATGAGGATGAAATTTAGTTATCGGTGATAAAAATCTAAAACTACTTTTATTATAGCCAGTTATCCATGTGTAATGAAGGGTGAAGTCTTCTCCTACCGTAAGCAATCCGCCACCCCAGTCATAGAAAATCCCCAGCCACCTTCATTTTATACTGTTTTCTTGAGGTTACAAGGCATATCATTAAAACTCAATTTCATACAAAGCAGATGTTAAAATCACCTTTATGAGTGCTTCTCATTGTCAGCATGTCTAGAAATCTGGTGTGGTTACTGTGAAAACAAAATAGTATTTGTATTCTTATTCATATCACAGGTTATCTTCTACCTTCTGTACCCTTTTGGAATTCATTAATATGACTGTGTCACAACTATAATGGAGTTCTGGCTTGTTTTATTCCACATATTACAATGCAAACACATTTCTAAATATTCTCAGCTATGCACGAGTATATCCTATAGAAGGGAAAAATAAACATAATTTGATGCTAAACTGCTAACTTAACACAGCTCTAGAGATTCCCTAACCAATATCTAGTAATTTGTATGCCTCCCGCCAATATTTATTTTTTTATGTAGAAAAGCCTCTTGCTAAATGTTCTTTGACAATTTTGAAAACCAATGTTGAAAGCAGCACACGCTCAGGCTCTGAGTGCTGCTTTTAAAACTGTGTTTTCAATGGGCTTGTGTTGCAATGAACAGCTTTCAGGAGTTTCTTCAGTATCCACACTTGACATTTTCTATTCTGAGTTGTCAGATACAGGGAGGTAGAGCTTGGTGTCTCAGAAAGCGTAGAAATTCAAGGGGGTTGAAAAAGGAAAGAAGAAAAAAAGAAAAGGTATTTAAAATAAAAGGGTAGATACACGTGTTTCTATCTAAGTATTTGTTACAACCCTGCAAATCTCCAGGATATTCAGTGAATAGGTCTCTCCTAGACTTGTACGACAGTAGTGTACTCTCCTGGACAAGAGAGCAGAAATATATGAGAAAAGTGATCAGTGCTGCCAAGATACATCAGATTTTCGGCACAGTTGCTATTATCACGAACACAACAGCTTTACTGCGTATGGTCAGGTGGGCTGCGTGGTGTACGTGTAGGTCAGATGTATTCTTGCATATCCAGACTAAGGAAGTTGATAGCTTTGGGAAACTGAACAGAAGGAATACTCCCTACGAGCACTGTTCAGTCTCTCTTCTCTGGACTTTACTTCCTTTTTCCTGGCCTCCGTCTTCTCCTGACATCCCAGTCCCCCATGAGCAGGACTTATGATCCAGGGTGAAAGGGTGGAGTGAAAATACCTGCATTCACACAGAGCTTTTTACAGCCAGTGATGCTTAGCTGGGAAAATTTTCAAATGTTTAAGTGATTTAGGAACAGATTTATCTTGATATATTGCCTGATATTCAAACTGGTTGTTTTTGTTTTGTTTTTTTTTTTTAAAGTCTCCTGCATCAGAAATGTTGTATTGCAACAACATTTCAAAGAACCACACAAAAGAAAACATTTTTTTCTAATTCTCCCAAAATGTCTGCCAGAACCGCTCATTTAAAAATTGTCAGACAATCAAGATGGCATGTTGCCCTTTGTGATTTGCTTGTCTTTTTCTTATAAAGTATTCAAGCAATTTTGCTGTGATTTTTTTTCTTCACCAGAGGACAAAATAATAATGGTAACTTACATACGACACCGCTTTTGTGCCTTTAAACTTGGGTTTAAAAAGGCTTGAACATCCAGGCAGGAATCCCCCTGTTACTAGACCATGGCTTAATTATCTGACTTTAAAATACATTTGGCTGCTCCTTTTGATTTACTGGTGCTGCCTGATAATTAGCTCTCTTTCTTTCCCCTCGCTGACTTTGTTTGATAAGGCTTTTATAGAGTCTTGGCGTGCGTAATTTAGTAAGTCCCATTTGTAATGCAGCACATCTCTCTCTCTCTCTGTGCTCTGTCCCAGGCTTGGAGCAGAACAGAAGTCTAATTGGCACTGTTTACAAACCATTGCACTTGGGAAGAGCCGTGCCTCCATTTGATAAGTAAAGATGTGAGAGATGAGAAGATTATAACTAATTCATGCTTTGAGCCATCTATGAGTTAAAAAAAAAAAAAAAAAAAAGAAGTAAGACAGGAAAAGAGAAAAAAATAAAAGAGAAGTGGGTACATTTGGAAAGCAAATAGATTACATTGCAAATAAAGCATTGGGTGTTTTTATAAGAGGTGGGTTGTGAGCAGCTGATGATTTACAAGGTGCTTTGGATCAATCAAAAATTGCCATGCTGAGGAATGGAAAGGTTAAAAAGAAGAAGGAGAAAAAAGAATTGTTTGCAGGAAGCAGAGGCCCATTTTTAATTACCAAAAATAATTTCTATGACAAATCAGAAATTGGCCCATATGGGCTGAATGAAAACTGGATCCCTGCCCCAGAATGCTTGTGTTATTTTTAACACAATTTTTTTTTCACTTAACTTAGATGTACTATAGATCAGACAGTCCTTAAGTCAGGTAGCTGGATCCTGGGAGGAGGACACTGTGGGGACATTATCATTCTGTGCTTTCCTTCTTCCACAATTTTTCCTGAAGTATTTTCTTTGGGCTACCATCAAGATACATAGAGCTTCATTCAGACTGGTCATGCCTCTGCTTAAATCTTCATGTACCTTCTGCACACTCATGAAAATAAAGAAGATCTGGGCAAGGATCACAGAAGGAATAAAAGTTTGCTTTGAGTGAAGTCCCAAAGACAGGGAGATTCTTTGAGTATTAGCATGGCTGAATGCTTCCTCACTTAGATTTGCCTGAGCATGCAATTGCTATCACTTAAGCATAGCGCTGGCGAGATAGGGATGCTTAGAGTTAGACATATGAGAATATGAGGGAGGAGGGAGCGTTACGATGTTTTCTTTATATCCTAGCTCTCTGCCGCATCCTCAGAGTCAATTAACTGCACCTTCTCTTTTGTCAGCAGGATGACAACAGGGAATGTTTCAGAGGCTGGGTGACTTCATTTATGTCTCCCATTTGCACTGGTAATAAGCTACGCCAGTATTCCTGCGGTAAAGCCTTTCTGGACTCTCATTGCCTGGGGAGCTACCACTTTTCTCAGCCTTCCTTAGCACCAAAGAGCTACTAGAAGACTTATGGTCATACCAGGTCCAGCTAGAGCTTAGAGACTGAGACAGGGCTGTATGCAGGACTTAAGGACTAGGATGGCAGAGTAACATCAAGAGCTGTTTTAGGATGTTGTCCAGCAGTACTTGATGGTTTCTGTCTTCATTCAAGCAAAACCATAATAGCCTTTATTAATTTATCTCATCTTGAATGTGGAAGAAATGATGTTGCATTCTGCAAAGATGGTTCTACAAGCTACATGCCAAAAATCTTTGTGTGGCCAAGAGCAACAAGACCAGTCTCTATAGCCTGAAAAGGTAAAAGAAGGCAAGCTCCAGGCCACGATATCCCTCCTGGTGCCCCTATGACATTATCCTACCATGGGGAGTCATGTAGCTCATGCACCATGATGGAGCATTGCTATATCACCGGGGAACTAAATATTTCAAGGACTACATGCCAGCCTTCTCAGCTCAATGACTGGATTAAAACTTCTGTGTGGAAGTGCAAGTACTGAAATCTCAGTGCTTGCCTTACATTCATATGTGCAGAGGTGACCTGCCTCTCCAGCTTCTGAGCATCCTTCTGTCGCCCTCCAGTATCCCAGCTTCCACAGCTACTGGCTTTGGCTACTGCTGCCAGAACCTCACACAGGTAGGTAGTAAAGAAGAATATAGTATGAGAACAACTGCACTAGGTCAGACCAAAGACCTACCTAACCCATTTCCTATGTCTGAGAGTGGCCAACAGTGGTTTCCTAGGAACGATTACAAGGACAGAGCAAGAATTGTGTCATAACCCTCTAGAATTGTATTTCAGCCTGTGGTGACTTGTTATGAAGGAACTTCCAGACCTAGAAGTGCCATCACTGCCTCTAGCACCCTTCAACAGCTTTCTGCAATACAATGGAGACATCATGATTTTAAGTGCTCTTTAATAGTATCTCGCTATATTATCACAACTGATGGAAATAGTGATGTTAAAACTGACTCAAATATTTATCCTTTCTTGTTTTAATGATCTGACAGAAAAGCATGTATTTTATCTGCTGCTTCTAGTTTTGGGATCTGGCTGATAGTTCAGGCTGAAAGATAATAATCCATGTTCACTAGAAAAGCTTGTATAATTGTGTTTAGAAGCTGTTTCTCCCTTCTTTAGCCCTAACTGATTGTAAATCAACCTTCATGAAGTACTAAACCCCTTGAACAACCAAGCTTTAGTTTAAGGGGTCTGTCTCTTCACTGTGGGAGCTGGGAAAATCTACCCTTCTGGGACTGAATACCAGTCCTGGCTGCCTCTTAACAATCTTGGGACAGAATGTGAGTTGAACTGAGAAAATACCCTTGGGGGTAATGGAACAGAAGAGACCTGGCAGCCATTCAAAGACATTTTTCTTAAAGCACAAGAAATTTTGATTCCAACATGCAAGAAATTGGATATGGAAGGCAGGAGACCAACATGGCTGAGTAAGGACATCCTGATCATATGAAACACATGAAGAAAATGCATGGGCAGGGACACACATCTTGGTAAGAATAAAGGGATACTGTTTGGGAGTGTAAGGATAGAATCAGGAAAGCTAAGGCACAGCTGGAGCTAAATTTGGCAAGGTACATGAAGAATAATAGCGTTTTTTCAGGTACATTAGTCAGAAAAGGAACATTAAAGAAAATGGACCCTCAAAATAAATGAGACAAGGAATCTGGTGACAACTGACATGAAGAAGGCTGAGGTACTCAACAACATTTTTGCCTCAGTTTTCACCAGCAATTGCTTTTCCCCCATCTCTCAGGTCCCTGAATCTCAAGGCAAAGACTGGAGGAATGGAGTCCCACCCATTGTAGGAACAAATCATCATGGGTTTGAGAGCATCTGAGGAACCCGAACATACGCAAGTCCATGGGACCCAATGAGATGCATCCCAGGGTCCTGAAGGAACTGGGAGATGTAGTCACTAAGACACTCTCCATCATAGTTGAAAAGTCCTGGCAGTAAGGAGAAGTACCTGGTGACTAGAAAAAGGGAAACATTGCATCCATTTTTGAAAAGGTAAAAAGGAGGACCCTGGGAATTATTGACCAGTCAGTCTCATCTCCATGCCCAGTAAGATCACAGAACAGATTTTTCTGGAAGATATGTCAAGGCATATGGATGACAGGGTGCTGAATAGAGACAGCCAACATGGCTTCACAAAAAGAAAATTGTGCCTGACTAATCTGATGACATTTTGCAGTGGAGTGACTGTGTTGGTAGTTAAGAGAAGAACAACTGATGTCATCTACATGGACATCTGTAAGGCCTTTGAGACAGTCCCACACAACATCCTTGTCACTAAATTGGAGAGATATGGGTTTGATGGATGGACTAGTTGCTGGGTAAGAAATTGGCCGGAAGGCCATATCCACAGAGTTGCAGTCAACAGCTTAATGTCCAAATGGAGATCAGTAACAATTATTGTCCCTCAGGGTCGTTATTGGGACCATTACTGTTCAATATCTTTATTAACGACATAGTGAGATTGAGTGCAGCCTCAGCAAGTTTGCACATGACAGCAAGCTGAGTGGGACTATTGATAGGCTTGGCGGAAAGGATGCCAACCAGAGGGACCTTGACAGGCTTGAGAATTGGGCTCATGCAAATCTCATGAAGTTCAACAGGGCTAAGTGCAAGGTCCTGCAGCTGGGTCAGAGCAATTCCCAGCGTCAGTACAGACTGTGTGATGAATGGATCGAGAGCAGCCCTGGAGAGAAGGACTTGGGGATACTGGTGGATGAAAAATTGGACATGAGCTGTCGATGTGCACTTGCAGCCCAGAAAGGCACTCATCTCCTGGGCTGCATCCAAAGAAGTGTGGCCAGCAGGTTGAGGGAGGTGATTCTGCCCCTCTACTCTGCCCTCGTAAGACCCCACCTGGAGGACCGCGTCCATCCCTGGGGTCCCCAGCACAAGAAAGACAAGTACATGTTGGAGTGGGTACAGAGGAAGGTCATGAAAATGATGAGAGGGCTGGAACACCTCTCCTGTGAAGAAAGGCTGATGAAAATTGGGGTTGTTCAGCCTGGAGAAGAGAAGGCTCCAGGGAGAGCTTATTGTGTCCTTTCAATATAGAAAGGGGCTTTATAAGAAAGACAGAGAGAGGCTTTTTTTACCAGAGCATGTAGTGTCAGGACAAGGGGTAACAATATTAGAACGAAAGAGGGTAGATTTAAATTGGACATAAGAAAGAAATTTTTTATGATGAGGGTCGTGAGACACTGGAACAGGTTGCCCAGAGAAGTTGTGGATGCCCCATCATCGTAAGTGTTCAAGACAAGGTTGGATGGGTCTTTGAGCAACCTGATCTAATGGAAGATGTCCTTGCCCACTGTAAGGGGGGTAGGACTAGATGATTTTTAAAGGTCCCTTCCAACCCAAACCATTCTATGATTCTATGATTCTGTGAGCCGTTTGTCTGTGCCATGGTTTCTCTGCTTAATGTATTTGGGAAGAGCAGTCATCCTGCTGTCTGGATATAATTTGTGGATTATTAAGAATTTGTAACATATTGTATTGTGTCAACTCGAGAGATCTTTCTTTTAATTAATTCCCAGCATGGCCTGAAAATTTAATGCAGAATTATCATCAGGTGTATCCAGGGAGGAGGTAGCCAGATAGTGAGGGATAAGATTCTAGTTCAGTGGAGCCATCAACTACAGTAAGACCTGTACGTGTTTACTAGTCCATAAATATTACTGCTTCTGCCCTTCTGGTGTGTTTTATTATATCTTCTCTTTCCTGAAATAAATCAAGCTCTCAGCTTTCTGAAGCAGAACAAAAATTGTCGGTAGAATCAGAGCTCCCTTTGGAAAAATGGAAACCCAATTCTGAGAAACAGGCCAAGTTTGCCAGAATAGAAGTTGTGAGATGAAAAAGATCAAAGTTTGGCATAATACCTGAGATTTTATTCCATTATGTTTCCATGAGCTAAATAATGATTTTTGAATGAGAGGTGAATAACGTTGGCTTTAGTTATTCAACTTTTTACCATATGTGGAAAAAGGCTCATTGTTGGTATATGTGAGGCACACAGGAAAAGTTTTGAAATTATGGACAGTGGATTTCTGGATAGTACGAGAGATGCATGGGGGAACATCTTGTGGACCATGAAAAATCCTTGAAAAGTCACAAAAGAAGTACACCAGCTGACAGCAAACTTACATTTACTCTTCAGAGCACTGTATTGCCAGTGGAAATTTATACAGGGTCAGCCGTTTTTGAAAAATTAGGAAATCATTGGTCTGCAGAGAAGACAGCAATCATTTTGAATTATTAGCTCCTATATGAGATTAAAAAACAAACAAACAAAAATCCTGAAACTAAAAGAGAGAAGAGACTGTTCTGGAGTTTGTTACATAAGCAGAGAGGGCCAAAATATGCTTTTTAATTTTTTCTTTAGCTTTTCTTCACTTCAGGCATCAGTTTAAGATATTATACAGGTCAGGTCTCTGTTGATTCTTAATTTTATTTCTGAAGAGATCTTTAGATTAAGAAAAAAGTCTTGCAAGAAGCACCTGCCTCATTCATAGCAGAAGCCCTGAAATTAGCTACTGAAGCTAAATGCGAAATGCACAACATCTCCTGCAGCCAACAGCCCCTGACCTGGAGCACTGCTGGATGGAAAACATCTGGCGAATTTGGAAGTGCAGTACAGATTTAGAAAGGTAACAGCTTGAAAAGGCTGGAGGTGAAGGAGAGAGCAAGGTTGAGAAGAGGGAAGGTATAGTGTCTGGCTGGGGTAAGGAGGTGGAGGACAGATGTAGAAAAATGTTTGTGAAATGCAAGTTCGTGAAGGGGTTCCATAAAGGGAAAGAGGAACAGTGCTCTCAAACGGTGATGACAAGACATGAAATGTCAAGCTTAAACTGAAGCAAACAATGTTCTTCTTCCAGGGCATTTATGAATAAAGGCAGCAAAAATAACAATTAGGCA
The DNA here is from genome assembly GCA_035590195.1 of Aviceda cuculoides. Lineage (NCBI taxonomy): Eukaryota > Metazoa > Chordata > Aves > Accipitriformes > Accipitridae > Aviceda > Aviceda cuculoides. The sequence continues at coordinate 50,974,136 of JAVJGG010000029.1, read as the reverse complement.
AAGCCTAATGAATCTGAAAGTGAGCTGCAGGTCTCCACTCACACATTTGCTGTGCCAGTGTGTGAAGGCAAACACAAACTGCTTTCTCAAAGGCTTCCTTGACAAAATCTAGGCTGTATTAGTACAACCAGAGAGAGAAATGACAACCCACCATGCATTTGTCAGCAGTCGCAGTTGCAATCAATGTTGATTCAAGGCTGGAAATTTCCAAGGACCTGCTTCTTAGAAAATGGCAAGCGGCATTATTCACTGAGTACTAACCACTCGCTCAGAGTTATCCCTATAAGTGGTTATTGTGGCTCCTGACTGACATCCCAACCATCAGACAGGTCTTGTCGCAGAAGTTTATAGTCTCATTGACAACTGCTTGGGAATCGATGGGAGCTGATTTTGCCCATGGCCACACAACACAATAGTGCCAGCAGCGCAATAAGACAGATTTCTTGAGCCTCATGGTCTATTATCTGAGGTGATTTGAAAAAAACCTAGTTTGTTGGGTGAAAGCAACCCAACTTAAAATGGGGTTTGGAAATTATCATTATCACAAATGACTTAATTAAGGGACATAAGGAGCCATATAAAGAGATGAATAGGTGATTGAGAGGAAATCTGTTAGAAAGACGAATCTCCTTGCTACAGCTTAACTTGCCACAATTATATAATAGTCACAGTAAATACAGAGATCAGTGGATTATTTGCTTAACATTGAATGACACATGTGGCATGTCAGCAAAACACCCAGGAGAATAAAACACACCAGAATCTGCTCTCTAATTACTCTTTTCAAATGGAGTAATGATCTTTAATGTGCAGTGGATCTCATTAATTAACTCTCAGATTTTAATTAACTCTTTGCCTAATTCACCTGCCATAATACATTATCACAAATGTCAGCTTAACAGTTTTTTCCTCATTTGGGGAGGAGAAAGAGGAAACCGTGTGTTCTCTGTGTTTTCTGTTTCCTCTTTTCTAGTGCCTCTTCTGGCAACGAGTAACTTTCCTAATACAGCTACATGGAGTAGGAACCTATGGAAACATCCAATGTGTTTGGTTGCCTAAATAGAATGAACTCAGAGGGAGATAGATGTCTGATTATCTTCAAATGTGCCTCACGCATTTGTTAGGGCACTTTTTAGGTGCATTGAAAAATCACAAAACAAAGCTGAACTGCTATCCTAATGCAAAACAGCAAAACCGTTGGAGCGTCGTGGTTTAATCATTTTGTGTTGTCCCAGGTCTGCTATACTAGCCAGTAAAAGAAATGCAATTTAAGACTTATTTATTGTTAACAACTGCTTCCTTAAACACTGGATATTCTTCCTGTCCCATAAAAACAAACATCTGAATCCTCCCTACAGACTTCTAAACTTATTTTTAATCCAGGTAGCGTAACTAAAAATAAATAAATCCTACCAGTGTAGTCTGTGGCAGTAGTCCCACTGAATGATGTATGCTCATAGTACAAGGTTCTTCCCTGGGTATGCTCTGTTAGTGCTACCACTATCAGGGAGCCAAGAGCAAACCTCATTACAGAAACTAATGTATTTGCATGGTGTTTCATTACCCTCAATATGAGTTTCTCCCATGCTGAAGTAGGTTTATCCTTGCTACTGCTTCATTGGGAAGACTGGTAGAGTCAGTATCTCCTCACAGTAGAGGACATAGACACTGCAAGTTCTTCCGTTCAGAAGTCAAAGTGACAGTTCCCTCAGATTTCTCTCTCCCTCACAGCTCTCCTGTAAGGCTGGAGACCAAATTATCCTGTCCTTTAATGGTTTGTAGGAGAAGACCTGATTTTCATTCCTGTCTTCACCACTAAGTTCCTACGAAATCCTTGTTTCTTCCATTCCCTCCCCAGTCTTTAACCCCACTTTGTACCCTTGCCTCTCCAAACAGCAGCTTCTTTGGGACAAAAACCATTTCTCACTCTGCTTGTACAAGACCTAGGATCATAGAGTTTCTATTTCATGTAGGTACTTAAGTAGGAGAGAAAAATTAATGTCTTACACTGACATTTTGGTTTTCAGTTTTGTAGAAGATCTATTGCTTTTTCTCCCCCCAGTATTTCCTAGCGTTTCTAAGGCATACTGATGGATATTTTTAAGCAAACCTCAATGGAAAGATTCTGTTTATAGTCAAATGTTTATGAAGATGAATATGTTGAAAACAATGACTACGCTTGATAGTGATCACCCCCCAATCTAACATTTATTGATGTATGAAATTAGAGACCTGTGCTAAGCTGAACTAATTGCTATAACTATTGCTGCAGACAACTGAGACCCGTTAATTACCTAAAAAATAACAACCCAAAAAAATGTTCTGATTTGTTTCAGGGAGATTAGATTTTGTCAGATTCCCCTTACCTCATAACCCCAACATACTTGCACCCACGATATTTTTTCTTGATGTTTCTTAAGTAGGAAAACAAGATTTTCACCAAACATGACAAATTTCCAGAATATAGAACATGGAAGGAGTCCTGTCAAGCATAAAGACATGAGAGGCCATACACAGGGTCACTTATTTTGGGTTTGGCTGAGGTGTACAAGTCAGAGAGGTAGAACCTGCTTTCTGTATGGAGCACTAGAAACCAGCCATTTTCTGGGATTTTAAACTGTTTTGTTCCTCCTGTTTTCAGGCAAGTTATCTCACCTCAAATAAAAGTATTGGTGAGATTAGAAGTGATGTTGACTTTAGATTAGGCTTTTTCTGGTTCTTCTGAAAATCCTTCCTAGACAATATGATTTTACAATAACAAAAGCCAAAAAGATTATTAAAAATAATAATATTTTCCCTTTCCTCTTCTGTTATAAATTTGATGTAGATGCAAGATTTGAAAAGGAAGCAGCAGGAGGTAAAGAACTAGTGAATGTTTTTCAGTCATGGGGATAAAGAAAACAGAAATGCTCAGGTACTCTTTAAAACAACATCCAGCCAAGCCTGCTGTGGCTATCTCCTTCAGAGTGAAGTGTGGCTGAAGAGGATTGACCGGGTATAGACAGAGATGATGAATTAATGGTGAATTCAGTTCTGACACAGAAAATAGATAGTTATAGAGGTCTTTATCTGTTCATCTTGCTCTCAGGTCTTAGAAAATGACACACGGTGTTGGAAAGGACCTACTGTTATGCCAGAACACGATATTTTAAGCAAGCCTTATACCTTCTTTGTTCTTCCCTATATTCCTGACAATTTTTTGGCTGTTTTGTTGTTGTTGTTGTTGTTGTTGTTTTATTTTTGTACGTTTCTTCTATGCAATATTTCACATGTGTAAAAAGACTCCAAGAGTGCCCCAAAAAGCCTCATTTTTGGCAAACACTGAGCAACTTCTCTTCTGAGAATCAGTCCCTGCTTGGATGCCCCATGCATTTCTCTCTGAATTGGCTGAGATGTCTGTGTCATAATATTAAAAGCAACTACTTGCCTAGCAGCACATGATACTCTTCACCTTCTGTTAAAAGGGGGAAAAAAAGATGAGCAAAATCCCCTATATTTCCCTATTAAAGTACCATGGGTGATTTAGATTTGCAGTTCTACCCCCCCAAGCAGGCTCCAGGGACCAGTTCAGACCCCACCTGCTTGGCTACCGCTTTGTGGGTTCCTATAGGTGTCCATCGTTCCCGTGTGAGACGTCACTCACATCAGCTGAGCACATCTGAAGACACAGGGCACCTTTTGTGGTTTGTGTCTCGCTCTACTGGGGTTTACTGCTCCTGTGTCAAAATCTGTAAGATCAAACATAGCCCCCCCCAAAGCATCTCCAGTTCACCTTGCAGCCTCTTCCCCTCCTTCACTGGTGTTTTAAATTGAATGTAAAATGCATTCAGCGGTGAAACGATTACTTCCTGATCATTCCTGTCTGTCTTCCTCTTCTTCCTCAGGGAAGAAAACAATTCACACTCAGGACTTCTTGCTGGTTTTTTTCATATCTCATGTAATTCTTGTTTGTAGCAGCTTTACAGTGGGTTCTAATGGCCTGGAAAAGAAAAAAAAAAAAAAAGTAGATATCACTCTGCACTCTACATTTAAAATCACAGCAATTTATTTAGGTGTACTACAATCAACTGACTTGAACCTTTGAGTTGATTCGTATATATTAAAGAAAATATTCCTCTCTAAGTTGCAGGATCCCCTGGCTGTAACAACAAATTGCTTCATTCTTGGTCACTGAGACATTCATAGCCAGATAAATATTTGACCCTAAGTTGTCCAAATATAAATTTCTCCACTTAAAGGAAAACAGTCTCCTTCTTTGCAGTGCCTTGTCTAGATAGTGTGATAGAAGACCCATCATGTCCATTACCTCATCTAGTGCTGAAGCCTGCACTGTGGGATACCATTATGCTGTGATTCCCTGCTGAAAGGCATAGGTGTCATAAGAAATACACATTTTATTTTTTTTTACACTCCTTTCAGAAGTGTCCACAGCTTGAATGGACACATGGATGTCCCATTTTCTGAAGCCAATCTCAACTGGATTAGAATTTCAGATGGATTAAAGCAGCATGGTGTTGGAAGACACATCCTTAGCCATGCTGCAAGAACATGCAGCATACATTTCCTGCATATAATTTCTTTCCTTCTGGATTTTACTTGTACTTATTGCTCACTGCATATCCTTGCTGAGCAATGACCACAGGTGGCTTCAGTTTTGTAAAACCTTAATCAGACATTCAGGAAGCCATGTCCCATTTTAAGTGACTAGATAAATGGCTCTGGTTTTGTATTTCTACTGTTTTTTTATTGGTTGTGATTTGTTCGGAGTTATCAGTATTGTAATCACAGACGGTAAGAGACTGAATAAAGCCCTGATTCAAAGGAAAGACAATTACCATTTAATCCTTTAACATAATCTTAAAGGATAAAAAAGAAAGAAACGTTGTTAAACACCACACACAGAAATGTAGAGTCTCTGGCAATCTGGAATTTCACATCCTTAGTTTAATCTCAACTGTCAATGCTCTTCTAGTCTTAATACCCACAGACGGCCCATTACATTTCTGTCTCAACTGTCCCTCCCTTCCCGTTGGGTATCCTGCACAGGATACCTGCCGGATCACAAATCAGGTTGGCCAGCTACATGTGCAGGGTGGAGAGAAGTTAAGTGATAAGTCTTTGAGTTAGTGACCTAGTTGATAAGGATTGGAAGGCGGGTGGCAGCCTTGAGATCCTGATCCTCAGAGCAAGAGGTGCATTTCCTCTGTTCACAGCAAAGCAGGATTTCCAACCAGCAACATCCCCTTACCTATCATTCACGGCTAGCCCTTTGTTTTATAGCGTCGCAGATCCAGAATTCCCCTGCTGATCTCCACTAGCTGTTCGATTTCCACTGATTTATTACTACTAACAGTGGTGCAACACCCGATAGTAAGGCAGTTGTTGATCTGGCACTACTGTGACACTGTCATGTATGTTTTCTGATTCAACCTAATATGCCCAGTCTGCAATGGGAACATGGGACTACAGTTTCCCCTAAATATAATTGTCCAAGTTTGATGCTGATTTGCTGGGTTTTAATTAGAACAAAACAAAACAAAACAACAACAAAAAAAATGAACAAAAAACAACCCAAAAAAGTTCTTTCAGATCATTGGGAACACTGACTTTTAATGTGGCTTACTGACACTCATTAGATGTTACAACATCATCACTCTGCTTATATCCAAATGAAGGAAGCTTGCTTGATGTCGGCTAAAATAGCTAAGCATGGATTTCTGGCTTCAAAAGGGACCTTATGTGTTTTCCAATCATTCCCTGTAGTTTTCTAACACACCGTATTATCTTGAAAGCTCATAATAAGGCTGGAATAACTTCTTTGATGGCAATTCCATAACCTTTGTTGACAATTACTTCTAATCCCAGAATGACTGTTTAGTTATGATATTTCTTTTAATGTTACATACAAGGCACCGTTGGCGAAGTCTCCCTAGTTTTGCACAGCATGTTTTGTTCTGTTTATGGTGACTACTTGGCTATAAACGATGCTTGGGCCTTCCTATACCAACTCTTTAAGCAATGACTACATCCCTTTCTCTGAACAGGGACTGTTCAACCTCTATTTATCAGAAATCTATATCCACAATTTTCATTTTTATTTCATATCTCTCCTCTCAGCTATCTTCTAAAGAACCACCCATATTGGGATATCTTCTGTATTTGGAGTCTAACTAGTTACTGTTGTATAGATTATTATATTTTCTTATAACTACTCCCTTTTGAGTAGCCATGTATTTTTTTCTGGATGTTTGAGGAAGAGAGAGGAAGATTTTTATGCTTTTCAGTTGTTAGTTTTTTTGTGTGCTGAAAGAGTTATTTAATCACACATAAAGAACTCAAGCTGTTTATCTTAAAAAAGGACAATCAGGAGGTGACTCTGTTACGGTCTAAATATCTCCACAGGGAGAAATATCAGGTAGTAAAGGGATCTTTAATTTAGTGGAGAAAGACATAACAAGAAACAGAGCCCAGAAGCAAAAAACATATAAATTCAAATTAGAAGCAAGATACTAATTCTTAAATATAGGAAAAAAAATTCGCATACACTAAAACTACCAATGGTCTTGGCGAATGCTCTATCCCCCTAAGCTTTCCAGGCCATATACAGGTGTTTCTTCTGGAAGGCATGTTTCACATACATTTTGGATTCATCACAGGAGAAACAGGACAAATTTCTTGGGCTCACATTCTTCACAAAGCCAGAGAAGATGTTTTAATAATTATTTCAGGCCTCAAAACTTGTGAAATATTTGATTGACAAGACAATACTGTTGCTATGGATATTAGGAGAAAAACTGACAACAGCAGGATGGGAACTTAGTTGTGAGACAGACAGTTTGATGTATAAAGGGTCATAGCAAATTTAATTTATACGTGACACATACACACACAACCTGTCTTCTCTAACAGAAATATATAGAAACAGGCACACTCAGGAGGAAAAAAAAAATCTCACAAAAGCATATGGGCCATCCTGCTCCCAGATCTCACTCTGGATATGGAGTGGGTGAAAGAAAAAATAGCACAGGACAGATATTAATTCATATACTCATAGAACAGCCTAGCTTGGAAGGGACCTCGAAAAACCATCTGGTCCAACTTTTCATGGGAAGGGGGGCCTAGATGAGATCATCTAGCACCCTGTCCAATTGCATCTTGAAAATGTCCAGTGATGGGGACTCTGTCACATCCCTTGGGAGTTTGTTTCATTGAGTGACTGTTCTCACTGTAAAAAATTTCTCTCTTATATCTAGATGAAACCTCTCGGGGTGCAATTTGTACTCATTGCCCCTTGTCTTCTTCATGTGACTGCTCGTGAAGAGACAGCCTCTGTTTACTTTGTAGCCATTCTTTTAGTACTGGCATATTGTGTTGAGGTCTCCCTGAGACTTCTCCAGGAATAGACCTAACTTCTTCAGTCTTTCCTCACAGGGCAGGTTCTCCAGCCCTTTGACCATCTTTGTGGCCCTCCTTTGGACCCTTTCCAGTCTGTCCATGTATTTCTTGAATTGTGGGCACCGGAACCAGCCGCAACGCTCTAGGTGTGACGAGGGCTGAGTAGAGTGGGATGATTACATCTCTGTCTCTGTTAGCAATGCCCCTGCAGATCCAACCCAGGATCTGATTTGCCTTTATTGCTGCTGACTCCTGTTCAGCTTGTTGTCCACCAGGACTTGGAGCCTGGGGAGCTTCGAGCAGCTTCTCACAGGAGCCACCCCTGCGGCCCCCTCCCCTCCTACCAAAAAAAACCCATGCCACACAAACCCATAACATCAGCCCAGGTGCAGGGCTTCACACTTGTCTTTGTTAAAATTCATGCAGTTTTTGTTAGCCCACTCTTCCAGCCTGTCCAGGTCCCTCTATAAGATGGCTCTCCCTTCTGACATGTCCACCTCACTGCCCAGTTCGGTGTCACCAGCAGACTTGGTGAGGGTGCTTTCAGTTTCAGTCCCTTCATTCAGATCAGTATGCAGATGTTGAACAGCATGGGGCCCAGGATCAATCCCTGGAAGATCCCACTAGTGACAGGCTGCCAGCCTGCGTAAAAACTATTGATCCTCACCCTCTGAGTGAGGCCTGTTAGCCAATTTCCTAGCCACCTCACAGACCACCCACCCAGCCTCTACCTTGTCACTTTGTCCAGGAGAAAGCTATGGGAAGCTGCTGAAATCCAGATAAGCACCACTGCTCTCCCCATGTGAATGGATAAAGTTCTTTTGCTGTAGAGGGTGATCGGGTTAGTCTGGCATGATTTGCCCTTGGTAAATCCATGTTGGTTTTTCCCAGTCACCAGCTTCATTTGATTTGTAATAGTTTCTAGGAGGACTCGTACCATTATTTTCCCAGGGATTGAAGTAAGATTAATGGGTCTGTAGTTTCCCGGCTCCTCTTTTGGTTCCTCCTTGTAGATGGGTATGATTTTTGCCCTCTTCTAGTCATGAGGGATATCCCCTGATGTCCATGACTTTTCAAAGATTGTAGACTGTGACCTCGCAGCAATGATGTCAGCCATTGCTCTCAACACCTTGGGGTGTAGTCCATCCAGATTCATAGATTTATATGGGTTGAGCCCTTGCAAGAGGCCACAGACCAACCCTTCTTCTACTACTGGTGAGTCAACACACGCATTGTCGTAGCTACTTGATCCTGTGACCAAGAATATGGGTGTGCCCACATTCTCCACCTGATCTCTACTTATATTGTTTAAATGCTGGACGAGAGCTCTCAGGTGCTGTAGATTAGAGAGCATAATAAATCAGTCAGAAGCCTTATCAGAGTACTTGAGGCCGTGTCAGTGTTGAAGAACGAACCATATAGTAGAATATGCACATCTGAGATAGATAGGTTCTTTCAGCTTTCTATTCCTCTGGTCGTGGGAAAAAAAATGGTAAAAAGGGAGAAATTAACTGGAGAGAGATTTTACATGGGCTGAGGACAGGTTTTTAAGAAGGGAAGAAAGACAATTTCATGTCCCAAAAGCCATGAACACCTTCATCTTTTTGACACTGGTGGAAATACATAACACAAATTAGGAGAACCTGCACCTCAATAATCTCTTTTTGGTAAAGAGACCACATCTCCCATTCAGCTTCACACTGCCAGTTATTTCTTTGTTGTGTTCCACGTGTGATGTTTGTCTGAGGCAACCAACATTTTCTGTATTTTCTTACAAAGATAAGTGACACTAATACCTCATGCTCCATCATATGCCAGCTCTTTCCCTCCTGTTGCACTGTCTTTCTAGTTTTCTTCAATGGCAAAGTTCTGTGTTGGATTGCATTTTCTATAGAAGAATGGCTTTTCATTTTGCTTTGAGAGACTCACTCTATCAATCTCAGCCCCACATGTTAATTTTCCAAGATCATTTTGAATTTTAATCCTATCTTTTAAAATCTTTTAATTACCTCCTTCTTTCTAATGCCTGAAGTGCTTTTCCTGTACCGTCTTCTGCATTCCTAGTGAAAATACTGAATATATAAAATCCAGCAACAGTTGCTACTTCATTTTTCCACTAAATTCCTCAAGATCATTATAGCCAGCTGCACACCCATTTTGTAGTAGTTACAAAGAAAGTGCATATTCCCCTTTTTTAAAACTTCATTAGGATTCTGGGAAAGAAGGGATGTGTTCCTGGCTCCCTACCTAGTCAGTTAGACATATTTTGCTAAAAATTATAGGGAGAAAGGGAAGATCAAAGTTTTGTGTGGAAAATGCTTAACAGTGCAGTGCATTGAGATCTCAAAGATAGCAAGTTCTTGAATGAAGTTGCGGTTTTGTATGCCGAACCTATAATATGCACCTGTTATTCAAGGTTAGAGAAGAATCTAGGTAAATCAAGAGTCTCGCCACGTTTAAGATGGAGTGCTTTGCCATAAAATGCAAAGAGGTTACACGTCCTTGCTTATGAGCTTAGCCTTTGAACTGGTACGAAGGACAGGTATAGAAGAAATGACTCAATAAATGTCTCAGTCTGTCTTGGCTTCCTTTTCTTTCCTTTGGCAAATGTCACATACGCAGGAAGAAATGCGAATTGACCCTATTGGAGTTGCTCCCTAAATTGGTCACATGCAATTTTATATATTCTGTTTCCCCTCACTCTGCTTTGGTCACCCTGTAGCTCCTTTCCACCCTACAAAGGAAAAAGAAAAATGAACTCCTTAATACCCAGGCCACAAGTTCAGAACAAAACCCTATGGCTCTAAGCCTTTGTTTTCCTACTTTTTACATTTTGTTCTTTCTGGTAGCTCTTGTCACACCAAATGTTCCCTGGGATGCCATTGCTACCTCAAGAAACTCTTTTTACAGATTCACTTCCATTTCCCAGGATATTTTACTGCTGTTGTCAATCATTTGATGTATCACATGATCCTTTAGGACAAAAGCCTCCAGAGTATATGATCCAAAAGCAGAAGGAGCAACAACGCGATGATCCATGCTTAGCCTGATGGATCAGAATACTCCAGAACAATAGGGTTTTATTCCATATATTATTATAAGGACTCAGGGAGTTGCACATGCAATATAAGTGTAATGATGCCTCTGAGTTACACATGCAATTATTATTGTGTAAGCACAGGGAAACATGGTTTACAGAAATGGCTAGCTGCAGTTCTAACTTGCTTTGCATAGGTATTTACTTAATTTGAAAAGAGAATGGCAGTCATTATGCATTAAACTCTCCCAGGACATAGTGAACACATTTTTTCCTGAATAACTATATGTAGATAGCTCTGAAAAATTGGTCTTGGAGTGCCTGTAGCAATAGATACATTCATCATAAGAGCACTACCAAAATGCTATATTTAAACTTATCTAAGACTGTGAGAAAGTGGGAGTCTTATTAATGCAATTGTATTTGCAAACACAATCTAGTTACAGAAGAACGGAAGGAATATAGATTACTCATCCCCTGGGAGGGAATAATTTTCTCCAGAGGCTAATGAAGAAATGATCTACATGCAGGAGGTTATTTTTCTAAGTTAGCTACACTCTAAAAATAATAAGATTAGTATTTAATACAGTAATAATTGAGAGGAAAAACACTTTTTAACATATCAGACATGTGTAATATGTTTTTCTACAGACCCATATTGTAATAAAGATTTAATTAATGTCTATTTGTTTGCAGAAGTGTTCCTATCATTTATTTTAATGACATCCATCATAGTAAAACTATCTGCTGTTCACAGGGACATTATTTATACTTCTATCATGACTCCTTTTAAGTGTAGAATTATCAAATAATTTGTTATCAGATGTTAAAAATTATTTATTTCCTCTTAATTTATTTGAAATGAAACCTGTTCAAGGTCTGATAATCTCTACCTGTTTCAGACTCTGGATACAATTGATTTAAGGGCTAAAAGGCGAAGAAATTAATTATTTCCATTTCTCCTACCTTATATACAGATTATACCTCCATCAGTACAGGTACAACTGCAATAGGAATTTGGAATTGCAGCAAAAATCTCTATACACCTTCCTGCCTAGAGATGTTCATCGTTTTGGACTGGCTACTGAGAGTCCCTCGTGCCACAGAGGTGCAGACTGCTAAAGTCATATCAGAAGAAGGCAGCGTGTAAAACTGGAAGTAGCCTAAGATACACCTTTAAAAATACATCAGGGCTATAGGAATTGAATAACTCGCTCTCCTATAGCCCTTGTACATATTTTCAAGAATATGACACATCATTTTCTTCTACCAGGGAAATAGTATATCTATGCAGACATTTCTATGGTGATGACATCAATGATTTTCGGAATAAAATGTGTCACCGAAAGCCTTTCTAACCACAGGATCTATCTGCCTGTGCAGCATGAGACTTGGCTCAGCGTTGAAGCAATACAAATTCAAGGCGAGTATTAACAACAGAGAGCATACGACACAAGAAACTAGCTTGTACTATGAGAAGGAAGACACGATATCCAGGATCTCATTTCTACTTCTACTGTTGTAATTTTTTTTATTCCCTTTTCACTGGAACAGATTCTTGCATGATGCAGGGTGTATAGCTAACCCAGCGCAGGTATTAGCATGGACTGTTCAACATATCCATCTGCCTAAACAGCTATGCCTATCTGTGTGTGTGCAGGAGCCCTTTCTTCTGAATAAACCGGAGAGGCACGGCAGTTTTGCGAGACGGAAAACTTCCTTGCGTTGTACAAAAACAGTCCTGGAAATCTTGAACGCGAACACTGAAATTTAGTCACGTGCAATTATCACCTCTCAAATAGCAAGCTTAGAATAACTCACAGGTTGGTTTGGGTTTTTTTGGTTTTTTTGTTTTTTTTCTTTAAAAAAAACCCCACATAGCAGAAGAGCAAGGGAGAAGAAGATATGACAGAGCATTGCATGCATCATTGTGAAAATGCTAGACTGTGTGGAATAATGACAACCAAGAAGTCCTTAGTGGCTCCGGATTTGTTACAATCTCACTCATCTGGAGAATCTGCTTGAAATTTCCTCCTGGCTTAGTTTGTCTTTTACAGCTCGGATTGTGCTCATTTCATCCAAAACAAAGACTATCCCCCCAGGCAAAGACTTTGCTCCGAGGCAGGAATGTAAACTGTGGCTGTTTGTTCTTCTGTAACTGCCCTAGATAGAGGCAAACATTTCTTCCTCCTTGTAGTTTAATCCTACACTGACAAGGAGTAGCATTTCTGATTTCTCTTTTATTCATTAATTCATATGCATGTGAAGGTTAAGAAGTGAAGGTTTAAAGACACTGAGACCAGCAAAAAATTCCTAATGCTTTTTTTTTTTTTTTCCTGTACAATTTTTACGTAAATCAGCATGATTTTTTTCTTCTCTATTTTACAGGTTCTTTACACGATTTCTTTCAGAAAAGCCTGAACTTCAAGATTCCTGTGACTATAGCTGACTGGATCATACTCAGATACTGAGCCTGTATTCGCATTAATGAAACAATGGACTGGAGGTTATAAATCTTATTGGGAGTCTGGGTTTCCCAGTTTGAGGACTGCCCCATGATAATCTTTTTTTAACAGCTTGGAGCTTGGTTATATTTTAGTGGCCTGGAGGATAGAAAAAGCCAGCTCAGACCTTTTTGCAACTTTTGCAAATATCTGTATGAATTTGCATCATCTACTTTTATGTTTGAATTACATTTTTCAATATTGTCATTTTAGATTATAACTAAATGTTCTCTCCTACTTTTTTTTTGTTTCCAGTCCAAAATATTTCAAGTTTTTAAAAGAAAAGCTGCAAGAAAAATAATGTTAATGGTAGATTATTAGTGTTGCCCAACTCTCAATAGAGATAGATTTCCTTAGGGAGTGGGAGGTTACCCCTTTAATAAAAATCTGTATGATGTGGGAGTAAATAGACATACAGGACCTGGGACTGGCAGGTTAAAAGTCAGGGGAAGAAAGAAGCAGCAAGCTGCTGTAGAGGAGACCAGAGTCTGTTCCAGCAAATCTCTGTGACTGATGCCCAGGAAGGGAGAAAATCTGGGGACAGATGAGCTCTTCCCAAGGACATAAAACCCCATGAGGACTAGGGCAGTCGTACCAACTGTGAATTAAATCCAGCCACGGAGAGGTTTGCTCCAGCCCACTCATTTCCATGCAGGTTTTTCTCCATCTGAACAGAGTACCCAAGTTAGTGGGAAAACTAACTTTGCAGAAAGGGCAAAATATGGCAGAGGAGGAGGAAGCCCAGGAGGGGACAGCAGCAGAGGGACCCTGAGGCTGGAGGAGGAGGAGTTGTTGCTTTAGTGGTTGTCTGTCTTTCTCACTATCCAAAACTATTCCAACGAGCAATAAATAAAAGTATTGTCTCTTTTGCCTGTGATGATAATTGGTAATTGAACTCCCTGTCTTTTCCCACGAGCTTTCTCCCTGCATTTTCTTTCATGACCCGTGGAGGACTGGGAGTGGGTGAGCAGCTGGGTAGGCAGCCGGCCAAGGTTAACCCACCACACCAGCACAGCACCTCAGCCTTAATTATATTCACCATTCCCAAACCGCAGATTCTGGTCCCAAGGTAGTTTGTTTGCTGTCAGTTATAAGAACTGTAAGGTATTGTGAGAAATTGAAGCAAAAGGAATTGAAACCCAAGGAAAGTCAAAGGACAACTGCCAGCTGACCTAAGAATAAATCCTGAACTGGTCTTTCTACCTACACTTTAAATAAATGCTCTGTATATTACTCCTGGGGTTCTAAGAATGATTAATCAGGACTTAATGCTTTCATGGTGTGGCTGATGTATTTAATCAGTAAAGCAGAATAACAAAGTGCAATCAATATTGTAATGGAGGGGTTTTTTTAGCCCTCTAGATATGAGCTGCAAGCCACTTTAGAGGGGTAAAGGAGGGGATGTTTTGCTTCAGTACCTCATTTGCTGTGTTTCTGAACAACATTATTTTTTTCCTATATAATGTATATGTCAAAATCAAATTCACTGATCCTCTCAAATTAATGCTGTGAAGAAAAATATTTTCATCAATAATTACTTTTTGGTTTATTGGTTGTTCATGGGATACTATTACTTCTCCAATATATCTCTTTTCCTCCACAAATACATTTCTCCATGGTCTCTGGAGGAACTGAGATGAGGAATTCAATGTTTAAAAGAAGATACAGTAGCCTTTAAATCATTGATTTTATTATTAGGAAAATTAAATTAAATATCTTCTTTCTCTTCACAGAATTGTACTGTCGCACCTTAAAATTCATATGTATGATAATACTAGTCCTCAAATAAAAAAAAAAAAAAAATAAAAGAGTGTTGAAGAACTCCTGGTTCTGAACCTCTTTCTGTAACCCTTTTCAGCGATGCAGCTCTGTATAAGGTGGTGTGGTTTAACTCAGCAGGCAGCTAAACACTACACAGCCGATGATGCCATCAACATACTGCAGGTGTTCCGGAGTTTCACCCTCTTCCAGTGCAGTCTGGATCAGCCCACGGGAAACGGTAGGACTGTATTTCCACCCTGGGGAAGTTGATTCCAGGGGTATTGGACACCCTTGCAAGTGAAAGCAAACTGTAGTCCGTGCTCTGCTGCCAAAGGGATTGAGAAAATTGATATCAACAACTACCTGAAGGGGGTTTGTAGTGAGGTGGGTGCTGGTCTCTTCTGTCTGGTGGCTGGAGATAGGACGAGAGGAAATGGCCTCAAGTTGAGGCCAGGGAGATTTAGGTTAGATATTAGGAAAAATTTCTTTACTGAGAGGGTTGT
>JAVJGG010000029.1:50947371-50957676 GCA_035590195.1 Aviceda cuculoides | reverse complement strand
AGAGGGTTGTAAGACATTGGAATAGGCTGCCCAGGGAGGTGGTTGAGTCACCATCCCTGGAGGTGTTCCAAAAGCGCGTAGACGAGGTACTCTGTGCCATGGTCTAGTGGGCATGGATGACGGTTGGACTCCATGATCTTGTAGGTCCTTTCCAACCTAAATGATTCTATGATTCTATTCTATGATCAATTGCGGCGTACCACGTGGCTGCCTTCGGTTCCAGC
The DNA here is from genome assembly GCA_035590195.1 of Aviceda cuculoides. Taxonomy (NCBI): domain Eukaryota; kingdom Metazoa; phylum Chordata; class Aves; order Accipitriformes; family Accipitridae; genus Aviceda; species Aviceda cuculoides. The sequence goes on along the minus strand of JAVJGG010000029.1, from coordinate 50,957,452 downwards.
TCACAGTGAAGTTCTGGCACGTCCAGCGCGGCAGCACAAAGCGGTGGCATGACTTCGTTCAGGCCACGATAGTCTGCTGTTAATCTCCACTCTTCATTAGACTTTTGCACTGGCCATATGGGACTGTTAATGGGTGAGCAAGTCTTGCTGAACACTCCTTGGCTCTCCAGTTGATGAATCAGCTTACGGGTGGGAATCAGGGAGTCTCGGTTGGTGCAATATTGCCGCTGGCGCACCGTTGTGGTAGCAATTGGCACCCGTTATTCTTCAACCCTTAGCAACCCCACAACAGAGGGTCTTCTGAGAGACTGGGCAAAGTAGACAGCTGTCGTCAGATCCAGACCTTCTCTTCCCCTTGAGGGTACCGAACAGTGTCGCACAGGGCTCGGTAGGCATGGGCCAGGCCCCAGCACATCGCAGTGATTTGTGTCTCTCTGGAATTGCCAGGGTGACAGCATATTTTTTCCAAATATTTTACTAGTTTTTCAGGATTCTGCACATGTCCAAGGGTGAAGTTCCAAACTACTGGAGGTGGCCACTGCCCTAGGTACTTGCCCCTACTATCCCACACACCCTGCCACTCATAATTATCCAGCCTTGGGGCAGATCTCTGGGCCGTATTCTTAAATATTTGTTTAACCTTAAACAAGACCTGAAACACATTCAGGAAACGTAGCAATAGGAACGTGTTGGTTTGAACATCCCAAGGATATTCAAAATTCTCAATAGCTATTGTAACTAGCCTGGAGGAGAAGGGGAAGGTGAAGGAGTGGGGGAAAGTGTCCCCCCCTTGTCTACACCACAAATTGGCTCTGTGAAAAGAAAAGGTAAAGTGTAATTATTAATAGTTTCCGAGAGATGGTTCCCAAAGTACAGAGATGAAGTCAATGCTGAGTACAAATACCAGATTAGTCTCACAATCAGTAATTTTATCATATCATAAGCCAGTGTTACACAGTACAGCAAAATCAAAACCTTAATCCAGCCCCCAGAGGTGATAAACAGCACAACAGGGAACACATACAGCAAGTAAGGTGTTACATGACACAACTCTGAGAACAAGCAAAACAACTCTGAGAGCAAATAAATCAACATTGTGACCAGCGACTATTAAACTAATATAATGAATGCTTATAACAAATTTGTTTTAACATGGTCTGGTCAGACCTATTGTTATCTCAACCTTTTGAGCCTCATGTTGGGTGCCAAAAAAGACCGTTGTGGTTTAACCCGGCAGGCAGCTAAACGCCACACAGCCATTTACTCACTCCCCCCACAGTGGAATGGGGAGAGAATCAGAAAAAAGGTAAAACTTGTGAGTTGAGATAAAGACAGTTTAATAGGACAGAAAAGGAAGGGAAAATTATAATAATGACAAAAGAATATACAAAACAAGTGATGCACAAAGCAATTGCTCACCGCCTGCTGAACGATGCCCAGCTTCTCCCCGAGCAGCGGGCAGCCACCCCCTGGCTAAACCCCTAATTTTATTGTTCAGGATGACATCATATGGTGTGGAATATCATTCTGGCCAATTTGGGTCACCTGTCCTGGCTGCATCACTTCCCAACTTCTTGGGCACCCCCAGCCTTCTCACTGGCAGGGCAGTACGAGAAGCTGAAAAGTCCTTGGCGTAGTGTAAGTACTGCTCAGCAACAACTAAAACATCAGCGTGTTACCAACATTATTCTTGTCCTATATCCAAAATACAGAACTATACCAGCTACTAGGAAGAAAATTAATCATCCCAGCTGAAACCAGGACAATAAGGTTACAGCTATGGTTTTGTCCTTTTAAGGACTTTGTCTCTGTGTGCATGGTTTAAGTGACCTGCACCAGAGATGACCCTTTCTTTATGTTATTAGAGATTTGCTTTTATAGGTATTTGGTGGCCAAACCTGTGCAGATCGCAGTGACGCCATCGTTGCATGGTGCTGCATCTGACCTAATAAACCACCGCAGATTAACACCCACATGCAGCCTCCTGCATGTGCAACATGCCCAGCTTGCTGCCCAGCCTGCATCCTCAAGGGTCAGATCTAGCAATCCTGAGGGTTTGTTTTCTGGACCATAGTTTGACCATCCCTCACATGAGACAAAAGCAATGAATTCACTGTACTATATACATACACATAGAAACAAAATGCCCATCAAGACAAATATATATCCATGCAGATAAATATTTTTACAATATTTTGTAAAGATAACCAAGGATGTCATAGGATTAATGATACTTCCTGTGCAGAAGTATTGAAGAAAGCATGGGAGAAATTTAATGAGATCCTTAAGTACCCGCCATCCCAAACTGGAATATTAGGTGCAATTCATTTCTGTCTCAGAACAAGATCCCAGCAGCACAGTGGTGACTGAGAAGATAAAAAGAGTTACCAGTGCAAATAACTTCCCAATCAATATCAGAATAAAAATTAAGTCTGTCTGCTTAGTGAAGAACCACTTTAACACATAAGGGAATAAAGCGCTTTAATAAGACTGAAATAAGTAAAATGTTAGCCTAAACAAACTAGCCTCTCAGCTTAAAGGAATGCACTCTAAAGAAATTTAAAATATGGTTATATGTTTAGTGGAACTATGAGGTCTAATTGCTTCTAACTCTGCCATGTGGATTCTCCGGTGTCTGTTGAGAAGATTGATCTCACAGCACATCGAGGACCTTAATTTGGGTCTCTCACTGAGTTCAATAATCCATTTTCATTGATATTTTTGATATTTGTTGCCTTCATGAGCTGTATTTTTCTGCTGAATTTAGTCAAAATTGGAGAGCACATCAAAACATCATTAGAATGGACTGACAGACAACATAGCCATATATATATATATATATATATATATATACACTGGCTTTAGAAAGAAGGTGGAAAAATATTTCCTTGCAGATATACTTGGTTCAGTCTCCCTACCCAGGGGGCAAAGCCACTAAGTTGAGGAAAGGTTTAAGGAAACCAGCCTCTTTTGTATGGAAAATTGTTAGCAGTTTTCTGTTAACTGGGAACAAATAAGGCAGGAAGCTCCCAGGGCGGTAGAGAATGGAGACAGAAAGGCTGAAGAAGTTTTTCAGGAGAAAATGGAAAACGACTTGACGTGCAAAGTGAGGAGGAGAGCACAGTTCCCAAATCATTTCTGAGTCGTCTCTCATCTCAGAGATTGAACCGAGCTTGTGTTGTGCTAAGTCTAGACCTGTGGGAGGTAAGAACTAGCATATTTGCCTGCAATTCTTTATAATAACTGCCTACTTGTGGAAGATTGAACTGGGTATTTCTTTAAATGCCGAAGCGCTTCAGATACGAGGAATGGTCTCAGGAGTTGCCCAGAGGGAGAGACCAAAGAGGGCAGTAGGATACTGCAAACTGGTGCAATGCTGGTGGCTGCTCCGAAAACGTTCAGGGAAGAGACAGTCCTGAGGTTTCATGATAGAAAGGGGTCCAAAGCAGAGGTTTATGTTTGGGATCCCTGCCTGTAACTCTCTATCCATTTCCGAGTTCATCCTAAATATTTTGGTCCATTCAGGAGCCTATAGAGCAATGCTTCAATTTTAGGAGCAGGGACAATTGTTGCAAGCCTGATTTCATCCACAGCACAGGCCAAAAAACATATCCCAGTGAATTAGGAACTAAGGCATATACAACAGCTGGTGTTTGTAACATCATGGGAGACAGCAATTGAAATATTCAAAATACTTTGGTCCTGATGATATCAATTCTGGAAAGCTGTGCTGTCACTCCTGGGAATTTGGAGGAATGTTATCTGCATACAGAATTATTTCAGTACTATAATTGTAATAATGTCTTAAATTTTCTTCTTAGGGGTTAAGAGCATTTCATTCAACAGGAAAATGGATATGCTTGGGCTTTAATGACTAACTGTCTCTGTGCATTACCCTGCAGGGAACATTACAGTAAAACAAATGCCTGTAACAAAATTTGGGAGCAACAGGACTGGGGCTTAAACAATTAATGATTGTCATTGTTTTTCTTAATAAAGCCGCAGTAGTAGCATACAGACTAGGTGATGCTTTTGTGGTGCTTCCAAAGGATCCGAGAAGCCTTTTCTGCAATTTCTTTAATTCATATGACACAAAGGGAAGTAGCCACTGGTTCTTGTGATGGGCAACGATTATAATGCTATGTTAAATGGCAAGTCTAACAAAATTTCTTGCATAGTTTTATTGCATTAAATGCAAAGTGAGCTCACTTGGGGGGACAGTATATGTCCTTTTGAAACAATAACTTACTTTTTTGTTCTTTTTCATATTATTAGCTGATACTGCCACATCAAGGGGTAGAAACAAGTCAAAATCTGAAGGCAAGAGGAAGTTATGTCTGTTTCCTGCATTTATGAGCTCTTGCATCACAGGCGCAAATAATGCTTTTGATAAAACTGAGCTGAAAATATAGCTTGTTCCACTGAACACCTCCAATAGCTAATATTGGGAGCTATAAAAAGAAGTTTGCCTACAAAGTCGCTAGGATATTGAGTTCACTATTTACTCTCTGGGAAGGTGAAGCAGTGTCCAATTTTATTTTGTGTGCCAGGAACAGCTCCATGTGTAGGTGTGAACTGGAGTATTTAAGAAATATTTTAACCACAGACAAAGAGAGACAGCTGGTTGTCACAAAACTATTTCAATATATAAAAGAAAGAAAAATGTTTTATTGGAGGTCAGTGTGTCTGCATTTATTCTAGACCTATGATATGACCTATTGGACAGAAGGAGACAATCACTGTCTACTTTTCTTCAATCTGCTTTAGAAATGTACAAAGCAATACATAGATAAAATGAAAAATTAAAAACTACAAGTGCATATTACTAGATGCTCAGGAAATGACAGTTCAAGAAAGGTCACACATTATTAGTCAGCCTGTGCTGACAGGAAAATGAAAGTAAGCTATACAAGGATGAAAATTTGTAGATAGACATGGAAATATATATCTATAAACAAATGGAAGGAAGAAAGAGTTATAGCAATTAATATAATTCAGAAGCTAGAAAATGGAAAAATGGTAAGCGAAACAAAATACATGGGGAACCATTTGATTAGAAGAAATATAGATTAGGTATGAACCATTCTTCTAACATATACTAGAAACCAAAATAAATTTAAGCACCGTTGATGGATCCTTTGTGAATGAAAATGGTAGAATTGACTGTAAAAATAAAGAAAAATGGGAATATTTGGAATATAACTAAATAATCTAGATGGCAGTTAAGGATGACAAAGGACTCCCCATTCTACTCCAGCTGTGTGCTTTAATACGAGGTTAATGCTGTTGTGGTGTAACCCCAGTAGGCAGCTAAGCTCGGCACAGCCACTTGCTCAGCCTCCCACCCAGTGACGGAACCAAATTCTTCTCAAAGGTACACAGTGAAAAGACAAGAATCAACACGCATGATGTACAGCACGTAATATTCCTATTGGGTATAAGGATAAAAAAGCTGGAGTAAAGCACTGGAAGAGGTTTCCCAGAGATGCTGTGCAACCTCCATTCTTGGATGGAAAACCCAATGTAGCTTGGAAGTCGGGCCTCCTCTGTGCACGATTTTGGAGTAGAGACTTCAAGAGGTCCCGTCCAAATGGAATTATTCTAATACTGTATAATATGCTTGCCTTGTTCTTACTCTGCCCTGCTTGTCCACCTCTCTCCAAACCTGAAGACAGATTACTTTAGGAGGTGGAATGCTGGCCTGAACTAGTGCAGATGTCTTTAGGTGTAGCAAACCTGAATTGATAAATATTGGTCTAAAAATTGAGAGTTGTTCAGTAATGTAAGTGAGCATGATAATATTATTTGATCTAGAATGTTTCTTAAATGCTTTGTTAGACTTTGGGAAAAAAATTTCCCATTCTTTGAAGGAATAGTTTAATAAGTAAGAGTTAGATTCAATCCCAGATATATTTCTTGTTGTGTTCTCTTGTGCAAGCTGTTTCTGCCATGCCTTGGCTTCCCTCTGGTAAAGTGCTCACCAGTCCTTCTGTAAAACCTATTCTTTTGTGAGGATGAATTTATAAAAGGATGTGAGATAATGGTAAGAGAGTGCTTATATATACACTACAGAAATTACAGTAAGCAACATGTGATCAGTCAGACACATTAGATATCGTCCTCTGTCACAGTCTTTCTCTCAGAGCATAGATATAATTCCTTTTATCTCCTCCCTACTGTGCTTAGAAATCTACAGATGCCTGGAAATATGCAGATATTTCAGGGCTAGATAGCATTTGTACTTGAAAAGGAGCCAGTTTAGGAATAACTTATAGGACTATAGCTCAACTGCTACTGTTTTAATGAAAAAGAGCCAGAGAAACAATGAAGACAGCAGTTGATTAATGTGTGAACTTCAGTCCAGAACTGTCAGAGCTTCATATGTTGTCATCATAATGAAAATATAATGGATATGATCAGGAATACCATCCATCTTACATTTGTTGCATACGGAATTTGAAGCAAAGGTTTCTGTGGATTTTTAAATTTATTTTAATTTTGCTCATATTCATTTTTCAGAATTAATTTCCTTAACTAGAATTCAAATGGATGGAAAGATGCAGAAAAAGTCTTTGAGACCAAGAATTAGGACTAATCACCGAGAAAAAAAGAGCAGATTGAAAATGTTAGGAAGCAAAGTTATCTTTGATTAATCAAGAAAGCTCAGAAAAAAAGATAGGTCCAGGAGGAGTGAGGTGATCTTTGAAAGAAAGAGGCAGGAAGATACACTTCTTTTAAAGACTTACTGATAAGAAATAATCAGGTGCACAAATTATTCTGTAAACATTGGAGTTAATGAAACCTGCTGTCCTATGGGTTTGTGTGTCAAGAGTGACTCATTTTGGTCTCAGAAAAAGTGAGTCCTAAGACAAGCTTTTAGCAAACGTGAACGTCAAGTGTGTATAAATCCATCTTTATATTTCCTTCTCTTTATCTATGTTTATATACAAATAATAAGTATTTATATTCAAAATAATAATATAACCATATTTAGAAATCCTTATATGAGTTCTCTGATGTCTTAGAAGATATGTGCTCACATTTAGATTTTTCCCTCTGTGGGGCAGTTCTCGGTTCTCTTAGCTACCTATTTTTTACAACTTTTTAATGACAAAATTTAAGTTATTCTGAGTGTCTCCCAATTTTTTTTTTTTTAATTGACTAATGATTAAACAGTTATTGGGAGAGACATACAGATACTTATGATAGTCCAAGTCTTCTTTCCAAAAGATAAATGAAAGAGAAAAAAAAGGTAAATATGTTTCTAATACTATGTTCATAATGCCTATGTTCATGCCAGCGACACTGCCAGCATTTGTATCTGTGTCTCATTATCCCACATCCAGCTTCAAATCCTGCTTATTTATTTGTTGCTATGAGCTCACAAGTTCCCATAGAGACTAGTATCCATCGCCGTTGTTTTATTGATATTCAATTATATTCATTCTCTGATTCTATGCTATGGTCCCTTTCACTTTTTTAGTTTGAGACAAGAGTCTATGCATTATGGGGTGGTTTTTTTTTCTTTAACCAATAGAGCAACAGATTAATAGAATTTATTTCTTGAGAAATTATATACTGTTCAGAATATACACTAGGTTAAACTTCTGGTAAAGAAAATAAACATTCCTGAATCACACTCTTGTTTGACTAATATGACAGAAATCTCATGTGAGGAATAAACTCATTCCACCTATCACCCAGTTATTGGCTTTGCATCTCAGATAAAGGGGGTGGGAGGACACCTAATTTTGTAGGTCATTTGAGGATCTCATCGACAGCCAGCTCAAGCTTCATGTTCTTGTATTTACTGTCTCTGTAAGAAGTTAATTCCCCATAAGGGAGATGAAAATACTGGTAAGGGGTAAAGGCATTCAATCCCTGGGTTGTAATTTATTGACTCTCAGGTGTTAGTGGTGGCTTCCTGCAGCTCAGATGCAAACATCTCAGAGATGCAATAATTTCGCATTTCTTTAGTCCTTGAAAGTCTAAAATAGACCACGGGAGTGTTCGGGAAAGCAAACATTTTATTCCATGTTGGCATTCACTGAAGCACTCGGTGAGTTATCACGTGCAGCTGATCGGTATTGTCCGACTGTGGAGTTGCAATTTTACAAATAGTTCGGCCTTGTGACCATGTTCATAGAATACGGAATCATAGAATGGTTTGGGTCGGAAGGGACATTTAAAGGTCATTTAGTCCAACCCTCCTACAATGAGAAGGGACACCTTCAACTAGGTCAGGTTGCTCAGAACCCCATCCAATCTGACCTGGAATGTTTCCAGGGTTGGGATATCTACCACCTCTCAAGGCAACATAACGTATTTGCCCTGCTCTTTGCCACAGAGCTATCTACACAGGCTTGGCAATATAATACTTTTTTGCTGGATGTTTTCACTCTTATTCCTAGATCAAGTGCTATCTCTTTGAATTCCTCCTAAGTTACTTCTTCTCAGGCTTCTTTATTTTCAGCAATGGAGAAGATGCCATTTGTCATTGTTTGTGACAGGCATGATATTGATATCACAAAGCCTGAGGGGAATAAAAGAATAAACACTTGATAAAAGTATGATTTAAGATTAATAGTTACCTGGTGAAGATTCATGATAAAACATCCCATAAAGACATTACTCGCCCACAGTGCAGAATTGCTTTAGGAGTCACGACTGAGTGAAATAGAGCAGACAGTGGAAGTGTCATCTCAGAGGATGCTTATCTCATTTGCAGCCTTACCTCTGCTCCAGACAGCTGGTGAAAAGTTGGAAACGCTAATGATGCATTCTTTGGGTGAGATGAACACAAGCCTTTTGTGAGGAGTAGCTAGTCTTCTCATGGTACTGTAGGTCCAAGCAGAGGAGACATATTCATAGATATAACTATATGTATATATAAGAAATATTCATATGTGTATATATGACTGTCTTCTGTGATAAACACATTTTTTACTGACTTCCTGGGCTTGTGTTTGTAAACAGAACCGCCAAGATATCACAAATATCTGACTCTTTCTGCTGTCAGTTGTGGTTGTCGGTGGCAGCTGCAGCAGATATTTCTGCTGAAAAAAATCAAACCTTAGTACTCTAGGCAAAGGAAAATGTCTTTAGCAATCAAGAAGTGATTGCACTCAGATGATTGTTTCTGCTAGCAAATGACAGTGATTAACACTATGCCAGTGCTCCTCAAAATTTTGGAAATACAAACCTCTTTTGGTTCATCTGTGTCTCTGCAGCATTCTTCTCAGCAGCAGCTTGGTTTCTTCAAGACTCAGGAAGAGAAGCAATTATAATTGATTTCTGCAAGTATTGACACTCATTCCCTCCCACAAGGAACTGAGCTGCTGCCAGAAAGTAAAAGTGGCATAAAATTTTGCAGCTAATAATCTCAGCCTACACTTGCCCCTCTCTTACATCTGGTCCTTGGAGAAACCGAGGACTTGTTGACTACTGTATCTGATGCTTTAGACTCCCTTTGAACTCTTTAGTCCTGACCTAAGATGTTGGATGAAGAGGGAGAGGCAGTGCTGCTGCCATATCTTCATCTTGATCTGAAAAACGCCAAGCCCGGAGTGCTGTTGTTTTTATTTCTGAAAAAGGTTCAGCTGAATTTTAACAAGAGGACCTAGAGCACCGCAAAAATTCTGAACCCATTTGACTCTCTCCTCCGATGACACTTTGAAAAAGCCTTTACAGATCAATTATGGACTAAGCAAGAAGCTGATGAAGGGTTTCACTGCCTTTAAGTTGTTCAGTTATTTTTGAATTGCAGTAACACATGTTTTTTGAGCTTTTATCCTACTTGTTGCCCTACACTGAGTCTGTCTGGTCTCCTTGGGCCAGGTTCTCATTAGATTTAGACTCCAACGTTCTAAAGAAAAGCTGTGGTCACATTTTAGCACGCACCAAGCCACATCAATGCATTTGAAGTTAAGGAAGAGCTTATGTGGTAACAGTTCATCAAGCACTTAGATCCACTGACATCTATAAGGTTAAGGAAGTGCTTAATCAGTGTTTTAAAACAGAGTGCATATGAGCAAAATATCCCTTCTACTTCTTGAAAAAAGAAACTTCCCGTCACTCTAAT
>JAVJGG010000029.1:50926520-50947361 GCA_035590195.1 Aviceda cuculoides | reverse complement strand
TAATATACGCTGAGTTTTAGAGTTTTGACCATTTATTTCTAATATGTCTTAAGACAGCTTGGTTCTGATCTTGTTTCTGCACCAAGAAGAACACAAACTGGATACAGTCATCATTTCCATAAACGCCAACTTGAAAAAAAAGTGATGGTGCTATCACCTTCTCTAATTTGGCTATTATCACAGAGAATTATGTGCAAATGATACATTTATATGCAGTTCACAAATGGCTCTGCTAATTCCAGCCACTCAATGTGTCCTACATATGCCCCGTATGGTGTCTGTGGGCGAAGCAGATAAACAGTCGAGATTCTGCAAATATAGCATTAGGATCAGCATTTTGCTAAAAAATTGCTTTTTCAAGGGGTATGAATTAGCCTGTTTATTCCACCACAGTAGCAAAAGAACTGAAGATTTCACTTTATTTGGAAGGGATCATAAATACTGTTTTACATCTAATTTAAATGCTACTGGCAAACACATATTTTTAAATAAAATTATTTTTTACGAGACATGAAAATGCTGTATGGTTAGATACCAGTCAAAGAAATTATATCTTTTAAAAATATTCTTATAAAGTGATATTTAAAACACTGAAATTAATACTACAGAGATTTTAATCATACTCTTAATAGCATTAAAAATAAAATAATTTTGTTAGTCTCCATACTAAACATGTTTCAACAAAATGACTTCCTGAAAGAGATTTTCTTTGTTTGTTTGTTTGTTTGTTTCTTTTTCTATCTTTCAACCACTGAAGCAGTGAATGGGCATTCAAGGCATCTTAGTTCAGTCCCATGTTAGATTTCCTTTATTGTTATGTATAAATGACTCCGTCTCTTCTAACCTCAGTTTTATTATCTTTTAAATGGAGGTGAAGCTATTTCTTTTATCCAAACCCTGTTCTTGGCAACTTTTACTGGAAGTACTGCAGTCAGGCTCCAGCAGATGGGACTTTTGTTTGGGTAGGAAAAGCCTGTTTATGACAAAAATTGAATCACTTACCTCTTTGGATTTTGGCATTACAAGTGCCAAGCAAATTTTAAGATTGTGGCAAAATTAAGAATAAAATTCATTTTTTTAATTTTATTTTTTTTAATTTTGAAGCATAGCAATAAGTGATGCTTGTCTCTTCTCTGTGCACTGGTTCTTGAATGTAGAATTCATTTAGGTCCCAGAAGACTGGAAGTATTTTCCCTGTTTTACTATAAAACTGATATGTTATATTGTACAGTTAATTCAAGAATGCTATAAGCTATTGTGTAGTCACAGCATGTCTCACTTTTTTACTTCTTTCTTTACAGTATGATCATATTAGGAAAAAAGTATTTATGTTTGCTAAATGTTTTCTTCACATGGTGACACATGCAGACATCCAAGTTTTTTGGTTCTCTTCTCAAAAATTGTTACACATTAAATATGGCGATAAGAAACTTGCCTAAACTGTTTTTCTTATGCTCCAGCTGTCTCAGAAGCATAGCATATTCTTGTTTGATTGTGGAATTACCAAAACTCAACATCCTTCTATTGTAACTCACAGATTATGGACAAGAAACATAGATACCATTTATATATATATATATATATATATATAACAGTTATAGTACTTAGAAACGTGTTATGGAGATACTCGTATTTCTATGACACAGAGCTTTCTTGTATGTGTTACAATCCTTTAATTGTATATAGACAGATGCCCTAAATTGCTACAAATACACATACCTAAATATTTATAATTCAGTTACCAACTGAAGTATGATGGAACTGTGTAGTGAAACTATGACAGCTTGTCCATAAGAGCAGCGCTTTCACAATGTAACTTAACTTTTCTTTCCCAGAACAACCTGTAACAGGGTTCCCAACAGTCAAATTTCTGTAGCTTATAGTCCCTCTACTGAGCTTGCCAATAAGGACAGTAATAAGAACGACTGCAATTTTTAATGGAGTGATATTCAGTGCCACAATAAGACACCAAATTCTAGGTTTTCTACCTGGTTCTTCATTCCTGTTTCAGAACTGTCCAGGTATCTTTAAGTCCTGTTTTATTGAATGTCTTGTGCTGATGTTTGTGATGCCTTAATGCATCTCAGACAGCGTGAGGTACTTGTATGTAGGCAATGTGTTGTAAGTATTTGGTAGGGATAAAGTCACCCTCAAAATATGTAATATAAAGAGACACCAAGGGCATACCTGCCTTGACATTTACAATTCAACTTGGAGGTTTTCTTTCAAGAGCTTATGGCACAGGAGCTGCTCTTATAGATTGTGTTCTGCATCGTATAAGACGGGGTATGGTGAACAAGACCAGCTAGGAAGAACTTCAGCAGGTAACACTGTTTGCTTCTGGCAGATAAAGTTAAACTACAACTTATAGACTTGCTTATAGAGTCCAACGTTCCTAATAGATTATACTAGTTGTTTCCTGCTTGGCTGTTTTGTGATTAAGGAGGCCTCACCCTTTTTAACTTGAGATAATTCCTCATTAGATAGTATCAATTCCTCGTTAGAGAGTATCAGGGCTCTTGTCCAGGTGCTGTTGGGGAGCACATACATAAGTGCTAAGCAGAACCACAGTTCTCAGGATTGGTTAGCAGGGACTTTGGCAGTCAGTGCTGTGGTGGGCCTTAAATTGTTTCTTAAGATAGCGTGGGATTGAAGGAGTCTACACAGACATGGTCTCTGGCACTAGAAGGAAGAACTGCTTCAGCTTCCTCCTCCTGAAAAGCTCTTCCCTGGCTTCAGGAGAAGCTCTGGATGGAGCTTGCAGGGGGCCAAGTCTCGCGGTGCAGGGAGTAAGTGCCTGGTGCCTTGATCTGGTGGTGGAGGTGGTGGTGGCTTCACGTGTGAGAGATGCACCCCAGCTTAGATGTTGGGTTGCCAAGCGAAGGAGCTCTAGGAGGAGGTGGGCAGGCTGTGTACTTTAGTCGTGCTTTCAGTAGTATGGATCAGAAAACCTACAGAGGACTCTTCCAGTATATATTATTCTTTAATATCCCATATGCTGTGCTGCTTGGTCTTCCTAGTGAACCTTTCCAAGGATGTGTGGTCTTTCCTTCTGGAGTCTGACTTAATTACAAGCAACAGGTGGGAAGTCAGAAACAAAATGCTGGGCTAATATAAATTTTCTGTGCAGGAATCGTTGCATATTAGGAAAGCTCTAAGGACACTGAGGAGGGGCACAGGTTAAGAGACAGGAAACGTTTCACGCTTTTACCTTCTGCAAAGTTATTATGCTCCCAGACAGCTACAAACTACAGGCTGAAATATTTGCAAGAAACATGGTCAATGTTTGGATATTCATTTACACATATCCTAAGTACCCAGTGGGACAAATGCTCTTAAACTGAAAGTAGGCAGGTATTTATTTATATTTATTTGAGATGTATTTTTTCTATTTTTTTCTTAAAATTTAAGACATTTATTTTACTTAGCTGCTTATCAGCACACAAACAAATACACACACACAGAGCCATATACCACTGAAAGCTGTCTTTTAAGCTGAATTTTGAAGCCATTGAGCTGATCCTCACAGCTTGGTCCTTAAGGACCAGTTCCTCATAGAAATTCACCAGCTGTAATTCAAAGAAACACAAAAGGTGAAAGAGGAAAGACTATCTTTGCTGTTACAGAGAGGAAAATACCTCTCACTCATTTCACTGACTAAAAGACATTTGTTCCCTAATGCTATTTTAATGTCTGGTAAAACATATATTTGTCAGAGTTTAAAACAGCAAAACTACAAGAAATCAGCAGGAATCCTATTTAACCTCATTTACTGGTACTCTCAACAGAGGTATTAGGCATATTGAGCGCTAATGAATTATTTAAGATAGCACTAGATATTAAATGCTTTGACTTGTGGGCAAACAGCCAAATAAATGTCTTTCAGAATTTTTATCTTCTAATAGGAGCCCCAGGACATTTTAGTTAATAAATGACTATGTCCTCACAGCTCAACTGTTTATACAACAGAATCCATCTCTGAAGCTAAAAACAGGCAATCCAGGAAAGAAATGGCCATCCTGTAGCAAGGAAACAGTGCTGGAAGATATTTGGAGACACAGGTGCCCTCAGATCTGCCCGAACCTGCTATATGTTTTTGTCACTGATTGAACCCCTCTGCTCCTGGAGATAAAAGTAGTGAGAGAATGGAGGTTTGCATGAGCTGGAAGATAGCAAGGTTTTAACAATCCAGCAAGGACAAAAGGAACATGAGTTAGAACTGTTACCTGTAGTCCACAATTGTAGAGTTTTGAGCCCTAGGTAGCTACCTCCAGTTCAAAAAGACGACCATTTAGCTGAAACACGTATTCTAGATCTAGCTGTACTGAAGCCATGCCGTGGGGCTGAAACTGCTCTACAGGTACTGGCAGACATCAAAGATTTGTAGTTGGTCATGAAGTATTGCTGTCTAACCTCAGAAATAATATGGCTCAAACCCTATCTGGAAGCACATATCCAATAAGTAGGGAAGATTAAATCACCTCCATTTGTATAGTTTCGCAAGAATAAATGGTCTCTTCAGTTCTTATTTCTGCCCTCAAAAACTTTGCACAGTCCTGAAGAAAACAGATCAGAAGTAGATTCAAGTGCCAGTAAAAATAAGTGAAGATGAGATCAGCTTAGACAAAAAAACCCCAACCTCTAGCACAAGCCAAAGCCACAAAGGAAAGTCATGAAACAATGGAAAACATTTTGAAGGGTTAAGCTTTGTCTTGTAACCACCACTGCTTGTTTCAGTCTGTTGTTTAAGAGATATCCTGATTCTTTAACATATCTTTCTAAAGAAAAGTGATTTAGCAGTTCTTCTTTGCCCTTACAATTTTTATTGCAGTGTCTGAATGCTTAGTATTGGCATGACCTCACAAGGCAAAAGAATCTTCACATCAGAGGCAAATCAAAGAAAGAGTTATTTTGATTTAAGCTGTTTGATTGGTTTGTGCAACAGTTCAGTTTACTGATGACTTCAGGGTCTGGGGATTATGGTATGAGTACCTAAAGGATATAAATACCAATCTAGAAAAGAAGTTAATGGGATAGAAAGTCAAACCATAACTAATGAATGGTTCTGACTATTAGATGCGTTGTGATGGAAATAATGAGAAGACAAATATGTCCCAATGCTGATATCCATTAGGGAAGTGATTATTTTCCTCTGGGTTTGACAGGAAGGTCTAGAAGTCGTTATTAGGTCTATTAAACCCCAAATGGTTTAAGTTTCCAAGAGTGTACTGTGAAAGAGTGTTCTTAGCAGAGTTTGGATCCTGGGGTTCAGTTCTACTTTTGAAGAACTCAGAATAAAAATTTCCATTGATTTGAGAAAACAATGATTGATCAGAGATTTTTTTTTTTTCCCCCGTATTTGATGTCGCTTAGAAATTTTGGTTGTTTTTCAGTCAGTTAAAAGCATACTGTGAGAATGAATGCTTGTGCATGTAGTGCTTGTTCTCCCAGTTGTGCTTGCGCTGGAGTCTCATAGAAGCAATAGCTGTCAGACAGGCACTTACGTTAAGTACCATGTTGACATTAAAGAAATTGGGAAAAGTGCCCTAAAGAGTATTCCACTCCCAGCACTCCTCCCAGCAGAAGGTAACATTTACTCCTCAGCCTGGGATAAATTACCATATTAATTATTCAAAATACTTAATGCCATCAAACAGGAATGAATTTACCAGATGCAATCAAGAGCAAGGCACAAGAAATCAATGGAGTTTAAAGGCCTCAGTTCTCCCTGAATAATTAACTGGGGGTTCTCATGAAGTGCAGGTAGTGGAGAGTGTATGGATTGCCTGAGGAGGGAGGAGAGAGGTCAGCCCAAATTGCAGCTCCAAGTAAGAGTGAATTCTCCCTTCTTCAAAAGCCCATACCTATGATAATGTCAACACTTAAGGGAATACTTAAAGAGTGTGATGGACTGACGAAGAGCTGTGAGAACAGGACACAGCTATGCAAATCAACTGTGCTTTGAACCAGTGGAGTAAACACACCATGCTCTGGTAATTGCACACCACCACCAGTTCAGGTAAGCCTTTTTTTTGGAAGCTGCTGCCACCACACAACTCTGTTGGTCAAGGACAAATATGCGACAATGGAAATCCAGCCCAATTCTTAAGATCTGTGTTACAGTCAATGGTGATCCACAGGACAGAGTTCAGCCTCTGTTATTCCTCTTTCTCTGGCTACCGCTCCTATACTTGTTATGGTATAGAAATCCAGTGTTTCCTCATGTCCTTTTTCTTGACATTTCCTAGTTTTGACCTGACAGCGTGTGGCAGTTTCCATTTGCTGGCTTAGAGGTAGGAAGTTGGGTAGCTTAGAGGCTGCTTCCATACAAAAGTTATACTGGTTCAACTCCGTCATGGCTTATCCCCACAGAAGCAATGTGGTGAAACAAGTTGTAGAAATACAAAATAAAATTTGCAATACGAATCAATACAAAGCATATCTAGACTAGAATATGTTTTGCTTTCAGTAGTCTGGGGATAGATGACTCTGCAGCTGGGCAGTTAATGCAATTTGCCTAATAAAGCCTTCCGTTTGACTGCGGCTTGCCTTGACAGTCAATGTAGTTAATACTGGGTAGACACTAGAAACAGTTCAGGTGGAGGGAGTGAAATTCAGGTTCCAGCCTCTCCTAGCTCAGTGTTCTCCCAGTGAAACGTCAGTCAGAGACCGCTGTGGCTGCTCTCGTCGCAAGATCTGTAAATTGTACATTTTGACGACTTGCACTGGTTGTCTGTGCCCAGTTGCTGGCAGCGAGGGCTGCAGGGTGACCTCTGTGAGGAGAAGCCGGGGTTGCCCCATGCCAGACACAGCTGATTCCAGCCTTTATCTTGACCCTTTCTCATTTTCTCCCCACCCCGACCTGTTTAGGAGGGAGGTTGAGTGAACAACTAGGTACGTGGCTGACAACTGGCCATGGCTGAGGTGGGTTAAACTTGCCCTTCCACTCCAGCAGCTCCTCCTCCGGCCTCTGGTGTTCACAGGATTCTTTCTCACGCTTTTTTCTCTCAGTCCCCATGCTACGGTGCAGTGGGTTTGCTCTTTCTTAAGATACATTTTCCCAGAAGTGCCCCCAGCTTGGCTGATGGGCTCAGCAGTGTCCTGCAGTGGGTTTGTTGGAGCCAGCTGGGACCAACTGGAACCAGTTGCGTCCAGCACGGAGCAGCTCATGGCCTTTTCCCACAGAGGAGACATTGACACCCCATAAAGGCTTTTAGCCACCCACCACACGACTTCACTTAGGCAGCGAGCTCTCCCGCAGACCACGTCAGCTGAGGACCACGGGAGGATGAGCAGTGCCTTCAGACCCGTCTGGCTGAGCAGGTCTCAGGGAAGTGCTCTGACCATTGAGCTGGGCAAAGGATGAGCAATGCCTGTCACGGAAGGACCTGATCTGAGCCCTAAATCAGGCACTTTTGTCTAGACAGACAGAATTCCTTCGCTCCCCAGCCTAACAACATCAGAGTGAGGCAGAAGCGCCGTACGAGAAAGAGGACATTCCCAAGAAAATGCTAAGCTGGTGGGATGGTGGAAGTAAACGCACACTCCTTCCATGTTCCAGTTCATTTTCATACTGATTTTAAGGCTCAGAAGCATACTGTGTGGTGGGCACCTTCAGCTTTTTCTATGAACAAGGAATGACATCCCCTCCCCTAAGGAGACAAGATGCAATCTCAGAAAATGAGTGTTCCCTCTTGGTTGACTCCCGTCTGATGCTCACTTATTGCTTGTCACTGAGTCCTGTTTAATTCCTTCCCTTTCTGCTTTTCTTCGGTTTTCTGCATCCAGTCCTCTTTTACTCTTGCTTGTCTGCTCACTGCTGAAAATGACAAATCATTTTGCCATGAGCTGAGAGAAAGGGGAAAAATTAAGCAAGAGAAACAAAAGTCTTGTGAGACAGCAAAGCATGAATGCCATGCTCTCGGCTTGGCTTGCTGTGAAGTGTTACAGCTGTTCCCAGCTGCATCAGGAATACATTCCTTTGGGATCAGCTACTAGAGCACAGTGTCTCCAAAACATTTTAAAAACAGAAAAAATCCAGAGATCAGAACCAGAGCAAAACATCAGATTGAAAAACAGTCTTTCTTTCCTGTAAATGAGTGAATATGAAATGAAGAAAGCCTACCCCAGGAAGGTGAATATGACCAGACGAGCTGGAATCGTGTGACAGTATTGGAGATAAATCAGCTGTGGGATTTTCTATGTTCACAACTGCTAGTGGGGTTCAGGAGAGCTTTACTTGTGCTCTTAGACCTATTTGATAGTAGGTAGTTTTGTTAAAATCAAATTAATTCTTTTGCTGTGCTTATTGCACGTACTGTTCACACTGCACTTGTGTGATATATTTTATGTTTGGGGATATTTCATCCCTTCCAATCTTGCAGTGTCTTCTGGGGAAGGACGTGAAGGTCTAGGTTCTCCAGGCCCTGTGCAATGGTATGAAAGAAAATGAAAATCCTTTCCCTTCCCAGATAAGCTGAGGCATTTATGGCAGAGCTGAAAATAGTCAACAATTTTTTGCATGAACAACGATTGACTTTTCATTTTTCTTAGGGAGAGAATCAATTTTATGTGAAAATGCATTGGGTTCTCCTCAGACAAAATACAGTTTCTAAGAACAATTTTGAATCAATCCCAAATGTTCTCTTTTGTCAAATGATTACAGGGGGGGAAAAATAAAGATGGCTTTCTGATCGACTTCTGTGATTGGTTTTTGCAAGAGTCTCTGATGGAGTGAAAGGGATTTGGGTCATGATTTATTAGCACAATAGTATCACAAAATCTGAATTGGATGTTACTGTGCTGAGTGCCACAGGAAAACACTAAAAAGATCAGTCGGAAGCATATCATTCTCTCTTTCTGAATACCATTCTCTATACAATGATGGACTTAATCCAAGTCCTGCTAAGAAACAAAATAAGATGGAAATGATTATACGGACATTATTTTTCATAGTACATAGTCATTTGTATAGTTTTACAGAACTTATTCTGCTGGATCAGGAAGAATGAACATTCCTTATTCATAATAGTAAAAGAATGTAGAACAATAATAATATCTCAAATTATTGTAATAATCATAATTCGCCAAAGACTAATAAACACAAAGATATGTCCTTTGGCTCAGGGAGTCCATGAACTGCAAATTGCTGGAGTTTGGGAGGGCGATTTAGGAAATATAATGGCATACATTCCACATTTGATGATTATTTGGTCTGACCCGATCTGGTTGGTTTTATGTTCTGTACACTTCTAAATCTCATTGCTAGTTGTATCTTATCAAGCCTAGCTTACAGACTGTCTGACAGCTGGCTTCAGTGTTTTTATTTTATCATTATAACACCTCAAATTTCTGGCCATGGCCTAGGATTTTACAGTTCTATGTGCTGTACCATTTATGAATACTAAAAGGAACAACATCCCAAGTACTGTACTATCCTGGGAAGATCTTTCCAAAATATAAGCCCTTAGGTACCATTTTCCTTCCCTGTAACTGAAGGCAAAGGTAGACACAGGTAGTACTTGGAGGGTCATATCACGATTCAAGATTGGAGTTTTGAGCATCAAGTCTCTCAGATAATAAAAGCATCTACATTCTGCTGCTGATGCTTGATAATGAATTCGCTCCTCAGTGAAATTCATTCTTCAGGGAGGTGATTAGACAAATCACATCCCATCTTCCTATCAGCTCAGCCCTGAAGAGACTTTCTTTTCCATCAAGCCAATCCATGAATTTAATTAATTCCAGCACAAATGCAGGCAAAAGAGAAATTTGCATGTTCCTGCCTGGTGATGGGGTCATACCTCTTACATGGTCCACAAGGATGACGGCATGGCTGAGCAAATTTAATACTCTTGAAATGTGTCACTCTTTGCAAGGGGCTGTAACTGTTTTCAGGCAATGTATCATAATCAAAAAAGTATTATCACTCTGTGTATCCTGATGTTCAGTTTCTAGTATAGGAATAGAAAGTTCCAGTAAGAGAAGATTTCCAAAACTAATTCTGCTGTTCCATTCCTGGATGAATAACCTAATAATTGTAAGTAATATAATGTCCCTAAGAGAGGCCCAGCCAAGAGCTTATGGAGACACTTATAGGCACTGCAGAAAGAACAGCAAAGACACAATCTAGCTTTGTGAGAAGATTCATAAAACACAACTATTAG
Source organism: Aviceda cuculoides (assembly GCA_035590195.1). Lineage (NCBI taxonomy): Eukaryota > Metazoa > Chordata > Aves > Accipitriformes > Accipitridae > Aviceda > Aviceda cuculoides. The sequence continues at coordinate 50,937,195 of JAVJGG010000029.1, read as the reverse complement.
AGAAAAAGTATTGTGAGACCACTCTGGCAATCTGACTCCTTCTAACTTGAATACAGAGTGAGTAAAATGTGAAAGGCCCAGAGATAAAATGAACTCATTTACCAAAAGACATCGTGGGGGAAAAGGAAACCTTCTGTGAGTGCACCATTAGTAAGAACAAGAATAAGGAAAGTGCTCAGTCTGTTTAAATCACTCTGTGGCATGGCAAAATTGTCAGCAGATAATGTCAGAAAAGTTAAAGTGTTGCTTTCTTATGTGTTATCAGTCTTCATAGAAAAAGTCAACTGTGAGCAGTGACTAGTCCAATAAATACCAATATAATACACCAAACTCTCAGATTATAATAGAAAAAGAACATTAAAGTCTAGTCAAGTAAGTTAAACTTTTTTCAAATCAATTGGATGTGTTAAACTTCATCCTACACAATTTATTTCATTGGTTGATGTTATCTCAGATCTTCAAGACCTTGTGGAAGAAAAGGAGACTGGAAAAGAAACAAGCACAAAGCCTGTCTTTATAAAGGGGGAAAAAAAAAAAAAAAAAGGTTCAGTCCCTAGCAAAAATCCAAGAGAACAACATTGAGCAGAAAATGTCACAGGATGACAAGGAGATGGATCTGTCAAGAACAAACCAATGTAGTTTCCTTGTATGACAAGATAAGAGACATTGTGGAGCATTGTGAAGGGGGCAAAAGCCTTCGATACTTGTCTCCAGTGGAGCTTTGTAACTGTATGACATGACAAGCCCATCAGTAAGATAGAAAATGTGAGCCAAACAAAATTACTCTAAGGGAAGGCAAACTTGACTAAAACTTCTGTCCAGAGTACATGACAAAGTTGTACTGACAAGTGGATGGTTGTATCAAATAAGGTTCTTGAGACACCTGTGCCGGGTAGAGCTCAGTGCTGCCGTTAATGTCCTGGGTGGTGCACCTGAGATCAGGTTCATTAATTACGAGTGCGGGAAGGACTATTAATGTGTTGTGGGACATAGTGGTAAGTCTTGAAAATGTGAGAAATGGTCTGAAAAATTGTTGGTGAATATCATTCTAGATCAGCATAGAGCCTCAATTTTGGTAAAACTAATTGTCAAAATGCATGCCGGGGAACACTTGGCAAAACAGAATTTTTTCTGCAAAGAATCTGGGGATTATAGTAGATCTAAGGCCAAATGCAAGTCAAAAATTTCATACTCCGACAAAAAATGACAAGAATTTTACTGGTATATGTGAAAAGAACCAGAACTTGGAAAGAATGACTTCCTGCTTTGTTAAGCACTGTTAAAACTTACCTTAAATACAGAGTCAGTTTGGGCTTTCTCTTTTAAGACAGATAGTAATAGGCTGAAGATGTGATAAGCAAAATGCACTGAATAATTTGAGACAGATCACTAGTGTGGACTAAGTAATCATTTAGAGAGAAATTTGGGAAGCCCCCTAAGTTCTTTTTAGGAGGTTGCCAAATCCAGTAGCCCAAAAGAAGTGAGGTATGACCCCAAGTCGAGCCAGTAGTGAAGTGGAGTCTGTATTCCCAGTAGGCACATACACAGAGCACAAGTGCACAGCTCATAAATCTGCATATATATGTCTGGCCACACAGATCCAGACAGACAGATATATTCTCACTCACAGTCTTGTCCTGTTGCCCTCTTTTGGCAGCTCAGGATGAAGGTATGTTAGTAGGGGGTACATTGATTTATTTATTTAAATGTATGTGCACCCATATCTATATTTAAATAGAGATGCGTGTGTAGAGTGTGGATCCATGTCCCCTGGATCTCAGTCTCCCCAGTTGCTGTCACCTCGACAGATGAGCCCTCGAGGCCACAGTCTCACACCGGGTGCTGGTACAGAATCCTGTGCAACCCCCCCCACACTCCCCCGGAATGTGAATCGTGCAGTAACACAGACACATCTTTCAATCCCTTTATCCCTCTATTTTCCAATAGTTGTTCCTCTGTGGTCTTTTGTGGGTGTGAAGATGAACTTTTCAAGTGCGTTACTTAGCAGTACCAACTGAATATACTTACGCACTTACATGCTGTCCTGAATGGAGCCCAAAATTAGCTCTTTTATAGAAAAAAGAACGTTAGCTTTTCCACTTATTTTTGGAAATACTCAATTTAAAAAAAAAAAAAAAAGTTTTTTAATTGCCAGCTGTTAAAGAATGTGCAGATGTTGGAAACAGCTGGCAAGCTACTACTCTAGTGTGTACAGGAAACTCAACTGTTAATTTTGCATCTTGCACAACTTACACTTTTGCTGCTGTAAGATACAGATGCAAAATAATTCTTTACGGTTGTCATGTTCCCCTAAATACCCCCAGCGTAATCTACTTTGTTCCCTTCTCTGTCCTGCCTGGCCAGTCTCTCCCTGGTACCACTTCTCTTCCAGCTGTAGCTCTAGCATCTCTGTGGACAGTATTTCCAAGAGAACTTGTGTGTCTCATGAACCACAGAAATAAGCGTGTAAAAACCTGAAAAACTCCATCCAGCATCATTCTTTAGCCTTCCAGGAGTATCTAGCCAGCAATTAAGAGCAGTGTCCTGGAAGTCCATAAAGTAGCCTTGTAAGTTTAAAAAACATGGACCGTTGAATACATACCCCATGCCATTTAGGTTCTCCCAGGTAGTGAAACACCTTGCAAAAAATATCCTCCATATTTCCCTTCCACCTAGAGGTTGGGGCAAGTAGAAGCGCTCAGGTCAGGACTACTCTTTGCAGAATGGAGTGCATTGCTAGGTTTATTTGGATATATTTCTGGTTACAAGAGAAGAAGCATTGCAAGGTTAGGACTTCATTATATTGCCTAGGACATATAATGTCAGCAATTTGTATCATAGTGTTGGGTCTCCTGCATCCTTTTTCAGGGAGGCAATGTTGCCTCTGGTTGCACGCAACTCCAGAGCACAGTGTAAGCTATCTTGTGCTTTGCTTCTCAAGGGCAGGAGGGCTTGCCTAACAGAACAATCCTCCCAGAACTAATTCAGCAGATGTTTAATGCACTTAAATATACATGAATTTACCTGGAGCTGACAGTGCAGTCACACCAGGTTCAACCCTCACAAAGAGACTCAGTGTCCTTTAGCAGCAGAGAAGCCAAGTCAGGAGAAATTCCTGGGCCAGATTGTCCCACTGAACTTCATCTCGAAATGCTTTGACTTAAAACCAGCTGATTGCTCAGCATAGAAAAGTGGCTTGTCATTGTGCCTCTGTTAAAAAATAACGTGCAATCGTGTGGAGAGGAATGGTAAGGAAAATGGTTCCTTCTGAATCTCTGAAAAGTAACACCTAGAGAACAGAGAGAAGCCAGAAACCCAAGGCTCCTGGAAACAAACTTCAACAATAGGAGTTGTGCTGGAAAGAGCAATAAAATCCAACCAAGTTACATTTGGCATCTCCTTGGCTTGAGTTAATTTACAGAGAACCTACTCTCTGACCCTCAGGTCCTCTGGTTTTAATTTGCCATTGCTGCCATTGGCCTTCATGCTGCGCTTTTGTTGTGTCTTGCTTCCATAGGAACTAGGTTCAGCCTCCAGGAGTTCAAGTGCCATGAATTGGAAAAGAATCACATTAATTACTGTCACTGAAAGTGTCAATGTTTTGTTCTTTTTTTTCCTCTTTGTCTCTGCAATCCTTTGGCCTTTTTTGTGTGGCAAGTTTACGACATGTACAAAATTATCTCAAAGTACTGAAACCCTTATTTGTCAGATAGTGAAGTCCCCAGATACCTTTTCCGCTCCAACCAGATTAACATTTGGTTGCACTAATTACACCCAACTATTAATATTTAACCTGGTTTTGCAAGGAAATCACCATCCTGGGAAATTCATCTGCTTTTGCCATCAATGTTTTACACAGACAAATAACTTTCTCTAATGTCTTTATTAGGAAATGACTATTGGACAAATCTGGACATTAATCAAGCATGATGATGGGATGTATTGGTTTTGGATACAGTTAAATTTCTTCATAGTAGCTGGTATGGGACTATGTTTTTGATTTGTGATGAACACAGTGTTGATAACCCAGGGATGTTTTCGTTCCTGCTGAGCAGGGCTTACCCAGAGCCAAGGGCTTTGCTGCTCCTCACACCGCCCCACCAGCGAGGAGGCTGGGGGGGCACAAGGAGTTGGGAGGGGACACAGCCGGGACAGCTGACCCCAACTGACCCAAGGGATATTCCATGTCATATGACATCACGTTCAGCATATAAAGCTGGGGAAGAAGGAAGGGGGCGGACATTCGGAGTGATGGCATTTGTCTTCCCAAGTAACTGTTAGGTGTGATGGAGCCCTGCTGTCCTGGAGATGGCTGAACACCTGCCTGACGATGGAAAGTAGGGAATGGATTCCTGGTTTTGCTTTGCTTGCGTGCGTGGCTTTTGCTCTACCTATTAAACTGTCTTTATCTCAGCCCATGAGTTTTCTCACTTTTACCCTTCTGATTCTCTCCCCATCCCACCAGGGGGGGAGTGAGTAAGCAGCTGTGTGGGGCTTAGTTGCTGACTGGGGTTAAATCATGACACCCATATACTAAATAAGGTTGTCATGGTGGAAGGGAAACACCCCAAATGCAGGCAGATTTGGAGAGAAAGAAGGTTCAGAGGAATTAGAAGGAGACACCAAAAAAATCAGAGAGAAATGGTATTCTTTTTGTTAAGGGTCATGTTCAGCCATTCTCTAAAACAGCTTCACATGATGGTTCTCTCTCAGAAGCTTCTAAAATATCTTTGCACAAGAAAAAGCCACAGCTAACAGCCATGTGCTTTCACGTTTCATATAGCAATTCTGAAGTAAGGGCAAGAAAAGAATCAAGAAACCATTCCAGTTTCATTGGACATCGGGGAACCAGGGTAGTCCCAGCCAGCTGAGAGAGAGAGAGCATGTACCAGCACCTGGAGCAGGGCTGTGGCATCCAGGCTAGAGTGTCCAGAAGCCAGCAACTGGGGAGACTGGGATCCAGAAACCAGATGCTGGGCAGACTGAGTGTCTAAGCCCAGGAAGGGAGGGAATATACCTTGTACATACATACACCTGTGTATATATAAAAAAAGATATACACACACTCTCACTAACAGACCTTCATCCTGCTCAGATAGGGAGGGGAGCAGGATAAGGCTGTCACTGCTGTGTGTTCCTGTATCTCTGTGCCTGCCTGATCTGTGTGGCCACATATGTATACATGTATATGTCACATATACGTGTGCTCTACGTGCTCGTGCCTACCTGGAATATATTTTCAGCCTCGCTACTGGTTATACCTGGGGGCACGGAGCTGCAGCAGCCTCAGGGTGTCAGATCCAGCACAGTATTTTTCCCTTAAACTCAATAAGAAATAATTATACCAATTAAAAAACTAAGCCACATTGCCCAAGATTGATCAGGACCAGTCATTTTATACCTACAGCAATTACATATTAGGTATAGCGGTCATCAAGTTTTAGGGTCAAAGGATACATTAACACTCTATTTTGTATTAAGCAATATGTTTCTGAACAGTGACAATACAGAAATAACTCTTCTATTCTTCAGCAAGAGGGCCATTTCTGCTACTAAGAGCAGCTGCATGGAACTGAATAGCAGACAGTGCCATGTTCATGGCCCACAAGCCACGTGTTCCAGTGATGATAAGAGAAGCAACACCAGAGGCTGTTGACGTTGCAAGGGATTTTGCCACCATTTTACTTACCATAGGTAGAAACCCTTGCCTGCAGCAAAAGCAGAACCTCTTGTTTATCAGGAGAACAGATTCACCAGTAGAAGTCACAGCAGTATCACAGATTCCTACCAGCCTAAGTAACCTGGTTCTGAGCAGCTTATAGCTGACAAGAAACGGGAGTACTGCAATAAAGAACTACATCCCAGTTAGATCAGTACAAAGACCAGTTTTAAGGCCTTGCTTGTGCTAAACACCAATTGGCAGCATAGAAATGAACTGGTTTGCACAAGCTGAATACTGCCCTTCATGACCAGAGGGTGCTACCCTATGCTAACCAGTAACGTGATGGTCGTATTTGAAATGCTGAAGTTCACTACCAAGGAGTACCCTCATCCCCAAAATGCTTCTTTCAGACATATTGCGTGCTTTGCAGCACCTTGAGAATATGAAATACAATCCTTACAAACTGTATTCCAGCATCCAGTAAATCACATTCTTTCAGTAACAACTACAAGCATAAAGCAGAGGTTCAAGCCTACACACTACAAGTAACATGGAGCCCGTAACTTTCATCACCCAGCAGTCCAGAGAGTGCTAGTTGGAGCTGTAACAAAAACCTGTGCTCTTCAGCCACTCTTATTTCTGACCTGCCTCCAAAAAAAGATTCAGTAAAGATTCAGTAACAGATCAGGAGCTGGAGGGTCACAAGGCCCAGGCCTTGCTAAAGATCTGTATGTGGAAGAGCAACACATGTTGCAGACATAGTTAAGCAGAATGTAACAGTTGCCAACCTGTGGAAAACATAAAAGAGGTGCCAATTACATTTTTTGCTAGCAATCCCCTTTTCAGTTCCAATACAAAGATCTCTACTACACAAGTAGATACGTGACAGGACGTTTCTGTCATACAGTATACTTTGAAAGACACTACTACTGGAACATTACTGGAGCATAAAGGAGGCTTTCAGCTCTCAAATTCACTAGCTAAAAACGAGCACTAGCTGAAACTAGACTCACTAGCTGAAAAGAGCAGCTATCAAACCCAACTGTGCCAGTGTAATACAGCCACAACAGCAGTCAGTCAGCAGAACCTAGTCTACAAGTTTATTACTAACTACAACCAGGCAGCCCTGACAATGATACAAAGTCCCAAGTTTGGGCCATTTAAATAAATAAATAAATATTTCAAAGACCTGAAAATCTAGTGATGGTATAGTCAGTAGTGTTGTGCAATGTGCACACTAGAAGAGTTAAAATACAAAATCATACTTTCTTTAGCCAATGTTTTGCCACTTTGGAGAATGATTAACATAGTAGCACCTCGAGAGAAGGTCTGTTAATTCTGAAACTCTGGGTTGGATTAGGCTGCCTATAGAAAGGTATCTAATCCCATTTTCTATACCATAATCGGCCCCACTGGCCTCCCACTGCTTCTCTAGAAGAGTGTTGGCCTCGCAGAGTTTAATGTTTGCTCTACACAGATGTCTCTAACAACTTGTAGCATCTATGACAGCTCCAGACCCCGTCCTTAGGCAGAATCCCACCCCAAATCTCCTTTAAAAAAAAAAGTTTACATAATTTTATTTGTGATGGAGAAGTAGCTTAAGTTCTTCCTTTAACTATAGTGAGGAAATATAATCCAATGGCAAGAAGATTAAAGGTGTAAGTGGTGGCAGAATCTAGCTAAAAAGTGTGAGAATAAAAAAAAATTATTGCAAGAAATGGACTGTTTCAGGGGAAGAAAAAAAAAAAAAGAAAAAAGAGCAAGAAATCTGCTTTTCCAGATTTAGGTTTTCTTGCTGATGCAAACATGCCAAAACACATGCTCTGGCCACACAGAGAACACACTATCCCCACAGCAAGTATGACACAGATTGTGGGACATCAGATTTCAGCCCAGAGCATTACTTTACACCAAAACCAAAGTCACTTAACACTTAGAGCCCTGACTATTGCAGGATGAATAGGTGGTAGTTCAGGAAATGCTTCAACTGTCAGCTACACCCCTGCAAAAGCAGCAGCTTCTATTGGAGGAACAGGGCAAACACTTGGGGGGGGAAGGAGGAGGGAAATACCTCCTTCACCTCTCTAATGCTAATACTTTGCCACAAGAGTCCAAACTTTCAGTCCCCATAAAGTCGGTGCTTTGCTTAACAGCATTAATCCTGCAATGTACAGCGTACAATATTATCCATCTCCCAAGAGTTACCTGAACTTTTGGGAAGTACAGAAATCTCCCCAAACACTGAAGATTGCAAAATGGAAACACGCAGTCCATTTATATAAGGTATGAACTACAGGTGAGAGGGCAGGGAGAAAAGCCAGCGTTCACTACAAATAATTACCTTTTTTTCATCTGTATACAATATGTTTCAACAATTCAACAAGTATTTCAACATTTAAAATAATTTAAAATAAAATAATAGTAAAATAAAGTAGTATTTTACTTTCCATATTTTATCAGAAAGTCACCGATATGCCCACTACTCATACATTCAACAATTGCCGCAGTTTTTCAATATACTATCATTTCAACTACTGAAGATTACAAAATGAAAGAATAAAGCAACTTTTCATGCTTTTTTCCACACAACACTGGCAGAAACAAGCCATAATCAGCAGGAATAACACCATTTTGATAAATTTCAGTCCGTTTACGGCCATCATGAGGAACATTTTCCCATACATGAATCTTTGGCTGGGGATCTTGTCCACATCATGGGGTGTGGGGCGGGTGGGGGGGAAGAGAGAGAGAGCAAAATGGAAGAAAATTTAGCAAAACAAGTCAGGCAAGCCAAAAAGCCCTCACCTGAGCTCAGGACTATCCTACTTATTCAGCTGTTGTCTTATAGCAATACTCATTGCTACAGAGTCATCAATGGTTCATCAAGTTAGAGCTGCCAGGGAACCTCTATTCCCCTCTTAAGTTATGGTGAAAAGGAAAGTAACACCATTAAAGTACCAGACTGTTGGTGATGGGTTCCAGGTTTACATCCATCTTCATTATTGACTTACTGACTTAGCCTGTGGTCAGGCAGACCACACCATATTAGCAGAAAGCACTGTATTGCAAGAGTTAGCAAACCAGCACAATTCCATCATCACGAGTATTTGTTTAGCAGTAATTAGGTCACCATCTTGTCATTCTCCAAATTGGCTCTTCCTGATGATAGTGACTGTAGCAATGAATGCAAACATTTTTTCTGTAGATATGTTTTATCTGGCTCCCACATACATTTTCTGCCTTTTATGCTGTTCACATCCCTCACTGCCTTTCTGTTTTGGGCTTGATTTTTTTAAAAAAAAAAAAAAAAAAAGACAGGCTTTCTTCTGGTTGCTTTCTTCTCATGAAAGGCATTCATCATTCTTCTCACCCATATCATTCTCACCACATTCTTCCCTATCAAGTTCAGAAAAAGACATATCAAGGATTTATCATAGGTACTAAAACCAGCCAGAATCCAACAGTGAAAAGCACATTTCATCTTTCTGTGGAGAGAGAAGAGCAGCTCCACCACCATCATCTGATTCTTTGTTCTAAAGTCACCCAGTATTAAAAAAAAAAACACAACAGCACGCACACACACACACACACAAAAAAAACCCCCAACCAAAAAAAAAACCCAACAAAACACACGCCACACCGCACCCTTAATTATGGAAAAACAAGACATCAAGTAAGCCTTGCTGGTGTCACAGCTAATGGCACTGTTTTCTATGTGCATACCATTGCTCGATTTTTTTTAGATCCTCTGCTGTCTATGAAACAGCAAACGGACAACAGCCTTTTCTTAGATGAGAGCTCTTTCTCACTCCTCTAGGCAGAGATCCGTCTCATTGTGTTTGTAAAAAGAATGTCTTGGACTTCCCATTCCTTAGGAAATTGGGTTTTAAAAAGCCAACATACACAACCACATACTTTAGAAATGATCTAGTTGATTTGAATGTAAATGAAGAAGTGGCATAAGCTCAAAGAGAAATAATTTCTTTCTCTTTTTTTTCCTGGTAGGTGACCAAACAAGTTTACTCAAAAGTTGGTTTCCTCCAGTTGCATGTTTCCCTCCCATGGCAGGCACAACGGCATCTGCACCAACCTAGGTGAGGTTAACAGTCAGTTACTGCCAGATGGAACACATTAAGTGAATGAATGTTGCCCATCTCTGCCAGACTTAAGAATTATGTTTTCTCCCCCCCCCCCCGCATAAACACACACACACGCACAAAAACGCTCACCCACAGCAACATTTTTCAAGCGGAATCAATTCCCCATTCTGGTTCTCAATACAGACTCACAAGGAACTGTGCCCGAGGGCACTGAAAGGGTGCTGCAGCCGCACAGCAAGAGGCTGCACCGGGCAAAACACCTTAAAGTGGCAAGACCAATTCATCAGCCTGCCCTCTTCTTTACACAACCTTCGGTTTTCCAAGTCCGTAGCAACTTGAAATCTTCAGGGCTCTATCCATCAAGTGCCATTAAAGATGACCCGCGAGTTCGGACACTACGTGTTAGAAATAAGGCAAGTGTGCCAGCGTAAAGTTTGACATCTTAAGAAGCTAGGCAAGAAACTCAAAGCGCATTATTGGAAACCGCTCGCCTAACCAGGCCGATGACATAACTGCTAACCCTCATGCCTACCAACTACAGACCGAGCTCGCCTCACCCTTTTTCAACCCGCTTATCAACCCCCGCGGTACCCAAGGCCACCAACAGCCACCGAACCCCACACCGGCGCCGCATCGCCCTTCCTTCCAGGAAAGCGCCGTTGTTTATTTACTGGGCTCCCCTCGGCCCGGCCGGTAAACGACAACCGCGGCCGGCTGAGCGGCGCAAAAACGCCACACGAAGCCTCCTCCCGCGCCACGCTGGCGCGTCCTCGGCTCGCCGGCGCTCGGCCTACCGCCGGGGGAAAGCTGGAAGGTACCAGAATAACGGCGGGCGCGCCGCGACGGGCAGCGGAGCCGCCGGTAAACGGGAGAGCGCTGGCGGGGAACGGCGGCGGGGCGGGCTGTCGTGGGT
>JAVJGG010000029.1:50864068-50916010 GCA_035590195.1 Aviceda cuculoides | reverse complement strand
GCAATTGCACTGTGCATCATTTGTACATTCCAATCCTTTTATTATTATTGTTGTCATTTTATTAGTGTTATCATTATAATTAGTTTCTTCTTTTCTGTTCTATTAAACCATTCTAACCCCAACCCGTGAGTTTTACTTCTTTTCCTGATTTTCTCCCTGATCCCACTGGGGCGGGGGGGGGGAGTGAGTGAGCGGCTGTGTGGTGCTTAGTTGCTGGCTGGGGTTAAACCATGACACTGGCTCAACTCCACTCCCTATTTTCTCTCCCTTCCCCCCCACCCCCCCCAGCAGCACAGGGGGGGACAGGGAATGGGGCTTACAGTCAGTTCATCACACATTGTGAATAATAATTTTAAGGTACAGGAAAAGGTTTTGGTAGCTAAATCCAGAAACCTGCATTACAATTTCTTGACTTCTTCTATGTTCCTGGGGAAAAATAGGTGCCTTGGAATGAGGTCTAAAGGAAATGGGACAACCACCTGCCTGGTACTGCCTGTGATTAGCCTGTAGGAAACAATAAGTATGGCTGGTTTGTCTGAAACCCCTCTTCTCCTTAAGGTCCTTGTTCAGATTGTCACAGGATGTTCAGGATGGCACCTTCCTCTATTAGCCACCCGCAACCTGGTAGGTACCACAGCACTTCTTCTGGAGTCCTGATCAATTCTTACTGTTGGTCTTAAAGAACTGGAAGGAGAGGAAGTATGTGTGTATATTAATGTGAGAGGGGGATGATACCTATGTTTTCTAGATCTTGGAGATTACAGCTTTTACTGGGCTCAGCTTCTTTTTTACCTTGAGGGGCTTCAGTTGCAGCTCTTGGGACAGAGACTGGCACCTAGCTGTCATGTATAATGTGACGGGAAGTCCCAGAACCTGTGCAGCTATGTGAAATCAGTTGTTCCTTTGCGCAGCCAAGAACTGCCAATGTGTGGAGCAAAGAGGTGTGAGAAGCAGCATGAATCAGTGTCTGCTGATTAAGGTTTTTACCTGGGCTGTGGGAGATCTGACTTCAATTCATGTTCCAGCAGTGACAGTTTAGGTATAGTCTCTGGAGGAATTAACGTAAGGATAGAAACATTCTGACTGAAGCAACAGTAGAAATGAAGGAGAGAAAACTCTAGGTGTCCACAGATGATGAGATAATGGTAGGCATGATAGAGGTAAAACCCTAGGTGCCCAGAGATCATTACATTGAAAAATAAGATGCTGAGGCATATAGAGCCTTTTGACATGTACGTTTGGGCAATGTACCTAGTTCAATTGTATCCTTGTATCAAACCTTTTCTTTTTTTTTCTTTAATTATATAAATATATATCAAAACTTTGCTTAATGATTAGTTAGTTCTGTCAAATTAATCTAAACCCTTTCCTTCGTCACTCAGGATTATTTGATTTAGTGATGCTTCTGAAAGTTCTGGGCTTTTGTAACTAATTCTTGTCTGTCTTCCAAGTTTTTATGAGAAAGGCCAGATATTACAAATAAATGAAAACAAATCCATCTATTGTTCCTTAACCTTCTGCTGAGTCACTATAAGAGATTTCTGTTTTTACTTCTTCTATATGATATATCATTATACTAAAGACAAAGGTTTTGTTCTTTTGAGTTTATTGCAGGCAATCTGATAAGCTACATGGAGACTGACATTAATTTTAAGAGAAAAAGGCATACTTTTTAAAAGCACGATTAACAATCAGAAAGAAAAAATTCTGTTATGAAGAATGAGTTTATATAGTTGCACAACTCAGCTATGAAACAGCAGTAACATCTGGGAGTTCATAAGGTGGTTTTAACATCTACAAATATAGCATTTATTTGGCAACTAGGCAACTTTCCATCTTCATCTGACATAATTTTCTTATATTTTGCCTTCTTTATAGTTGTTTAAGATTATAAGCAGTATTATATTTTGGATAACTACCTACGGTGCTGACTTTAGGCATTAAAAAAATCTATTTTGGCTTAAAATTAAGATTCAATTAAATAGTTTCATTACTGTGTCATGAGAGGCACCTCAGGTTTTTTTTAAAGTATTGTGTCCTTTTTGGACTTCTCTTATAATCTGGGACACGATTTATTTAGAAAAATTGTATGCAAAAATACTTTAGTTAATATACAGCAAGGAACCTAATCCTGACTACTGAGAGGTAATGTTGAGCACTGTAAAACCAAAAATGGTCTTAGAATCATAGAACTGTGTAGGTTGGAAGGAAACTTCATATGCCATCTGGTCCAGCTACTTGTATAAAGCAGGTGCAGTTTGAGCAGGTTACTGGGGGCCATGTCCAGGATTTGAATGTCTCCAAGCATGGAGATCTCACAGCGTCTCTGGGCCCCTGTTCCACTCTTTGACCACTTGCAGGATAATTTTTCCCCCCTTGTATGTGATTGGAACTTCACAAGTCTGTTGGCTTTCATGCTGTTGTTGTGCACCTTCAAGAAGAGTCTGGCTCTGTCTTTTCTGTATCTTCCAATTTGGTAGTTGTAGACAGCAAAAAGGTCTCCCGAGCCTTCTCTTTGCCAGGCTGAACAGATGCAGCTCTCTCAGCCTCCCTTGGAAGCTTCTGTGTTCCATCTCCCTGACCAGCTTGGTGACACCCAGTGGACTTATTCCAGTACATCCATGTCTTTGTTGTACTGGGGAGCTCAAAACTGGGTTTGGCACTCCAAATGTAGTGTCACAAGGAGTAAATAGAGTGGAAGGATCATTTCCTTATACCTGCTGGCTAGTCTAACTGATACAGCTCAGGAGGCTGTTGACCTTTGCTCCAAGGACACACTGCTGACTCACATTCATTTTGTTGTCCACCAAGACCCCACATCATTTTCTACAGAGTTGCTTTCTAGGCAATCAGCCCCTCATCTGTAATATTGCATGGAGTTATTTCTGCCCAGGCAAAGGACATCTGTCTAGGACTTATCTATATTGTAGAATCATACAATAGTTTGGGTTGAAAGGGACCTTTAAAGTTCATCTAGTCCAAGCCCACTGCAATGAGCAGGGACATCTTCAACTAGACCAGGTTGCTCAGAGCCCTGTCCAACCTGACCTTGAATGTTTCCAGGGATGGGGCATCTACCACCTCTCTGGGCAACATTCCAGTGTTTCACCACCCTCATTGTAAAAAATTTCTTCCTTGTATCTAGTCTAAATCTACCCTCTTTTAGTTTAAAGCCATTACCCATTGTCCTATAGCAAGAGACCCTGCTAAGAAGTTTGTCTCCATCTTTCCTACAAGCACCCTTTAAGTTTTGAAATGACACAATAAGGTCTCCCTGGAGCCTTCTCTTCTCCAGGCAGAACACCCCGAACTCTCTCAGCCTTTCTCCATAGCAGAGGTGCTCCAGCCCTCTGATCATTTTTGTGTCCCTCCTCTGAACCTGCTCCAACAAGTCCATGTCATTCCTATGCTGAGGACTCCAGAGCTGAAAGCAGAACTGCAGGCGGGGTCTCACCTGAGTGGAGTAGAGGGGGGGAATCACCTCTTAATCCATCCTCATCAACCATTTTTAGATATGGAGGAAAGGGAAGGGAAGGGAAGGGAAGGGAAGGGAAGGGAAGGGAAGGGAAGGGAAGGGAAGGGAAGAGGTTAGGTTTTTTGCACAAAGATCTGTATCAGCCTGCAAAGAGAGAGGACCACAGCCAGCTGCCCCCCTCTTTTAACTAAGGAAAAGTGTTGTTTGACCAGGAAATATCCTCTCTCTTTAAGTCACAGCAAAGAGAGGAAGATTGAATTGTGCACCCAGACTTGTTATAAATAGTGGTTTGTAATTATTTGCAAAGTCCTTGCTGAAGACAAGAAGGGCAGGGCTTACTTTGAACAAAGGAGATGTGCTCACTCAGACTTCCAATTTCATTTAATAATAAATTTATGTAAATTTAAAAACATTACATATTCATGTTTAATTTTGCTGCTCATAATGATGACAATTGCAATTAAGCTCTTCGCTCTCTTGGCAGCAGCAATAAGACAGGATAAAAATAAATAAATAATAATAATTTATGTTTCCTGTGACCTTTTTAAAAACTTGTGGGTGAACTGGAAAATTGATCTTTAAAAAATCTGATTTTGGTAACACTTTAATAAACACATACAATTATTAAAGTGTTTATGTGTTGCCTTGGGGAAAAGAGAGGGGTTAAAAATCCAAGAAACCTATTCACAAAGAGAAAGATTAACTGTGAAAACAAATCATCTTCCGTTGTTTTAATTATAAGGACTCTGAAAGGTTGAATCTTCTTTAGTCAACGAAAGCAAACTTCTGCGTTTAAATCAGTGATACAGGAAGAGAAGATCTTTTCTCTTGCTGTTAGCTAGTAAAGTTCATCCTTCAAATGGAGTTGTATGCACAAAAGGGAGTAAAACCTACTCAAATTTAGTTGAGTAGGTATGTTTCCAATCATATTTTTATGGTTGCAAACACAAAGTGCTTGGATTCATATATATTAAAGTGCCTATGAAACAGTGTGTCAAGAAAGGAAGAGTATTGGGAAAGGAAGGAGAAGGAAGAGAGGAAGGGATAAACCAGTCACAAATGGTAGAAGTTCTCCTGCAGGCCATGACCAGGCCAGGCTGAGCAGGGAAAAGGAGGAGAGCGTCCCTGTTCACCCAGTAAATGCCACACTCTCGAGTTTCCCCATGCCTCACTTGTAGGCATTGAATCCCTGTTCATCCCGCCCTGAGATCTCCAGCTCTTTTATTCCTACCTCTCCCTGTCACGGATGCAGATCATCAGCTGGCCACATATGTTCATTGAGTTAAAGTTTCTCAGACTTGTTGATAAGCTCCTGCCACAGTCCAGCCAAACTATTCGTTTCTCCATCCCGAGGCCATTCCATTTCAGTTTTCCAGGGAAGAAGATTAATGAATATTCATCTTTTTGGAAAATAAATGATGGGATTCTTCTCTTAGATACCTTGTTGTGCATTCAGAATGAGTCTTTTATGGATCCAGTCTGGACTGAGATCCTGTTGAATAAATAAGGACATCGCCCAATTTGTACAGTCTGTATTGTATCCAGTTTCAAGACCACTGGATATGCCTTGGAGTAGTGCATCCTGGGTCAGATCCTTGGTCTCGTATAAATGGGAAAATGGACATTTATACCCAGGAATCCATCCTATTGGTTCCAGACATTTTATACTGAATGGTTTTGCCTAGGAGATAGATGCAAGCATCCCAAACAAATAAACACTTTTTGCATTAGGCAGGCTGAGTTACATCCTTAATGGAAACAAATTTGTTGAAATGAGAGGAACGAGACTACCTCATTGATTCCGCATCTACCTGCTGACATGGAAAATTACCCGTTTCCAGCGGATCTTTCATCTGCTAATTATCCTCATTGATTTTGGATGAAGAAATGTGGTGGCTGAATTCACCTCCCTTCTACAGCGTGTTCTGCCAGCTGGGACCTGTTTGCACTCTGACATGCAGAACAAAGGGAGAAAAGAGCCAGGAATTCAATTTCCCACCCGCTTCATGCCCTTCCCTTAGGATATCTGGGATACCTTTCCATTTGACTCATAGCAAGTAGTGGTTCCTTTTAATTGCGAGACAAATTATTTTGTATTGCTTTGCATGAATTGCATATGGCACTGACACACAGAGCTAGAAAAATCCAGCAGCCAAACTGCAGTAAAATGAGAGGAGAGACAGCTAAAGAAGGCAGAAACCAGCAAGACGAAGTGGAGGTAATGAAGAGCTACTTTAAAGAATATTGAGTAGTTTCACTAGGCTGTTCCAGCTATTGTTGAAAAGAGAAAATAATTAACCATTAAACTTATCATGATGTTATTTTATTTCATACTGCATGGTTTTGGACAAAAGTGGCCCATACTCTTTCTGAGCAACACTAACGTAGCTCAAAGTGAGATAACCACTCCAGCTGGTGCAGAAAGCAGCACTATGAAAAGCATAGTGAAAGAATGCTAGAATATTTCTTATTAGTTCCTATTAAATTTACTGGTAAGGGAATTTCATTAACAAAAAAAACAAACCCTGTCTCTTCAGCAACATAACAGAGCCAAAAAAAGTGAAACTAGTGTAGTAGAATACCAGCCCATTAGGAAAAAAATCATCTCCTGAGCTTTATGGCTATGGCAATTGAGAATTAGTACCATTAATTAGCTCAAGCTATTTGTTTTACAAATTACAATTGCATGTCTAATCCCAGTAACTTCTGTCCCTAAGGAGTTACTGTAGCAAAAAGCTCCGCGGTAGCAGCAGAGATTGAATGGACTTAACTTCCAGGAGCATCTGAGAAAAAAAGCAAAACCTGTTATTTTTATTTCACTCCACTGCCTTTTTTCAGTCTGAGATGAAGAGAACAGAACTGCACATCTGCCTTCTCTGAGCCATTAATTCTTTTCCTGTATTTCTACTGCATTCAGTCTTTTTTTTATTGTGACATTTTATTTTTTCCCTCACTTGTAGTATGCATTTGCTTTTGCAATCTTTTAATCATTCCCACTGGTTCAATCCAGTCTCCTCTCTTTTTACAGTTTCTGTCTTCAACTTGATTTTAACCAGTTGAAAGGTGTGTCTCAAGGAAGCTGCACTACTGATTTGCATTAGGGTATCACTCAGTATTCCACTCCTTGTGCCTATCAATGTCCTGTTTGACTTCTTGACTTCCAAAATGGGATTTAGTATTGCCTTTAGATCACCTTTAGTAATCTCCATCTAAGATAATTCTCATACCTCCTCTTACAAGCAAGGAAGATCTAGTCAACAGAATCCTAAACTACTTCTGCTGACCAACCTTGGGAAGTGCTGAATTTAGAGATATTATCTCCTTAGAGATACTCAAAACCCAACTGAACACCGTCCTGGGCAACCTGCTCTAGCTGACCCTGCTTTGAGCAGAGGGATTGGACTAGAGCTACCTGTCAACCTTGATATTTCTGGGATAAGGACTACTTAGAAGATTTTTCTAATTGTCCTTTTTGTGTGACCTTGCCAAAGGCCCTTTGCAAACCAAAATGCTTGGTACTATAGAGCTTCTTTTGACATTTTCCTGGTATGTTCAAAGAATTTTAAAGGCTCCGATGGATGCTGAGGAAGCCACTCATTACTTGCTGACACTTTTGTGGAGTTTGTCCATCTGAGATCTCTTAATCTAGGTCAAACGTAAAATAATTCTTCCCCAGTGAATAAGTGCTCAACTTGCTTGAACTAGCTATCTTTGGAATGGCAAAGAAGCACCCAGGAACAGGTATTATGAGCTGATGTGTCACTGATAGTTTGGGTAAAGTTTGAAAGACTAATAAGTTACTATTGCTCTTAGAGAATGGAATCGATAGCACATGATGTCATTCTTTTTTAATGTATTTGTTTTTCTCTTTTCAATGATTATTTCAACCAATATGCTAGGTAGAGCCCTGGGGATTGTGGGCTTTTTAGTTTCCAGAACCTCTATTCAGTGTAGAAGCTAAAAAAAGTACAAATGCATTCAAGAGTATAATAGAGCTTGATATTCATGTTGGAATATTTGTAGTGACAAAATACCACAAATAAATTCTAATGGAAAACATATGGTATCAAGATCCAGAAAATTTGGGTCTTATTTTCACTTGACAACTGACTTGTTGTCTGACCTTTAAGTTTCACATAATCACAGAGTTTGCTTTCCCTTAGGGTTCTTCCTATGTCTGTTAAGACTATACATTTTATTCCACAGTCATCCAAAGTATGAATTCTACCACTCTTCCTGAAGCCTTTAGCATTACTGGATAGAACGTTGGGTTGGAGGAATATCTTGTGTGGTCAAAATATCTTTAATCAGAGACAAATCACCATCCTGGCTTCAAGTCTCTCCCGTGAAACTTGTTCCAATAAAGCCTCTCACTTTGACAAAGGAGTGTGTAATGTTTCTTTTGCAAGTCTACATAAGGAAGCCAACAAATTGCCTGGATACATCAGGAAAAGAAATTATTTAACAGAATAATTGTAATATTTTAAAGCTGATTTATGAGCTGCTTTTTGTTAGTGAATGCCTAGCCTTGAATTCCACTTGAAAGTGATTTTTGTTGTTGTTGTTGATAAATGCTTTACTATCATAATGAAGTCCAGAGAACATGAGTGAACATCTGAAATCTTGGACAACTATTGAACAGAGACAACACTCCACATCCATTTCAGTAATGATATATGACTTAGCCCCATACTGATGTACGTGAACTGTATGTTCCTAAGGAACAATTTTAATGTTGTCATACACTTACGGAAAACTGCTGTTAGCTATAGTTTGTTAATTGAGAGTACACGGTGCTTTCATGTCTGATGACATTACCCAGGGGTAAAAAGTGTAGAGAACACATTTAATTTTCATTTGAAAGAGTTAGTGCTTTCCTTTCACCTTATGTACACGATGACAAGTGGATCACTGAGTATGGGCATGTGATAAATGAATACAAAGACAGGAGTCTTCTCTGTGATATTAACATATTACATCTATGTTGAAAGTAGAGGATATATCTGAAGAGGCTTCAAGATATTTCAGCTGAAATGCGGAAACATGAGTTTAAGCTTTGCATCAAAGACCAGCCACAGTGTTTGCATCCCTATGTGGCACCCTGGGAATCGAAAATAGATGGCCATACCACTTCCTTCATCTTGGAAATAACACGCTTTATTGTTTTAAGCCACCTAGACCCTGATGAAATTTTGACCTTGATTCTGAAAGAAGACCTATTTGCATAGACATATTCCATTAACTTGCATTTCTTTAAAAATATTTTAAAAAATTATAACTTTTAATAATGTTTATTATTCTCTTCATTATATAGAAGAACTTGCATTTTTTATCTGTTCCTTGGACAGGTTTAACTTTACAGTGGCAACTGAGATGCGAATGAAGAAGAAACAGTTCTTCATGGCTTGGATTTTTAAATATTTTCTAAATGTTATAACTTCAAAACACAGTTAACAAGGTTTCTATGGCACTTATTGGTTTTAAAAATACTGATTTTATCGAAAATTCCAACACTTTTAAAATGTTCTTTGTTAAAGATGAATTGAAAACGGAAAGTATCAGTGCATTTTTTTCTACTTTAAACCCAAGGCTATTTCTATAAACAAAATATTTTTTTTGTTCTGGAAGGTTTGTGGAAAATACCATTTTATGACAAATGTATTTGACAAAAGGCATATACAGTCAAATTGCTGAAATATGCCTGCAGACATAAACTCAGCTAATATTAATTTCATGTTTCTATCTGAAACGTATCAGAGAACTCTGTGCTATCACATGCAAGGGACTTGCAGCAGAAAGATGTCATTTAGGATTAAAGATGTTACTCAAAAGGTATGTTACTTGGTGGCAGGATGGTTCTTGCCTAGCAGAAAGGGACCCCAGTTCTGAATCGGGTTTCTGCATAGGTCTGTGTTACAGGGCATAATAAATGGTCATGCTGGTGAAATTAAGCCACAGCTGGTTCATGATGTTGCTAAATATAGAGTGAGAATACTCCAAATTACAGATTGATAGGTAATACATATTTATGTTTTCTAGTCAGACAGGATCATTTTGATCTAAGTTGTTTTCTTGTATAACACAAGTCATAATACGTACATTCAGTCATTTCTGTTCCCGAGAGTGTGCATTACTGATCTCTCGTCTTAATGTAAAGGTGAGTCAGTCAATTGCATCGCTGCATGTGGTTAATTATTTTCGGTTGAATATTTGTTTTTTATTTATAATCCGAATTTGTCATTTCATATAACAGCTCCTGCATTTGACTATTTCATTGCATCTTGCATTCTACAGGATACCAAGTCGTCATCTCTCAGCAATCTTTTCTCCTACCAGTGACGAAAACTTAACACATACTTACAGACCTTAATCAAGTTACTTGCTAATCTCCTTTTCAAGATGTTTAATGAGTTTCACAGTCTAAGGAAGCTGAATTACTGTTTTCTAAGCCCTTTCTAGTAATCTAATTTATTTTTTTGCAGGGTGGATTTTAGAAGTGTTTTCACTGATGCCACACATTATCTTTGTATTACTAATAGCTGTTTGCTGTCTGACATCTTCAGTGATTATATTTATCACCATATTGCAGTCTGACTTGAGGAACTGTGGTAAATAGCCTACTGAAGATCAGGGCAAAGCAGATGTGCTCTGCACTTCAGGTTAATTTCTCCAATCCCATCTTAGTACGTGCTCTGAACACATTTATGATAGATTAAATATGTCATCTCACACTTCAACTTAGTAATTCTCATGACAGTCCTGTGAGGTAGGGCAATACCGTTACCCATTTTAACTAAGAGAGAACTGATAAAAGCAAACTAAAAAAGAAGCCTAATCATTTAAAGGCATTTAAGTAGGTAACAGACATCATACTGGAAAATTTAATATACGAGACTCAGGCAAGTCTATAGTGGAGAACTGGCACATGTCTCTCAGACTGAACTGACAGTGCTATATAATCGTGAAAGGGAAAGAGCATGGGTGACCAGAGCAGTAATGGATGGTACTGTCCATCACACAAAAACATTCCTGAGCTGCGGGATTCAGGAGCCCTCTTTGTTTTCTGTGGGTGTGTATCTCAGCCATGCTGTGACTTCATGTTAGGGCTGGACCTGGGCACACCATTGCCCCACTTTTCTGCACCCCCTTTTCTCTCTTGAGTACCTTCAGTCCCTGGGAAGCAAACGTTGCACCATGGAGTAGGAAAGAATCATGGTATAATTGGGGTAAATAAGAACAGGGAACTCGGGGTGTCTCCATACAACAGTTTAGACTTAGCTAAATCCTCCACAAAAAGGTGGTCTGAAACCCCACGTGGAGGAGAAGTAGAGCTTGAAGGGACCATACCATTTCCCACCTCCCATCTCTTACCAGGAAGTTGCTGCATTGCAAATTCATTTTTCCTGTAGGGGTTTCCAGTCTCCAAGCCACCCATAACACTCCAAATTTTAATGCTTCTCATCACTGAGCCCTTACATAGTGCTTCCAGACACCCCTCTGACAGAATGGCCTGGGGACATCTTCTTGATATCAGACCTCTGAGGAGCCTGTTCCTCTAGTGCTACTGGATGCACTGTCCTGACACTCTCTTCTCTGAACTCTGTTCCCTTCCCTGAACTGGTCCTACTCAGCTTTCAGGTTTACAGTAGCAGAATCAAATATTTGCAACAATGTGATTAAAACAGCCACATGTTATTGCAATTTTTGATGAGGACATTTGAACCGATATGGGGTATGTAGCTGTGCTGGGTTTGGTTGGGAAAGAGTTAATTTTCTTCATAGTAGCTGGTATGGGGCTATGGTTTGGATTTGTGCTGGAAACAGTGTTGATAATTCAGGGATGTTTTGGTTCCTGCTGAGCAGGGCTTACCCAGAGCCAAGGGCTTTGCTGCTTCTCCCCCCATCCCACCAGCGAGCAGGCTGGGGGGGCACAAGGATTTGGGAGGGGACACAGCCGGGACAGCTGACCCCAACTGACCCAAAGAATATTCCAGACCATATGACGTCATGCTCAGCATATAAAGCTGGGAGAAGAAGAAGGAAGCGGGGAAAGTTTGAAGTGATGGTGTTTGTCTTCCCAAGTCAACACTACGCATGATGGAGCCCTGCTGGCCTGGAGATGGCTGAACACCTGCCTGTCCATGGGGAGTGGGGAATAAATTCCTTGGTTTGCTTTGCTTGTGTGTGCACCTTTTGCTTTACCTATTAAACTGTCTTTATCTCAACCCATGGGTTTTCTCACTTCTACCCTTCCAATTCTCTCCCCTATCCCACCCGGGGGCAGTGAACAAGCGAGTGGCTGTGTGGTGTTTAGTTGCCAGCTGGGGTTAAACTGTGCCAGTAGCTAAGGTTCTTAGATGGTACAATTTGGGTTTCATCCTTTGAAGGTTTAGTTCAATGAGTTATATTCATTCTAGACAGAAGTGATTTAAAACAGGTACAGTAACAGCACAGATGCTTTGGTCATATTGAACTCTACTGTAACATTCAGAAATTCATTGGAAGATGTAAAAAAAAATACATTCTCAAACCAACATGTGGGTTTTTTAAGCCTGAAACTATGATTCAAGCTTGAAAAAATATCGCATAGATTACTTATTTAATTCAGCCTTTTCATTCAGCTATTGTTTCTACTTCTGTTGGAACAATCATGAATCATTGATGAGCTTCTCAGAGGATTGTTTAGACTAGTTCAAGGTCATAAAGACTCAGGTAGGGAAGTCATAGTGGGGGAATGCAGAATGAATATCAAGGTGAATATCATGTTAGGGGAATTAAGATGGAAAATTGCATCCGAGAAGAAAAGATGAAAATTTTCACATTGCCTTCATTTAAAATAGACTGATTCTGGACTAAATCTCACTTCTAGAGGGGAACGAGCATGGATCTACTCAGTGCCCATAGGTTTTCTTCTTTTCTAATCAGTAGAGAAAATTACATACAAACCTACACACGCACACACAGAGACATATCCATGATCCAACAATAGCTTTACCCCCCTCAGTAAATTCCTTTATTTTATTTACAGCCCCAAAGAAAATGTTCAAACATTTTTTTTTTCTTTGTTACAGAGAATGTCAGAGCAACATCTAGAACGTATATGTATGAAATGTCTCATGTCCCTGAGACCACAGTGAGGAAGGAAGGACTGAAAAATATGCATGTCCTTGAGTGTAAAGGCAATAAGGAACAGATCGGTCTCCAGTACGACTGTAAGACCTAAAGAAATCAGAATTAGAATCCTTCAGGAATGGCCTCTCACTATTCTAAAAGCATCATTTCCAGATCTGGGGAAGTAACTGAATCTATTGGGATGTTTTGGAAAGATTTAGCAAGAGAGAAGTGATTTGAATGTTTGAGTTTAATGTTCTAAACAGCTGCAGTTGCAAATGCAGTATTTTTTGGTTGCTTTATCCTACCCATTCTGTTTGGAAAAGAAAAATAGAGTTTCTTTTGAAGACTTGTGAAGTATCATTTAGAATATCATTTCCACTTGATTTTTTAAAAAATATTACATAGCAAGATAATAAAATATTTCAATTTGTTTTGTAGAAAATATTTTAGGTGAATGTGAAATACGTTATTAATTCAGGCAGGAAAGTAAAAAACCCCCCCAAAATCTTTCAAATCTTTTCCTGATTTTTTTCATTTACAATCCAAGTTTATTTTTCATTTGCAAAATTTAAATATAACTACAGTTTGTTACTATGACTCAAACATAAGATCTTATGACAATTAAAGCACTTATGATGTTATGAACATATTTGCAAATAATTAACTCTACTTCTTTAGGAGCCTGAGAGCCCTTGTTCCTTGGGTTTTCTGTTGCCAGCAACCTGCAGTGTATGTTGAAATTTAGTGTCTTTTTTAAAATTATACTTGAACTCCAATATGATTTCTGTATATTCTCCACTTTGACCAATTTTCTTCTTCATCTAAACGTGTAGAAGGTCATTGGTCTCAGTTACTGACCTTTTTTTCTCAAAAAAAAAAGTGTTTCAATAAGAGTTTTCAAAAAAAAGAGCAAAATCTTTAATGTCCCAAATGACTTTTTTATTTTCCATCTGCTTCTAAAGATTTCAGCCCAAGCATGTAATTTTTGTTAATATTGATACGTGCATAAAATTCACATTCCCTCACTGGATAATGTGTTTACACAGATTTTGTTCTTATCTTATACACATTTAATTTTGCTTTTGTTTAAGTCATCCTGGAGAACATGAAATGTGTTTAAGTTCCATATATGATCTAAAAAGCAAAAGGCTAATTTTCTACTGAACTGTGACCTTAACAAACATGCCTTTTTGATACCGTGCATCAGTTAGACTTCTGTGGGTAAGCATACATTTTCTGCAACATAAATTAATTTAACATAATGGTTACAAATTTTCATAATAATTAACACATGATCATATTCCAGAGAATAGCACTAACATTAACTCATTCTGATTTTTAAACAAGGAGTCTATATTTAGCTGGTAATAAGATATTACAGTGCTTTTGTCAGTAGTGATAAGCTCATCTTAGCTGGGCAGTAAGCAGACTGTTAAATGGTTTACAAATAGCAGAAAAGCTACAAGTCCTGGCTGGTAAAAAGAGAAGAAAAGGATGATGGAAGCTTTAGCTTTCAATTCTCCATGGGCTCTGAGATATGATGCTAATTCAATATAGTACAAATTACTATTCAAATTCATTAGCATCAAACTAAGCAATATGCAATCACAGCCAAGTTCACAATTAGCATTAACGACATTCTCAAAGTGGGGAGAAAAAATCGAGGATTGAGTTTTACACTACAGACAAGATAATACGAGGAAATAATACCAGGGATTAGTGTCTAAGATGGGAATTTGTTTCCGGCATGTTTACAAGTCCCAGAGCATGAGGAACCTGAAGTTAACGCACAGCTGGGACATTTCTACCTGCAGATATTCACATCCAGCTTCTCCCAGTTTCAGCTGGTCCCCAGTAGATACAGTCTAAGTGGAACTGAGGACAAAACTGAGGTTCCTCTAAATTAACTTGGCCTTGTTTTATAGTCCAGCTCCTCACCACACCTTTGTCAGGAGCTTTTTGAAGAATGAAATGTTCAGGTTCTGGATATACCCGTATGTCTGCTCTGACTACAGGGAGAGTCTGACACAGTTTCTCCTAGACTAAACAGTGAAATTCAGATAGTTGCAGCTGGTGAAAAATATTCCTCTTTTGGAGTCAGCATTCATTAAAAATTTATTCATAGATTTTTGCGATGCAACAGATTATTGCAACCGTGTAGTTTAACTTCCTCCATTACAGGAAAAATGTTACTGTTCAAAAGGATAACACTGGGGCTGGAGCACCTCCTCTGTAAGGACAGGCTGAGAGAATTGGGGTTGGTACACCTGGAGAAGAGAAGGCTCCGGGGAGACCTTCTAGCAGCCAGTACTTAAAGGGCACCTACAGGAAAGATGGGGAGAGACACTTGATCAGGGAGTGTAGTGATGGGATGAGGGGTAACGATTTTAAACTGAAAGAGGGTAGATTTAGGTTAGGTATTGGGAAGATATTCTCTACTGTGAAAGTGGTGAGGCACTGGACCAAGTTGCCCAGAGAAGTTGTGGATGCCTCATTCCTGGAAGTGTCCAAGGCCAGGTTGGATGGGACTTTGAGCAACCTGGTCTGGTGGAAGGTGTCCCTGCCCATGGCAGGGGGGGTTGGGACTAGATGATCTTTGAGGTCCCTTCCAGCCCAAACCATTCTATGATTCTGTGGTTCTATGAAAATCAGCTTCATTAATATCAAAGTTGATGAGTTTTGAAACAATGGGCTGTGCAGTTCAGTCCTTGCTTGAAGACATTTAAGCAGTAAAGGTCTTATTATATTCCATGACAGATTATTTCAATGACTGATTGCCCTCCCTCTTACAACTGGGGGTTTCCATTCAACTTTATTTGCTTTTCACCTTCAGTTTCAAAGTATTTATTCTTTTATTCCTTTTAAGGGCCATTCTTTTTCTCTGGTCTGATTTTATCATCTTATGTCCTTTGGTGGCTCAGACCCTGAACCGGACTGTATAGACCAGAAATTGGCTCTGTCATGCCATATACTCAGATGGCATAAATTTCCCTTTCCCTGTTCCAAATTGCTGTGGTATTGGCTGGTGAGGTGATAGCTTAGGGAGTGAAGGTGGGCAGTTAGGAGTTCTGTGTGGGTAGAGATATACTGAAGAAGCACGGTCCTTTCTGTCAAAGCATTACATGGGAAATCAATTTTATATAATTACACACTTTGACCACAACGATTTGTATTTTAGTGACGTTAATTGCTTAGAACCTCTGCTTTTCAGTCTGCCAGCAACTATGCATAATTTACATACTTTTCCTTAGGTAAAGCCATTCATCTTTTCTGACCACTCCTAGCTAATTGGCTGGCGAAGCGTATGATTGCACGGAAAACGCAAAGAGCGCACGTTTGCTGA
The DNA here is from genome assembly GCA_035590195.1 of Aviceda cuculoides. Lineage (NCBI taxonomy): Eukaryota > Metazoa > Chordata > Aves > Accipitriformes > Accipitridae > Aviceda > Aviceda cuculoides. The sequence goes on along the minus strand of JAVJGG010000029.1, from coordinate 50,900,078 downwards.
CGACGCGTTGATCCAACTGGACAGAAGCCCTGCATGATCAGATGGTTAGTGTGGTGCTGGGATTGATCTAACATTCCTTAGACTTCCAGAGAGGATTTATTATCTTGGGCACGGCACCACGTAATGCACCTGTACGACACCTGGATAGGAAGTAGCTGTATTTGTAGGCGAAGATTCTTACAAGACTTTTGCAACGTGTGACAAGTTGCAATTCTTTTTACAGGATCAGTGAGAGACATTGCTGTGCAGATTAGTGTTTTGCCCCCCAAACAACCTGCCCTGAGAGTTGCAAAGCTCAAAACTGAGGAGGTTTCATCTTGTAACATGGACTGTTACTTGTGTCTAGCCCAATTTAGTGATTAGGTGGTTTGGAGACCCCAGCAGGTAGACAGAAATACAAAATCAGGGTTGACTGTTTGTGGCAGATGTGATAAAGCTTCTTATCAGGTGGAACATATTAATTCCCAGTAAAACCCAGAAGTGTACAAAAAGTAACTGATGGAGATAGAGGACTGGGGAAGAAAGCAAGAAAAGGTGCTGAGATAACAACTTCAAAGTACAGCACAAGGTCACAAGAAACAATACGAAAACCTGGATTTCTCTACTGCAATGCACAAATTCTGATCAAATGTCACTTAACCAAAGATTTGCATAGCTTCAGTAGATGTTCAATTAATTCAGTACTGTTGTTGGTATATTAAATTACTAACAATGTGGTACTGTATTTATGCTTTGCAGTATCATGACAAACCCAAATACTTTACTACTAACACAGCAAGTATTTCTTTGCCCTTCTCTTTGACAGACCATTGCTGAGCTCACTGAAGATATTCCCCTTATTGACTGGCATTACTGGTGAATTACAGCTGCCCTCAACTGCTGTGCGGGAGATGGCAAAACCTAAGCATGTCACCATGGGCTGGCTTATTGGAAAATTACTTTTACATGAATTAATGTAAGACTTTAGTCTGGAAGGAGAATCTTCTGAGAATATTATGCTTTTTAAAGAAATGCAAATCTTCCACTTCCATTGCTGAAGAGAGTAGAAATCTTTATAAAAAATTTAATAACATTTGATGTAAGTCCTGGATGCGATCAAGACACTGGCTATACATTTCCTACTCTGGCATATAACCTCTCTTTTATGGTGTCAAAATGTGATTTGCCTTTTCATTGTAAAAAAAAAAAACAACCAAAAAAAACCCCCAAAAAACACTGTGGCATGCAACTTGATGTGTGTGTGTGTCACACACCTTTTTCTTTTTTTTTTCCTTTTAATCATTATTAGATGGCTTAAATGATTTAAGAGATTAAAAGACAAGTAAAAAGAAGAATTCCTGTGTGAACAGCTATCTCAAATGTAGAATTACTATGGACATCTACAATCAACTACTAGGAAAACTATTAAGACTCATGTTATAGAACATTTGTTTCTGACAAATCCAAGCTAAAATGTAATTTTAATTTCATAATTTTGAAAATGCCAAACACTGATTTTTCTTTGAAGTGCTCCCACCTTCCCTGCTGTCTGAGAATTCATTGTTTTGGGAAAAGTTTCTTAGTTACAAGGCAGCTTTTTTATCTCCAGTACATCAAAACACTTGTGATGGCAAAACAAATAATTTATCCCAATGATTCAATCCATCTTCATGGCTTCTTGCTAAGAAGATGAACTGAGAAACCAATTTTTCAGATCTATTCACCCTCACCCACTTCCTTTAGTAAAATGCTCCCCTCTGTTTAGGCTGGACTGAATCACCCTCCAGGAATGTAATTTTTTATCTCAATATGCCTTGGACCTAGACAGCAGTTAAATATTCATAGAAAATCATAGAAATCCAATAGTAGAAATTTAGATTCATAGATGTAACTCTCTGGAGAAGAACTCAAAAGACCATCTCTTCCATATTTCTGACCTAAGGCAGGGTCAAACTTTATCTAAATCACTCTTGACATATGATTGACTATCTCATTCTTAAAACCTGCAGTGATGGCAGAAGATTTCATGCTCACAAAGCATGCATAGTGCAGTGGGTAACTACCCTTGATGGTCAAAAGTTTTTTTCCTGATGTCTAACCTAACAAGCATTCATCGAACCAAATAATTGCCTGTTGAAATGGCAACCAGAATTCCAGGTGCAATGACAATCTTTGCTATGCAGATAGAAGAGAAACTTGACTGAACCCACTATGTCCTGAGATGTGACCTGGATTTTCCGTTTTAAACTACACTTCCACTGCAGGACAATTTACTGAGGAGGAAGCAGGAAAAAGATGCATATATACTTTTATCTGTCTGAAATGTTTGCATATCTATTTTTCTTAGCTATTAAGCCACACAGCTATCAGTCTAGTGTTCCTATAGAAGCATGACAATATAGACTATATTCTTTGGACATCTTCCTGCTTTTCCATATTGAATTGGTGCTGTCACTAACACCAGCAGCACTTGAAAAGCAAAAAGCATCTCTCATTTGTACTTGGCACTGGCGAGACTGTACCTTGAATATTGTGTTCAGTTTTGGGCCCCTCACTACAAAGGGCATGGCTTAGGGGTGGACTTGGCAGTTTTAGGTTTACAGTTAGACTCAATGATCTTAAGGGTCTTTTCCAACCTAAATGATTCTATGAATCTATTTCTTTAGAAATTTCTCGCTGTGGACCTGTGGAGGTTACAATTCTAACAGCTTTACTTGAAGTGGGAATATTGCCAGTGCTAGGTAAAGACAGAAGAGATTTTGCATAGCCGAGCCTTGAAAACCTTCAAGGATGGATATTCCATGGCCTCCTCAGATGCCCTGATCCAGGACCACCATCCTTCCTGGCAAAGTAGTTTCTTTCTAATATCTATTGCGAACCTCACGACTTGTAATTTGGAGTTATGGTCCCTTGTTTTATCTTCTGTGACTAACAGGAGAGTTTGTCTCCATTGCTCTTTAACTGTTTTTCTGGTAGCTGAAGGCTACAATTAAGTCCCCCCTTTATGGCTTTCCTTCCATTTCTCCTTGTAAGACCTAAGCCCCAGGACTTTAACCATCCTAGTAGCCTTCTTTCTTGCCCTCTTCAGTTTTTTAACATCCTTCTTGACAGAGGAGTAAAAACTCAGATATTTATTCCATCTGTGACATCCCCAGTGCCAAGCAGAGGGGAACAAGGCTTTCCATCAACCCGCTGGTCCCATTCTTCTGTAGCCAAATATGCAATTTGTGTTACTTAGAATAAAAAGAGAGTGTTGGCTTATAGTCAGCCTCATGCTTACCAGGTCATTTTCAGCACAGATGCTACTCAGCCGGTGAGGTCCCAGGCTGTGCTGGTGTCTGGGTTATTATACAACTTTTCACTCTTTCCTGAACTCCATGAGGTTTCTGTTGACCTTCTTACAAGGTACCTCTGGATTAAAGTTCTTCATTACAGCAAGGCAGGCACTTATCCTAATTTATTTAGCATTATCTGTGAATTACCTGTGGGTTACATTCTGCATCATTACCCATAAAATTGATGCAGAAATTGAACAATAACCATAACCATCCCTTGGTTACTCTGCTTGTTACCTGCCAACACTGGCATATTAGGCTATTAGTTATTTCCTCTCATGCCCATTGGTCCATCCAACTTGCAACCTGTCTTACAGCCTTCCTTTCCATGTCATACTTCCCAGTGAGACTATTGGTGGAGGTGGCATTAGAAGCCTTAGGAAATCAAAGTATGTATAACCTCCATTCAGAGACTTATTTGCACATTTGCAGAAGGAAATTGGGATCTTCAAGAATGATCTGTCTTTGGTACATCCATTTTTCACTGCTCCTGGTTACCATTTTCTCCTTCCTGTGCTTGGACATGGATTCAAAGAGTATTTTCTTTATCATATTTCCAGTGATGGAATTAAGACAGACCAGCTTCTGGTTCCATAATTCCTCCATCTTCACTTCCTTAAAGATCGGTGTAATGTTAGCTTTTTTCCAGTGGTCAAGAACGTCTTCCAATTATAGCAATTTTCGACAAATTATAGACAATAACCTCACAATCACATTGACAACATTTCCAGTACTTTTGGGTCTATCCCATACAGCCCCATGGGTCCAGATGCATCCAGTTTCTGTGTGTAGTTTCCAAACTATTGCTCACCAATGGTAGCTCCTTCCCAAACTCCATCTAGCCTTTGGCCTTCTCATAGTGTACTTAAAATCCTGAACTCTGCTCTGATATTTCTGCTTTACCACCTGTCCTTGTTTTCGCTTCCATACTGTCTCTCCGTTTAGGGTCATTGAGAAGTGTCTTGCTCAGCCACAGGGTTCTTCTGCTGAAATTCCCAAATTTCCCACATAATGCTAGGAATTCCCTAAGCAAGTCATAATCTGCTCTCCCAAATCCACCCCTGGCTCTTCTGCTTGCCTTCCCAGCCTTCCACTACAACTCAGTCGTCCCATGTTCACTGCTGCAGCCGCGTTTGCCACCAGTTCTTCCCTGTTTGTGAGCAGCAGCTCAAAGACAGCATTGGCCCTGATTGTCCCCTCCGACATTTGCATTAATAAACTGACCAACACCATCCAGAAACTCCCTGCACTGTTCTCGCAATGCTACGCTGCCTTTCTATCAGATGGCTGGGTGGGTGAAAAAACCCCCGTTGAAGGCAGGGAGAAGCGTGCCAGCTTCTGAAACAAGGCACTTCCAGTTCAGGCGGCTGCCTGCGTTTCACAGCTGTTTTCTATAGAAATGAAAGTCTTTGTGCTTAAAGCATTCCAGTCTATGCTTACTTCAAGTGTCTCATCATATTTGAGATAGGCAAAATAACTAGAATATCAGTAGGATGATTCTTGCCTTCTGACTTTACCTCATTCGTCTTCTTACACTTTTCTTAAAGGAAAATATATAGCATTTCAGCATTACTCTTTACCCATAGGCAAAGAGACTGAATCAATGGGTGTGAGGAGGCCTACTCACACACACAATTCAATTTTTCCTCCTCCCCCTTTCTAATTTTTTCTTTTTAAGACTATGAATTTGCTTTCCTTAAATCTAACATACTTGTTTCACTGTTTTTTATTTACCTTTCAAGAACCTATATCCATCTGGTATTTAAACTAAGAAAGACAACAAAATGAGGAAAGTATTTGGAAACTTCACATATAGATGCAAACTTATATATGATATATATGCAAACTGCGCTGCATATATACCATGTTGTAACAACCGGTGTATCTCTTAACTTCACTGAAGATCTGATTTATTCTAGAAAAGATGGAAGAGGTTCCAAATCTTTGACTACTGCATTAAGTCCAAAGGAGCTCTTGTCTCACTACTGGAGGTATAACAATCCGAAGAGCAGTCAACAGTAAAATTATTTCATTACCATCTCAAGGAGCCATCTACCAAGGAGAAGAATCTTCAGTCTTCATACACCTGAGGTCAGAAGTTATGAAATAATTCCTTTTTGATTTCCAAAATGAAAGATAAGTAGCAATGAAACCACATTTGTTATCACAAAAATTATTAAAAAAAAATAATCACGATATGCTCTAATTACTACCCTTTTATCTGTCCTTACTTGCACTTTTGCTTGAGGCTTTTGGCAGATGAAATCAAGTGAATGGAGAAGTATATTTTAGCTAACAAGCTTCCTAGTCTAAAAATTCCTCTCGAGTGCATGATTCAAGCAAATTAGAAAACAGAGAGAGAGAAGGAGGAAAAGCAAATGGAGGATGATTGCCTTGCTAATTTAATACTTTTGGTACACAATTAGTACACATTAGACGAGTCGATAGGAGGCTGCCCTGCAGGTCAGGCTTTTGCAGAGCGATGTGCTTCGAAGGGCTCGTTGGACTGTGGGTAGGGTCTGCTCCCATGCTGGGGGAGCACTCCGCCCAGTTTGCACCTGACGGCTTGCCAGGGATTAGCTGTCAGGAAAGTGCCACTCGGAATTTCCTCTTTCTGTGATGGCTTCTATTATCTGGTAAACAACAGCTGAAGCGTGTTATTCTATAACCCTCTCTCACCCTCAAAATGATGTTCCAGGTTAGTGGGTTGGCAGGCTGGATGCTGAACAAAGCTTATTTGTTCTCTCTATTTTGGGTAGGTATGGAACAACAACAAAAAAAAAAAAAAAAAAAAAAAAATTGCACACCTCCAGCGTTTTGTGCATCTTTGCAGTAGAGTAGAAAAATTGATGAATGGCTGCTGGAAGCACGTCCTCACATCTTTCAGGCTAGAGACAGTAGTCTGGACAGTGAAATCCTGTGTGGAATTGAAAACAGCTGGTTGATGTGACTTGCTGCTGTGCTCAAAGTTCAACTGCTACTTAGATTTGGGGTCAGAAGAGAATGTGAGTGTTCCCTCCAGGCTAAATTGGTAGGCATGATTGTTTGTTTGCTTTTTTGTCTTCCTCTGCAGGCAAGGCATTGTCAGCTTTCAGTAATCACCTTGTTCTCTTGAATTGTCTATTTGATTAACAGAATTAACTTGTCACAGCAATTTATTCTTTAGCCTGAAGTTTGCTGCTTCTGCTTCAAGCCTGAAAAAGGGAACATGCAGAACGTCTTGTCTTTTCCCTATCTGATGTTCTAATAAAAGATTTTCCCTTACCCTACACGTTCGACTTTACTGTGATATGGTACTGCAGACCCCTAATATACTCGTATAGATGTCTTCATCTCAAATGGATTACGCTGCTAAAATTAGTTTAAATAAATTCTGCAGTGCAGAATTCTGCGTCTGAACAGTCAGCTTCAGTTCCTTTTACAGAGCCAGTGGATAGGAACAGACGCGGCACATCTGATCTATTTTAGATGTCTACTTTAGTCAGATACATCACATCCCAGAAATGCCTGTTTCTTTCTGTTGATTCCTTTAATTCTGGGGGAAAAAAAAAAACAAAAAACAAAAAAACAAAAAACCAAAAACCCTGGTTTTGTAGCTCAGAAGTACGCAATTGTATTTAAGCAGAAAAAAACCCCCATTCCTAACGACTTTACAAGTAGTTTTACCGTATTGACAACTTACTCTGTTGATTTTACATGTAAGGCAATAATAGCTTCAGACTTTCAGCAGCTGCTGGGTTGAAATACTCTGTAAAGCAGAGCATTCTGGAAAAAGTTAGAAGCTCCATGTTTTTCTTTCCAGGCTTTTGAACCATATTGAATCCTTTGTTTCCCCCAAACATATTGGTGTTTCATTAAATACAGTATCAGGGTGAAAGGGCTGATGTAGGAAAAGTAAATGGAAAGGCTTCTGATAATTTCTTTCTAATATCATGGAAACATCTGGACTTTGGGCACTAAAAGAAATATTGTCAGTAGCTAGACATCTTGAAAGTAACGTTTCTGGTGCTTGAAGGTGGATTTGGGGAACCAAAGTATTTAAATACGTGATATTAAAATAAGTGGTTGCTATGAGAGCTTAAATAATAATAATTAAAAAAAAAAAAAGAAAGAAAACTCACTTTATTGCAACAGCAAATATGCAGAGTGCAAAAATAATTGGGTAACACCTCTGTTTTAGAAGAAAACATTGACAATTATATGAAATTAATTACTTGGGGGTTCAGTTATCAGAAAATACTGATAGATTAATTTTCCATAAACCACTTTAGTAAATAGAAGACATCTTCAAAATGTAAACTGGGATTAATCTCATTATAAGAAAATCACCTAATTTAAGCACAAGTGTAGTGAAGAGAAGAATAACCATGACAGAGATCTGCCTGATTTTTAAATTTAGAATTAAAAGTATTCTCCTCTCTTGCTTTTTGTACATGCCAGATAGTTAGGATTTGTGATGTCATGGAACACTGACAATTAGTTCTAGAAGCACCTGGGAGCTAACATGCAGCCTACCCTATCAGTATCTCAATCTGCAAAGGAAAATAAAGAAATAAGTTAGTGCTCTAGAAGTTGATCCTTATATATTGTATTTCTCACAACTTTAAAGGAAAAAAAAACAACAACAGCAAAAAGAGCCCTTACAGTTTATCATCATAGGAACATTTTTTCCAGGTTCGAGGCATACTACCCACTTTTTGGTCTCCAACTGGAAGCACAGAGAAAAGCACGGTATGTAACATAACCTTATGTAACTGAACAAACCTAACTGGTTCCCAAATATCAGAGTCTAGAAGAAGTTACTTGTCTGCATGATGGATATAACTGCAGAAAACTCATCTTTGTTTTTTAAGTACATTATTCTCATTATTATTTCCTGGTCTGAAACTGTAATCCTGAAGGCATTTTCTTGGATAAGAAATTATCTTCAGTTGGAGATACTATCTGAAATTCTAGGCAAAAGATCTTAAATCAGAACAGAAACACTCTTCAGAATGACTGAATGCTGCACTTCCACAGTCAATGGGAAACATGAGAAACTCTTTCAGTGCCTTTTTGCTATGCTATCAAAGACACCAGCAAGATAATAATGCTGGTACCCAAATTGAAACGATGGATGGATTTCACACTCTTTCTGAAAATCAGACCTCTCTAAATTGTTTTATATCATACATTAAAAAAAAAAAAAAAAGTCAGAAGCACAACAGATCAGCAGTCCTTTGAAAATCCTCAGTATGACCTTCAGACACCCCATTGATAGGTTCCTATTTTTGGCAAAGAGGCATTCTGTCTCTACAATAAGCTTTGTTTAAACGCTTTACAAATTACTCAGTATATTTTGAGGGTATCATAATTACCTGAAAGTTATACTAGACAGTGCAACTGAAATGATAGGATTAAACTTGCCCATTTCCAAAGTGAGATTTGAAACACACACTTAAATGAGTGCAGTAACGGTTTGGAAAAAGCAATGAAAAAAGCAAATAGATAAAAATAATATAAGAAATCCACAAAAGTGTTCCAGAAATTACCACAAAAATTCGTTGACATCAAAAAATTGCATGGAACCAAAACACTCTGATAAACTCATTAAGTACCAACCCACCAGTTCTGAACCATCAACAGCTAATGCCCTAAGTTGTAGGCCGTTGGGAGATTGTTCTGGGAGTTATCACCACACATTTCTGCTGTCCTCACAGTTTTTATGGGTACGTATTATTGACCACTGGCAGCAACAGAAAAAGTGTCTAGGCAGACCTCTGCTCTAACTTGCTAGAGATGTTTTTACCTTCAAGAATGAAGTCTCATGGTTAGGGCACAGTGATGAGCAGACAGGAATTGAGTTCCTTTCTCTGCTAGAGACTCCGCGTGAGATTCAATCTGTCTGTGCATGCCTGTGGTGTCTAAGTCCACGGTGATTTAAGGTTCGATGCAATAGCTCACCTGTATGTGTCTAAAACCATTACAGAGTACCTGAGACTTCAACATGAGTCTGGCAGATATGGCAAAGGAACTGCAGTGAATGAATGTCCAGTTTGAGCTGGGCCAGAGGCCGGGTAAGATATCCCAAAGGATATCACACGTCGCTAGGTAGTCATGTGTTGGAATTAAGGCATTAGTAAAAACAGTCAATAAAGACTAAAGAAAATTGCATTTACCATTAAATAAGTACCTGGTGGTTCGTCAGCTGAATTAGTCTTTAGATTACATTGACTGTACTGACCAGATCTCCATCTGCTGTTGGACACCTCACGTGGATGGAGGTAACTTCACATATAAACCTACATTCAGATGTCTTAAAGTGGAATTGTATCCCACCGTAGGGCCTCAATTCCCTTCCTAATCGCAGGTGTCTAGTGCTATTCTAGACAGCGGGCTGTCCGCGATGTCTCCGTAGGGCTGGTAAACACAACAGCAGACCCACAAGAGAGCCGCTTCTGACTGGGGCAGTGGCCGGAGGTGGGGTGGGACACCTTAGCATGCTTCAAAGAGCACCGGGTTAGCTGGGAGTCTTCTGGCTCTTGGAAATGCTCGTCCTGTCCTTTTTCTACCTTGGTCTTTTTAGATTATTGGCCTTTATGGGAAAGGATTTTCTGTTATTTTGCGTTAGATCACAGTATCGAACACAATGAAGCTTCCTTTCTTGGGTGGATCTGTGTGTCCTAACGTAATAGAAATTTTAAACAACTTTGAGTGAATCAGACAGTGCAAGGGTTCTGAAACAGAAGGTAACTGCAATTCTTAGTCAATGTGTAATAAAAATATATTTTATAATATTTTATTATTATAATTGTTAAATGATTATAAATCATTATAATGATGAGTAATTGGGATAGAAGGAAGAGGGTGAGCTCTCCAAATTCTGATCAATAAGAACAGACTTAGAAAGAAGGTGAGAAAGGAAACCTTCAATATTACTGATTTTCACCACTGCCTAGGGAAATGTGCATGGCTTAAAATGGGGACCTTCAAGGTATGGGTATTTCCAAGCCTACATAGTCTCTGAAAGGAGGATGCTATGAGGACATCTTCTTGCTGTAACAAAACTTTAACCTCAGAGGATCTTTTTGATCTTTAGCTTGGGAGGAAAGACTTCCAACTAATTTATGATGACATTAGAGGATAACAACAGGCACAGTAATGAATTCTCTTTAGCCTTTGGGCTGTAGCTGTGTTTTACTGTCTCCGGGAAAAAAAAAAGTGGATGCATGGAAATATTCAATATTTGTATTTTAATTGCCCCTGAGGATGCTAACTGTTTTGTAAAGAATGCAACATCTAATGCTATGAGAAAAAAAAAGAGTGATGTTTCTAAGCTAAGTTCTTATAAGAGGTGAAGTCCAAGAGCAGCAACGATGTTCCTATACACTGAAGACAATGGCACTAATTTGATTTATTACCATTTAGCTTGAGCATTCAGGAGAAACACATAGGAAATGTTGGTGAGTCCTGAACAGGACAAGTGGGAATGAAGGGTAGGATATAAAGGATGGGACAGAGCCTCTTTTCATGTGGAGGAACCTTATGGCTTGCAGGAATTTTACAGGGTTTCTTGGCTAAATTAAATAACTCTACACAAATGAAAGGGTTTGAAAGGGAATCTGACATGATAAGACTCTTTTTGGACTGGAAAGATGACCTATATCCTTCGTGTCCCCTATAATGCAAGTAGTAGGTGTTAACAAAGGAACAGGGCTGCACTGTCTTTAAACCTATTTTCTAGTTGGGTTTGAAAGGTTTGCTTTTGACCTTTCTTCAGGGCATCATATATATCCTAAAGGATGATTACGTGTTAAAAGATAGCCATTTGTTTAAATGGAACTTTTATGATTTAACGCACTAATGGTGTAATACCCCATATTCTTCCCTGCCATTAAGTATATGATAATATAGTTAAAGTATTTTCATACAGTAATAAGCACTGGGAAGAAGCTAAAAAGGGTGTGGAAGAGAACAGATTCCACTTTTCAGTTTGCTTCCTCTGGCCCCAATAGCAAGCTTGTCTAAGAACTTCACTTCAGACAGAGATAAAAATCTTCCTGTTTAACCAGTTTTTATTTCTTTTAATAGAGATGGAATGCATTAGTGGAGATGGAATGGATTTTCCCTTTCCCTTAATAGAGTGGAACGGATTATCCTAGTCTGTAGGCCAGACCAGGCTCCAAATCACAACAAAGTAGAGATTGACATTTTCCTTACCCTTCCTGTAATTTAGGAAAAGTTTGAAGTGCAATTGGGGTCTTGGCTAGTCAAGCTGCCTTGCTGATATGTTAGCAGTTCATAAGGAGAGACTTTAGGGTCCAAGGTAATCTCATTGAGCCATACAAACCAGCCTGTGGCATTTCACAAAGTTCTCTCCAACTTGCCAATTCCATTAGTATGTGTCTCCAGCTAAACGAGTTGCTGTTGTGGGAAATCCTTCCGTAGCCATAATATAATTCCCCTGGTCCCCAAGCCACAGCAAAGTGGTCTTTGGGTGTTGAGAGTGTGCAATAAAAATCACTCTGTGTTTTTAAAGATTCTGAGACTAGATCATGTTATTTCAACATAACATGTATTTCTTGCTGTCTCCGAGTCACAAAGCTCCAAAGCCCTTAAACTAGATTTTGATCTGAATCTCACTAAACCTCCATCTTCCAATACATTGCCCAAACAACTGGACTACAAGGCAGTTTATTTCCACTGCAGAGCAAAAACCGCTACGGGTTAATATAATCATGCAAATATGAGACCTATGTAGAATTAAAGAGGAGGGAAAGAAAAAACTAAGTGCTGCAAACTTGAAAATAACCTGTTCAAATAATTGGCCCCAAAATTGTAATATCACAAAAATAGTTTGATAAGTATTTCTGTAGTGAAATGTGGACAGTTATGTGGAATAGTTATAAAGGAGTATTAATGTACCTGAGTGAATGCGTCGGTGCACATGTGTACAGTTTTATGCTTGAATAAACATATATTCAATTTGGGACCACTAAGGTGCACTCACTCCGAATGTAAAACAGGACAAGTTGTCCACCTCCCTGCAAGTCCACAGGAACACCTCAGGAAAAAAACTTCCCATCCCAAATGCTATATTTCGAGTGAGTCTGTGATCCTTTGAAGGCTCATTTTTGATACTGCTCATGAGAAATATGAGCTGACCCACTAGAACATAGTAACTTGCTGTACATATGGGTCAATGGAATTACTTCGAAGGCTGAAGAGACACAACTGGATGTCACAGTGATCCATGGCACAGGGGGAAAGTTCCCTGTAAGGGCTAACCAGCATGGAAACTTTCTCCCCCTTGCAGAAACTGCTGACATTTGGTTATTATTTAGCAGACAAGGCAAGGGATGGAAGATAACACAAAGGGCAAGTGAAAAGAAAAAACAAAGTACAGAAAAAGATCTGAAAGAAATGCCATGTTCTCTTTGCTAGGTTACGTGATTAAGGGCTAATCTCTCTGAACACGAAGACCAGGGGAGGCTGAGGAATCCGTGTAACCTAATCAGTGAATCTTCTCCCGGTGGATGAGTCAGCCAAAGAAATACTTTCTCAGGAATTCCCTGCAGACTTGAGGGGTTATTGCCTGAAGGGGGTTAGGATTTATTATGGGATGCAGAGGCAGAAAGAATTTTGAAGTTATTTAAATGTTATTACAGGAGGTTTTAAGGAGGTTGCAGGGATGTGTAGGACTGCTGATGGGATGTTTAGCAGAAAGCCCAAAGGCAGGGGAAGGGAGGGATCAGGATGGGTCAGGAAGGAAAATAGAGTGGCCAAAGAGAGGGAAAAAGGCTATGGGTAAACAGACTGCTGGTCAGTACGTTTGTCTGGGTGAGCCCCTCACTTGGTCACCATAATCTATCCTACCTTCTAAATCGTATTTCTACCTTCTGTGCTAGTGAACTCACTATTTATAAGCCAGTACGTAAACGTGATGAGCTGCAAGCCAGGCTAGATGTGAGCAGGATAGGAGGTCTGGTGCCAGCTGCTAGACTGGGGCCACCAGCCTCAGGAGCTTGAGAGTCCCGGTACAAGCCTCAGGGAAGGACTGGGACCTAGGGGCCAGCTCTTGGATAAACTAAGTCCGGCTGCTGGAGAAATCTATACTGTGTGCGGATATTTCTGTAGCAACTTCAGTCCTGGTCAGCCGGGGTTGTCTGTGCTGTTAGTGTTTATGTGAGTGCTGTGTGTGGTTTTGGGGTGCTGGTGAAGGTACTGCGCTCTGCCTGTGTTCATCTTTGCGGCTGGTCGTGTGTGATTTTTGTACCTATGTTTGTGTGTGCACTTATTGGGAACACGTGTTCAACGTTAGACCTAGGGGGACAGAGCCATAGCGGCTTCACCGCTGGCAGAGAAGGAACCTACTGAGTCCTGAATCCCACTTAATTTGGCTGCCTTTGACACGTACAGCTCCACAAAGTACAGGAGACAAGATGGATCCCCAGATGATTAACCCAAGGTACACAATATTTCACGTGTATGACAACCTCGTGATTTACTTACTTACTGGCTGCTGTGACGTGACCTTACCTGGTCACAAGCTGAAGATGCTCCTTGCGTTTTGCTGGAGGACAGAACTCAGCAAGGTCAAAGGCCAAATCTTCCACAGGGGGACTATGCTGCAGGAATTGTGCCATTTACCCCGTGGATACAAGGCACTACCCCAATAACTTGGCACTGCGTTCGTGGTCGTAATGGCGTGGTACAAACTTTCCCCATCTTCCCAAGTACAAAAGCAGCCTGCATTTTTCAGACCAGCATTTATAGGTGCTTTACATCATCCTTTGTCTATTATCCACTTTTTGCTTTATTGTCCCCCCTGTTTTATTACTGTATCTTTGATGTTGTATGAAATCAATTTTGCAAGGCTTCAAAAGGCAGTTAAAAGGTGAAACATAATTGATATTTCCCCCCCTCTATAAAGGCAAGTAACTGGACAATACACTTCCATAGCCATGATCATTACATGCTGGGAGTGTTAATGCCATTCCTTTGCCTACGTTTAATATGATTATCTAATTGCTTTTCAGTCACATTTGGTAATAAAAGTCAGTCTAAATATTTTTAATAAAATTTCCATCCTGCTGGTTGACCTTTCCGTTGACTTTCAGAAGCTCTTGCCCCACAATAAAGGAACCTGGCAGAAATACAGATGGCTTGTTTTGCTTTTGACATTGGTTTTTATTGGACATGGAAAAGAGCTCTTACGAAAAGAGCTTTGCCCCCTCTACCTTCCCCTGTAAAGGACTACACCTTGTAGGTTTTTTTCTGCAGAAACACTTCCAGAATAATTTTTTTTTTTGCTAAAGTTGCATGTTTTGATTTTAACATGCCTAATCTTGGTTGTCAGCAATTTTGCAGAGTCATATTGAGGCTGAATTTGCTTTCACCTAACACTACTATCTAAAAGCTGAATACTTAATCTGAGCCAGTTGTCTAAACTTCCTGTATATTTATTAGAGACATCTCAGCTCTGCCTCAGAATAGGATGAAACACCTTCTGGTGCTGAATCTGTCAGTCCAGGAGCTACAGAGAGAGCCTAGCTCACTAACTTAGACTAGGCACATTACTCTTAGTCAGATACAATAAATGAAAAAAAAAAAAAAATCCATTTCCTGACACACAGCCCTTACAGTAACTGCTGCAGCTTACCCAAGTTCATTCAAAGCAATTTCAGTGCCCTGCAAGGAGGTGGGGGTGCAGGCATTTTGCATTTGGGAACCCATAATGTGAACAGAAGCATTAGAGCACATGAAAGACAGGGTCTGTGTGATGTGGTGCCTACAGGGAGAGACAGACCGGGCTTGGCTCGTCCCTTCCAATTCTACAGCCCCAAGTAACGATTAAGTTGTGTAAGCGTTTGATGAGGCATACAAATGGAGTTCGTGGCCTCAGTTGAGATTTGAGTGTCTGACTGGCCAACCAAAAGCCAACATCCAAAGATGGAAGCTGACGGACACAGTGAAAGCTGACTTGGTATCTCTTTCCTGCGCCAAAAATACACTTCCAGAGGAATAATTATAGAAATCTGACTTTGTTCTTTCTCTTATGCAGATAAAGGGAAGGCTTAATCACTAAGGGTCTACACAAGCCTGCATTCCAGTCCCCACTAAAAATCTCTTTACAATCTCTCTGTGTTTTAAAGTAATAACACTTTTAAAGTTCACCTGACTAAACAACATGCTGGGTAGCTATTCAGTGTCTGTTTAGGGCTGATTGCAACAGCAGGATGTGCACTACATTATAAGACAGCAGTTTTACAGTACTCCAAGTTGCTGTCATTTTGACCAGGACATCAGGTTCTAGATGGTGTTTGCACAAGTAAATTAAAGTGTGATCTAGCTGACTTTTTCACATGACTGATGGACACCTTCTGTTAGCTTCATGTGAGCATGTAGCATTCAGAAGAAGTTATTTTTATGCTAATAGAAAGTTATTTTATCTTTCTTTGAGGGCAGTGCTTGCAGAGCAACAGGTGTGCAAGATGATGAATTTTTTTTCCTCTGGGTAGAATATCCAAAAGTTTCAATCAGTCTCTAATGGAAGGGACTTTTTTCTTCAGGAAGCTGAAGAGGCAAAACATGCAGCTGCATTGCAATATCTCTGTTTGGAGGGGATATGTAGGTCATTCAGTTGTCTGAAGCTTTTGAAGCCACATCAGTTTCAGCAGTGATGGGGCACTGCACTTTGTAGACTCTAAATATAACCTTGTACCTCAACATCCTTTGAAGACAATGGAGAGGAAAAGGCATGTGAGAATGTGATTCCTTCGACCCATTTAGACATCTGCATGAAGATAAAATGAACCTGCCCTCAAAGGACCTAATTCTTTCCACCAGCTATAACAGAAACCTAAACAAAGTTTAGATTTTTTTATCACCAGGTGAACCATAAATAACCACGAGAGAAATGCATCTTCCCACTGTGTCTTCACATACACAGGTTTCTACTGGGCCTTTCAGTGAATTTGGTATTGGAAATGGGCTGAGCCACAAGCCTTGGATGCAAACTTCCACGTATTTAGGTTGCACTAGGGCTTTGGGGGCTAGAATAATCCCTGCTCACTTCATATTAATCGGGAAGAAAATGATTGAGTTTCAGGCTCTAAACAGCCACAGACATACCATAGGGCAGGGGATACAAAAGCTGAAGGCCTGGATGACTGCTCATTCTCACAGCTTATTGGCCTTAACTAAATGCCAAGCAGATTTGCTTTAAGATTTTGAAATCTTGCATCTTTGTCTTGAGTGGGATGCTTTCTAGTAATGTACGCTCTGGGGCAAGGCGATTCACAGTGTTATTGCTGTTTGCTGAAAACATGCATTTTTACTCAGATCTCATAATTGAAATTCAAGCTGCACATGATGCAATTTGACATTAATTTCAGTTATTTGTGTCTGAGGTTTGCCCCATCCAACAAGAGCCGACAGTAAAGAAGAGCACTGGAAATGGAAATACACAGTGCTATTAGATGCAAGGCTTGATTTGTAAATCACTTAGATAGCAATAAAACTAGGGATGAAAATAAAAGTGGCAAAGCTCAGCTTTCTAAATGCTAAATAATTCAAGGGGAAAGGGTGAGGGGAAAAAAGTACAGAGCAAGAGCTTCGTGTATGAAAACAATGGCATCTGAGCAAATCAGAAATTTCAAGCTCTGACTAAATGTAATTTCAGTTCAATTAAAGCATAACATCAAGATTGTAGGCTGCTAAAACCCAGGATGAAGCATGTCATTGGTGTGTGCAGTTCTGAATGATTTACAGCAAACTCTGAATCTAGGAAAGATATTCCCTGAAATGGTGCCACGGGGCTCTTTACTAAGCAGACAGCTATTTTACAAAACTGGGCTGTAGGGAGTCAGAGCCAGCAAAAATCAAGATTAAAATGATTTTTTAATTTTTTTTTTATTATTACTATTATTATGTTTGGGAAGTTAACAGTGAAAGTAAGTTAGCCAGAGGAACAGATTCCTGATGAAAGGGAATATTTTTGTCACCTGAACTTTACAAATTTGGAGTTGAGGGGTTTGGTGGTGTTACTTTCTTTTTGTTCTAAAGATAGACTGTAGTCCAATTACAGGCTTCTGATTTTAGCACAAGAAGTGCTGAATGAAATTTTGTGGTTTTCTCTAGCAGGATGCTATTTCAATACAGGGTGGGGAGGAGAAAGGATGGTGGGCAACAAACAAAATGTAGACAAGACGTGACCAAGTAGATGTTATCATCTGCTCCCCCGCCCTTTTCCCAGGAGACATTGAAACAAGTGTTTAAGCTGCCCTAATAGCAAAACATTTCCTCTAGTGCTCACAAACAGTCCCATACAAAGCTGAGGAGTGTCATTACCACAAGATCTTAATGAAATAAAGGCTTGGGAATGGAGGTAAAAGATATACAAGTTACCCAAGAGCGATCCTGTCCCTGCTATTATGGCCCATCCTGGAGGGCTCTGAAACTTGGCCTGATTTTTAACCACTGTTAATAATAGTTTCATTTGAATTGCAAATTTAATAACTTGTGCTGCATTGGAGCCCATCTAACCTCTGAATGCCACAGAATTATGCTATGGCATACAAGGGACAAGTAAGGCACTGGCCGTGGAGCAACACCTATGATATGAGAAGGACAGAGAAAGGAAATACATTTGGATGGCATCTTGATAACTCCTTCAGCTACGTGACGGTTCTTGTCGCCAGTAGGGTATAGATGATCCGCACAAGATTGCTGAGATTACTTAGGAAAGTAGCTCCAAAGACTACTAGTCCCACAGATGAAGCTGGACACATTATGGCATGTTTTGAATGGGGTCTCTCTTGTACCTGCCATCAGCAAGCCTTCTGGGCACTTCTATTTTAAGTAGACAGTGAAAAATAATACTTATCATTTGTTCTACAGTAACAAATAAAATCTGCAAAAGAAAACAAAATCTTGTTGTTCTCCCAACTTCTGGAAGTGAAGCATGAGCACAGTGACTTCTTGAGTCCTCTAGTGTGATCACTGAACAAATACGGTACACACAAATATGAAGGGATGGGTAGTCTTCTAAGTAGCTTAGAAGGGTAGTCATCATTTTTTCCATTTCGACAGCTACATCTGATGTAGTCCTCTGAACTCCTCTACAATAAATGGAGAAAAATAAGACCTATCAAGTGTGACTCATCTCATCCTAAAACAGACATATAACTCACAAGACTTGTATCCTAAAGTCCCATTCTTTCTGCTTTGTCTATGAGATGATTCAGCTCCCATGGAAACATCAATGCACTAGAAACAGAAAGTGAAGAAAGATGTGTTTTCAAAATTGTAGTAAACAGAGAAAACTAAAGACAGGAGAAAGAGAAAGATCCAACCACTGAAACATCAAGCATTTGCCCTGGGTCTCAAAAGAGAAATATATCTTCACCCCAGTTTTTACGATGGAAAGACTTGAGTACGATGTCCCGCTCCAGGTATGTTGTGCAATTATACAGGAAAGCCTCAGAAACACTGAGAAATGAAAGACCAAGTGAAATTCAGAACTACTGTTTTCAAGCTGGATTTTACCTTGAAGGCTGCTGCTTCTATCTGAGATCTGAAGAAAAGGGGCTCAAAAGCACCTGTGGGTTTTTTCAACGATATCATAGAAGATACTTCCTATTTCTACTGACCTTGCCTCACCTCTCTTCACAGCTACAAGACCAGCATTGCACCTGAGGTAGGAAATGTCAGAACAGTCATTTTTCCTTGCAATATCTTTGCCCCCTTTCCTCTTCAGAAATAATGATGGCTGAAGGTGAATATTCTGATAAAAAAATTTCGGGAAGGTGACAATTCTGCTCTGAACGATTCTATGTTGTGAAACATGAAAACGTTTGCTTCAGACTGCTTTGAATAAGCTCATTATATTTAAGGGCACAGCCAAACCCAAAATCATGCTTGCACTGGAAAAAAAAAAATTGCTTTAAATGCTTGTGTTTTTTCATCATTTAATGGCTCACACCTGAGCACCCCAAACATTTCTCTGGTAAAAACCCAGAAGAAACAAGAGGAAAGGTTCGCTTCTTCTTTACGCGTTTCTCAATTGTTTTCTTTGTCCATTTCATAGTCTGTAAACAGCTTGGGAGGTTATAATTTCCAGACAGCTCCAGGGAAATTAGCCACATAAGCCCTTCTTCGTTCAGAAAGGTTAATTCACTCACATTCCTGTTCCAGCCAAAAACTCCTTTCCCAAAGTCATTACAGATCTGCTGTGTTCAGTATTTGGTCGAGCACTGATCTGACACCTAAGAACACAACAGATTTTGTAGAAACATACCCAAGATCTGTGGATAACTGTCTTATGTTTTCCTCAGACCAAGAAATTTCTTTCCAGAGATGATAAACAGACATTGAAGCTATTTTTCATTTATTTACTTAGGTAATTACTTATTTTTTATGTATGTTCATCTCTGTTTATGTTCAGATTCTTAAAGTTACTGTATTGGTATAGGCTGATGCCAGATAGTACTTATTGGCTGAATCTTACAGGAATTCTCTCTGAAGTGGCTGAGCTATTTACCAAGTTGTTTCTGGCATTCAGTAGTTTGTCATTGTAAGGATGCTCTTCCATACAAAATTATTGGCAAGCACTTATTTTCCTGTATTTATTTTTTTATTTTACCTAATCCTTGGGAAAAAAAAAGTATTTATGGGTTAGATATTTAGTTTTAAAAACCTCTGCAACTTAAATAAATTTCAGAATATTAACTCTAAGCATTACTCATCTACTTGTGCATTGAGTAAACATAGTAATACCTGGGTACAAAGCAGGGCTTTCAAAACATCAACAAAATTATAATGTCTTTTTTATTAAAAAAAAGAAAAAAGTTGAAATAATATGCATTTCCAGTTTCTCCTAGCAACACACATCTGCCAAACAGTACAACCAGCATATAATATCTTCAACTGTTTCACTATAAAATGTAGTAGCCTTCAGAGCAGGGGAGGATATATCTCACTGACTGATAGAATCAGAATGCCTGGAGTCATTTATTGTCTGAAACACACACACATCTTCCGAGCCAGTTAAAATATGTAAACTTCAGTGAAGAAAACAGCAACACTAAATAAAACTTCTCAGCTCTGCCAAGGTCAATAGCACCAAAAAAAAGGCCCCTGGAGCTCAGGAAAGAGAGCAGACAGAGTTATATTATATCATATTCTCCCACACTGACAACTACCTTACACTGTGGATGATAGACATAAATTGGAGCTATTTGTTGAGCAAGTCTGCTTCTGAGCCTGAATAAAGGAAGGGACAAGTTGATTTCTGGAAGTAGTAGTTTTGGTCTGTCTATTTTTGAGGGAACAAATAAAACAAAGTGAATCCATTTCTTATATCAGTTTAGAAAACATTCAGATGACCTTGGTAAAAATGGAGAAAATAAAGAAATGACTCAAGGGAAGAAATGGACAACTAAAGAACCAATACATGTAGAAAAATGAAGAATCCAGCTGGCTCCGCAAGGAATTTATTATCTTGAGATACTAAGAATAACAAATTCTGGAGCATCCACCAGGTTGTTTCAGATGTTGTTTATGAATAAGGACAGTTTTGTGCTTTGGTTTTTGACCTTCCAAAACCTCACTAAGATATAGGAGCAATACCTTTTCAGGCAACTGTGAGCTGCCAAATTTTCCTAAATTGCTTTGACCAAATTGTGCCACAGAACTGTAAGTCTCCATCAACATTATTTATACATTAATACCAAGGTAACTAGGCGGTCATGACTCACCAGTTTGTTTTAGCTATCAATGTGCAGTCGTTTTCATACACTAGTGAGCACCTTATGCTGAATAAGTTCTAAAAATCATGGATGAAGAAGTCAACCAGAAATTAGAGGAATCATTTAATCTTGAGAGAGAGAGAGAGAGAGAGAGAGAGAGAGAGAGAGAGAGAAGGGTAGTTTGAAGGGTTCAAGTTTCCTAAAACAGGTGAAGAAAACAGAGCTAATGAATTTGTTTGTTAACTGAAAGGAAAATAAATGATTGACAGCATCAAATATCTGGAACAGCTAGAATAGGAATTAATGAAATCACTCACACCAGGACTGATTAGACATCGCTTCTCTGTTTCTCTGTCTAATTACTGCATGGGCATTAAATTTCTCCTTTATAATGTCAATTTGTTGTCTTGACAAGGGAGAAAAATTGCTTAAAATGTGTAAAAGCTACCAGCAGACTGATGGTTATTACTTTGCTCCAATATGATTTGAAAACATTAATCTGATGGGAGATAAGTGTAGATGTTTCATGACTAAAAGGGATATATGTCCATTGTCTACCACTACGGTCTGCAGAGTTGAGGGAGTAGCAAA
This sequence comes from Aviceda cuculoides, assembly GCA_035590195.1. Classification (NCBI taxonomy): domain Eukaryota; kingdom Metazoa; phylum Chordata; class Aves; order Accipitriformes; family Accipitridae; genus Aviceda; species Aviceda cuculoides. Next base: position 50,878,444 of record JAVJGG010000029.1, on the reverse strand, counting down.
TAACTAACACAAAGTTAAAAGAGAGGAAAGAAATTAACACAGTGCTAATGACCAACAGAAACTCATGAAAAAGCATGGGACCTCTCTCTCACATTCTCTCCTTTACCACTAAAAAGCTCTTTTAATTTATTTTCATTTGCATTATTGCAAAATCAACCAGATGCAATACGAATGTTCTTTTCTTCTTCTTTCCTCTCTTTTCCCCTAAATCTTCCCCCTAAATTTCTCTCTTCCTGCAAGACATAGCACGTTCAAAGCAGAAGGCATGGCTAGGTGGCCTGATTCAATACAGTATTTCCACTGGGCAATCCCAGTTTGCATAAAATTATTAAGGAAACAGGGATGAGAAATGGACTGGCACCATCATGGAACTGGCAGGCTGGAATAAATTAGTTCACTGATCAGCAGCGAACAAGCAGAGAACATGTGGTCTTTAAAAAAAGACTGAGAGCCAGGGGGAAAAAAGCAATGTCACGTTTTAGATGTCTTTAAGGATTTTCCAGGACATCATATAAATTTTTTTTGATGAATGGATTATTTACTGACGATCTAAAGCATGTAAGACATGATTCCATTTATGTAGCATTGCATCACCTTGCGATTTTTAACTTAGTTATCTTCACAGCATCTTTCTGTTCCTGGATAATACTATTATTTTTATTCTATTAATGAAGATTTAATCTCTGAAAGACTAATAGATAGGTACATGGTACATAAAGGGATCTGGGAGATTACCTGCTCCAAACTGCCATTTTACATACCTGAAAGTGGAATTAAGAGTCTCATCAGTTATGATTTGCCACTGAGTCACCCTGAAAGCTTTCAAAGCTTTCAAACCCATGAGGAGCCAGACACCCCTTTTCTCCATTAAGAGGTGTACTGGGCAGGAAGTCTGCATCTGAGCTGGTTGCCCAAATTGGTTTTGTAATGAATGGAGAAGCACATCTAGACTGTGATTTATTTGATTTACTTCAAACTTTTTATGATGAAGAGTCCTGTCTAGAATTGCTTAATGATAGTAGTCCTTTTGTTACCCAGAGACTCAATACAACAGGCTCATCCAAGATGTCTGAAGTTAAGCAAAAGGAACAGGTTTCACCCAGGTTTCAGGTTTCTCCACAGACACCCTGGGGGTCTGCAATGTCTGTGCAGGTCCAGAATTACCTGAATGCTGTAAGCATTTAATTTCCATTAGTCCTCTCAAGACTAACAGGTCCTTTCCATCTGTAGTTTTTAGATCCCAGCATCTGAGCACTCTTCAGATTTAAAAATTTAGGGCACATTACGCAAAATAGCACTGAAAGAGGAGCTGGTATTTTTTCTCTGCCTTTATTTAATGTTTCAGCAATTATTCCCTCAAGTCAGGAGAGACCTGGGCTCCGGTCCCTCTGCCATGCATAGTCATCAGGCAAGTTAACAGTTTCAAGGATTTTTTTCCAGCTCTGCTGAGATTAGATCTAGTCCTTTAATAGTCCTTTAATAATCTGCTCAGGCTAGCTCCACCATGATAGATTTTTTGCCTAACAAATGGACAAATGGCATTTGGATGTTAGATTGGAAGACAGGCTATCACTGGAAAAGCCCAATCACTAATTTTGAAAAAGGAAATTGATCCTGGTAATGAAAACTGATCCTGGTGATTTGTCTCTGAAGCAAAGTCTTGCTGATTTCCTCTCTCCTCTCTATTTGCATATTAGCACTCCTTTGGAAGTGGAAGTACCTTTTTCTTTTTTATATTAATAGAGGTCACATAATGAATTCTTTGCAGGAACCCACCTGGTGTAAAAAAAAAAAAAAAAGAGTGTAGCAGATATGAACCTAACACACATGAGAATGTCCTGAAACATTTGAATCCAGTCTTATGCTGTGGGTAACAACATGTTTTAAGACTCTTTTCAGTTGAGATTTTCAACTACAATTTATAATATTTGCAACAATTATATTTTATGACCCAGAAACAGGGTATAGAGAAGCACCTGTCAGTTATAGAAACAATTAGGAAAGTGTAGACTGTATAGGTATACTGTACAGTGGGAAGGCCCCAGTTCTCAAAAAAACCATGCAGAAATCCAGATTGCATGGGAACAAATTGGAAGAACATAAGCTACTTAAACTCAGAAGGCAGGTAAGAGAAGTACTAGGAAGCACTCAGTGGTCCCAATGTTCTTACTTAACCCAGGGAAGGTTGTTTCCTTTGGAGACTCATTTTGCTTCTGGTGAATCCTCACTGGAAAGCGAAAAGGAGCAGCAGGAATTGCAATATAGACTATCTGCTTTCACAGTACTTTAACTGCAATATCCGAGATTTCCCACGTCAAGATCAGTGGAGGTTTTGCCAACAACTTCCATGAAACTACACACAGGCTCTGTCACAAGATGAAACCCTGTTTTGGCACTACATTTAGGTACTTCTTGAATATAACTCCCAATAAGGAAATAATGAATTGGAAGAGTGTCGTATAATTACGTGGGCAACGTGAAACCCAGGCGAATAACAGTGTATGTGTTCTTGGACAATTTGTACATGGCTTAAAGAAGGTGTAAAGATCCGATGTGCTGTAAGAGACATGCTATGAATCATCCCAAAAAGTTGTCTGCTGTACAGGAGTGGGTGGATTTGCTAGTGTGTTTCCACCCATTCATAGCCAAATGCTTCCTCCCCATCGAAAGCTGTAGAACATCACAGGAGAATCTGTAGTTTAAGTCCCCCTCTCCTGCATCATCCCTGTGATGCTGCATGACTCCCACAGCTGCCTTTAGGATCCACACTGCCAACACGCTTCAGCTAATTCCCGGTTGGTGGGTGGTTTGCAGGAGAAATGTCAGTCTTATCAAACACGTTTCATTTTCTGAAAAGGTTTCATCTCCCTGTTTTCAAAATAATACAAATTCTTAACTGAAAGGAATTCTCCTAATTACCTTGCATTACCTTGCAGGAAAAAAAAACCCAAAACAAAACCCAACAACTCTTCTCTTACGTGCCCAATATTTCCATGAAAAATAATGGAACAAAAGGTTTGTCTCCCTAAGTGAGACAGGTAGTATCCCAAATTCGAAGGAAAATCAGGAAATCTCCTAGAATGCTGAGGCCAAGGGATGTCCAAATCCAGAAAGTCCTTAGGACTTAGAAAAAGCCTCTGTGAGACCTGAGAGCTTGATCTAAAGCTGGTGTTTCTTCAATTGCTTGTTTCTATGTCCCTGGTGGGATGCATGGCAGCCCCAAGAGCTCCTTCTGAAGAGTAAGTCTTCCCTAAGACTCTGACAAGATCTGAACTCTTTCTGGTAGAAACTGGTTGAAATGGATCTATTTACACAGACCTTTGGGGTTTTTTTGTTGGATGTGACTTTTTGTGGGGAAAAAGATGCAAACTTCTTTAGTTGTATGGAACCCTTCATGGAAAATCTCAGACATGTGGGAAGACACACATTACTTCTCTCTAAAATGTACAAAAAGTGACACAAATGCACAAACACACACACACCTGTGTTTGACTATATTAGCAGACACTAAAATACACGTCTAGGATTCCATTTATTCTGGAAGCCTTGGCTCTGCCTCTGTCTTTAATCCATTTTGGAAAGAAATTCTGCTTTCTTTGGCCTGACTGCATCCTTTCTCGGGAGAGGGATAATCATCCAGTGAGCTTGCTCTTTCATGAGTGCATTTTGTTTCATGTTCAGAACGACTGCCTAGTTGCTGCAGAAACTCTGGGGGTTTTGGCATTGCCAGGGAGCAATTGACTGGAAAGAAAGAGTGGAGCATGTTGTCACTCCTACCTATAGAATCCAGATGTTGTGGCATTAATTTTGCCTTCTGCAGTTTTAGGGGATGGAAGGCTTTCATTAAGAGTAGAAGGGATGAGGCGAGGCAGTTACATGCTCACAGTTTAAAGGAAAATAATCCTGTATGCAATATTGACAAGCACACAAATGAAAATAATTAATCTTAGATGGATAGAGACAAGCCTGATTTGATAGCTTGATGCATACAGCTTTTTCTATTTTTTCTGAAGAAATTTATACGATTCTTTCCTTATTATGTGCATTGCAGCAGCATTTTGTAGTTTTCAGCATTATGCTGATCAGGCTAGAGCTAGCAGGGAAAAGAGATGCAGAGCTCAGTTCGATTGCCTAACTAGATGCATCCAGTGTGATTTGAGAGGCCCCAAGGTACTTGAAACATTCACGTGGGTTTGGCAGACATGACAAAGGTCCTATAAGATTTGCACATATTTTTGGAACTGGAACTAGAACTGGAAGCCACTACCCTAGAGCACTTCAGATGTCTCTAGACACCTGTGCTTAGGTACTAATATGAAACAAGATATTAAAATATTTTATTATTTTATAATTATACAGTCCAGAATTAAATTATAAATGAAATGTAATGTAAAATTACATATGTAATATAAAAAGATGTTTTACTGTACTCAAATAGGTTTGCTCAAGATTACCGCAGAGACCAGTTGCAGAGCGAAGAGCAGTGCCCAGTTTCTCCTGAGTGCAGCATAGAAAATACTCCATCCCCACCTCATCCCAGAATCATAGAATGGTTTGGGTTGGAAGGGACCTTAAAGTTCAGCTAATTCCAACCCCCTCGCCATGGGCAGGGACACCTTCCACTAGACCAGGTTGCTCAAAGCCCCATCCTATGCTGATCCACAGATGTCCAGAGATAGATAACACCAGTGTAAAATGGTGCTGCCTCTGTTCAAAGCAAAGTCAAGCAGAAGTGGCTACCGAATTCACTGTGATATTTTTCAGTGTTGCCATGGAAATTTCTAGGGAATTTGTTACGAAGCATGTGCAGAGGAACTAAGCCTGGGAGCTGCTAGGTAAGGCATATAAACCAGATAATTCTTCCGTGAAGCCAATATGGCCAAAGTCACAGCGGATGGCTCCTCTGCTTTCCCGCTGTGCTCAGTTCTGAGTGTGACAGAATTACAGTCTAGCACAGCTCTGTGTTTCCAGACGCCTCTGTCTAGACCCAGGTCTGAACAAAAGCTAATTGATGGTGTGAGCAGTGAGAGGGTTTATAGTAACTTTCAGTTAGAACTTCTAAGTCTTTAAATTACAGAGGTGGGGAGGAGGGAGTGTGAAGGGAAGCGTAAACTGGTGCCGTGTGTATGTAAGAGGGGAGGATGGAGAGGAATCTGGGTCTAGAATTGCAGAGCCGTGTCCTCTAAGTGAAAGCTGTGTATCTTGCTGTCACCTTTTCCAGCTGGAAAACCCTGGGGGTGAATTCACAGTTCTTTAATTGTGATATAGCATTCATTATGATAGTCTTGACAGGGGACAAATAAATAAAAAAATAAACCTTCCCCATCTGCAGTGTTCTTATTTTAAGGGTCACTTGATATCAGTTGTTCAGTAGCAGAAACATTTCAACAATTAGGTACAAAAGTACTGCTGGCACTGGGAATGGAAGAAAGCAAGATGAACATTGCCATTAAGCTGGAAATGCAGTGGATGTATCTAAGCGTCAGCATTTACGCCTTTCTTGCACAGAGTTAACCTAGCAGGTAGAACAGTGTTTTGGAGAGTGTCTCTGTGCATCTCATGCCATTCAGTAATCAGAATATGCAGGTGGCTCTGGGGTGTCACATACCCCCTTTTTTGAGAATGCGGAAAAGATCCCTGCCCCACTACTGGGTGAAAAATGAGGCTTGCTTTTTCCAGTTGAAATAGCAATAGGACTTTTTGAACAGCAACAATGGAAGATAGAGCTTATTCTTTCATATAACAGAGTTGCATATTTATTATTTACGGTTCACAACAGACAGGCAATTCCATGAAAGACCTTAATCTTCTTTTTTAGACATTGTGGAGCAGAATCATAAAAGATCTTGCTGTTCTGTGGAGGGAAAGAAGACAAACAGTGAGGAAATGAAGTTTCAATATTCCCATTTTAAGCCGCAGCAGGAAGACATGTAGAATACATAGTGACTTGCCCAAGGTCCCATGGATTGTCTGCAGCAAGGCCGGGAGCTGCAGCCACAGCTCAGAATCCCGAACTGTTTTCTCACATAATTTCAAGTGTTGGTTCAATGCCTGACTATTGGCTTTTCTGTCCTCCTGCAGTGCTTAGCATAGGATGAAAAACCAAGGCATATCCTTCTGGATGCTCTAAGAAACTTCATCTGGGGTCATTTACTTACTGTGCTCCAAATGCCAGACTCTTCCTTGCACTTGCGTTTGTGTGCCTGTGTATGCCCAGAGCTGCCAGCCCAAGGATATCCCAGACTTGAGCTGGAGAGGGAATATCAGGCTGTACCCATTGTGGTGTGACTGCTTCAACTGGGTGTCTAAAGCTTTCCTGCACCACTCATCTTCTCCAAGCCAGCCAGTCTAGCAGAAGCGTATCCCAACAGACCATATGCCCCCACTTATTCAATCGTGCCCCTGCCGACTTCTCAGCTTTTATTTGAAAACCAAATTCAGTTCTAGTCATTGTGACCACAAAGTATGTTTTGAAAACCTGACCAATAGGTACCCAATGTAGAAACACTTGTGTTTCCAGAAAGGCTGAAATACTATCCAGAAAATAAAACTACCGTATATCTCCTCACTGTACTGAATTAATGACTGAGAGTGAGATGTTCAATGTCAAATTATCAAGTATTTCATTGTCCAGTCAAGCGATTAAGGGAAGACCAAAAATCTCACACAATAAAGCAAGGCCCACCTCAGGTCACTCTGATTGCTGTCCGGGCGTGGGGTCTTAAACAGGGTATGATCACCTGGGGAACGGAGGTGGGATTCAGTTTTCGATTCCAGAAGTACAGATTAGCTTTCAGAACTTCCTGAAATTCTGGCTGAATCCAAATTTTATATGTCAAGCCATTAGACCAATGTGTTGTAAAGTTGTGTGCAGAAAGATTTGCTTCAGTTCTAACCTCCAGAGTAAAAGGTAGACAGCAAGAAATGTCAAGTTCTCTTACTGCCCTAGTTTGGGTGAAGCATTACAAATAGCTGGGGTTTTCTACCCCCTGTTTAGCTAGCAGCAGAGGAAGAGAATGTTTCTCCACTGTCTGTTCCTGGCAAAGCAGAATTTATTTTGGATGACATTATACTCAGATCCGTTCCGAGGAAATATTATGTATATGTACTCACCTTATTGGTCAGCAAAATGGAATGCCTGGTGAAATACCGCTGCAAAGTTATATAACCTATTTACTGAATGAAGAATAGGCACAGATCTATTTTGCATAATCCTCTATGCAAGAAATCTTTGAACAGAACATTTGAATACAAATTATTCTGAGGCCTACCCATGGCTATTGTTTAGAGCAGCACTTTCACCTGCTTGCAATGAGAAAGAGCATTAATACCCACAAATCCATGGCTGATAATTTTTCTCTCTCTTTTGGACATTTCATTTTCCTTTTCAGTCCTTGTTTTCACAAGAAAGCAGGATAATTATGCTGGCAGCTGCTTTTATTCTGGTATGAAAATGTCTTTTTTCAGCTCGGTTTGTGTCATTTAGGAAACAGTTTAAAGAGAAATGAAAAATAAAGAATGACTCTGACTTCAGAATAGGAATGTTTGCACAAGTCTGTGGTTTAGAATTACTGATTCTGATGTTTCCATAATAGAGTAGCCTATCTAGTTTTGTGTGCTCAATTTAGGTGTGTTGGATAGGAGTCTCATGTCCCTAAATATCTAACGGAGAAAGATTAGTTCCTCATCTGCTTGATATTTAATAACATTGATCCTCGATTCCTATAGCAGTACTTGAAACAGTAGGGAAGATCTTATCAAATACCTTCATTGGAATACAACCAATGAAATGTTCACCCACATGTAGTAACTCACACTTTCTTAGTCTAATTAAGTGACAACACTGACTTTTTTCTTGGTATCATCAAAGTCTGCCATGCTCAGGACTGGTATGGCTCTTCTTCACATTGAGGATCTACTTTTCATATTTTTTTTTCAGATATCCAACTCTGTGAGAACTCAATTATCATGGTTTATTTCTTCAGGTTTGCACAGCGGTGGTAGCAAACACACATGAAACTCATCATATTCTGCTCCAAAAACCCCATGATCCTCTTTGCGCCTCCCTCTCACACATAAATGAACAAAAATCAGTGCAAAGAAAGCCTGTACAAAAAAATTTCTCCTTTCATTACTTGCTGCTGTAGGAAGAGGTCCAGAGAAAACACAACCTGAGCCATGATAATTACCTGACTTCATCATCTTTGAAGAAAGGTGGAGTTGTCAGATTTGTGAAACTTCAGAAATGTAACTGTGTAACTACTAGATTAGACAAAACATTAATCCAGCCTAGGGTTCCTGTCTCTAGCAGTGGGCAGTAATGTATATTTATGGGAAAATGACAGTACTAAGAGAAAGTGAGCTGTCTGAACATGCACATACTCATTGAATAATAATACCTAGTAAAAGAAAAAAGATCAAACCTGGTAGAACTGACAAGGTCTCAACACAGGTGCTTGGAGAATCATGGAAATTGGCATCCTGCTGGAAGCTACTTAAAGCATGCCAACAAAGCTCTTGCTGGGTGCAGAGCAACTATTGGATTCCCACACAATACTGCAGAAAGAAACTTTAAAATATTACAGAAAGTGCAGTCTGGCTGGGTTGGTACACAGGGGAGAAGGAGAACATTGGGCAGCTGTATTACAATTCCCAAGAGATTGTGTATCACTGCTTTAAAGCCAAGACGTTAAAACATCAGCCAAAGGGAATTTCTGTGCATTTTCCATAGAGAGATCAAAATGTTGTCCATCTGGGTCTATGTAGCAGATCAGAATAGTAATTAATTGTTTTGCTTCTCAAGCAAATGCATACTTGCTGCCACAGGGCTTGAACGATGTTGTGTTACGCAAAGTATTTGAGCCTTGCACATGCTCAGGCTGTATGGGGTCTCAGAAGGACTGAATTCATCATGAGTGGTGAAGAAGTGAGCTCACTTAGTGAAAATGTGGGGTCCTAATCTCCCAAGATGTCTATCAGTACTGCTAGTGGCACCAGGGGAAATCTGAAGGCCAAATGTCGGTTCATGTATGTTGGACTATGGTCAGTTTTTTAGAAGCCTCTTTCATCATCATCCTCACGCAAAGGGGTTTCTTGCAGAAACAAAAATGAAGCTGGGCACTTCTAGCCCAAGACCTCCCCAGTAACACTTCCAAAGAGCTATGCAGCTAATCACAATTTTGCAATATATTTTTCAGAAATAATTGCGTGTCAGATTACATATGGGGTGAGCCAGCTAGTTTGTTCAGTGAGGGAAATGTTACCAGAGTCCTTCTGCCACTGCATTAAATATTTAGTGTCTTCTCCTGCTTTGCTCCACTGTATCAATGATTTAATCTCCCATTCCCTATTCATACAACAATTTAACCAGCTTAAGAGAATTTGACTGACATCTAATGTAAACACGACTGTATCAAATAGATTTCTTGGCCACTTCGGCACGTGTAGTCAAAAGCTGCTAGAGTATAAAGCCTGAAAATATTTGTAAGCAAATGCTTTTATCTATGGAATAAAAAACCCTAGCATTAATATTTCTCATTACAAAATGAATATAGTAAATATAAACATTCATTACTTAACCATTTCTTCTGAGTGGAGAGATTATGACATGTTTATAAAACATCTTTGATAAAGGAAGTTTCAAGGTATTTTGCAAGCAAAACTATACAAAATAACCACATGTACTAATGCTGTTTGGCATTCAACATGTGTAAGCACTTCCATCCCTTAGCCAGGGAAATGAAGACATTGTGCACTATTTGCTGGGGACCAAATCTGAGGGGCCTGATTATTACCACTGAATTTGATGAAATTAACATAATTTTGCCTGTTCGTTGTTCCTTGTTTTTTCTTTACAATGTTGAAAATTGAATTTAGCTTTGTGTCATTTTATTTTCATTTCTCTTTCTTTTCATTTCAAAGAAATGTCTTCTTTTTTTTAAGCATTTGGTGAAAATGACTGAGTATTGCTGGCAAAGCAACAATGTTTGTATCCTACTGCCTTTGCCTCTTTAGAAATATTTCCTCTTTTCTTTATCCCCATGGCAAAACAGTAATTTAGATCACTAAAGTCCTAACAGCGGCACTTTCCCCTTCCAAATAACTCCATCTTAAAAATGCTTTCAGATAAAACTGAGGTCAAAGAGAAAGTATTTTGGAGAATATTTTCATGAAAAGGTTTGCATAGGGAATATGCTACTCAACTTCAAAGTACCACAGTAGAGATATTGTTTTGGAAATACTTAAAAGGTTCTCAGAAACCTGGTTATTTTGTGTTTTTCAAGCTCAAGTTTCATGACTAGTATACTGTGTTACTTTGAAAGTGTCCAGCTCTCTGGGAACAAAGAAAGGTTTATATGAACCCCTGGCATTTATGAAGTTTTGAAACAGGTACCATTTCCTCCAGTGGTCCCAGTACCAGCACAACCTCAAAGTGCTGGTGAAAGATGCCTCATAAGTCACTTTGCAGCTTGGCTTACTGGGAAATCTTCCTTGTCCCTACTCAGAGCACTAACTTCTGATTCCCAGTTCACCAGCTTTCCTCAGAAGTACAGGCTATTTCTACTTTAAGAAATAATTCAGACCAGCAGCAGTAGACCTGCACTGAAGAACAGTTGTTTTTAAAGACTTTGTATTCATACTATACACATCTCGTTTTTTTTCCTTAACACTAGACCTAACCCAGCGGTGTGGTCTGCACGCCCATTTACAGCTTGATTGCTTTGGGTGAACTCCAAACTTCTAGTTTCTTCCCGTTTGGTGTCTGCCAAGCTCTGCGATAGAAACCAAAGTACTACATATGAATTATTGCAAGATCCTTCTCAAAACTTCTCTCCTGATTCAAACTGAAACACTGATGTAAGAACACAGACTACTATGATAACATCAAACCCTTCCTCCACTCTGTACATAAATATTTTACTAAATACCAAGTGGTGCAAGAGGTCTATGGCATTGTCTCTAAGGTGCCTTATAGCCCAAATCAAAGCTGACTACCTATTTATATGTGTCACCTAGACAGTTATGACATGATATGCAAGTCTGAAGGAGCAGCCATGGTTAGGCAGGCTGAATGTTGTATTCAAAATTTTGTTTATGGCCAGAGAGGAAACACATCTTACATGTACATTAAGTAAAACCAAGAATTTATTGTTAGTATAACTTAAATCTTAACATTCTAATTCAAGAATCATTGTTAGTCTAGATCTAATCATTACAGAAAAACAAAGACAGTAATGTGGGTAAAGTACTTATGTACAGAGAAGGTCACAATAATAGACTCAGAATTCTAGAACATCTCGAGTTGGAAGGGACCCATAAGGATCACCGAGTCCAACTCCCTGCTCCTCACAGGACTACCTAAAACTAAACCATATGACTAAGAGCATCATCCAGGTGCTCCTTGAACTCCGACAGGCTCGGTGCTGTGACCACTTCCCCGGGGAGCCTGTTCCAGTGACCGACCACCCTCTCAGTGAAGAACCTTTTCCTAATGTCCAATCTGAACGTCCCCTGACGCAGCTTTGTTCCATTTCCTCGTGTCCTATGGCTGGTCACCAGAGAGAGGAGACCAGCACCCACTCCTCCCGCTGCCCCCCTTGAGGAAGTTGCAGACTGTAGTGAGGTCACCCCTCAGCCTTTTCTTCTCCAAGCTGAACAATCCCAGTGACCTCAGCCACTCCTCCTAAGTCTTGCCCTCGAGGCCTTTCACCATCTCTGGACACACTCTAGTAGTTCGATGTCCTTCTTACATTGAGGCATCCAACACACATTCTTACACTGAGGCACTTTGCTATGAGGGTGGTGAGACACTGGACCAGGTTGCCCAGGGAAGTTGTGGATGCCCCATTCCTGGAAGTGTTTGATGCCAGGTTGGATGGGGCTTTGAGCAACCTCATCTACTGGAAGATGCCCCTATTCATGCCAGCGGACTTGGAACTAGATGATCTTTAAAGGTCCCTTCCAACGCAAACCATTCTATAAGTCTATGTTTCTATGAAAACTGCACACAGTACTCGAGGTGGGGCCGCATCAGTGCCATGTAGACTGGGACAATCATCTCCCTGGACCAATTAGTGATGCTGTGCTTGATGCACCCCAGGACATGGTTGGCTGTTTTTGCCACCAGGGCACACTGTTGACTCACATTCAACTTGCCATCAGGCAACAGGCAAACCGTGCATGCCATTACAGTCATTTTGAGCTAGTAATTTAAGCTATGCATGAGAAAATAGAGCTGAGTACAGTAATGTCAAATCCATATGGGGGCAGATATTTGCAGATGAAAAGTGAGGATGAAGAGCTGGAGTAACTAACTCTTAAAATTTTTGAAATAGATGTCAAGTCCACATTCCTCAATGCCTTATTCCAGGGGTGTAAGTGCCTGAAAACCTCTCTTATCCCACTGGAAAACCACCAAAATCCTGCTGGATGAGGATGTGGTGTGACTCCTATGGTCTCCTTCAGGGTGTTTCTGCTTTTAAAATAAGTGCAAATTGTGGGATGCTTTCCACTTCATAAAACATTTGGAAGGAGGAGAGAACAGAGTATGTGCTTTATTTTCTCTTCTAGCAGTGTCTTGTTACATACAAAGTCATTAAGACCAATTAAGTGATAATGTTACACATTTTAATAATGTAATTAGAAACCTGAGAAAGTATGGGAAATGTATAATCTATATAATTTGGGTCCCGATTCACCCAGTTCTGCTGCTGTTACTGCTTTGTGTAGCTTCACCATAGCAGACTGTATAGTCTGTGTGACCTTTACCTTGGCACAGAGTGGTCAAGACTTACTTTGAATTCCACTCCATTTGTTAGAATAAATGAAAACTCATTGGATTTTAATATTAAATCCCTCTGATAATAGGCTGGATTTGGATTTGGTTTGTATTCAGAGAAAGAAGCCATGTTTTTCAAAATGACAAATAAGAAAAAGGAAAAAAAAACCCCAAACATTAATTACAGCTTGAAATGAAATTTAAATAGTTTGGGATAACTTGTTCAAATTCCCTTTTGACTATTGAATCAGTGAACTTGTAAAAATCTGGAAAATGTTGTGTTACAAAACTGATATACTTTTTATTCCTGTTCTGGTAGCTGAAGGTTAAGGTGATCAGCCTTAGTGGAGTACAGGACAGGGATCTGCAGTGTGTTTTGTTGTAAAAGAAGCACAGAAGTTTGGCTTTTAATTCCAGCTCTGAAAAAAAAGGATTTGGGTTTATTGTGTCTGCAGCATCACTCAGTCCTTTTGGTGCCAAACACCAACTAACTCCGAAGTTCATTAAAAAACAATATCCTATTATGAGTGGTTCTATCAAAGCCCAAGCTGAAACTAGTCAGCAATGGGACTGGTTTGTTCTTTTTCTTTTTTTTTCAGCAAAACCAAAACCAGACAGGAATTTAGTCAGATGAATATTTCATCACCTGGTTTACTCCTCCACTTTGAACACAAAATGTTGCTTAAGCAGAACTAGAAGGCAGCCAGCCACCTACAGAACTTCCCCAGGCAGAAATCATATGTATTTTTTGAAGTTAAACAGAAATAGGACAGTGACTTTTTTTTCCGTTTTGTTCCCTTAATTGCCAGACAAAGTGCAATTTTCTGTTCTGTTCTATCAACCAGATGCCCTTGTCATCCACCATCATACTACAGTAATGGAACTTGACGACCTCTTTGTTGTTTCTCACTGCATTTGTGTGACTCACTGTGCAAAATAAAAATGTAGTAAGAATAGCAGAGGTTGTGTTAATGGCAAAGCTATGAAATTCCCTTCATCTAATTGCTTTCAGATTTTTTTTTCAGTGCTAAGGCTCTTGAAGTTGTCTTGATATGCTATGACCATTCAGCCATGAAGCTATGTACCAGCAAAGACATCAATTTCAGTAGAAATCCTGCTAGGGTAAAGTTGTCGAAGGTACTTTGGCACCTAAAGGAGTAAACACAGACCTATGCAAAGATATGAAGGCTGCAGAATTGCTTTTGAATACTTTACTTTACACAGTTGAAAAGCTGTCCAGAAATGACAAATGGCCACAAATTACTCTGGAGCATTACAAATCAGCTGAAGTTGTGATCCTAACCACTTGAGGCACTGGAGCATAACAAAAGGTTAAGAGGAAAGGAAATAACTGTATCATTGGTTACTGCCATTGAAGCTAAACTACACAGGTAAGTATAAGTAGGAGAAATGCCTATCATTTGTTTAGAATTAAGAAAGATAATCAGCCACTCCTTGACTGCTTTACAAATCTATGTCAGTAAAGACCTCACAACAACATTTATTTTTGAGGCCAGTCCAAGACTGAGAGAGTAATTTTACTCAGTAAGGTATGACATACTGAGAGAAGAGAAGAGAAGAGAAGAGAAGAGAAGAGA
>JAVJGG010000029.1:50802247-50863968 GCA_035590195.1 Aviceda cuculoides | reverse complement strand
GCTCTCTAGTCCATCCAGATCTCTCTGTAAGGCCTCTCTACCCTTGAGGGAGTCCACAGCTCCTCCTAGTTTAGTATCATTGGCAAACTTACTTAATGTATGTTTGATTCTTGCATCCAGATCATTTATAAATACATTAAAGAGCACCGGACCAAAAATTGAGCCCTGGGGAATGTCACTGGTGAGTGGCCACCAGCCTCATGTAACCCCATTTACTCTAACTCTGAGCCTGACCTGTCAGCCAGTTGTTCACCCATCGTATTATGGACTTGTCTAGCTGTGTGCTGGACATTTTATCCAGAAGGATACTGTGAGAGACAGTATCAAAGGCTTTGCTAAAATCCCCCCAAAACCACATCTACTGGCTTACCTTGCTCAAAAGGAAATTAAGTTAGTAAAACTAGCAGTAACATAATTAAAATTGTTAATCCATACACTTCTTAGCTTCTAACTCTTTTCCTGGCACTGTGCTAACCCTTCCGCTGCTCCTCTGGAGCAGTGTCAATAACTCTGGAGTCAATAACTCTCAACCTGCAACAGTAGACATCTCTATTTCAAGAGTTAATCTCGTAAGAGAAAAGGCAGCCCTTTCTAGAGAAACCGGTAAGACAGAGCAATTACATTTCCCAGAACTAAAGTCCATCACAATTCCGCACCATACGTTGCGATGAGGTAGACAGGTTTACAAAAGAACAGTAATGGTAGAAAAATGGGATCAGTCAACAAATAGGTTGTAGCATGTCTTTTCTTCAGCATGCTTTTTTGAAACAAACTCAGAGTAGTGCATACAAGTAAAGCAAGAATAAGATCATTATAAAGTAAAACACTGCAATGGATGGTTATTTTCTTGAGGAGACCTTCAGAAAGAGACCAACCGTCACATGACAAATGTGAATGGTAGCACGTAATGCATGGCTGGATGACTAAGTGTCTATTTGAAATAGGTCTGAATTATTCAGAAAAACAGGATTGTCCGCTTGTGGGTTCATGCATGAGAGAAGCATGATAAGCAGTCATATTTCATGCTTAATAAAGTTTATCACTATCACCTTATATTCAAAAATATATTCACACTGGCAAGTATCCAGTGTATCAGATTATGAGGAGACATTTACTGAACAGTGCACAAATTTCTGATATTTCTTTTCTATTTATTTTTTATTTTGCTTTGTGAGGAAGAGATAGAAGAGCAAACAGTACAATTTTGTTGATCAATAGATATACAGGAGGCGAACACACAGTTTTCATTAGGGCAGATGCACCATCAAGGAATTCAAAAGGTTAAGAAGGGAAAGCAAACAGCACGTGGGAGTTTATAGGGCCCCGGGGCAGCAACAAAAATAAGAGTCATTCAAGAATCAGATAGTGTCAGTAGATCTTACATCTATCATTAATATGAGATCACACAATATTTTCATTTTATTCTTTAGATTTGAATTATGGTCTAACACAGGAAAGGACCACTTTATAAAATCTTGAACGGATTGCAAAAAAAAGGAAACAGTTACTTGGTTAGAGGTAGGGATCCCTGCCTGCAAAAAAAGTAAATCCAAAAAAAGGGACTTCAGAGAAAAGTAAAGAAAGAAAAAGTGATCAGAAAACAACAAAGGTTGTCTTTTTGGGAAAAGATGAAATCAATAGTCCTTACCTCGGAATATACTTTAAAACAGGCTTGAAAGAAACTGTATCCACATTTCCAGATCTGGCAACTATTCATGTTCTCATATGTAAGCAATAGCTTAACTGTTTAGCAAGATCACGACCTGAATATAAATAATGGATTAATCATTCAAAAGGACTCAATTGAAAGGGGAATGGACCAAAGACAGACACAAATTATTTTAGCTATATTATTAAAAAAAAAAAAATCATGCATTAGAAATAGGAATCTGGAACAACTGAATGAATTTATAAGAGAGAAAATGTCATCTAAATTTTGGGAATTGTTCCCAGCTGGTAAGACCTGACAGACTATAAAGCATCTTCACTGGGGAAGCAGTGGCAATGTTACCACTTGGGAAACTTAAATAGAATAGGACCTGCTCTGGGGAGCGACAGGGAGGTGGTAGGAAAGCAGCAGCCTGACCTACGGGTCTTTTCTATCTAGTGCAACCATGGCTCTACCTAACAGACTTGCCAGCTTCTCAAAAGCAAAGCACGAGCTGAATCAATCTCAAAATGCACTAATAGTATGGATGGAAAAATGCTGAAACCACATTTCAAGGTGATACGAGTAAGAATGACAAAACGGGATGAATGCTGGGAGCAGGCTTCATGAACTGAAATAAAGACCATAAAATGAGTAGTTGGTCTGCGCAGCAGTGTTACAGCCATCTTCTTCTGTACTGCCGTGGGTACAGACAGCAATATTAGCAACATCAGCATGACAGTGTGCTTAGCTCAATATACCTTCCTCCATGATAATAATAATAATAACAATAATAATAACTGTAAAACTTAACAGGGTGTTTCACCCAATTATGCCACTTCTGTTCCTCAAGGCAGCCTGGGCTATCTTTGCACTGAACGGCACACTGTGTCAGCGGGACCGGGCAGTACGTAGTGGCAGTCCACAGAGCTAAATTTTTGTTTTGATCACAGCCATCTTTCTGCTTTAGAGGCAAATTTGACAATGAATTTTTGACATCAGAAATTGAGTCCAAACTGCTAGAAGCTAACACTAGCAGCAGCGGCAGCAGTTGTTGCATGCTGAGAGGAGTGCACGGCTTGCCAGGTACTTGAGAAGTGTCTTCAGTGGGGCTTGGGGTGCTCTGAGGTTGTCAGAAACATGGTGGTAGAGACCAGCCAAAGACTCTACTCTGCAGCAGACAGGAATCGGCAACCTTGCCAGGCTAGCCTGGGATGAGTGGAGGCAGCCACCCAGGCAGAGCTTGCCATCAGGAGGGCTGCAAAGAAGTCCCCCCTGCCTCCTGGGTGGAGGACAGTAGAAGTTCCACCTGTGCAAGGTGCGCTCTGGTGGGCTCTCTCAGGCAGTGGCTAGACAGAGTATTATTGGAGCCTTTGCAAGAAGAAGTACTAGGGCCCCGTGCCGCTGAACTCCAAGGACTACCAGGCAAAGAGCTTTGACAGCGAACTGACAGCACTTTGGAGAAGGAGGTGCCATGGTCTCTGGTGACCTGTGGGAATGGGACATAACCTCACTCCCCTTCCTCTTATGTACCAACCAGCAACAGATATGAAGCCTTGGCAGTGGACAAAGCCAATGAGCAAGATTTTCAGGGAGAGGCTGCACCAGTAGCACAATAGAGCAAGATCAAGCAGGACTTGGGAGCCCTGTGGGGTGCAGGTGAAGGGCACAAGGTGTCCATGCAATATTCTCCTCTGTCTTGCCAGTCAGAGATAGGGATGCAGGCAGAAGGTGATGCGTCATGCAGACCAATACATGTCTTCATGGCTGGTATCACCACTACGGCTTTGGTTTCTACGGTGACGGGATGTTCTTTGATGAATACAGCCTGTTCGGGAGAGATGGGATCCACCTATCTCAGGACAGACTCCATTGTGGCCTTTCAATATAAAAAGGGGTCTTATAAGAAAGACAGAGAGAGACTTTTTACTAACATCTGTAGCGTCAGGACAAGGGGCAACAGTTTTAAACTGAAAGAGGGACATGGGGAAGAAATTTTTTATGATTAGGGTGATGAGGCACATTGCCCAGATGTGAATGCCCCATCTTTGGAAGTGATCACGATTAGGGCAGATCAGGCTTTGAGCAACCTGAGCTACTGAAAGATGTTCCTGCCAAAGCCGGGGAGGCTGGACTAGATGATCTTCAAAGGTCCCTTCCAACCCAAACCATGCTATGATTCTATGACACAGAAAAGGCAGGAGAATATTTGCTAGCAGATTGGCTGACTTAGTGAATCATGTTTTAAGGAAACAAACTTGGAGGTTAGTGTCCAAAGATGTGTCACTTGTATATTTATAAGCAACAGAGTGGATAAGCACACCTACCAGAGTAGTGAGGATCACTCCCCAGACCTCTCCAAAGACAAGAACCCTAAGGCCAGCCACCTCAAGTGCGTGTACACCAATGCACATAGTCTGGACAACAAACAGGAGGAAATGGAGCTCTGTGCCCAGTCAGAGAGTTATGCTGTCATAGGAACCACAGAAATGTGGTGGGAAAACTCACATGACTGGAAGACCACAATGGATGTCTACAAACTCTTTCAGAAAGATAGGAAGGGAAGAAGAGGAGGTGGAATTTTACTTTATGTAAAATAGAAATTTGAGTTTATGGAGGTAAGCTATGGAGACCTGAAAGCTCTATCAAATGCCTTTGGATCAAGATTAGGCAGATCATCATCAAGGGGAATCTTATGTTAGATAACTGTTACTGACCTCCCAATCAAGATGACGAGGCTGACAAAACCTTACTTTGGCTGCTCAAGGAAGACTCAGGCTGACAGAACCTGCTCCTCATGAGTGACTTCAATTAACTGGACATCTGTTGGGAAAGTGCACAAGTCACCCTCATGTTCTGGGAACACATTGAGGACTGCTACCTGCTACAGATGTTGGACCTACCAATTGGGAACCGCAGAGTGCTAGATTTACTGCTCACAAACTGAGAACTCTTGCTTGACAAAATAAGTACCAATGATAGCCTTGGATACAGAGATCATAACATTGTGGAGTTTAAGATCCTGCTGAGCACGCTGAAGACCAGTAGCAGGACAAACACCCTGGATGTTGGAAAAGCCAACTTCAGTACGCTCAGAGCCCAGCTGTGAGGGATTCCATGGGAAGCATTCATGGAAGGCAATGAAACTTGTGAGTCCTGGGAGTTATTCAAGAACAGCCTCCTGGAAGCAAAGTAACAGTCCATCCCTTACTAAGGGAAAGGAAGAAGGCAGAACAAGAGACCACTCTGGCTTAACAATGAGTTTCTGGGTGTACTTAAAAGCAAAAAAAGGAGCATACAGACTACGGAAAGGCAATAGATCAGCATGTTCTTGCACCTGGTGAATGCTGTCTCCTATTAAGCCTGGAACCATATTCCCAGTGTGAGAACCAGAGATAACCTGACAGAAAGGGAAGCAGTTACGAACAAAAAGATGGTTGGACCAGCTTGGACATGGATCCATCCAGCACTGGATGCCATCTCCAATCATGCCTAGAGTAAATATTGAGGAGAAAACATGAGAGCAAGAGGAGCATCCCAAGAATACCTATCCACACTTCAGTGAGTTGCAGATTCTGGACTTCCTAAGACAGTTGTTGTAGCTTCTGATCTAATAGACATGATTAATTTTCTGCCATTGATCTGTCCACTGCTTTTTGAATCTATAAAAGGTTTTAACATTTACAGTATCCTGTAGCGAAGAATTCCATAGCTTATATTTTTACACTGTACCAAAAAAAAAAAAAAAAAAAAAGGTGTTTTACTGGCTATCTTCTCATTTTATTTGATACCATTGTGTTCTACAGAGAACGTGTACTTCACAATTACCTTCTACATGCTGCTAGTATCTATACAGACTTCAACTTCCTCCTTCAGTCATCTCTTCCTGATCGAAAAGCACCAGCCTACTTAGCTGTTCCTTCTAGGAGGGCTTTTGCAGACCTTCCCTCATTCCTGCTCACCCTACTCTATACCTTTGGAAGTTAGACAGAGCTTTTACTGAACATAAGGGAAACCAGGATGGATGCTGGAGTGTAAAGGCTATTGGTATTTGGGTGGGCTCATGGAAGTTATTGTAGTCCACATTCTCCATGTTCATACACACTAAATCACTCACTAAATCAACACTGAAATAAAATGAGAATAAGTGGGTAGTGCAGAAAGGCTCAGTGAGGAAAAGAAATACATCTACTTGAGTTCCTTCTTGCCACTGTCTCACAAGTGTTGCAAAGCAGGTTGGTTCTTCCTGCACCACTGCGATGAATCTGTTTACACTCCCCAGAGGTCTTCCTAATGGAAAAAAACCAACCCAAGAACCTTACTACTGAGAGAAGTTGGACACCTGCCTTTGCTGTTTCCCCAAGACTCTATGGCCCATTTCTATTTGTGCAGTCGACCACCTCCTGGACCTGGGGTATGCCAGTTTCTCTCTCAGGGTATATGATGCTTATTATATTCTTGGAAGACTTCTGATAGGAGTTTTTCTTTTTATCAACAACAAAAGTTGTTCCCAGTTTCGTAATCTTTTCTGAGAACAGCTGGTCCATCACCTTAACAATCTTTTGACACAGTTAAGACACATGAGCTACACAGGGGATTTCAATCTTCTGCATGCTGTAGGAATTCAGAATAGACACATTTGATCATGTTCAATGTAAAAAGAAATGCATTGTTCAGTGTTTCTCAAAAACTACCATTTTATTTGTTCAGATATGGAGGCGAACTAAAGAGGAGAAAAAAACCAGCTATATTTCAAGTTCAACTGTAAAATTTGTGTTGCCTTTGCTGACAAAGGGGAGAAATATAGCTTCTGTTCATTCCATAATTCCTGTTGTTATCTGAATCACCAAAGGCTAGGAGTAAAATGCCCGTCCTGTTAAATGCTCCTATCTTCTCAGTATAGATTGAACTTGTCTCTCTAAATATTTTACAAGACATAACTTTTTCTTTAATTTCTCTTCGTCTTTCTCTTTACTTCATTATTTTTCTACTGGGAACAAATGCCAGATTTGTTAGAAGTTATTACTTCCCTATGGGTCACCTCTAAGCTTTTTTATCGTGTACTTTTTCCTTATTCTGACAGAATATGAGGTATTATCAGGTATGCCCTCTGCTTATTGAGTTCTGCCTGATACTATAATTGTGATATACATGAGCTAGTACTTCATGCTTACATTGTGCCTTACATTCAAAGATCTAATAGTAATTCAGAAAGTGGTATAAAGTATTAATGACCTGTATAAAAGAAGAGGAAATATAAAATGAAGAGAAGAGAGGAAAAAGGAAGTAAATTTTCAACCTTATTTTATTTTGGTTCTTCAGAAAGAAGAGACTAATTCAGTTCAGCAGAAAAGAAAATAAAAAAATATAATTTCATTTCTAATGAAAAAAGCAATTTTAAACTTGAAGGACTTTTATGAAAATTTTAATTTTGAGACATTACCTGGTTAAAAGCCTGCAACCATCTGTATTTATACATATCACCTAATTCATTCTCAAAGCAACATTGCCAGACAGACAGTGTTATTCTTCAGGTTTCAGAGATTTTGAAAACTGAGTATGTCAGAGAATGCACTAAGTCACACATTAAATTTGAGGAAAAAGCTGAACAAAGAATGTAGGACTCCTGAATAGAAAAATCAATCTTCTATCTGTGTTACATGCAAGCTGACACATACATTGTTTGCTGCAACCCCAAGAGATAATTCTAGTTATAGAGCATAACCGGGAAGCTGACTCTTAGTTTTCGTTACTTACAGTCCATTACTTGGTATCTCCTTTGAAAAAAAGGCACTTAAACATTTATTTGGGATGAAAAATAAACCAAAAAATCTGAGATATTAATATCAACTCTTAAAATCTGTCTGGAAGCCCTTAGGTAAACAGAAGACTACCTTACAAAGTGTTGTAATTGTTTCATTACAGACTGCATATATTATTCTGGAGAGGAAAAATAAAATATTACTAATGGTCCATCAATCTGTCATCATGTAGAATTTTTCCTTGATATGAACTCAAAATCTAAGGCATGGTTGACAATGCAAATGTCTTCACTGCAAAAGCATGTTGATTTTTAAAGTCGTCAATTGATAAGCTGCAGCTTTGTCTACAGACTTCTACTGCAGAGATGAAAATGTTTAGTACCACACAAGGTATTATTGAGGTGCTTTTGACAGCATTTCACACCTCATTTGCTGCCAAAGTTATTAGATTTTAGTCAATGGTCAAAGAGTAAATTGACTCTAAAGGGCTCCTTTAAAGCACTCAGGCATGAGATTAGAACAATTTAGAAATTATCTTGATCTTTACTTCATCTTGTGCTCAAAAAAAGAGGTGCCCACCTCTTCTAGCTACCTTCCTGCTTATTTAAAAGGAAACACTTAAGGTTAATATAAACCTTGAAATGGTGCTATTTGCATGTGGCATCTGGCAGTTGAATTCTTTGGAAGGGTACCTTTGATAAAGCAACTGTTTGAATGTAGATTGGCTGTAACTACTTCCAATGACAAAAAACCTTGGCCAATCTGGAATGAAGGCTGATGAGTGATGCCAGGTGCCTTTCCCAAGTATGAAGTCAGCAAAACTCAAACACCTTGCAGTAGCGGTGAAAACTGAGTTCAGGGAGACACATCCCAAAGACTATCATGTTAGCACCATGATCTGATGTACAGATAACATATCCTCTCACCTTTTTATTCCTATGCAAAAGTACCATTGTGCTCTCATAGCTCACTTCACAGGAAGAACCCAGTGTTTCTTCATTGTTCTGCTCTTTGGCAACGATGTTTCACAATAACGAGCACTATGCATCATCATTCCTTCACTGCATCATCATTAAACAACTTCGTTACTTTCAAGTCCCACTGATGGCTTATCCATTGTGAAAAGACCACCAGGCTTTGCTATCCAAGGCAGTGCTGGAATGGAGCACTTAGTATCCCTCAAAGTGCAAAAGTGCTTCTTCCCTTCAATAGTAAACATGCACAAATCTCCCTGGTCACTTAATCTCAGAAGCTCAGTACTGAGTTGTTTCAATTAACGCTGCAAGTATTCAAAATGGCTGCTTCTAGCTGAAGTACTTTCAGATCATTTACACCAGCTACTTCCAGGTCTAGGGGTAAAAATAAAAGTTACTTAAACGGGTTGCTTAGTGTTCTGAAGTTTGAATGCATCTAGACTGAAGATTGCAAAGGGCATAATTTATCTTTAGGCACCCACAATACATATCCTGTGTATTTAGGTTCTATGGGATGGAGATGAGAATCTCACATGTCTCTGCTACCTGATCCCTTTCTGAAAGGCTCACTCTTTTCTTCACAGTGAGGACATGCAGCAGCATCAGCCTAGCTCCTACAAATTGAGGAAGGCATGTTAGCTTAAACTATATACACAAGGGGACAATTAGGCCTCCAGTCTTCTTGCCTGTCTCCCTGCAGATATTTTGTATTTCCTGGAGGAATTCCTACAACTCAGGGCACTTTGTGTCAGTAATGACAAACTCCCCACTCAAATCACTTAGCCTCTGGGAAGTTGTCACAACACCTAACCTGGTTCCATGAATCTGTGTTACCTAAAAAAAGAGCTGTGAAGTGGCTAAAACCAGGCAGGGTACCCCATTTATCTTCTTTGTAACACTGATTTGGCATTTGAGGACATACTTGTTCATATATAATCCCAAGCCACTTTCTAGGAAACACATTTCTGTGCCTGATGGTTTATTGATGGCAAAACGTCTTTGATTCATTCCTTAAAAGCCTCCCAGTTGAACTATTAGTTCTCTTCCTTGGCACCAAGAAACCATCGGAAAAGCATGGTTGTAATTGTAAAAAAAGAATTTAAACCCCTTTTTTTCACTCTGTAACAGAGTTGCAGGAAACTCTTTAGTTAAATCAATTGCCGGTAATTAGAGTACTACTTCTAACTGTGCCTAAATCATATTTGATTGGGGCTATTGTGTTAGCACTTGCCATGAACTGTATTTCATTGCATCTGAATGATTCTAAGTGATCCTCTAATCCTCTTGCTTTCCTTCAATTCAAAGATGAATGTCTGAGCTTTACACTACTGCATTATCAAAACCTCCTCTCTAGACTACTGTGTTAGCAAGTCATTTTTCATCAAATGTTAGGCCTGACAAAGAATTATTATTCTAATGTGTTGGGGAGATTAGCTCATTTTCACTCAAATTCTGCCTTCCCATTCATCACTCTCCTGCTGTTGGGACTTCCAAAATGATTTATTCAGGCAGAAAACTTAAGCATGGTGGAGGAGAGCTGAAAATACACAAATGGCATGGGAAATGCCATTCCTTTCCACTCTGCTCCACTAAACATGACTCATGAGTTGAGTGTGTCTCTTCCTTTGAATTGCCATGAACTGTGACCTTAGGGATGTCTCTCTTCTTAGTCCAGAATCTCTGTTATTTAGGCTTCATTTCAACTGACGAAGCATAGATGTCTCTGTAAGGTGACATAAAACATGTCCTAAACTCCATTTATGCTATTGATTAGACTCTTATTGACTATAAAGGGAGCCCAAGGTGACCTGTTGAAGTCGGTACTATCGGTATCTTCATTAAACCAGATCAATCTCACCCCTGAAGCAAGAGATGAGTCCCACTTCTGCTTGTACTAGAGTTCTTTCATCGTCATCTTGACAGTTTCTCATATTCTTTACCTTACATGGTACCTGAGCCACCTTTTCCTGCACCAAAATTTCTCACATTCTCATGCATTGGAATAGGCTGTAAAGCCCACCTTTCTGCTGCTCAGTTGCTTCTTACTTGCTTCCAAACTTGCCGTCTGCCCTACCTCTTGCTCCAGTGGTTTAGGTGCAATGTTATTGCCTTTCATTAAGTTGTTTGTCTATGAGAGGACAAGGTACTTGTAAATTAATTATGAGGAAGAGACTCCTTTAGAAAACTCTCTATTATTATTTCACAACTTTGCTTGCCATGACTAACTCTGGTGACCTCCTCCTCATAACTTGCTGGCTTCCCTGCACTAGGTGGAAAGTCCTGCCAACAAGAACCCATAATCAGGATGCTAGTATCTGCTTATATTTCTTCTTGAGGCACAGAGTGACTTGAAGGTATTTTTAAAAGATTGACTAGATAAACCCAGATCAGTGTAGTGTAACTTCAAAGGTGCTCATACTTTGAGAATTTGTTAGCCTAGTTCAGCTCCGGAGGTCCTTTCCAACCTAAATAGAGTAACTAATAATTCTGTATCTCTCAGGCAAGGACAAAAAGGACAAAATTCCACAGATTAGCGTTTCTCGGGAAGTGACAGAATCTGGTCATCTAAGAATTACAGAGGCATTCTTCAGATTTATACCTCAGCTCCTGCATTCATTATTAGACTGTCATCAGTTTTCTTCCAACAGCTCTCCATTTACCTTTGGACCTTGTTGCCTCCAGCTGTCATCAGTGTAGACAACATTCCCATTTTTTTTCTATAGAGCAAGAAGAAAGGATATCTTTAAGACATTCCAATATCCAGAAGAATGATCATGAAGACAATCACTTCTTGAATATTTACAACTTGCAAAAATTTAGCATTTACCATACTGCCTGTAAAAAAGGCTTCCTAGAGCTGCCTATTCCCAGAAGCAGTGTAGGCTCTTCTTTGGGGGGAAGTTTCCCCCAAAACTTGTTTACTGGAAAAAAATAATGCAGGAGTGAACTCACATACAGGCAGTGTATATGATGAGGGGACCAAGACCCAAGTGGGAACAAAGAAAGTATGGATGTATCCCCAATATTGTGAGGCTTGTTAATCAAAAAATTAGGTTCTGCCCCCAACACAAAAAAAAGGTGCTAGTGTTGGGGTATTAGTGATGGGGTAACCCAGATGCATGATGAGGTATTAAAGGATGTGAGTTGATGCAATCAATGCTTGCCTGAAGGAAGAGGAGTATGTCTGAGACTTCATCTCCTGTTTACCTATGGACTATATACAAACGAACTCTTGTTAATTGTTGTAAATGATATGTTCAACCCAGAATATATTTACTTTATTCCAGTTATGACTAAACCAAGACAGTCAGTATCAGGTCAGGAGTTCATCGTGGTCTTCTCAGGAAAACAGTGCAATCCCACTTCTCGATGTAGAATGGAAATACATCAATTCCACTACATATCATTGCGACAAAAATTTCTATGAACCAGGCCTTGAGACAATATGTATCTAGTCTACTTACTAATGGCTAGACCTGAGACTTTTCTGAGAACTCTGCTTTACA
The DNA here is from genome assembly GCA_035590195.1 of Aviceda cuculoides. Classification (NCBI taxonomy): domain Eukaryota; kingdom Metazoa; phylum Chordata; class Aves; order Accipitriformes; family Accipitridae; genus Aviceda; species Aviceda cuculoides. The sequence goes on along the minus strand of JAVJGG010000029.1, from coordinate 50,852,078 downwards.
GGGGTGAAAATAGGAGCAAGATCTGTTTTACCATGACCTGAACTGAAACCTCAATATCTTCTGATTCTTGGTAAACAATATTGTAGCCAGACACTGAGGGCTCCCACTGGGTGTTCCTTACCTGCAACATATTTCCATTCATTCTGCCCCATTCTTCTCTCTCCCACCCTGATACGGGGCCAAAGAAAACTAAGGCCTCTCAATGACAACATGCATCCTGGCATCTGGAAAAGTCCCTATCAGTTCAGATAGCATTCCCTGTCAGCTGAGAGAAAATGGAGGCGTTTACAGATTGAGTGTTTGTGGCAGGGATGTTTTCCTTCCCCTTGCCTAGATTCAGCTGATTAGATCAGAGCACAAACAGAAGAAAGGGAGCACATATAGCCTGACCTTGTCATCCTAAGTGGTTGTGGCATTCCCAACAACGCTCACCCCCCTCCCGCTCTTCGCTCTTCGTTTCTAGCTGCTTTCACTTTGTCTTTCAAAAGGTTTCTGCAACAGTAAACAAACAAACAAACAAACAAATCCTATGGGAGAACCCCCTCTAGTAATCACACCGATTCCCAACAACCCTGTTCTCATTGCTAGCTTCTCTTAACACAATAGATAAGTATTTTACTGCCCAGTAGAAATGTTCCCACTTGATGAAAGAAAAGGCCATGATCATGTAGTGGCTGCAGCTTATGACCCTGCACCCAAACCCCCAGCAAGTTAGAGATCAGAGCTGAGATCACAGATCACAACAAGGCAGCACGCCAGGCTCTGAAGGCAGTATCTGTGCCAAGATCTCTTTAATGAAATCGAATATTGGATATTTAATTGCACCAAGATGGGAACACTTGGTCAAGTGGAGAAAGAAAAACAGAGCAACAAGCTCTGGTCACCCTTCCAGTTGTTACTTGGTTTTCAGGGAATTAAGCCTCTCCCCAGCGTCTCGCTTTAGTCACCTTCCAAATGGGTATCTTAAATAGCAAAGTTGTGGGATTCATTAAATATATGTCCCCTGTGACTCTCACAGATCACACGGAGCAATACACTGCTGCAGAAGTAATTCCCATGTTTTACTGGAAATACTAGTTTAATTTCTATTTTTGCTTAGGTAGCTAGAAATTTATGTTCTGTGGCTCTGTTCCTCCAGGGAAGAAACTTGAGTGCCTCAATATTGGTTTCTGGTGGCATTTGAAATGTCTCAGTGTATCTGACCTGACATCCAGTTGCTAACTCAATGCAGCACACGTCTCCTGCAGTTTCTCTACTATATCTACCAGCAGATACCGAGGACTTTTAAATTGCTTCTAATATTTCTGCGTAAGCACCTGAATACCACCCCAGATATGGATGAAGTTTCTTGGATTCCTAAGCTAGCTCCAAGGTATTCTCTTCAGGTTAATACAGAACAAAAAATACATTTAACTTTGCTGGGATATGAAAGTAAGACATGGATAGATTGGAGACCATCTTTGCAGCCATTCAGAAAATGCAAACTTTAGTTAAATTAGAACATGAAGAGTGTGTGAAAACAGTCAGCAAGTCGCAACTCCATTCACAAGTTTTGATTTATCCACTGTGCCCTCATCTACCCGCAAGAAGAAACTAAAATGAGGAGTTGGTCCAAACTGGAGAGAGAGAGAGAGAGCAAATACACTCAGGACCTTAGTCGAGAGATAACTTCTTGTTCAAAGAGTTTGGCTAGAAAGTGAACGAGCTGAACAGAGTGCCCTACTCACAGCCTTATTTTGGTTCTTCCTAAACACAGGGTTCACTGATGTTGAGCTACAGCCAGCAGCATGGACCAGCGCTCTTTGGTGCAGTAGAAGCAGCAGGTGCAATCCTACGTTTGGTCCCACTCTCTCCCTTGTGCTGTAGATTGCTTGGATTCATTTGTGTAAATTCCATCACGGTAGTTGTTTGACCATCTGGTTATTGGACTCAGGTGTCTTGCTGTGGCAACAACCAGTGCACGGTGCTATTCTTTACTCCAAAGTGTGTGCCATTCTGTCCTTCTATTTTAATAGTTAAAAAATAGTCACAGCATGTGTCCTAAACTGATTAACTCAATTTTGTCTGTTTTGTTGACAGCTGTTTCTAAGAAAAGCAGTGCTCATTGAACCACAACTGTTAGGCATTTGGTGCTTTTCGTGTCAACATCATGACAAAGCCTCACTGCTTCACTGTCTCATCTACACTACAGGGCAAGCCGGTCCTCTGTGTCTGATGGCCTTTGAAGTCGTTAAGACGGTCTCTAAAGATGCATCAGTTTACATCAGATGAGGGTGTGGATCAATGTCTTGGGTGAGGTTTCTTTCAGTATTGTCATTCTCAAGGTGGAAATACAAATACAAAATGAAAAGGAATAGGAAGCGGAATAGTGTTGCCCTTCTCAGTTTAGGAGAGAGATGGAAGGATTACTTATGAAAATGAGTTGGAAGGAAAAGGTTCAGATCCAAAGTAGGACTTGCACACCTCAGAAATTTCTCAGAGCACAGCCAAGACACAGTAAGGACCAGGTCCCTTGCTAAATTTAGTGATGGCTGCTTTATTTTTAAAACACACTCAAATGAAAAATCCTTGCTGCTAGACGAGCTTTGTGCTAGAGCAGTCCTCCAGGCTCCCGTCTTAGCTCTCCTGTTACTTCATGGACTTAAAACTCATGTCACCCACTCCAGAAGGGCAGTTAACAGCCAAGATGGGAAATGCTGAGTTTTCTTCCCTCTGGATCCCTGTCTCTCTGGAGGAGTTTGCACAGTACTTAGTAGTCAGTGTACTGTAGACTTAGTGTTGTAGTCTAGTGGTAAGACTGCTCCCCAGGCCCTGCAAACTAGTCTCCACTCTCACAATATCATGTATTTGCTCTTCTAGCCCAGTCCTGATTGTTTAAATGCTCCCCCACTGAGCATACAATACGTAAAATCATAACTCAGATCTTAATTGAGCTCAAGGACATCAATGGAAATAATTGGACTGACTTAAGTATCTTGTTCTTGTGATTGATGTACTGAGCGCAGGGCTGGCAGACCTGGGCTGAATTCTTGAAATTACTTAGAGATTTGACTCCCTGCTCTCCAGTAATGCTAAAAGGAGAATTTTTTATTTCTCAGGGAGTCTTCAGCAGATATCCCTTTGGGGTTGTCACCTAAGCGCATCCCTGGAAATGCCGCTGTCCTCTCTGTTGTATTTGAGCTCCCCTACCTGTGCAATAGGTTACCTATACCAATCAAATCAAGAAGTCCCAGTTCAAATGGTTTATTTGAAGCTTAGATTTTTTTTTTTTTCTTTCTTCTCATTACAAGTGGTGATTTAATTGTCTCAAAGGTATTGTACATTTGGAACAATGTGCTTTAGTAAGATTTGTAATATGGGACTTGGCTCATTGGGGAGTAATACTGCAAGGTTTTCACATTCAACATCATGATGGTTGAATTTCTGATAAGTCAAGGGTCACTTGTGGCATCTATGCTCCCTAATTATGTGTGCGAATTGCAAATGCACACTCAGTCAAAGTAACGCAAGTCCCACCTAAAAATCCTTGTTCTTGTATTTTTTACCAGTTAAGCTGGAATATGAGCTGAAAGTGGCATCAACTCATAGGGAACAGGTTCAACACTTTGAGATAATACTTATACAACATTTACCACATTATTTTCTCTGAGGCACTCTCAAATGATCCATGACTTTATAATGTATGTAAAGTGGTTGAACACATACACAGAGCAAACTACTACTGCTGCCTTGTTATTAAATTTGGGTTATTATTACCATAAGTGCTTGTATTAGTATTATTAGTAGCAGATGATAGAGCTTATTACGAAAAAATCGTTACAAGTTTTAGTAATTGTTAAAACTGCTCCCATAAGGTATTTTGTTCATCTGTCCATTCATCCTAGGTCACATAATGTTCCAAGTCATCAGCAGGTTTGGGGCTTTGTTTTCTGCCAAGAAAAAAAAAAAGAAGAAAAAAAAAAGATGTCGCTTATTCACAGTTTGGTGAATAATAAAGATGCTGAGGTGTTATAAAAGACTTTAGGCAAACACAGATGTTAAACTTTCTCCTGCACACACATACCTTTGCATTTTTATGCTCCCATAGAGTTGTAAAATAGCGCGCTCAAACATTTTCAGTGGAAGGGGGATTTCAGATAAGAAGTGATTTAGGTCCAAACACTTCTTACAGTGAATAAGTCTGTATTTAAAATTTCATTTCAATTGTGTCAGTTCCCATTTCTCACCACCATTTAATTCCTAATGCTGTTCAATTTGCCACCACTATGCATCCAATATATATTATTTTTTTCATCATTGTGTTTTTATACGAAGCATAGAAATATAAGTTTGGTTCAGAGATTGCTTGTCATTTGTTTTACACAGAACAATCTCTCCATTGCTGTGCTTGATTACTTCTGATGAGACTTGGGCTAGAGTGAAGCAACACCACTAACATCCATTGCAGGATACAAGATTTATAGTTGTCTGGGATCATGAGTTAAGTTAAGAGTGATTTTGGTAAAGAGTATCAAACTGCTAAGAGCTACTTGGTCTTGGAAGGGTAGCCTTGGCCTTTCATAGAGGTCGTGTGGGAGTTAGATCAGTTTATACCAGTAGTCATATCTATCTATGCCTTAGTAAAGAGACTTACATTACTATATTAATTAACAACTCAATTATAAGAAAAAAAAAATAATCCTCTTATTTGTCATGGTATTAATTCAAGAAATTACCAGTTAGGTATTCTCCTGATTCTCCTAGCTTTAAAGAGTGTGCTTAAATGTGGACTGGAAGAGGGATGCTTTCCTGAATCAATTTCTATCATCTCCACTGTTCAAAGAAATCAGAGTTGGTTGTACTTCACAGTCTCCAGGGCCAAGAATACAAGGGACAGAAACATGCAAACTCCGATCCACACGCTTTATGGATGCTGCATTTTTGTTAATAAGCCCTGTAAAGCCATTGCATCTTAGAGGGGAAAAAACTCCTGTATCTCACTTCATATGTTACCTGAATTTTCAAACTCCTGCTACGGAAGGTCTCTACATAATGCTGCATTTTGCAGCACAGGTATTCACGGATGCTTCATCACAGGATCACGGGAAGGCAGTGGTCATATAGCAGACCACTACGTGGGTATTTGTGGAAATTCTCTGATAACCTTGTGGGGTGGCACTCTGATGACTTCTTAGGCACAAGTGACTCCCAAAAAGTGTTGTAGTAAAGAATTACAGAAGCACTTTCCATGTAGAAGTGTCTAACATCTATCACTTCTTGTGCAGTATTAGGGAGTTTAGCTCAACGGACATGTAAAGACTGATTTCCAAAATTACACCCCAGTTCATTGGTCTCAGTGCTGTTATTGTGTTAGGTAGAAAGGGTGAGAAGAAAAGCAGGAAAATATGAATCTGGAACTGGGAATAACTGAGCCTCCCTGCTTTTTCCTGTGTAAATTTTACCAACTCTTTTTTTTGTTTTTGAATGTGAGCTTGTACATTATCTTCCACATAACACCACAGAGAATTTTTTAGTTGCATATTAGTTTGGACATAAAGTTCTGTGCTGATCTTAAAAATTTATAGTAATTAAAAGAAAGAGCAAAGGAAAGAGAGAGAAAGTGGAAGAGAAATTAAGAGGAAGAATAAAAGAAAGGGGAGGAGAAGGAAGAGAAGAAGACAGGAAGGCAGGAAGGCAGGAATGAAAGAACTTTCATAATGAAGTTCTTCAGTAATTTACTTCTGAAATTATTTTTCCTTCCAAAATTTATTTAAACTCTAAAACAACACTAAACCCTGATGCTTCTATTAGAGTCAAACAAAAAGGTTTTGTGAAACCAGAAAGCTCATTTTGTGGGTCTATCTAACAGTAAAGCCTTTTCATTTCATGGGTCTATTTCAATATAGTCCCCCCTTTTCCTATATTTTGAGCTTGACTGGGGAATTAGAAACATCTGTACTCACTGAACTATATGAAATTTTTGAAGTGCCCAGACAGAATAATAAGGGTCTATAAGTCAGCTGCCTTCTTATGTCTTACCTCTCAATATAGAGTCTGTAAATTAAAATGTCAGAGGTATCTGAAGATACTTAGTTAGGGCCTGGGAAAGTGTTCATTTTTACTCCAGGTGCAAGAGGACTCCATTTTGCATTGATACAACTGGAGTGTGTATTACTGTCCAGGTGCCTGGCTTTGTTTCAGCAAATCTCAGCCATCAAGAAGAAACATTTCACAGTACCTCCATCACTACATGATAAATTCTATAGAATTGTTTTTGCAGAGAGTAAAACAATACTCTCTGGCCTGTTTTAATTCCCCTTCCCCATTTGTATGGCTGATACATGCCTACCATGTCACTTTAGAAAGTACTGTATTTTCTGCCCCAGTGCCATTTTAACACTCTTAATCCCAGCAAAATCAATGACTGTCCAACAGACTCTCCGTCAGGGAGAACTTGAAACCTGTATTTGTTTACAATAAACAAATAGTCTGGAAATCGTGAGAGCCACACGTAAGGATTGATGTGCTGTGAAGTCTGGCACAAAAAGAAAAATGGCCTTGTATCAGTAAGGGGAAAACATGGAATGAAACAGAGCAGTAGAGGAGCCACTTTGCAGAGAACTGGGACTGGAAACATAATATTGTATCCCTACCACCTTGTTGCATCGGCTTGGAGCTCTGGCCATTCAGAATTTTGCCAATGAGATTTTACGATTTTTTTTTTTTTTTTTTCTAGTTATCAGCAAATATGAAAGAGACATGGCGGGAAAGTTTCTTTTTTAGTAAAATATGCTTTAAAATATGCTTTAAAAAATATGTTTTAAAAAAAAATATAGTTCAACATCTAACTCTTGCAGGAAGAGGTTCCTAAGCTTTAGCCGTTTCTCCTTTTCTTACCTGATTGATCATAGGAAAACAGGTTTTCATGTGAGATTTCTAGGAACAGGACTCTGTTTTCAGGAACTTCACCTCTTTTTTGCCATACTGCATCTGTCAGAAATATTTACAGGAAAATGAAAATGAGAAAAAAAGAAAATACTGCCTGTTACCCTGATTCACCTGAAGATGAAGAAAGAGATCTTAATATGGGAAAACTAGGAATTTATCCCAATGATTCCTTTCAGATGAAATCAGGGTTTAGGAAGTGTTGTAACTGTCAAGCATGGAAGTGTGAGCTGCCCTGGTGCTCCGGGTTGCTCAAGCACTCAGCTATGAAGGCTGCAGAGGTGAACAGAGGCAGAGCTGGTCATGGGGATCTCATTTCTGTGCTGGAGGGGAGGGGAAGGGTATTTAGTATTTAGTGTTTTAATATTAAGGGGAAGCACCCAGAAAGGGGAAAAGCCAAAGCTTTGTGGGAAAACATAGAGTCTCTGCATTTTTAACCATGGCAGCGAAGAGAGAAAAAAGAAAAAAAAAAAAAAAACACCTCTAGTACATAGAAATCTAACAGTAGAATTATACATACAACAGGTATTTTATTTTCATTGATTTATCCTCCATATCTACTTCACCAGTAGAGCTCGCTGTCTTCAGGACCTCACGGGATCAGACCTGGGGCTGAAGAGCTGGCTGGAAAACCCCTTTATGCAGCAAAAACAAAATACAGTGAGGGATTTCCAATCAACTTGAAAATGTTCTGCATGGACAATGCCTGTCGTCCACAGCCATGTTTTGTAAGATTGCAGCAAGCAACTGGAAATAAAGCCATGCCAGTTTTGACTTTTAAACACATTCTTATGTTTAAAACACACACTCATACACATATACCATTGGACGTGAGGCCATGAATCTTGTTTAGTGGGTGGTTATGGTTGTATGTAAAGAGTGGAGATTAAATTAAGCATTGCAGGAGGGTAGTGCATCTTTTCTGGGCAATTACACATACCTTGTATAATCTAATGAGCTGTTACTGGGCCCTAATGGAACATTTAAAGAGAGTTATTGTATTTTTTCACAGTTTGCTGGATTGGAGAAGTTAATTGATTTACCAGGGAAAATGCCTCTCCCTTTCCCTAGACCCCCACCTTCTTTTAAAAAATGTACAGAAATAGAAACACAGCAAGATGAAAGACTAGAATAGGTAGTAATTGAGTACAACATCATTAAAAAAAGACCAGTTCCACAATATCTTCCCTGGTAGCAATCCACAGTGATAATAGTAATACTCAGCTCTGCAATAGCTCTGTAAATCCATAGATTCCAAAGTGCTTTGCAAGGAGGAAAGTACAGAGCATTTCCTTCTTTCAGCCTGTCATTAAAAAATATTAAAAAGGTGATTGTAACATTCAACTACAATGATCCTTAAGTTTTTTTTATTATACTACTACTGGATGACTTTTTTACAACCCAGAATACTTTCAAGCAGAATTTAAAGTAAGATGTTATAGAAGTGTATTTTCCCAATTGGTTTGTGCATCATGTGTACAAAATGCGGAGATTCAGGGGTTTTTGTAAACAAGATTTGGCCTCAGATGAATAAAGAAAGATCACCACTGGCTTTCAGTAACCCTTCAGACCGCAGATTAATCACATAATGTTTAGCTAGGTATAAGGAGCAACTTCTCTGGAGTTTAGTAGAGGAAACAAGAGGTGGACCCTTATGTGAAAGCAGGCAAACATAATTTCCCCAGATCATGCTCAATCTCTGCTACAGTCGAAACCGCTCTGTTTCTAGGAAACTTCATGAGGATGATAATTTCGGTCTAGTGTTTTCTGTGGTGGCTTCTGAACATGTTTTCCAGATGGGATTCATGGTCTCCCAGGAGTCCACTAAGCCTGAAGGCATCCTCTCTTAGTAAAGATAATGCAAACCTGTGTGGTGTCACTATGTTGTCGACAAATACAGGAATTCACATTCAAAGTTATCAGCTAAGTCCTTTTTTCTTGTCTTTTCTTTCTTTTTCCTGATAATGATTTCAAAAAACCAGTCAGACAAAAGCCAACAGCAGAGACGTGTGACAGCTTTCAAACGGACTGCTACAAAGGGGATGTCTCAGCTGCAGAAATGCAAAGAACAGTTGGGCCCACTCCAGACTAGTGTCAGTGGCTCTACAGAGAAACCCCTCCTGGAGGGGCTGCCAGCACCTTAAAGCAAGTCTAGAAAATAGAAAGTGGATGCCTATGTTAGACATGTTCTTTGGAAAAATGTTGTCCCTGAGAAGCACTGAATGTCAGTGGTGGAAACCAGCAGGTGAAGTGACTCATTTCTTTCCCGTCCCTTTCCACTGTGCAGGTTAAAGCAAAGAGGCATTTCCAATGAGACACCTTAGAGGTTGAAAAGTTGAGTTTGAAGTAACTTTGTTCCTTACAGGAGGCAGAATGAGAACTGTTTCTGGGAAGGGTAGGAGAGCATACTTCTATCTGTCCTCACAGCATCCCTGATTTTGCTACTTCCCTTTCCACAAGAAATTCTCATAAGAAATTGTGAAGATTGTTGAAGTACAGGAAATTACCATTTCCCACAGGAAATAATAATTTTACCTATAATAAGGTAGCCTGTCTTGCTGTATTTTAATGTTGCATTTTAGGTTGCTGGTAACTTCGTCTAACTTTCTCATTTGGCAAACACTTCTCTTACAACACATCTAACTTCAATATTCCTAGAACATTTTTAAGTTCAAGTATTTCTGAGACACTTGTTCATGTCAAGAAAAGCCTCTGTTTCTCTGAAACAGTAGAGCACTATCACACTATGCTATTTGACCTATGTGAACAGAAAAGAACACTGAAAATGCTCTAAAGAACATCTCAGTCAGTTTAGCTCTACAGTCCTTATATATTCTGTCCTGGTTTTGATTTGATGGTTCATCCAGGATCACTACAGAGTGGCTGGACTTATTTGAACATGACACTGAAAGGTTTCCTTTCGACTTCCCACCTATTGCAGGCTGGCTGGTATCAAGGGACACCAATGACTGACACTGCTTCTCATGTTCTATTGACATCCATCCTTCCAAACTCCTACAAAAAAAACAGGGAAAAGACACAGAAAGGAGGAAACTCTGTGATGTAAGTGTAAAAGAAACAAGGAGGGAAGACTGGGAAGAACAAAACTGAATACACTCAACAGTAGATTAAAACAGAGAATTTGCTGATACACAACAGAGAGGACTGGAGAATATCACACTGGGGTTGATGATGAAGGGGATTGTTAGCTGGGTGGATCAATGAGGCTGGGGCAGACTGGAAGTGGAAGGAGTTTTTGAAATGATGAGTTGCAAATAGCAGGTCCAACAGGAGCTACAGTATTAAGAGTGAAGTAACCTCTAGTAGGACAGAAGGGACTAAGACAGCTAAATAAAAGGGTGAGGGATGCTGGGGAAGTAGGGGAATGAAGAACTGAGAAAACTGAACAGGAAAGGAAAAAAAAAAAACAGAATGAGCAGAGGGAGAGATTAACCATTGATATGGAAATAGCGGATTAAATTTAGCAGGGAAATGTGAGAAAGACAAGGAAGTAAGCCAGGAAGTAGGGTCAGGAATAGTTAAGAAAAAAGACAAGGATTCAGCTAAGAAACCTGTCCAAGCAATGCTGAAACTAAAGAGTGAAGAGTTGGGGAGTGAAAAATTAGGTGAGGGCAGAAGCAAATGAGACTCTTGGGATTAAGTGGAAGACTTAGCAACCATTGAGACCTGTTCCTCTTCATGGATAAAAAAGGACCCCAAGAGTCCAGTGCCCTGCTTTCCTCTCTGGCAAGATCTGTGAAAGTATCTCGGCTCACCTGTGTGCTGCTTCCCCATGGCTGGAAATTAACTCTGTCCATCTGCTACTAGAAGTGGCAGAGGCTGGCACATTATCCCTGCAGTCAATGGATGATGGACCAGGGAGGTGATTGACAGGTGTTCCATGTGTTTGATTGATTTTATTTCTGAATTTGCTTAAAAGACAAACTAGGAAATCATATTCTAAAAACACATTAAATGACTATAAATAAGGTAACTCTATCAGCCATACCATAGATATCTTAATGAGCGGGATCTTGTCAAGTGTTGCTGTTAAGGACACCCATGCAATCAAGACATGCTCCTTGAATATATCTTCATTATTGTCCTGTGCAGAAATGCAGGGCATTTCAAGAGTTCGGTTACTTGGATATTTCCAGGTGTGCATCAGTGTGGCTAGATAACCAGGTGAATAGCTACTGCATGAACAGATTACATCTAGCTCAACCAAGATGCAACAAGTTCACTCTTCATGTGCAACTCAGTGAACATCCACAGATTCCTTTCTCGGACTGAAATGCAGAGCCTCTATCCGTTCCTCAGTATACAAGACCAATGAAGCCTGGAATTCCATAAAGAGTATTCTTCTTTATCCCATACAGTTGTCTTATCCTCAAATCAACTCTATTAATTGCATTAACTGCGGCAGCAGCCCTTTGTAAATGGAAAACATGAGCATATGAGTGAAGAATCTAAGATTGCTCGTCATACTGCATACAGACTGCAAGGGTAAGATAAAATATGATGAGCAACCTTAGATTAATTCAGGCATTTTCAAACTTCTGGGTACTAATTTTATAACTTTAAAAATGTTATTTTACTATTGTTTTTTTTTTTGTTTGGAGGCGTGTTTTGGTTTTTATTTTTTGTTTGTTTTGTTTTGTTTTCTCCCTGTGTAGACTATATGAAGGAGATACAGCTGTATTTCTGCATGTGTATGTCAGTAGATCATAGAAATAGTGCCATCTACTGACGCAAGAACAAGTCATCTTTTCCTTCATTTACTTAGGACCAATAAAGCCACCGTTGATGGATCCTGCCGAGGACTTTTTGACTAGACAGTTTTCAGGAACAGACTACATGAATCAGGGAGTGGGAGTCTGCTGGGACAAGATGACTATTCCACCCGAACGTACTCTTGGCTATGCAGATCCCTGACTCAGCTTCCCAAACATCTGTCCTGCTTCATGTTAAACTTTCATTCTTTCTCCCTTCTGGATCTATGCCCAAGCTTTCGATTTGTTTCAGGAGTCTCTGGAGACATATCTCAGCCTCCACTGGCTACTGACTTAAAAAGGGGGTTTGCTTTTGCCATTATGGCCAAACCAGTACTCTGTACAGTTGCTTGTTTTGGTTTTGTCCTTGCTAGTGAGATTTTTATTTGCAAGAAAGCAGGGAAAGGAGAGAAATAGACCATAAGTGAATAGTGTCAGCTCCTTCAGCTCTGAGGACAGAAGTATATAGTCTCAATGGCAATTTCCGCCTCTGCTTGGCCAACATTTTTTCACCTGCCAGCGATAGTCAGGTCAGTTCATAAACACAAGCTGGTAACTCAAGGTGATGCCAGCCTTACTTTACGTCTGCTGCCTGCAAACAGAACAATTTTTACTGCGATAATTCAATCAAAGCTTGCTTCATCATCCACCAGGCAGGATGTTTGCATTGCTGAGATGAACTCTTCTGCTATTTGGGTACTTTCTGCAAGGAGTTGGAGAAGGGGCCAATTCTTCCACATTGAGAAAAAATGAACGGGAAGAAGCTACAACTGTGTGGAGGGCAGGCACTGAACAGAGAAACGTGCCAGAACTGTCCTTGTTACTGACCCCTGGCTTGCCACACAAATGAGCATGCATTTGCATAAGCAATAAAAATGTAATTAAAAATCAGCAACATATTAAACTCACATTGAAATCCTCAGGAATGTTGCTGCCATTGGGCAAAGAGGAAAATACTATAACAAGATACCAGTAGTTAAAAGCCAATTAAGCATACCTATTAGCTGTCCATTATCAGCACTGAGTTCTGTAAATAAAAAGTATTAATTGCTATAGGCCATGTTGTTAACTGCCAAATAAATCCATAAATATTTTTTACAACATTCAATGATAGTTAAGTATGCAGTTCATGTATTTACTTTGTTAAAAAAAAAAAAAAAAAAAAAAATCTTTTGACTACCTTAAGCTTGAAAAGCATTATAGAAAACCAAATTTCATTGTGGTGCTGTCATTCACTTTGGGTCTTATTTCAAATAATTATGTTTCCTGGACCTGAACTAGTATTTGCCTATTACTGAAATCTAGTTTGATTTCCCTCCTCGCTCCCACCCTGCATCTCTTTTTCTTTTTTTAACTCACCCTCTATGGAATGATTCATTCTCTGCTAATTAAAACTGGAGAATTCTGTATGCAATAATTGCCTGTGGGTATCTTTGGCGATTTTCAAATGTGACCTTTCATTTTGCATGTCTAACTTGGAACACCTTAAAAAGATCTTATTTTCTTAGGGCTACTGCATACCTTTTGGAAATCAAAATCCTTTGTCATGTCTCTGTCTGAATCCCTCACCTTGCAAATGGAGGCACACAAAATCACTAATGTCTTTCAGAAATCCTGGTTTCATTGATACTTAACAGCCAATGTAAATCCTTCCAAACAAATGATTTCATTTCCCATGGCTGTGAGGATTCAGCAGTTCACTTAAACAGCAGTGGTGAATGCCTAGCCCTTTGAAAATCAGGCCACGTATTTTAGGTGACCACATATAGATTTCAGAAACTTTGAAGGAAATTTGGGCAAAATACTGTCCCCATTGAAAAAGCAGTGTTTATGACTGGTAGCACAGTGCTAATGAACTAGATCTGGAAAGGCTTTAATTCTCGCTACCAGGACTTTGAGCTTTAAAATAACAAACCATTAAAAACAGCAGCAATGACTGTCATAGCAAAGCCTCTTTTCACAACCCTTTTAGCCCAGACATTTGCAAAGTCTGCCAGATATTATCCCTTTTCTTTAACTGGGGAAAATGAACAACACAAATGCTAAAGTATTTATGCAAGATGACCCAAGGGATCTGTCATGTCCCAATTTCTCAGGACCGTGACTCAGGTTCACTTATTCCCAGGTCAGGATTGAGGTGCAATGACACCAGGGATCCTTTAACTCACAAAACTCAACTTCTATTTACTCACAACAAGAATTGGCATGAAACTACACCAGTAAACTGTGTAATGTGTTAACCACACATCCCCAAACATATACTACAAGCCTTGCTTATTTGGGGATCAGTTCAGGGAAGAAAATAAGGAGATCCCTCCCGTTGAGTTCGGAGGTTGAGAGCAGACCCCCTTGCTTTCTAGATTCCTCCTCAGAGAAGGACTCAGGGGTGGCTGGATCCACTCCTGGTCCCAGACTTGGTCAATGATTTATGTCTAAAGAGGTGAGGTGTAGGGATTACAGAAGAGAGAGAGAGAGAGAGAGAGATTTCACCAGTCCTGGGTCCAGTGTTGGTCCAGCCAGCCTAAAGGGTCCAGTTCTGGAGGACGCATGCCCATGGGGCTTCGGTTCATGCCTTTTTATAATCTCCTTGCCCCTCCTTCTGGCAGGCACTCAAACTCATTAGGCTAATCAGGTGTCATAGGCAGTTGGTACCTTCAGAACCTTTGGGAAATGGGTTGGTGGGCCTGTGGGTCGTTTGGGGAGTAACTTCTCCTTCCCTGCAGACATGACCATCATTTGATCTTTAGCCATGGATGGTGAGCTGCCCGGCTCAGCGTATCAGAACATGGAGCTGCGCACCCTCTGGCACCCTCCGTCACCTTCCAGAACATTCTCTGCACCCTGCTGCTGACCTATGGTCTCATTGCAGCGTTCATTGTTATGCAGCGTTCACCATTATGCAGAACTTGCCCCACCACAATGTTTGAGACATTAACTCTTTCAGTCTCTCACAGAATCCTAAATGAGGTATTACTTGCCTCCTTTATCCTGAGCCTTGAAGATATGTGGCAAGTGTAAGCAAACCACCCAGGCTCCCTCTATTATCCGTTGACAGTGCCAAGCACCCCTCAAGGGAGAGGATCCCCATCTAAGGCAAGTGTCCAAGGTAGATAAAATGTTTGTCATCCCCTTAGTTGCACCTCAACTAACGATTTTCCAAGGCCCGTCCTCCAGTCCTGATATCCACTCAAATAGTCTTACTATATGCACACTAATAAACTCTCCAAACTGTCAACATGGTGGCCACATCCAAACTACCCATTAATCCTGGACTGGGCTAATTCTTGAGCTCTGCCTTGCTGTTATTTAGGAGACACTAAAGTAGATGAGACTCAAAGGTTGCCAAGAACCATTCAGATAGTTTAACAGTGTCAATGGTATACTTCACCTGCTTGGGTCTGTGCCCAAACACTCTTAAATTTACACAGCTTTTGTGTCCAGACCAGTGTTATACCTAAGACTTCCTAAATCCTAAATCCTTTTAGACTACAGTGACAACAGAATGCCAAGAACTGTGTTACTGGCCATAAATTTGTATGTCTTGACTGTTCCAAATATTAGAAATTTTTTGAGCACTGCCTAGGTAACTGGACTGCCTTTAGCTAAAAAGTAGAATCAAGATAATTTCTAAGGTTTAACTCCATTTCAGAATGATTAGGGTATTATCCATAGTCCTAAGTACATGGCTATTTTACACAGAAGATGCTATTTCATTACTCAAAGCTATGACAGGTTTCATAACTATGTCTATTGCATCTGCTTTAGCCTATTTAAGTTTTAAGCAGATTACCAGTCCAATGCTGCAATATGCTGAAATGACAGTATGTATGATTTTCATTTACACTTTGAGTTTGCAAATCTAAAGCTAGGGTGGATTTCATAGTCTCAGAAGATCTCTGGCCTAACAAAAATAGAACAAAAAAACCCCAACAACCAAAAAACAGGGAAATCTGTCTGTGGGACCGATGGGACGTGCTCAGTGTTGATGATTTGAGATTACTTCATTCTGGAGAGATGGCTCTATTAAAGTTGGTATTATCTTCTTTACATAATTTATAAGGAAGAAAACATATTTAATGGCATGGGTATATCTGCAATTCCCTAAAACCAGGTTAAACTAATCCGTAGCATAATCAGATTGTTTCCTTTATGCTGTAGTTTATATATCTCTAAATGATTCTGACAGCTTTGGTGTAGACATCCATTTCTACATTAGTCAGAGCAGAGAACAAATTACAAGTTTGAAGGGCTTTGTATGATATGCAGTATAAGAGAACAACAAGAAGACATGGCAAAGGCATTGTCGTTCCAGAAAAACAAATAATTCAGAGAAGTCACTGTATGACTTGCCAGACTGCCATGATGTGGCACTTACCAGCTCTTCATAACCCAATGGTGAGCAAAGTGACTGTACAGCTGATGTCTTGGTGATTTAAAGAGATGTGTCTTAACAAAAGTGTGTTAGATACCCACCCAGCTCATTCATGTCTTTAGTATTGGGCATGAGCAGTGAGTTATTATGGACTTTGCCTGTGGTCTCTCCCAGTATATTTATTCTCTACTCATTGGCATTTATCATCCCATTGACTTTTCCTTCCCTTTAGAAAGATCTTCTATGAGCAGTTCATACGTATTCATATACATATTTTGCTCATAAAATTAGGAAGATGGACTACCAGTATGTGTTAAACCTGACTTTGAACTCACTGAAATCACTATTTTCTTCACTGGAGGGTATGTATACCAAATGCCAGATTACCCCAGTAAAATCCACTAGTGAAATTAGACTATGTCTAACTGGAAATGATCCTGCTAAAGGAAGTCAGAAATGCTGCAATCATTCACAGGTCTTGTTGAAGATTTAGGCCTTTATGTCTTCCTCCTATAATTGAATTTCTTTCAATTCAAGACGTACCCAAGAGATTCCTAAGAAGTGCAAACAGGTCTGCTGATAGCATCTCATGATATATATGTTTTCTGTCAGGATAATAAAAGAAAAATTACTATGTTAGTTAATTTCTCTTCAAACGTGCTCTCTCACCTTTAATTGAAAATGAAGTTGTGTTCACACATATCTTGAGTAATTAAACCCTATGGCTTTTTCCTTATCTAATTAATGAAGAAAGTGAAAATCATAAATTGCAAATTGGGCATAAAACCAAACAAAATTTAATTAGTTGTTTGGGTTTTGTGTGTGTGTGTGTGAAGATCATAAAATATAAGGGAATCTGGTTAAAGGGAAATTTTAATAACTGCTTGCAGGTGTTTGAGCTGCAATTTAATTTGTGATTTAAAACGTTGCAAGGAAATTTTTAAGAGTCATGTTACAAAAAAGAAAGTCAGTTGAAGAAACAACCAAAAAAACCCAAATACCAATGCTTGGCAGCATTTGACCTTTGAGAGGAGTCTGATCAATTATAGTCATCGTTTCACTTTTCCCGATTTAGATAGATGCATTACTTTACCATGATGACATTTACTTAACTTTTGCATGTTTCTCAGTCCTCTTGAAAGCAACAAGACTAGAATATATGCTTAAAATAATCCCCCATTAAATACTTTCCTGAACAAGAATTTTATCTTGCATTGAAGACAATTTCTCTTATTTCAGAAAACATTTCCCAGGGAAGCAGCTGAAACAGGCACATATTTATGTATCAAGGAATTCATACACTCTTTTGTTTCTGCTACTTAAGATGCAGAAATTTTGTTTGACCTCTTTCAGCACTGCAATGCTAGACTAGTGTGTGTGCTGTAGTATCACTGTATTGTTATAATTAATATTAGAACATGTATATTTATATATGTGTATATATATACATACATGTCTGTATATATATATAAGGGAATATACTGTGTAAAACTGTGCCTTCAGGACCTGTGGAATTTGTATTTTTGGGGGCTTCACATACAGTAGGAGAAAATGCAGTGCAGAAGACAAAATTCATGCCCTAATGCACTACAGTCCAACTTCGCAAAGGTAGTGAAGTGCTTGCGTTCATTCAGTCTAAATCGGTTATTTAGGTTCCATTTATGGCCAAGGAATTGTAATCGTGGTAAGTTGTCCCACCCATCAGACACCCTTCATGGTATGAGATAGGTCATTCTTTCTGGTGGTTTCAGTTTCTCCCTATTGACTAGAGATGGAGCCAGGATAACCATCTTGGACTAGAAGCTTACATTTTAGATACTAAATGTGGGTAAGAAGAGTGCCCAGAATGAATTTTTCTCTGAGTTTTGAGCATCCAACCAGAGAAGACACACTGGAGAAAAAAAAAAAAAGCCTTGTTATCTTTTCTCGTTGAGGAGCCTTGAGGTGCAAGGAGTCAATCAATTGCTCGAATGCAAACACTGACCTTCTCATTTAAGCTCTAATACTTTCCCCAATCAAAGAGCTTTCCTGTCTATAAATTATCCCACTGTCTCTCATTGAGGAAAATAGATCCTTTCAAAAAGTAAGTAAAAGAGTGTTCATTATAAATAGTCTCTATGTGTGAAATATTGCAGCAGAGTTATAATTACACTACGATTTTTAGATCAATTACATTATTATATCATCCCAGAGGTGTTCTGATACCATGGTGATGAGTGTGGGACTGATTATTTCAGTGTATTTTGAGATAGTTAATAATATATTTGTATTGCAATTTTCATACTAAAGGAGTCCCATAAGCTTCATGTAATAATATGTCCCACCTCCTACCTAGATACTGGCATTTGTGGTGCAGATGGGAGAATGTAAATGAATCAATCCATTAGTACTGCTTCTTGAGGAACTGCTGGAACTTCTCAAACAACCAGTCTGACATTCTCAAACAACCACTCACCAGAATAAGGCTTTCTTGCTTTTGGAGATCTTGGGAAGACAGAGTGCTCAAGGACCTTCATGTCACCTAAAGATGTGAAAGAGATTCTCTTCGGAAAGTGAGACTCTATTAATTAAGCGTGACCCCAGCTATTCCATAACACTGTCCACACTATCATGGAGCAGGAGAAAGTCTAGAGTCTGTCTGTAAGAGGTGCACAGAGGAGAAAATCTCACGTTCAGTGCACAACACTTGATGGGCTTGGAAAAATGAAAGCTGAAGAGGATTCAGGGAGTCGATCAAATGTAAACATCATGCTTGACACCACCCAGAGAAATAGAGTTTGCAGAAAAGATGTTGCATCTCCAAGCAGCTGGGAGAAGTAACAGAAGAACCAAAAAACCTTAAAGAGTTGTGGATGAAAGAAATAATGAAGGTGTGGAGATCTTCAGTGTACCTTAATGTAATATTGATAAGAAAGAATTCAATTGTCTCAGAGAAAATCATCAGCAATGGAACTTGATCGTTCTGGACGGATCTAAGCTGTTCCCAGTATGCAGCTTATATACAGATACTTTATTTTAAAGCGTCAGACTGAGGTTACTTAACGCCAGTTGATTACAGTGCCATAAAATTGTCCCGTATTACCTTAGAACTTATCCTGAAAGGTATAAGAAAGCAATAAATGAGAGAGAGAGAGAAAGAGAGGAGGCTATTGGAGAGCTTTGCATGGAAGCTGACAGTTGATCAGACTTAACCAAGAGTGTCAATATGCATTTGACAAAAGAATTTGGGCAGGATTTAATTGTAAAGTCAACATGGGTATAGAGAAAGCAGAACAGTGAAAGCCACCATTCAGCTTTTGAGCATAGAAGGCACTGGCTTTTTAATTCTCAATTCAAAATCAGGACAGTTTTTAAGGAAAGAAGAATTGTGTAAGCCTCTTTCAGGACTGGAGATGAGGGCTGGATTCAAACCCACCAGAGCAATCTCTAACTGATTTGGGGGGGGATTTGGAGCAGAACTTGGCAAAATAGAGGCAAATTAACAATTCTATCACATTTGTACAGCAAGATGCTTTACGGTGCTTCACCATCACGTATCATTAATGCCAGCCTCTGGCTATTGGTGTTCTAAACAGTCAAGAATCGTTTCATGTGATTTAAACAAAATCGCAGCAAAGGTCAGATACATCAGGGAAGAAATTTCTGAAATAGATCTAGCCACTTCTTCTCAGTTGCAGCTTTAGCTGACAGCAATATTTGACAGAATAAATATCCTGTGCATTACAATTTTGTTCTTGAGAGACTTAAACTTCAAATTTTTCATTCTTTTTTCTAAATTGAGTCAATTAAAGAGAAAGAGAGAAGAAAGACAGTAGCTTCAACTATCAATAAGCTTTTCAAAGGCTGGTATTGACAGAAGCTGAATATTACATTTTAATGTAAACACATCAGGCCAATTTTGTTTTCCAAAAGAGAATTAAAAATATAGCAACATAATATGCATACAGAAAACCTCATAATTACATATGAAAATAATATTAAAGGGCAAGATTTTCAGTTCATGCAAATTGATTTACCTCTACTGACTTTAGTGCAAGTTTTCAGATTCATACCATTTCTACTAGTACCTTTCTCAATGCATCACAGGGATTAAACCCTACGACAATAACAATAACAACAAAAAAATCTCTATAAGCAAACAGGGGGGAAAATATTCCAAGAACATGACAATACCATTTTTTGAATCAGTGCTATATTCTCATCTGGAACACAAAGTTCAGCTTACACATCCAATCTCAGCATATGATCTACCATAAATAGAGGAGGGCTAACTATAAAAGATTAGAGCCCTGAGAAGTTTTCATGGGAGGAGAGGCTGAGTGGCAGCAAGAAAAGCAACTGCAAAGAGAACACATGGAGGTCAACAAAAAAAATGGGGTGAAGGGAAATCACTCCATTGCTTTTTATTGTGTGACAATAAGAAGACGTAAGACAGAGCTGCTTGAAATTAAAGATGAAATATGTAAAATTTTAAGCCAAAACTGTAGAATCACAGAATCATAGAATCACAGAGTGATTCTGAGTTGGAAGAGACCAACAAGGATCATCGAGTCCAACTCCTGACACTGCAGAGGGCGATCTAAAATTTAAACCATATATCTAAGAAGAGCATTGTCCAAATTGTTTCTTGAACACCAACAGTCCTGGGGTCAAGATCACTTCCCTGGGGAGCTTGTTCCACTGCTTCACCATCCTCTTGGTGAAGAAATTTTTCCTAATATCCAATCTGAAATTCCCCTGATGCAGCTTTAAGCCATTCCCTTGCGTCCTATCACTGAGGACTGTCGTGGTTTAACCCCAGCCAGCAACTAAGCACCACACAGACACTCACTCACTCCTCCTCCCCTTCCCTGGTGGGATGGGGAGTAGAACTGAAAACAAGTAAAACTCATGGGTTGAGATAAGAACAGCTTAATAATTGAAATAAAAAATATAACATCATCATAATAATTGTAATTAAAAGGAAGATAACAAAAAGAGAGTGAAATATAACCCAAGAAAGATAAGTGATGCACAATGCAATTGCTTACTACCCGCTGACTGATGCCAGTCCCCAAGCAGCAATCTGTCCCTCCCAGCCAACTCCCCCCAGTTTACATACTGGGCATGACATCACATGGTATGGAATATTCCTTTGGCCAGTTTGGGTCAGCTGTCCTGGCTGTGTCCCCTTCCAACTTCTTGTGCCCCTCCAGCCTTCTTGCTGGCTGGGCAGGAGAAGCTGAAAAATCCTTGAATTAGCACAAACACTACTTAGCAACAACTGAAAACATCAGTGTGTTAACATTATTCTCACACTAAATCCAAAACCAACACTATACCAGCTACTAGGAAGACAATTAACTCTATCCCAGCCAAAACCAGGACCGACACCAGAGCAAAGAGATCAGCACCTCCCTCCCTGCTGCCCCTCATGAGGAAGCTGTAGACAGCAATGAGGTCGCCCCTTAGTGTCCTGTAAGCTGAACAAACCTAGTATCATCAACTGGTCCTCATAAGTCATGCCCTCTAGACCTTTCACCACCTTTATTGCCTTTCTTTGGGCACATTCTAATATTTTGATATCCTTCTGATATTATGGAGCCCAAAACTGCATTCAGTACTCGAGGTGAGACTGCATGAGTGCTAAGTGTAGTGGGACAATCACTCCTTTTGACCAGTTAGCTATACTGTGCTTAATGCACCCCAGGATACGGTTGGTCCTTTTGGCTGCCAGGGCACATTGTTGACTCATATTGAGCTTACCATCAACCAAAACTCCCAGATTTGTTTCTGTGGGGCTGCATTCCAGTCTTTTGACTACCAATCTGTACATACATCCAGGATTACACCATCCTAGGTGCAGAATCCAGCATTTGTCCTTCTTGTATTTCATAAGGTTGGTGATTGCCCAGCACTCTAATCTATCAAGATCTCTCTGTCAAGGGAGTCAGCAGCCCCTTCTAATTTATTGTAGTTTGCAAACGTAGTGTGCACTCAACTCCTCACTGGTCATTGATAAAATATTGAAGAGAAAATGGGACAACTCACTGTTACATAAAATACCACGAAATTAGAAGGCTTTTGATGGTAGCCTATGTAAATATATTTCTTCACACCAAAATTGGATTTGATGGAATTGCTCATGGTGGAAGATGCTGATGGCTATCAAGATAAAACCTGTTTTCCAATGCTTATAACTTTGCAGACTTTCAGCTGTTTTAATTGGGGATGTATTCCTCTTGAATTTAAGCATCAAGAAACCAGGCATTTATACTTGTCAGGTAAGCTCCTGCTATACTGTATAAAGAGAGAACAGCACTCCCAGATGGTAATTCATCTAAAACAACATAGCCACTGAAGTTGTAGAATGCCCTCACCCCTCTACCAAGGCTACAGGGAGTTTAGGGAATAATTTAGATGATCTATTGAAATTTTACCTACTAGAGAAAGTGGGCTTAATTCTATCCTAGCAACAAGGTGTTCTGTATCAGACATCTGATTTATGCTGGATGATTCTGAGAATTTGAGATAAACTGGTTCAGATTCATCACAGCTGGGGGGGGTTGACCCTGGCTGGATGCCCACCCAAGCTTGTTTTATCACTCCCCCCCCTCAGCTGGACAGGTGAGAGAAAATACAGTGAAAGGCTCGTGGGTCAAGATAAGCACAGGAGAGATCACTCACCAATGACCATCATGGGAAAAACAGAGTTGACATGGGGAAAATTAATTTAAATTGTTGCCAATCAAACCAGAGGAGGGTAACGAGAAATAAAATCAAATCTTAAAAACACCTTCCCCCCACACCTCCCTTCTTCCTGGGCACAGCTTCACTCCCGATTCTCTACCTCCTCCCCGCCAGAGGCACAGGAGGACAGGGAATGAGGCTTTACAGTCAGTTCATCACACGTTGTCTCTGCTGCTCCTCCCTCCTCAGGGGAAGGACTCCTCATTCTTCCCCTGCTCCAGCCTGGGCTCCTCTCTCCACAGATCCACAGGTCCTACCAGAAGCCTGCTCCAACGCGGGCTTCCCACGGGGTCACAGCCTCCTTCGGGCATCCCCCTGCTCCGGCGTGGGGTCCTCCCTGGGCTGCAGGTGGAGATCTGCTCCCCCGTGGACCTCCCTGGGCTGCAGGGGGACAGCCTGCCTCACCATGGTCTTCATCACCACGGGCTGCAGGGGAATCTCTGCTCCGGCGCCTGGAGCATCTCCTCCCCCTCCTTCTGCACTGACCTGGGGGTCTGCAGGGTTGTTTCACATCTTCTCACTCCTCTCTCCGGCTGCAGGGTTTTTTTTTGTTGCACAGCAACTTTTTTCCCCTTCTTAAATACATTATCCCAGAGGTACTACCACTGTCGCTGATGGGCTCAGCCTTGGCCAGCGGTGGGTTTGTCTTGGAGCCGGCTGGTATTGGCTCTGTCAGACACAGGGGAAGCTTCTGGGAGCTTCTCACGGAAGCCACCCCTGTTGCCCGCCAACTACCAAAACCTTGCCACGCAAACCAAATACAAAGGGCAACTTGTATAATCTGCCTTACAAATACATACGCAGGCAATTACAGGGTCTACTGGCAGTTTGGGGCCAATGACTTTGATGACTGACCACATTTCAGGGCCTGGGGGACGACTGCACCGCTCTGTGTGTGCTCCTGAGCACCCAGAGCACCTGCAGCAGACCTACAGTGCACCCCGTGCGGAGCAGCAATGATGGTGGAGCACACAGTTCCCCTGCTACTAGCTTTCGCCACCACGATACTTGAACAGTTTAGATTGTTTTTATTACCTCCTCGTTCTGAGGTAGGAAAGTGTGAATACCTGTATTCTACAGCACAGAGCTCAGTCCTGGAGGAGCTAAGTTTTCAACCTATGGTTTGCATAGGAAGCCTGTCATAAAATGAGGCTTGAAAACAGATTTTGAACCAAACACTTGTACCATCCTATACCTTCCTCCCGAAGGAAAGAAGGACCTTGCCACCCAGGGGCACACCTTGTGGAAAGCAGGACATGCAAGGAAGGCAGGACATGCAAGAAAAGGACAAAACCCAAGAGCTGCAGAGGTTTCACACAAACAAGGTTCTGTTCAAAGCGGGTAAACAGCCTATTTCTCTTTCTTATGAACTATTCTGATTTAACATTATACTCTCCACCAAAATATTTTCCCTTCGTGTTCCCATCCCTGTTGGGTGCTGACTAACATTCAGCAAGTTGCAATGCCACAAGCAGGGAATTGGTGAGACTGCTTCCAAGTCCTGTGCACTGAAAAGTAGTTGACCATCCTAAATATTAAGCTGTTAGACATGAAAGCCACGAACAATGGCAGAAATTAACAAACTAAAAAGCAGAATAGCTGTACGCTCTCATGAGAGAAAAAAATACATCTTAACGCCTTTCAGAATATTAACAGACTGCAGACTGAAGCTCAAATCTCATCTGTCCGAGGCCAAATTAAATAGCAGTAAGAGAAAAGGGTCATGTGGGCTCACAAGGAACAAATTACCCCCTCTCCAAAAAGCTCTTTATAGATCACATGAGTGCCCAGGCCCTGTGCTCACCCAATACAATATGACTTTATCATTTTTTTCTTGCTTTTGGGTCACAAGTGCCTAAAGGTAGATGATAGGCCCTTGAGGATAAAGTCCGTATTAATTAGCTTCATGCTGCTCCAGTCCCATCCTATCCAGGTACTAAGAATGTAAGTGGATTGGGAGGCCTGAAGGCAGGTATGTTCTGTCATTTTAAATATCATAAATCAAGCCCTCCATATAATTGTTTCCAACTTCTCTGAGTTTCTTCTAAAAACTAAATTTGGAAGAAGATGATCCACAGCACGTAGATACATACTTTTTATACATAAGTACCTATATAGATATATAAGCATGTAAATAAATCTTAATAAAAATAATTTATACAACTTCTTCACATATAAACAAATATTTCTGTCTAACACACTGTATATAATTTGAATTCCCTGCATTTGGAGAAAGTCTTCATTTGTCCTCTAAAAGCTTGACTTTTTATATTTGCTCTCTAACAGATTAACTTAAGTGTATATTCTTGAACCACCACCAGTAAAATGCTCACATATATTTCTCTCTTGGATAAGCATATCATATACGCAAAGCATACAAAATCAGTTACTACCATTGCAAGAGGCATGCAGAATTGCTCTAAAGCCTTCTAAGTCGTGCTGGAACTCTGCTTCCACCAGCAGCAGATATCAGAGACTGCTAGAGTGGGATCTTGCCATCACTGAAATACTTTTATGGCAAATTTTCCCTGCAGATTTTTTTTTCTTGTTTGTTTCCTCCCCTTGCTATTTTCATATTCATATTCTTTGGTGCCTTTCTTCCACTAAACACAAATGGCCAGATGCTTCCTCCAGAGTAAAGATATACCAAAGACTGTCTTCACTAGCATTTGGTGCTCTGTTTATCTTATCTTTCTCTGCTGCCAATTTCAGTAGGCCGTTCTCTATTTCTTCCCTCTGGCTTTCTTCTGCTGTCTTTTATCAATCTCTTCTAGTGACCTGAAAAGAAAACCTAAAAAGTGAGAGCCACTGAAGTATATGCTGAATGCCCCCATTAGTCAAGCTGTAGGGGACACTCAGCACAGAAAAAAAATATGCAACTAACCTTTCAAAAAATCTTTATATAAATGTTCTACAAAATCATCCTGCTGGTTCCAGGTCCACTGGAGACACCCAAGAAAGAATAATTCTGGGACATCAGAGATACCATAAAGGAGAATAGCTCAGAATTCGTCCAAGAGACTCAAGAGAGACAGAGTTCTTTGGTCTTGGGGACGTTTTTTCCTGCCTTCTCCCTTTTATTAATAAATAAAGAGGAGTTGTTCAAAGACACCACAGAGATCTGACATTTCTGAGTTTCTGTGTACCTCATTCAACTCACTGAATATCTCTGTCATCCCAGAAAGATACATGATTCATTCTGGGAAGCCTATTGCAAACCCAGCACCGACTCTTCAAACGTTTGTAAAGCTTTTTTTAAAAGTTCAATTCAGTCTTATTTCTGGACTGAATACACCTCTTTCCCTATTGCCTCCTATCCTCCTCCCCAAACACCACAGGTCATAGCTTGTCTAGATCTAGGGAGGGTGGAAGGAAGGGAAAATGGATATAGTAATACTCATTTTAGGTCAACCAAAAGGCATTCAGTCTCTGCCTTTCCTAGCCATCTTTTCCTCACTTCCTTTTGTGTTTTCTCAAAGGACATTACACAGTTGGCTTCTCAATCAAGGAGAAAGCAATGTCAAACACATTAATTTGTCCATGAAACAGTCTTTAAGTGTTGACAAAAGAAAGCTTAAAAAATTAAGACAGACAAGCTAAACATTACTGATTCCAAAACCAAGCCTCTTTAAATGACACATTTCAGTTTTCAGGACTGAACAATACTGACCAACTGATGTTTTGATACTTCCTCAACAGCATATAATTTTTACTAAATGGTAATTAAAGAAACAGCAAAATATTAATAAGTATAGAATTTGGAAGATGTGCAAGCACTAAGAGCATTTCATGATGCCTGGTGTGCAGTTTCTACTCACGACTAATAGAGCTTTCTAGAATTTCAGCAGTATTTATAGGAAGGATGATACAATTTTTCCACCACCTATCATTTCAGGATATTCCTCTAGAAATTACAATATACTTCTGTTTTTTATGGAGTTGTTTTGTTATTTGGTAACGTGCCTACCTATCTGTTGAGAGTTGAAACATAAACACAGATCTGTATTTCAGCTGCATCATGAAGTGCCCACAACACTTCATGATTCAAAGCCAAAATTAACCAGAATATTTGACAATATTAATATTTAACATTTGTCTGCTATTCATTATGCCTCCCAAATACCACCGAGACTTTAATTTTCTGCAGTGTAATTATTATAAGCTACAAGCAAGTGCATTATGAGGTTTCTTCAAAACAATGATTGTGAAATAGAAATATGCATAACCAAATAATAACAGCGCAAGTGCTCTGCATATTCAGGAGAAACTGCATAATTACAAAGAAGTCCTACTTATATTGATGGGAGTTTTGCCTGATAGAGATAGCCCTAGGTGAGCTATCTCTATAGAGAGAGGCATTTGCTTTAAATAACAATAATAAATAACAATAACAATAAATAACATGAAATGATAAGGATGATAAGAAAGTTTAAAAAAATATCAAACAAATAAAAAATCCTTACTGGGTTGAAAGCTGAGTACCTATCATCTCCACTATTTTAAATTATTTCAGAAATGCAGCTACTCTATAAGTTTCAGTTGCTTTCTTTTGGGACTCAGCCAGGAGTGCTCAATGTTAACATACCTCGACAAAAAGGAAGACTGCATATGGAACTAACCTAATGCCTAATAAAAATAAAATATAACTTTATAATAATGAAAGAAGTCACTTTGCCAACTGTGCAGAAATATGACTCTCCAGCAAAAGCATGGAAAGATCTATTTGCCAAAAGCTTATCTAAAAACATGTAAGTGGAATAATTTTCGTACAGTGGTAACTTTATTCCTTTTTGGCCAATTTGGACAGGGATGGAAGAATATTCCAGGCCATAACTTAAGTCTCATGGGTGGCCTAGGGCAGATTTGCTGGGAGTATCTACAGAGTATATTGCTGGCAGATGTGAGCTTTTTCCGCCCAAGTTCCAAGCTGAGTTGAAGCTGAATAAACGCGGTTAGCATAGCACACTGTGCCCAACCCACCAAGTCCTACTGCGAGCCGAGGCATACGAGCTCGTGATCAGACCTGCTAATTCAGATTTGGCACCATGATAAACATGTTTGTGTAACTCCGGTGGGCTGAGATTCCATCTGCCAACAATAGACTTTGTCGACATGCCCTCTGCTCCTCAGCTCCGTCACTAAACTGGAGATAATAATTAACGCCTGTATCTGAAAATGATATGAAGGTAAGTTAATTTACTCTCACAATGAATGTTAAGATGTTCTAAAACTAGAATCATATAGCTGTGTAGTTATTACTTAGGGCAGTAAACCTTTTTCCGTATGTATGCTATGGAACTAAGCCAAAATAAGGCTATATACATACTCAACGTATCATTTGGATAAATAGATACTCATGTCTTCGGTATTATCTTCAGGTTCATAAGACTTATGAGTATTTGATAACTTAACATATCTAAACAAACCTGTTATTTTGTTTTCAGAAAGTGTTAGCCTAAGTGAGTTATATGGAAACAAGTCACCTAATAAGTTTACCTAAGAGCGTGGATAACTTTGCTTCAATACCTTGCTGATATTCACAGTAATTGTATTGTAATGTAAGTCCTTTTTAACAGACAGCATTCTGCATGCTAAATTATGGCTGAACACTTCAGAAAATTCATTTGAGAAGTTTTGAATTACAGTAATAAGCTTCCCCACTCCCTTTTTAAAAAGAAGAAATCTAATTATTCATTCTGTCAATCTCACGCAAAATGTTCATTGTTTTTACATTATTTTTTACCTATTACTGTAACTGTAGTGCACAGAGAAAGACAGAAGATGAGGAATAAACCACAGAAACTCCCTAAACATTGGATTTTTCATTTTATATTGTGTATTTTATTCATATGCTGGTTTTATGCTTTTATTTTTCAGGGCACAGGAACTTCCCTAACCACATTTGAGAAAATAAACCTCAACAATCCCCCACATCAAGACAGTATAATTTTATGAGTGGTTACATAAATTATCTTCCAAAATACTTTGTGAAGAAATATCTTGTGGTATTGAGAAATACACAACGCTGTAACTCAAAAGGTCAAGATTTCATGGTTTAAAACACTGCACATCCACGAATGTGGTACAATGGAACGAAACAAAAATGACCAAAAGTTGCAAGTTTCAGAGCAAAATCCTGTGCTGCATCGAACAGATAAATTTAGCTGACATCAGGGAAGCCCACACATCTGCACAGCATCAGGGCAAAACACCTTTTCAAAATGCACTGGTAAGGTTCCCCCCCCACCCCCTTATAGTGGAGCACCGTGTAACTGAGTCAAGGCGCAGTCACGCACTGCTCTCCTCTTGGTATATGATAATCCACTCATTTACCCAAGCTTGCGTGGTGCAGGCATGGCCTCTACAGCCTC
This sequence comes from Aviceda cuculoides, assembly GCA_035590195.1. Classification (NCBI taxonomy): domain Eukaryota; kingdom Metazoa; phylum Chordata; class Aves; order Accipitriformes; family Accipitridae; genus Aviceda; species Aviceda cuculoides. Next base: position 50,822,910 of record JAVJGG010000029.1, on the reverse strand, counting down.
TGGAAACACTTAAACCTGCAAAGCTGTACTTTATGCTACACAGATGTTAGTAAGCACTTTAGAAACAGGAAGAAAAATTGCGTATTATCAGAAATATGAAGCACAGACAGTTGGAAGTGGAGTTGTTGAGCTGTACTTTTCCTTTGTGCCCTGAGTTTTCAGTGCTAAAGTTACCTCATTCCAGCATAGAAATATTTCAACTAATTAAAAATAATAATTGCAGGAAAGGATACTTACAGGGAAAGAAAAAAATAATCCAAAGCATTAGAGAGATTTAGCAGCATAAATTGTATGGAAAGTCTTAAGTTCTTATATGATTAAATCACATTGACTTTGAAAAAAGTTGTGATCCCATGCATTTGAAGATCTTCCCCCATAACAGCAAACTCAAACCTCATAGTTAAATGTAATAAGTTTCATCGCATGTGTGGGTTTCAGTACAGCTCTTTGGTACCTTTCAGCAAATGTGATTTGTTTTAATTTCCAAAACCAGAGCCAGCATTAGGTTTATGCTCCAAAGAGTACAATATCCCAGAAACTATCCAGGTAGGGAAGAGATTGCTATGTGAGATCTCGTATGTACAGGGTGAATGACTGTCTAAAGGTACTTCAGGGATATGCCACACTCAGGAGCAGCCTCAGGGGACAGAGACCATATTGCACCACACCAGCATTGACCAGTCTGCCACCTCTGGGAACACAGGTACGCGCTCTCCCACGGCAGGTCGGGTGCCGTACAGGACCCCAGGCTTGCTAAACTCAGCTCCGAGTAGAACAGAGCAACTTGTGAAATAGAAAGACAAGTTGAGAGGGGAAAAAAAAAAAAGAAAAAGAAAAAAAAGAAGAGCCTTAAGAATGAAGCCAGGAAGCTTTGAAGAGCCAGCAGGCTCCCATGTTAGCCATATGCCTTCATATGTCTGTTCTGTGGGAGTGTTACAGCTCCTGCTGTTCCATTCTTCACTTTTTAAAGAAAATGTTACAAGGCCACAAGGACTCACAAACATTTGTTGACATTTCTTCTGGGTCAGCCTTAGGAGGCCTGCAAGAATTTAAACATATGGCAGTATTTAGTTGCATGAGGGAATGGTTTGTTTCAGAGAAAAGCAGCATTTAGTTGCAAAACGGTTTAATCCACGATAAAGGTTTTAATTTTTTTTGGCCTAAATCCAAACTTTTCTCATTATATTTTTCACATTATATTTTTAAAGCAACAGCAGCTTTTCAGTTGAGCTAGTATTATGAAATATTTTACAATATTTTCTACTGTCCTCCACACAAATAATATCTTGAACTGGGCTTCCATATGAAACAGATTTGATCTGAAAAGGGGAAAAAAAAAGAAGAGACCGATTGACTACTGGAATGAAGGTTAATTCCAAAACTTGTCAAAGGACACAGAACCTTTGCCATTTTGAACCAAAAGATTTCCTGAATTGGGTTCTCAACATGTTTCAGTAGCAGTACATATGCATTTGCAAAGCAGAAAAATGGGATTTCCAAGGCTTTATCTTGTTATTGAGATGACATTGTTCTAAGTCAGTTGCTAGTAAACTCAGAGTAGCTCATTTGCCGGTATTCTTTATATTTTGCTGTTAAAAAAAAAATACATTGCACACAGACATCTCAGCTGAGGTTTGTCTCAAGCCATGAATAAAGGACAGCTCAATGTTAAACTTGAAGCCACACAGGGAACACACCTGATACAGCTATACTGACCGAGCTGCAGCATCAGGTGCAGACCATAGCAACCTACCTCACAAGTAAAGGTAAAAGCCCTGCGCAGACTGTTTTTTCCATAGCAACCTACCTCACAAGGTGAAAGCCCTGCGCAGACTGTTTTTTCTTCAATGCTTTTCTCCTTCAATATTACAGCACACTAACGAAGGTGCTCCTGCCACTCTTTTCCCTTGCGTGATATTAAATAGGCCGCAGTCTTGTCTATTAATTGTATAGCACAGCATTTAGAATGAGTACTTTAAGCCATTGAAATGGAAGGTCTTGCATGGGAAACAAGGAGGCAGGAGCCATTCTCTCTGGAAAAATTTTTTTTTTTTTCCCAAGCTATACAGCAGATATGGTTTTTAAAAGGTAGACCTGATCCAGAAATTCTGCTTTTCCTAAAATGTTCTGTTAACCAATATCTAATCTAACGCATTAACTAACATGAACCAGAAGCTGTCAAACAAGCTACTGGTTCCTGCAAGCAGCGTTAGGAGTACTCCTGGGTGTCCTCGTCCCCGTCCGCCCCTGCCCTGCACCGAGCAGGGGCAGGAGAGCAGAGGAGGGCTGGCTGGGGGCCACCACAGCTGCCTCCGCGGTGGCAAAGCGTTTGCCCCAGCAGATACCTCGTTAAAAGCATAAGGATTGAGGAGACGGGGGGAATTTTGGTAGGATTTCTGAGCAAGAAAGCATGCTGCAGAATTTTGAAACAATGCTCCTGTTTAGCAAACCCCTCTGGTTTTGAACAACATTTTGAAGCCTAAAAAGGAATCTTATATGATTTTGGTGAAAAAAACTATAAGAAATTCATTTATGAATGACTGAGTTGGATAAAGAAATTTTATAGAAATTATAAGGGAAAAGCAAGGTTATCTAATTTTACCAAGTTGTCGTGGTTTAACCCCAGCCAGCAACTAAGTACCACGCAGCTGCTCGCTCACTCCCTCCGCACCCAGTGGGATGGGGGAGAGAATCAGGGAAAAAAAACCATCTTGTGGGTTGTGATATGAACAGTTTAAGAGAACAGAAAGGAAGAAAATTATAATAACGACAATAATAATAATAAAAGGATTGGAATATACAAAACAAGTGATGCACAATGCAATTGCTCACCACTCGCCGACCAATGCCCAGTTAGTTCCTAGGCAGCAGTCTGCCCCCTCCCAGGCCAACTCCTCCCAGTTTATATACTGGGTGGCATGATGTCACATGGTCTGGAATACTCCGTTGGCCAGTTTGGGTCAGCTGCCCTGGCTGTGTCCTGTGCCAGCTTCTTGTGCCCCTCCAGCCTTATTGCTGTCTGGGCATGAGAAGCTGGAAAATCCTTGATTTTAGACTAAACCCCACTTAGCAACAACTGAAGACATCAGGGTGTTATCAACATTCTTCTCATACTGAACCCCAAACACAGCACTGTACCAGCTACTAGGAAGACAATTAACTCTGTCCCAGCCGAAACCAGGACAGAAGTATATTGCACAAATAAATAAAACATCTGGATGAGGAAGTTTAAAAGATACAGGTAGTACGCTTTTTGTATGTGCTTCCTTGGGAGCTTATTAGCTGGCAGCAGGCAGGGTTAGGTGCGTTATCTATGTTGTTAGCCATACGAATGAAAGTTGCTTATATGTGTTATATTAACCCAATTATAGACTGGAAAAACATCAAACATTCTGAAATTTGAAATGAGTCAGAGGACAAAATTTTATCATTACAGATTGTGTGGACATATAAATGATGTGAATAAATTTTCAAGGTCAAGTTACTTTTATCTAACTTTCATACTCTCAACAAAACTAACATCCAAATTTGGTTAGAGAAGTAACTACCCAAAACACTGTGGACCTTGCAGTCCTTAAGAAACAGAGCACGTTGCACCTCATAAAGCTTTGCAAAAACAGTTTTTATAATTTTGCTAAAATTAATTTGATATTTCCTGAAAGTTACCCAGCTAGATTTAACTTCTACCCAAAATTATCTTTTATTCTAAACTGTTCAGTAATAAACTGCAAGAGGCATTCTGATATTAAGGGAAGGTAAAAACTGAGTTTCAGAACCCAGTTATCAGCAGTGATACCAGGCAAACAAAGATTACTATGAATAAGAAGCAGTAACTTCAGAGGAAACAGTAAATCAAATACTGATTGTTAGTCACCACACAACAAATCCTGATGACTTAGGGATGGGAAGATTTGTGCTCAAAAAAAAAGCTGAATTTGGCCACGATGGAAGGTCCTGACTGTTTGGAAGACATGTTGCTTGGTATGAAAAAACTAGTGTCCTCAATGGAAATCAGCTGCAAAGATTTTAGTCAAATGCACATTTGATGAAGTAAATAAAAATCAGTAGTTGAAAACAAACACTCTTAACACAATAGTGCCCAACCTTGCTGCTGAATTCAAATCTTAAGACTATGTGAGCCAGACAGATCAAAAGATATATCAGCAGCACGGGGAAAAATAACAAAACAATGAATAAAAGGGACTGTATGACTCACTCAAATGTCAGTAAGAAAATGGCATCAGAGAGCTGAAGCCATCAGCTTCTAACAATAACTAAAAGGTTAAAAATAAGTTTTATGTATTCAAAGAGTGCCAAGGAAGACTTAACTGCAGACCTTTTGTTGTCTTCAATGCCAAGGCTGTAAAGCAATTAAAGCTGGGAATTGTAAAGAAATTTTTATAATGAAATTTTCTACAAGCACTTGGCATTAAATTCATATTCTTGCTAACATTATGATAGAAGGCAAGACACACAAGCCCATTTTTATCTTTGAGTAAGGCGAACAATGAAAATATTTTAAGTATTAAATATTTTAAGGCATGCTAGATTCTTGAGTCTACAAATCAATGACATTTTTCAAGGAAAAAAAAAAGATGGATTCAGTTCGGGATCAGGACAGGATATAAACAAATGTAAAAATAACAGTATACAGCATGGAACAGCAAGGCTGTATTGAGCGGGGGGGATGCTACCGGAGCGACAGCTCCTTGTAGGATGCTGGTGGTGTGCTGAGGGTTTTCTCAAACGCTGAGGTTCAGAGCAGCGCAGTGCCCGGGTGGGCAGGCTGCTGCAGGGAGCAGGGAAACTGTTCTGCACCATCGGCACAACACTCCGCCGCGTGCTGGACTCCGCAACCGGTGCTGTTTATCACGGGTTCCACTATTGCAAGTCTGTCTTACAAAGTGCTTTGGACTCTTGGATACAACTCGTTATCAGTTCTATTGAGGAGAACCTAATTCCGATTATCTGAAAGCAGAGAAGAGTTTGTTTCTGTATTTAGCTACTTAGCCCTGTCTAATTCATTCCTCTTTTACATGATAAGAAATCAAAGATACTCTGATACACCCATGAGCAATTCTAAAAGCTATGCAAATATTGCCAGTGTATCTATAAATATTCATTTCATATTAAACCTTTTTGTTCAGATTCACACACTTTCGGATTCTATTTCTGCAAATATTTCCCTGAATTCAGATTATCAAGCACGTTTGCTGAAACAGCGTATTTTAAGTAACTATTCACAGCAGACTTGTAATTGCTAATATTCATCTCAGAAACCTAATTCAAAGAACTATACTTATCCATTTAGGAAACTGAAGGTTATCACGTTACTTGTACATCCCATCGACGCAGCTCAAAATGCATCAAACAGCTCACAAAAATTACCAGAATAAAATACAATTATGCTAACAATGCACGTTAGTGACCTTGTGCAAGCAGCCTACTGAGATGAGGAAAGCTGATGACATACACAAGTGTTTGCTGAATATTTTGCTAAAATTAACTAATTTTCAATGAATATATTAGTATGTAACTATTGCATGAACATAATGCAAATGGAAAAGCAAGATGACCCTCATTTAATGAATTCTTTGTTATAAATTAACTACCCTCCAATTAAAAAAAAAATAAAAATCTCAACTATACATACTCAAAATGTTTCCATATTAAATGCTTTATTCATAGTGTTTTATTAAAAGATACAATTCTAGAATAAACAACTGAAAATGAAGTTTATGTAGTTTAATATTGTCCTTTGTAGACCCAATGTACCTCCACCCGAAATCAATGCAAGCCAGTTAAATAAATGCTCTTGGCAGCTACTTGTTTGTGCCTTAACATATTAGCCATTCTTTTGATGAAATCAATATTAATGATTTTTTTCACTTTTAAAGCACTGCAACTGTTTCTGAAAGTCACCAATCGTATACTGTCTTCTGCACAAACATGTAGACAATTGACTATCAAGTTCATAATTACAATACAGCAACACATTTTCAACTCCTACACCTCTACATTACTCTTTGGTCAATATTTGTATTCCTTTGCCTGCTCAGCATCGGACAGTGCTTCAGCTACCTGTAGAGACTCTCATCCAGCAAAGCTATCTCTGAGGCAGCATTTGCTCTTATTGCTTTGCTTTCTTAATATAACCCATTCAGCTGACCATTCTTCTATACTCTGTTCATCATTACCACAACCACGACGAGTCCAAAAATCTCAGAAAGAGTTGAACTGTATCTAGTCATGTCTTTCATTTACATGAAGGGTTATGAAACATAAAAAGACCTAGCTAATATTAGATTGTTGTAAAGCTTCCTTAGCCGGCTGTTTTCATTTCAATCATTTGTAATAAATATCCCAAGATTTTTTTAAGACAGACTCTCGGTGGCACAGTATGTGCTAACCTGTTTCAACCTTTCATACCACAGCTGGTACATGTTGTGAGCCAGATACTGTGGAAATATATAGCTACTGAGAACTGTCATAACAACAATTAAAAAAAAGTAAATCTCCACTGCACGTGAGATTAAATGTTACAACCATTTGTTTAATTTTAACTTACAGAATCTGAGGAAAGGAGAACACATGACCATGATTTTATGGGAAGTTAGGAGCATCTGTTAGGATAAACCGTAGTAATCACAGTTAGAATTTCTCATTATCTATGTCCAGTTGAATGCCCAACACTTCTGGTGTCAAGTCTAAACAAACTGCAGCCCAATTTTCAGCAATAATTAGCTACAATTAGCAAGCTTGATGGCTGGCTCAATCAAAAACATCACAAGTGAGGTTTTGTTATTCCCACCACTTGGACTGAAATTCAGATTTGGTCAAGATAATTTCCACTGATACAAAGCCTAATGCAATATATCAGCTCAAGCAACTATTATTTTTATTATCCAATAACATAAATGGCTTTGCTGCACTGAAACAAGAAACATGATGAGAGCTATTCAGGTGACATCTGATTTATACTCAAAATTTAGTCCCACAAAATTAGGAAAAAGTAGATAAGCCAAACACAAGTTCAACTCATTACTAGAGTTTTTAAGAGATCAAGCCATCCTGATGTATTATTATATTACTAGTACTATGTAATCCTGGCCAGATACTAGCAGAAGCTCAGTTTGATACCTGGATTCTTATTAGGAGCATCTCTGCACTATTTAGCAAGCACTTCATCCTCCTTCGTTTCCATTTAGTACAATCCGAAACAAATTGCATACAGTTCAAGAGTAAATTCTTCCTGCTCTTGGGAAGGAAGAATTCCAATTCCATAAATCAATATTAACCTTTTTACTGTCTTGCATGAAATACTATCATGTTTTCTGTAACAGTTTCAGTTCAGATTTTTCTCAGGTAGTTTTTGGCTGGAGATGAAACATCTTGTAGCTGTTATCTGTTTAACAAGAGCTAAGGATTAACCAGCTTCAGCTGGAAGGAAGGCAAGATGAAGTTGACTGTGTCTTTAAGAACACAACTTTTTCTGGGTGGCCAAAATGCCATTGCTAGATCTCTTCAGTACAGCCACTGTGCCAATACGTCACCCTCGTTTCATCCCAAGCTGAACTAGTTTTATGTGCTTTAAAATTTACATTTTTTTAATTGTTATTTTCACAACCTTAAGCATCTTTCTAGCATCTGCATTGGTCATTCTTTTCCCACTTTGGCCTAACTCACCTTCTTATTCCTAAATTCCAAAAGCAAAGAACATGTTTTTCTTAATTCATGGGATTTTTGTAGGTACAAAAGGTGACAAAAATCTTAAAATTCAAAGCAGTGTATTAAATACAGAGCAGTAACAAAAATATGGAACATATAAAATTCAGTCAGAACTCTCACGTATACACAAAGAAGAAACCAAATCTGCACCCCATTTTCATTAAATCTAATTTTTGGAGAAAGAACAAAACGAACCAACCAACCAAAAAAAAAAGAACAGGAATTCATGCTAAAGGACAATACTACCAAAAAGAAAATGTTTGTCAAGCACTTTTCTCAACCTACTGGCAAATAAAAGACCTAGTGTCAGCCGATTCTCACTCTGTATTTCATTTTGATTTGTACTAAATCCCCATAGTATAAACTCATACATACATTGCATATAAACCAATAACGGTGAGGAGGAAATAACCCACAAAGACTTCCATAGAAAGAAATGCTCCTAATATTTGTATCTCACATCACTTACATCTTTCTCTACTTGAACATCTTCCTTAGTGTCTCAGTTCTGCTTAGCACCTCTAGAACATCTTAGCCTAAGACAACCATAACCCAGGATGGCTCTGACCTAAAGAAATAATAGCCAGATGATTTTGAAAGAACAAGAACTTGGCATTGATAGTTTCCCAGTTATCAGGAATAATGAATTGCTCTTTACATGACAGAAAAATGCTCAAGAGCCATGTGTGCCACAGTAATATTAGCTTTCTTGGTGAGCAAGAAGCAAAAGAGTTGTAGCGATTTAGCAGCTTTATCCTCATGTAACTACTATTGACATATCCAAAGACTGATCTGTAACAAAGGGGTTTGAGAGCATTTTTACTTATTTTTTTGTCCTACCTCTCCTTAAACAATCATACTTTCAGACACAGAAAAACACCCCAGGTCTGGAGTAATATGTTTTGCACTTAAAAGATTACACACAGAAGAATGGAAAGGCACTAAGGATTGTATCATATTGCATATGAATGATGCATATGTTCCACCAGCAATCTATTAGTAACATTTCCAAGCTAAGAAGTGCTTAATTTAGCTAACTTAATGTTGATGCACACAGTTAACTATTAAAACTCCTTCTGCAGGTTCTGAACTAAAGGCCACTGTTGGCCATATTCAGTTGTACTCAGGCTATGTTACATCCATGGGTTTTAGTCTCCTGCACAAGGCTTTTATGTAAGAAAACTCTTCAGACATTTTAGATTACTTATATTGGAAATTATTCCTGGTTTGACAGTAGGACCTATTTCCCTAAAGGCTCTTGATTTCTAAACCCATGTGCAGACATATTATAAGAGATGGACACAGCCATCTGGGAAGGTGTAAAGTGACGAATGACCTGGATAAAGGCCATAAATCAAGTCATTAAAAGAATTCACAATGGTAGAAGAACCCACATTTTTTACTAAAATCCCTCTAGACTAGAAAATGTGACATTAACCCATATACTCTATCTATCAATCTTTTTTGTCATTTTTTACAGGACCTAAAAATCCGTTTTTCACTGACACCTTTTTCTGTTGGTGGTATCAGTGTTTCTTTAGAATTGTAACTTTAGATTTTTTTTTTTTAAATAACAGAAACTTTAGAGATGTCTAAACTAGCAGTGTCTCACTTTCTCTGGCACCCCGAAAATATGGGTCCAGCCTACATCAGAGATGTATGGTTTCAGTCCCTCCTCACTGACAATGGTGTAAGAGAAAATAGAAGATTCTGAGAATAGTATTTCAGCTAGGAAAGACAAGTCATTTCTGCTATATGAGTTTTATTCATGAACCAATAAAAGCATTCCTTTGCCAATACACATTGTGCTTAAAATAAGGATGCTCATTGATATAGATATCCTGGCATACCTGTATTAGCAAACACTTTCTACTGCAGAACAAGACCAAAAAAGTATCTTCCTCACTGAATTTTTTTTCTTTTTTAAATTTTGAACTACAAAAAACTTTAAACTTGGAGCAGAAGGTTTGGAGAGAGTCAATTTCTTTAAAAGGTAACTTCTTTCACTTTTGAAGCAAATTTTGTTTTCTGCTACTGTCCTGACCTAAAACTAATTACAAATACTAACACAAAAAAAATAATTTCAGACTTCTTACCCATAAAGGCTACCTCTATATTCTGTAGCTCCATAAGTGGAGCTCAAATTCTAGTGGATTTTCCCTGTTCTCATCATGCTACACAGAAACAGCTACTACCGATGCTACACCAAACAGAAGACATTCCCACCAACTATACATACACTTCCATGTATCCATATGACTTCCAATATAGCCATATATTCTGTCCTATACAGAAACAAGAGGCAGACAAAGAAATGCATTTGGAAACTAGTTTCAGTTGAGTCCAACTGACATGATGTGGGAGCTAGCAATTCCCCTTAAGTTCAATCTTTCGTTTTATCAAAAGAAAGACTTTGAAAACTCTTATAGGAGTCACTTGCTAAGAATACTAAGGGATGGAATTAATTTTGCTCTGAATTAAAAAGTCTAGATTTTTTTTTATTCCAGGAAAGAATTATCAAAAATCACAGCAAGTCTGTCACTTTATGATTTTTGCCCATTTTAGCATCTGAGAAACAGTAACTTCAAGGTAGTAAATGCCCTTTCTTTTCTGCATAAAGAATTGCAACTATTTGATCTATGAGCTAAATAGACACTTGGTAACATTATTCTAAAAAAAAGCTGGAGAAAATAATAACAGTTCAATAATAAGGAAAAAAATCTATTGAAATTCTATACAATAGTGTCTGGAGAAAATACTTGGAAGAAATTATTAGACCATATTGATTTAATGCTCTTTCCTTTGAAAACCCTAACGGTTTCTTGGGACACTATTACAGATTTATCTGAATTTTGTCTCATTCTGTGGTACCTTCACACCTCCTTGAGGAACAATTTACTGCAGAAATAAAATATTTACATTTCTTCCATTTTAAATCTAAGGAAAAAAAAATCAGAACTGAATTAGTAGTATTGAACTTCTTGAAAAAGAGAATTGGAAAAGAGCAAATGAAATACAGGGAACATCTTGTGATCTGATGTTCTGTGAAGAATTTTCACAAAATTTATTTTTCAATGGCAAGGACAAGACTATGGATTTCAATAGAGGTCAATTAATCAAATATATGCCCCTTGGTTTTCTCTGGCTCTGTGAGAATATAACAAGTATGTAATATTTAATTTGAAAGAGCACAAGAGTTATTTGATACAGAAAAAACACTGAAAATAGAAGTCATCTCATCCAAGCTGAAAGATGACAAATAAACCTGAAAAGGATAATTGTAACAAACAACTTAAATTTCCTTCTTTATTTTCTTATTATCAGAATCTTTTAAGAAAAGCATTGGTATTCCCTTGCTCGAAGATCCCTGTTCCAACAGTGTTTGTTCCAACTGACTTTAGAAGCAACAACTCACACCAGGATGTTATTGAGGTAAGTTATTTAATGACTGCAGTTCAGAAGAACCAGACTGATTTAGTGGGTTCAGTCCAGGTTTAGGTAATTAAAGCTTGTACAGCTGAATAAATTGGAAGGAGTGTAGCAGCTTTATCTTGATCATTCAACAGGAGAAACTCTTCTGACAACCATTTAGGCTCAGTGCCATGTAAATATTCTGGCATAAGTAATTCAATCCTCTTCACTCAGCTTCCTTGCAGCAATCTATGGCCTCTTCAAAAGACTTCTAATACTATTTGCTTCTGAGGATAAGATGCATATGATCTGCCTGTTTTAGTGTTTTGCAGATCATTTAGTACTCCCAAAATTTTGAAGTACATAATTATGCTTGAAATAATTAGAATCACAGTTAAAAAGGGGAAAAAAAAAAAAAAAAAAAAAAAAAGCAGGGGCATCCCTGTAGTCAAGTGTGCTGGAAAATTTGAACTGAGTTTCGGAATCCACTGTACGTGACAGTCTGAACACTTAGACCTGACCCATTATAGTTCAGCAGTAAAAATCTCATTGAGTTCAAGGAGTTCAAGAATGTAGAAAGGGAATCCATGATATTAGTATATTTTAAAATGGGCAATAGAGACATAGGTTAAAAGAAGGATCCAAGCACTGAGAAGATGAAAGACTAAGCAGTATGGGGGTGAAAAGTCAAGAATAAGAATTCATTTTATCTCTGTCTTCTTTAATGCAAGAGGAATAAAAAGAAATTTTATTTGACAGAGTGCATATGGTGCAAAGAAGATCCATGTTCTTCCCAGCTCTGGCGCTGCTTACTCTATCTTTTATTTCAGCTCTCACGATGGAGCCCATAAACACAGCTCACTGCAGAATAAAGCTCAACATGAAACAGAAATTTTAAGTAAACCACCTCCATGATCTTTCCCTTTGCCTATATATAAGCATATTAATCCATCCTCAAAAGTACTGACGCCTTCCACATAAATATGTGCTAACATTCCTTTGATATCCAAGAATGTATAAAGTTGCTTATCGACCCCTATCACAATGACTATACTCTGCCCAAAATTCACTAATAGCACTTCAGAAAAGAGAAATCAAGACACTGATGCTGATAATACCCCTGCCTTAGTCATGTTTGGAGTCAAGGGTCCCTCTCCCCACAAACACTTAGAAATCATAGTTTCTTTGGAAATTTCTCGAAGGAGCACTGATGCATGTCCTGTATTCAGCGACACAAAGCAAAGCTGAGAGATAATTATCCTGTAAGCAGAGAGTCAGTGCAGTGTAAAAGGTGCCAAAAATTCCAGTGCTGTCATTAACTGCTGCTGGCTGCCTGTCATCTGAGAGTGGAGCACAGCCCATCAGCCTGTACTGGTAGATGGGGAGATGAGAACATACCTGTACACAGTAGGATATTTATAAAATCTAATCATGGAGGAAAAAAAAATACAGAAATTGCCTCACAAAGAGTTGTAGCACTTATTTCAGTTACATGACATTTCATTTTTCCTCTAGAGCTGGCAATGTCATATTGCTGATCTTCCCCTGATTTAAAACTAAGTTTCCAAAAACCTATTAAATACTGAATTTTTGTGTAGTCCCTGAATTGAAACAGAATAAAAGCGGGAAAGAATCACTAAAGTGGAATATTTTGTCTATTTGCAGCTGATCTATTTCCTTTGAAAGCTGTCAACTTTAATATTTTAAACTTTTTTTAAAGCACCCTGTAAATATTAGCACTTAAAAAAAGGGGTTTCTGCTCTCACTTCTGTGTTACTATGCAAATAAGCAAAGAAGTTGCCTCTATGCATATGGTGGTGTACTACTAAATGAAAAAGAGGAGGAGCACCAGACATTTTTAGTCTCCGACTCCGGCCACCTCAGGCAGGCAAAACAGAAGTACTTTAGAAAGGTGCCTCCACTCAAAGGCACGATCATATGTATGCAGTACATAGGTTTCAAAACATGCTATAGTAAACTTAAGACATGCAATACAAGACGAAAAACCTAGAAGTATAATGTGCCATAAGAGGAGACCTTGAGAAATCAAAAGGTTTCACCACTGGTGTAGCTCCTGGAAGAGGAACACGTTTGTTATATAAAAGCCCCAGACGATACTATAAAAAAAATCATATTCCATGTTACAGAAGAAGAAAAGTACAAATTGAAAAACAATCCCAGTAAGTCTGATCTGAGCCTGCCTAAGTCCTGCCCAAACCGCAACATTTAAGAGAAAGGTGAACCATTCCCTTGTTCTCCTGCCTGGATGCCAAACTATCCCTCAGGAGGTTAGAAAAGAAGTGCTGTTGGTCTTTTAATTACTGTAATCTTAGACATTTCTCTAATTGGATTAGCTATAGCCTTTTCAAACAAAGCTAAATTATGGAGTTGATAGTGCAACTGTATTTTGGTTTGCAGAAAAAAAGCGTTACTGTTTATTTGTAGCATCACAGTATTTACCATAAGTATCTTAATCCACTATTTATTTCAACTGATTAATGTACATTTTATTTTACTGGCGGCCAAGTTGTATAGCCAATTCAAGAGACAAGTTGCTAAACTTCTAAAACATTTTAACTTAATCTAATTTCTCTTTCATCTCTCATACTGAGTTGTAAAATACATTTATCTTATTCATAAAGAGTGCCACAAACACAGATTTCAGCTGAAGTCTGATCTACACGACACCTGCTGAAGCCATGAACAAGAAAAAACATGTATCAAATTGAATGAAGCGGGATATAAACAACAGCACCTTCAGTAGTAGGTGCATTGCTGAACACCGCATCAGCAGAGCTGGTTAAGATGTACTGCTTTTTTACTGTTGTTATCTTATTCTGTACTGGTTTTTTTACTGTTGTATCTTATTCTCAGGGCAATAGCAGGTTCAGTGTACTTCTGTTTAGACTTCAGGAGGTCTTATTCTCCTAGAAAGCTCACAGCAGCAGGACTAAGCCAACTCTGAGGTGCTATTGCATAAAGTGAAATTTCCCAAACTGAACTCGGTAGTTTAATTCATCGGTGCAGGATGTGAACACAGCGCTTCACCTGGTTCAATTAACCTCCAGGTGCAATTCCCCAGATGGTATGAACTGGCACTGCACCTAACTCTTCATGTATTTCCACCTTTCCCCTTTTCTTCTTGGGCTTTCGGGAACATCCACCCTCACCGAGGCGGGCAGGTGGGCTCCCCCCAGACGGCCAGAAGGAGCTCGAACAAAGAAGAGCTTTGGTGACATTTCCAAGTGGCATTTTTTCAGCTGACGCTTAATCAACAGCAAGGTGTGCTGATGCTTGGAAACATCGGAGTCCAAAACCAGGTGCAGTTCAAGCGAGATTGCAATTTGACAAGAATATTCTGCAAAGCTCACAAAATCAATTTGGGGTTCATATAGCTGCCACACACTGTGTATAGAAGGGAAGTCATTTAAAAGCTGTAGCACATTCCCTTACCACCTATTCCACAGCTCATCCAGTCGGAATGGGTCCACTCTAAGAATCTGAATACTGAGCATATACATTTTTTATCCCTGAGAATATAACTGGGCAAACAGACAACTATTATTACATTACTTGCTCTCACTACATGCCTTTATCTGTAAACTTTCCCATCTTGATAGTTCCTTGCAGATTTTTAAACAATATTCAATGGGTATGGAGAAATGGTAGGAAAATAGGTAAGGAAGAAAAAAGATGGAAAGCAGGCAAAACAGTCCTTGTCAGAGGAGCTTGAGAGCAGAACAAGATGGCATTTTAAAGGACTGTGGAGCACATACATTAACTTCTGTGAAAAGCAGGGGAAAAAAAAGTGGCCAGTGTTACAGCTTCATAATCACTTTTATTGGTGAGTTCAGTTGCAAAATGAGTCTCCCCTTTCCTTGGATTTCCTCTTTCAAAGGTTAACTGGCTTTACATTTGCCTTTTGCATTTCTCTAAACCTACTGAGCGTTATCTGACTGTCTATGTATTAATCTTACAACTTCAGTAATGTGAACTTAATTATAGTGTTCACTCCCATTTTTATGTATGGTGTTTAGAAGCATTTCGGCATGATGGTTTAAAACTCTTAACATCAGATTAGGGATTCAATTATGCATTAATAAAATTATTTGTATGAATGTTTTGGCAGAGGACTGAAACACCTGTCCATATAACCTCTTACTAAGAGCGTGACTGTCAACACCTAAATATATTTTGCTTCTCTGCTAAGAGGTTCCACAGAGATTTTCTTTGATCAAAGGTAGATAAATCCTGTACTACCCGAGTAGTACATGCTAGAACATAGAATATATTTGTTTATACTGTTGCATTATAAGATGGTATGATATAATAAAAATAAATTTATATTCCTACATTTTAGCCTGAATATCTTTACTTGGGCAGTAAAAGGAAGAGGGGAACTGTCTGATACATCCCACGTAAAACTCAGTAATTCAAAAATCTGAATGATAAATCTTATGCTATGGTAGCCCTGTGACACTCCACAGAGGACCTATGTATCTAAACCAATGGATGCATTACATTCCTGATTTAGATAATATTTTTAGCTTCTACAAATGTTATCAAAATCCTCTAATTTTTCTCTATTTTCTAAAATATACTAATCTTCTATCAATATCAATAATATCTTGTTAAGCACTTTCATTTTCCTGAAGCAAAGGTTGGCCTTAGCAGGCAACAATCAATGATGGAGGTTTACATTTACAGAGTCTTAATTTATTAACTGCTTTTTAGTCCCTAACTTAGTTTTGAAAACTTTGTTAGAATAGACTCTACTGCTACTAAACAAACAAAAAGGTACCTTTCCATTCAATCCATGAATGTTTACCTTTGGTATACAGCAACAGCACACATCGCAGTGGTTTTATACCAGCTTTCTCCTGAAATCAGGAAACACAATCCAGTTTTCAATGCTTTCCCTTAGCACTTCTCATCTTCCAGTATGACATTTTATCCACTTATTTATTTTTATAAGGATACTTCTCCCTAACAAATGTTCTATGGAACTCAAAGGCTTGTGTAATTGGATTAACAGGTTCATAGAAAATAAGTTATAGCCAAAATTGCAAAGGTGGGCATGGGGAAAGAAGAAATATTTCAGCAAGATGCAGCCTATTATGTAAATTTGTCACCACATGCCATACATAATGAATAAACCTTGTGCTCTTAACACTTTGATTATAGACTATACAGACAATGCAAATTAAAATTCCTGCTGCTCTATAAACGCAATGAGAGGAAATTATGTAAATTTTAACACATTAGATTGATTTGGTAGAAATGAAACCTGTTCCACTTGATGTTTTAGGGGAAGAGCCACAATTACAATGATTGAGAAAGTGCGGTGTTAATGAAGTGTGTTATTGCTAATCAATTCCTCCTCCTCTGGTAATGGCACAGGCATGTGCACTGTCACTACATCATTCACTGGCAAACGCAACCACTCACACCACCACGTAGTTTATATGGCAGAAATTGAGGCTTCCATAAACTCATGTATATGGTCCAATCTAACATCAGAGATTTCACAGTAAAACTATGATAGACATTCAGGAAGGGTGTGTGTTCTTATATATATACACACATACATACGTAAAACTTTTTGGCAATACTGCCTGCCCGACTATAGTACTGCTGTCTTGAACGCTACTGTAGGTTTGGTGTGATACCAACCAAGTAACTTTACTTTGAGCAAAATAATCACCTCTCTACTGGCCGATGTCTTGGAAAATATGGAATGAGATTATCACATGGTAATAATTTGAACACATTTAGTTAATTGAAATGAAATGAAAAGCAAGGTCTTTCAAACTTAAAAGAAAGTTTTCTGTCCAAACTGAAGAAACTGAAAAATCAGTCTCAGTGGTTTCAAAAGTTTCACACAAACAATGTATCCTTCCAGTAACAGTTACCTGGGAATTATAGTAGGAATTTGGAATGTCTTTAAAACTGAGTATAGTTGATTTAATTCTGTAACCTTCTTGTAAGGAACTGCAGTGCACATAGCTGATAGAGCTGTTTTACAGTTAGCTGATATGTGAAGTATACTCTACCTTCCATACACGAAGCAGAGGAGCATGTCTCTCCAAGCATCATGTCACCATTTTAAACAAAATACTTTGTAGAGCTCCTCACCAGCATGACAATGAATTGCAGGATACTGCACTGCTATCTTTTCTTAATTATTTACTGGTTTATATGAGATAATTAATCAGATTATTTATCACAATTTTGCATTTCACAGTCCCTTTGTTCTATAAAAATTTCTATGGCATTTTTAAAGAAAAATATTCATTTGCAAAAGGATCTGCAGTATTAGAAATTTGTGGCACTTATTATTTCCCAGGTAAATATGAGAAGGTGAGATGAGCCAACCTGTTTTATTTTCTTTATATTTATATAACTTTTATATTATTCTCAGAAACATTTGCCACCACATATAGTGACTGCATTTGTTTCCTGTCTCTACTGACTTGTCTCCCACTAATTTATTTTTGTTCCTGCTAAGATATAAGGAAGCACTCTGCACAGAGACACCTCACTGGCTTCAATAGCAGTTTGACACACAGGATTGTTGCAGGTTGTGAATATAACATACAAAATCAGGACAACACAGGCAATGAGAGAGCTTTTACGCAGAAATTACATAGCAGATAAACATACAACACAACACACTAAGACTGGCACTTACCATAAGAAATTTTAGAGTACTATGGTCCATGAACATGGAAAAAAGAGGGGTCAGGCCCCAGCTGTGAAAGGAAATCTGGCAGACCAAAAGAAGAAAATGCAAAAATAAAAATAAAAGGGAAAGATACAAAGGAATTAATCTTTCCTAGAAATAAAGTGATGTTTATTTTTGCAGGCTGCGAATCCATTCTTGTATCAGCACGCATGTCTCTGCTATGTTTAGGGTTTTAAAAATGCCAACCAATTTTTGCTACATTAATCCTGAACTGATGTGACTGCCACTGATGGTGAGAAGCACAGAGAGTGCTTGAGACTGAGCACTGTTCCTTCAGACCATAGGCCTCTCTTCCAACCCTACATTTCTCATGATTTTTGGCTGGGGCTGCTGGAGGAATCAGCTATGTACTCTCTCCTCCGCATTAGGGTGCACAGTCTACATTACACTGTGCTAATTAGAATCTCAAAGCATGACATGGTCAAAGAGCAATTTAGAGCTTGGCAAACAGAGATTTGCAAAACAAAATACGAAAAATCGCTTAAGATTGAGAAACAGGAAAACCAACTTCAACTAAGTGAACTTACAGGAGTAGGAACTAAGCATTTCAGTTTGCGAGATTTGGTACAGATGTTTAGTTACATAAAATAAACACAGAGTCACAGTGGTAAATATCTCACCCCACAGGAATCAGCTTAATTTCCAGCTCATAATGATCCTAGAAAACTGAATCTCTCCACGCTAGCTTTTGCTTGAATTCTTTGAGTTCAGACTGCTTTGTTTACAGGAAAAAGCTCTCTGAAGTTGGAATATTAGAAGGAGTGAAACAATAAATTTCCCATATTCTAATATCCAGACATCCTGAGCTTGTTCAAAGACCCCTTGGATTCATGAAGGCAAATAATTAAATTACCTGAGCTTTGATCAAGGAGTTGCTGCAGTCCCTTTTTGATGTAGAATGTGGCTGTTTGAAGCTCCAGACAGATAACTAGCCCATATGTTTTCTAACCCTTTTTCCATTAGTAGCAAATTTTATGCAGTGTTCTGGCATTTCAAAGTGAGCACCACAACATCATTTGGGGACACTTAGGATCCTTATACCACAGACGTGATGGGATGTTTATTGAAAGGCTGAAACTCCCCCTCCCAAAGAAGCTGAAATGATTTTTCAGTCAAGATAACTTCCCTTGATATTATGTTTTGGAAGCTGCTCCTTAGATGGCATGTCGCTGAGACACAAAAAAATAAATCTGAGAAGCAAGGGGGGAATACAAGAGTTTTCATCATGTTCCATGCTTTCCAACTCTTTCCCCCAAAAGAATTGTGTGTGAGCACATACTCATCTAGTGAAAGAACGCTCTTAAAATAGGAAAAACAAATAGATTTAAGCCTTTCATTTTTCCCTCTCCTCAAGTGCAAGCATGTGGATGAAGTCATCTTTCCCATTACCAAGTCAAAGTCCTAACCATGCTGCCTGCAAAACAGAGCACAGAACTAGGAGTCAATAAAGATGCTGTCCTCTCATCTGATGTGTAGTTCTGAATATGATTACTGAAAGAATTTCTCTCCATAAATGAGGAATTATGCTCCTCTTCATTCACTTTAGGATTCTTTTGGGACATGAGGAGGTTACTAAAAGGGCATATTTAGAAAGCATAATTAATATATGGGGATCTCTTACTCAGTTCCCTATACAGCTTTAACAACATAGCCATATATATATATATATGTATATATACATAAATACACACACACACTCTCCTAATTTTAGCAACAGTTCCATGGATTATGGAAATGACCTCACCAAACTACTGAGAAGTGGGAAAAACACTTTTGCAACAGGACTTTTTCTGGTATCATTCACGGTAGAAAGGCATCTGTCCTTCAAGGCACAGCTGTGGAAAGGATTCATGTCATTCAGACTGACATCTCAATTCATAAGGATACAGGCTTAAGAAAGCATAATGAATACGTCTGGCTCACTATAGATAACAGACGAATTATTTTGGGGCATGAGGATGTAGATAGAAATTCATGTCTTTACATTTAAAACACTTGATATGTTATTAAAAAGTTGGTATGTTTCTAATTTGTTGGAAAATAAAACTTGGGGCCTTTTATAAAGCCCAAGGGGAAAATGCATATAATCAATTGGTAAGAATGAGAAAGGAGGTTAATGTGTATACAATTTTATGGTTTTTCTGTTAAGTCACAGGAGCTGCATATATAACTAACCTGTAAAACAGGAAACCGTCATATCTGAGTGACTCAAAATACTCCTTGTAACATTACTGAAAAGCATGAAAGGAGGAGCTGCTGCTCTCAAATTCAAGAAGCAATTAGCATTCATTAACTCAAAGTAATAAACTGCCCAAGGCATTTATGGGTTAAAATAGTCTACTTTTAAGCACATAGAAACAGTTAAAACACAAGCTTTTCTGCAGTTTATTTTGAATGATTTCATTTCTAGTAAAAATGGATTTAATTTCCAGATGGGGTGTACCTCTAGGCAAAAACATTCTTCTTCTCTCCTCCAGTAGGCGAAATGATTTGATACCAATGGAAAAGTCTTTTGCGCACATTATTAATTTCATTTACATTACTTTCTTTTCTTAACAAAGTATCAACAACCTTCTGTAGATTTTTTTGCAAAAAAATAAATACAAGTTAAAAGTCCCATTTTTGGTAGCTCTCATATTATGTACAGCTTTCAAGAAATAGCTTGCTGGTCATTCATTTTTGAAGGGAAATATCGTAAAGGCTAAGTGTCCTGGTTTCAGCTGGGATAGAGTTAATTGTCTTCCTAGTAGCTGGTACAGTGCTGTGTTTTGAGTTCAGT
>JAVJGG010000029.1:50779459-50802147 GCA_035590195.1 Aviceda cuculoides | reverse complement strand
CCCTCTATCCCCTCCCCACTCTCCGCTACCAAAACCTTACCATGCAAACCCAATACAACAGCATAAGACCATGAAAATGTATTTTTCTCACAGTTGTGCAATAGCAGTGATCTCATCTTCAAGAAGCTCTGTTCATTCTATGTATTGGAGCTGAGATTTGAAATCTAGCACTGAACTTTGTTTCAGAGAAGTACCCTATTTCTATAATATTATCATTCTATTACATTATCTACCTGAAAATGTACCCTAGTTTTTTAGACATTAACAGAGTCAGGAAATATCTTTTTAAGCCCTTACAGAGTACCTCAACCCATTTTAGTGCCTCATTGGAAGAAGATCACAATCTGCTACTTTTCTCACTCTCCCACTTAAATGAAGTGTCAAAGAATTTTCTATGGTATTAAATTTATTGTCTGTACATTTCCCAAAGTCAGACTGAGATTTTGAAGGTGACCTCCATTCTTCAGTTTCATAGGATCATCATAGGATCAATAGGATAATGGCTGAAAGGGGTTGTAGAGGATCTCCAGTCCAAGGTCCTACTCAAACCATGGTCAGTTATGAGATCAGACCAGGTTGCTCACAGCTTTGACCAGTAGCATCTTGAAAACCTCCAAAGGAGACTGCACAACCACTTTGAGCAACTTTTTCCTCTGCTCGACTGTCCTCATTGTGAAAAAAAGTTTCTTCTTATATCCACACTGGGTTTTTTAAATGTTGGAGGACTTGGATTTGAGCTATAATAATGTTTCAAATAAGTAACTACAGTTTAACAAGTTTTTTGAATGTTAGTTGAGCTTGGATAACTGATTAAGCACACTCCTTGTTCCTTGTAAAAAGTGTGATGACTCAGTGTGTCTTGATTCCCTCTCACTGAGATTTGAACTAATGTGCTTTATTTCATATTTGCTGGATGTTAAGAACATGCATGTGGTCAGTTACCTCAGCTAAGCTGACAACTGCTGACTGTTTAAACCCCCTTAACTGTGTTGTATCTGGGTCAAACAAGATTGTACATGAATGATTTGTACATTGAGGGTTTGTGTAGATAAGAAAGTTTCCTGGATTGTATTTGCAATGGATCTTGTACCTAGTTCACAGTGTCTACTCCCAGTATCTGCTCTCCATGCTGTGAATGGTTACCACATGCAAAGGGATGTGGGTTTTTTTTCTTGATTTGCTGATCAAGTCTTTTGAAATAGGGAAAAGGATACCTAGCAACTAATAAACACTACACTGTCTTAATCTCATATGAGTTCATTATTTTTCTTGTTAAGCCTACTTACATTTGAGACATCAAATGAATATCCCAACTTACTTGACAAAGCACTTAAATGCATGCTTATCTTTTTGGTCAAGACCCACAGCTTGTAAGCAAATGCTTACATTCTTCAAAGACCATGTCTGGAGCAGCAAAGGCTCTTGCGTTATTTCTTTGCAAAGAGATATGTTTTAAATAGAATACTTCATATTGGCTTTACAACTGGGAAATGCAACATGAGTTTTTGTAGTGAGAATCCACACACCTATACACATGCACACATTCATATCTTACTATGCATTCTTATCTATTTATTGCAATTTAAAATGTTTAGAGCCCCCAGGCTAACATAAACTCTTCAAAGGAATAGGAGTTGCTGAAACATCAATATGAGAGTTGTCTGAGATACATTTATATACACCACACAGCATAATAAGCTCTTAATTTTGCACTCTGAAGTGTAAAACTTTTACCCAGGAAGATTGGTTATAATAGAAACTCAAAAGCAGTGGCAAGTAAAATATCAATGGATATTTTCAACTTTCGGAGCCCAGAGGCAAGTTCCTGCTATTTTCAGGTCAGAAGGGAATTCAGCATTTAGATTGTCTGCCTGGTTACTGCCTCCTCTGCACTATGAGATAATGGCCGTGCCATCAGGCAGGCTGTGGACTAGTGTGACTTCATGGCCTGATCTGGTATGGAAAATCCTATGTTCCAGACATTTGAACATTACATTTGATACTACAATACATATTCCTTAAAGCTCAGGAATTAGGAACCACATCGGAAGCTGAAAGACATTAAAAGAAAATTAAGCCCGCGGGAAATTTTAACAATTTAATCAATATCTTTGAAAGTGAAATTTTGTCCTTACAATTCTGCTAGGGTAGAAAAGTTGGTAGACTCCTACATCCTCTCTGTTCTCATCTACAGATAACTTTTTTACTGTAGGGGAAGAAGGCAGCACTTCCACCCCCCTTTCCCTCTCTAAAAGCCTGTTTGTAAGGCAGGAACACAGGCGTAGAGTTAAATTGACCTTTCCCTTTCTCTCATCCTCTCCAATCCCAACAAGTGGGGCCCCAAGCTGCCTGTTAGACACAGGTCTCTTTCTCTTCTCCCCCACTTAATTTGGTTTTCTCTGCTGCTGCAGGATATGCTGGTCCAGTGGGTACCTAATCACATGATGGTACATCCTAACACTTGCAGTTTCTGCAGAAATCAAGAGAAGTTTATTTTAGCATTGCATAGCTGTAATTTTTTTCCTTAGAGAAGGTTAAGGCTACATTCTCACTCTTAAATTTCTGACTCTCTGGATTTCACCAAAGTTATGCAGATTTCAGTCATCTTAAGAACTACCCCCTTTTCCACACACACCCTGGCTTAGCGTGGCTACTGCAACAGATAACTTGCTCCTGGAGCTTTGCATTCATTGAACACTAACATTTGCAGTTAGTAAATATGGTGATCTTTCTCTGTCCATAGACTTCTGTCTCACAACACCATCACAAAAGACATTTCAGCCTGGGTATCCACTTCCTTAATTTTTAATTTCTCCCCTCTCCCCATTGTGTGTATGTTTGGGATTTCTGGGAATGGCAAGCAGTGGTCCCCACTAGTTTACTCCACATAGAAAAAACCACTCTTATTTCCTTGCCAGGTACTAAGGAGACTTTGAAAGAGGCAGGACTTGGTCACAGACATAATCCTGCATATCTTCATGGCCACTTCGATATCCCTCAAATCCTCTTCCACCACTGCAACAATCTAGGATGTGCTCTGTGAGGTAGTAAGTTTTGAAGGTTAAAAAGAGACAAAAGACTGAAAAGACAGAAGCAGAAATCCTGCCTCAATGCTAACCTGAGATTTAGGTCAGCAAGAAAAGCAGGAAAGGAGATGTTACATTGCTGGAGACTTTGTTCTACTTTTCTAGAAAATAAATATGGAATAGAAGTCATAGAATCATAGAATCATAGAATCACAGAATCATAGAATCATAGAATGGTTTGGGTTGGAAGAGACTTTTAAAGATAGAATCACAGAATTATAGAATCATTTATGTTGGAAAAGACCCTTAAGATCATCAAGTCCAACTGTAAACCTAACACTGCCAAGTCCACCGCTAAACCGTGTCCCTAAGCACCACATCTACACATCTGTTAAATACCTCCATGGATGGTGACACCCTGGGCAGCCTGTTTCAATGCTTGATAACCCTTTCAGTGAAGAAATTTTTCACTGGTGCAACTTGAGGCTGTTTCTTCTTGTCCTATCATTTATTACCTGGGAAAAGAGACTGACAGCCACCTCACCACAACCTCCTTTCAGGTAGTTGTAGGGAGCGATAAGGTCTCCCCTCAGCCTCCTTTTCTCCAGGCTAAACAACCCCAGTTCCCTCAGCCGCTCCACAAAGGACTTGTGCTCCAGACCCTTCACCAGCTTTGTTGCTCTTCTTTGGACATGAAGATCATCTAGTCCAACCCCACTGTCATGGCCAGGGACATCTCCTATTAGATCAGGTTGCTCAAAGCCACGTCCAACCTGACCTTGAACTCTTCCAGGGATGACCATCCACAACTTCTCTGGGCAACCTGTTCCAGTGTCTTACCAACCTTCATCATAAAAAATGTCTTCCTTATGTCCAATCTAAACCTACCTTCTTTCTGTTTAAAACCTTTGCCTCTTGTCCTGTCACTACAGGCTTTGGTAAAAAGTCCTCCAAGTGGAGCTAAAATGTACTGTATCATTAGTACTTAACTGGAATAACTCATTATTACTGACAGTAGCAGCGTAGTGGCGACACAGAAGAACCCCACTGCTTCTTCCCAGAGAAACTGATGTCTGTGTTGTATGCTATTGAACATTTAACCGTTAGACACCCAAACAAAGATAGCCAGGTGAAATAAAAAAAATTGCTTTTATTAACTCAGCTTCTGATTCAAGAAATTGAGTCATACAACAAAGATACTTCTCTGAAGTCATTCATACATTCATTGAATGGGCTAGAGACAAACCCTCCCTTGAGGACCCGTCTGATATCTTAATAGCCAGACACACTTTCCCATCAACTGAGAGCTCCAGGTTGAACATTTCCTACTTTTCAGATTTTCCTAATATCATTTTCCCTGCTTACCAGGTCTGCACATATCCGTCTGACACTCCTGGCTTTTGTTCAGCTTGCCTTTCCCTTACTCTGATATAAGCTCTGGTTTTGAATTGCTGATTATTTGTGAACATGTTTAAGAAATACACATCTGGGGCTTGTGTTCCTGTCAAGAACTAGCCTGAGGGCTTGGACAGTGAAAGAAAATAGTCAAAGAAAATACATGAAAGTAGCCATCACATACAGGAAAAAAGCCTTCTGCTAAACCCAGAACTTTTGGTTGGGAGATGTAATCTATTTAAACCCTTATTTTCTGAGGGCTAAAAGAATGAAGAAGAAACCACTTTGATGAAAGTTTTCTGTCCTTGTCATTTTCAGTCAAACTTCACATTGCTTTCTGAAGAGATCTTAAATGACAAAAAGGTTTGGATTGGGCCTTGGATTTAAAATTATATGTAATATTACATGTATAATGTATGTAATGAAATTCTGTGCACACCAAGAGCATACAAAAATGACGTTGTATTCTACACAATGATTTCTGGACAAATATTATCCAGAAGTTGCTTACAAGGCTAATGAATGCATTCTCAAGGTTAAAAAAAAAAAAAGAGAGATATTGGAAAGAAACAGGACAATGCTGATGAAAAGAATCTGAAAGGAATTTCAGAAAAGCAGATCCAGCACCCCCAATTTCTATAGCTACATGGTTTGTTTTAAGGTTGTTTAGAGACGCAGCGAGGAGAATGAGGATACATACTTTTTTGTGTTTTCTAAAAGTTATTGGTTAACATTTTTATTTCCTGGAACTGTGTACAGTTTTCAAGGCTGTAAGGGGAACTAATATTACAGACAAAGAGATAAGAAAAACATTTGTATAATATTTCATAATCCCTCTGTAAAATGTTTCAAAAAGCAAGGCAGGCATGTAAAGAGCAACTACTAACAGAAAGTCTGTAATATGACTTTATATCACCTCTTCATCCTCCACAGAGGAGTGAGGAGGCTGTGCACCTCAAGGGTGGATGGTAAACTCCAGGGGGCTTTTCAATCCCCCTCCTCCCACACACGGTAGCCTTCATTTCCCACTGGAAGAAAAAGTCAAAGGTGCAGGCTAAAAAGGAGCTATAGCAGTCTTGTACCAGACCCCCAATCTTAAATAACTGGGGAACCATCTCTAAAGACTGCCTCAGGCTTTCTTTTGGCCTCAGCAGTTTTGAACACTTTTCATATGCACATCCGAGACAAATTTAAAGAGCAATCCCCTTTCCACGTGGGTATGGCAGTCTGGAGAGTCTGTTCTCTGCTCAAGCCTCTACACCTGACATGCTCCTAGGATACTCAAGGGACACAAACTGTCCTAGAGTCATACCAGGAGTTCTGGGGAAGGCTGAGGATGCACCCAATCTAATCTCCAGGTACAGTTAGCTGCCGGTTTGTAGAAAGTAACTATAAGCGTAGGGCGTCTGTAGAGAGATGCTTCTCTAGCAGACTTTCCCAGTTCTTTGCAATCATTTTAATAACTTTCAATTTTTTACTTCGAGCAGTTATCGTAATAAATACTGATTTTATTGCTTTTTTTCCTTCATACACAAGTGTAGCTAAAACTGGAGAAGCCAGAGAATCTGTGCCTTACTTTGTTTTATGAAAATATCCACAGGAAAGGAGAAGTTTGATGTGTAGCATCTGTTACGGCACAGAATGGCCATTCTTTCTCTTGCTATCACAACCAGCCATTAATTACTTCCTTGCTCCTAGGCAACTCAGAGATCACTTAGGGGCAACATAATCTAGACATTTCTTTGCCGTATTAGAGAAGGTTAAATATCTCCTATTCAAATTATTTTTTGAAGTATTATTCTGCAGAGATTTATTCATGCATTCATATTTCAATTAATTATGTTAACAAAGTCAAAGATTAATGCTAATAAAGGTTAACAGGTTTTAGTTAAATAACATGAATTAAGCTAGTATCAAGGGCTCCCAGATTAGTTTTTCTCTTCAGTATCAGAATTTAAGCTAGAACAATTCTCAGGTGTTAAGTACTTTTGTATAAGGGGCAAATTAACTGTGTGCTTTTTGCAGGTTGGGGGGGTGTTCGAATTGTTAGCATCAATTATGTTCTCTGACCTATTTAATTAGCTCAAGTTGTAATAAAATATATTTCTGTCCTACAATAAAAAAATGAACTCAGAGCTAGTGGTAAGCCTAGGGAGAAAGAAATGAGAGCAAGGGATAGAAGATGGGAAGGAAGGAAGAGGACAAAGAAGGAAGAAAAAAGATGGTGTTTACCTTGCTTTTGCACAATCTGATCTTTTCCCTGTTCCTTGTGGAACATGGCTAATTCTCACTCTCAACTTGCGTGCTGTATGCATTCCATTCCCCACTGCTTGTCTGTCATTAAAGTCTGATTTTCCCTTAGTATCATTATTTGGAAGTATCAATCATTAGCTCCTTCAAGTGCACAGAACATAGAATCCTGCTTTTGTTTGGCACTGGAATTAAAGCAACAGATGAAAATTCAAATAATCTTGATTTTCATAATTTTTTGGTCATTTTCTATGATACTTTTTATTGTGTTTGGGATAGACTCATGAAAGTACTGAGCCTTTGTGGTGCTCTTTTTTGAGCACATATGACCTCCTTATGACTATGACCTCCTGTCCCTGGTACAGATCTAATCTCCCTGCTCTGTGAATACCTTAAAGACTAGATGTACATAAGGAAAGGTTGATTTCTGTAGATTCAAATGAGATCTGGTATATGACTGTTGATGAATGTGGTGTGTTAACCTTGGCTGGTTGCCGGGTATCCGCCAAGCTGCTCTCTCACCCCAACTCCTCAAGAGAACAGGGGGAGAAAATAAGATGAAAAAGCTTGTTGGTAAAGATAAAGACAGGGAGATCACTCACCAATTACTGTCATGGGCAAAACAGACTTGACTTGGGAAAGATTAATTTATTGCGAATTAAAAATAGAGTAGGATAGTGAGTAGAAAAAAACCTAAAACCACCTTCTTCCCACTTCCCCTGCTTCATCCTCTTCATGCTTTTCCCCTGCTCCAATGTGGTGTCCCTCCCATGGGATATAGTCTTTCATGAACTTCTTCAATGTGGATGCTCTCCATAGGGTACAGTCCTTCAGGAACAGACTGCTCCAGCATGGGTCTGCCATGGGGTCACAGGTCCTGCCAGAAATCCTGCTCCTGTGTGGGCTTTCCATGGGCTGCAACTTCCATCAGGGCACATCCACCTGCTCTTACACGGGGTCCTCATGGGGTTCAGGGAAGATATTTGCTCCACCATGGTCCTTCATGGGCTGCAGGAGGATAACATGCATCATGATGGTCTTCACCATGGGCTACAGGGGAATGTGTGATCTGGTGCCTGGAGCAACTCATCCCTTTCTTTCTTCATTGACCTTAGCGTCTTCAAGATTGCTTCTCTCACATTTTTCTCACTCCTTTCTCTCACAGCTGCTGTGCAGCATTGTTTGCCTTTTCTTAAGGATGTTATCACTAGGTGTCACCAGAGTTAGTGATGGGCTCGGTTTTGGCCAGTGGCAGGTCCTTTTTGGAGCCATCTAGAACTGGCTCTGTCCAACATATGGGCAGCTTCTGGTGTCTTCTCAGAGAGGCCACCCCTGCAGACCTGCCACTACCAAAGTCTTGTGACATAAAACCAATAGAATGAAGAAAAATGTATCTAGGAAGGAAAATAATCTAAGCCATGTTTACAAAATCCTGAATTCAAGAACTGGGTGTTATGACCGAGGAAAAAGACCTTGAAGTTACAGTTAACCAGCTCTGAAATCATGACCTTATGTTGCAGTACAGTTAAAAAATCCCCCAAAATTTAGGCATCAGAGAAGGCAAAGGATGTCCTTTTGTCACTCTATAAAAACCTGGTGTGCTCAAGTCTTGGGTACTATGTGGTTCCTGCCTGAGCATATCAGTGGAGTTAGGGAAAGTATAGAGAATAGTAGATGAAATGATAAAGGGAATGGAGCCTTATAGAGACAGATGCCTTAAAAAAAAGAAACTATAAAGCCTAGGGTCCTTCAGTTTAGAATGGACGAGGCAGAGAAGGGAAATGATTCAACTTTACAAAATCATAAAGATGGTGGGTAAGCTGCATGTAACAAATCCCACAATGCTAGAGCTGGGAACATTCAATAAAACAAGGTAAACTAGGTAAAACAAAGTACTTTTTTATACAATGGATAGTGAAATTCTGTAGTTTGTTGCTACAGAATAAAGGCAGACAGGATCAGAAGTTCAAAATGAAATTAAATAAATTGATGGACAGAATGTCCATAAATGGATACTAAAAAGATTAGGCAGAGACAGACCCTCGAGCATCTCTAATACATTATGCTCAGAGAATACAAGGGGAATGAATGCCGAAGAGTAGCCAGACATATGTGCTTTTCCTAGATATCACCTTCTATTGCCCCTGTCACAGAGAACATGGGGATAGACAGACTATTGACGTGAGCCAGAAGATGCCCTTGGGTGCCTTTGCATTGTATCACTCAGGTACCTGCAGCTGTACCTCTTCGCCAAAAAATCTGCGTTGAACTTCATCTTTTTAGGCAACCTCTGAGGGCTAAAGGGCCAGAAACTGAAAGGACTGGGAATTTAGCCTGAGTCAGGAAGGTATAATCACAGGAGGAGACCATGAATATTTTAAGTTGTGGTAGGAAAAGGGAAAGATTAGTTGCTGATATGGGTTTCTTTGAGCACAAATAAGAAGAAATTGATCTAGCCAGAAACATAGGCAAAGGGAGTAACAGAAACTTCATCATATTTTTTCTAGATGAGGAACTAATGCTTTATCTCCACTAGACAGTGGAGGACAGTGTTGATCCCCAAGCCAGCTCCAGTCTGCAATGTCCACGTGGAGCAGGGAATTATGTGTAGATATCCGTATGGCTTCATGAGCACCAAGAAGCATTTCTGCTATTAAGTTGTTCCTCTCTAGTAAACTAATTAATGCATTAATTAAAGTCAGTCATAGAGCTTAAACAGACCCTGCCAGTTTAAGGGCTTCTACACTACACTTTTTCAACCAATGAAGAGATAGTCCTAAAAATACAGGGAAAACCAAGAAGAAATCCAAGTCAATGTAGAGTAGAGCTGTGAAAGGAAGCCATGACATTGACACATGACTCCAGTGCCAGAAATACATGTCCATGTTCACTTTCCCCATGGCTGGCCTGGTTTGTACTCTGTCTAGTTCTGGTAGCAGTAAGAGAATGGGAATCACCTTTGTTTTGCAATCCCAAGCTTTTCTTTCCTGACTTCCATCTAAGATTTTTTAATCCAAAATAAAATAAACTTTCTGACACCAGTGATTTCTCATTTTCACATGGACTATGTATTTCAGCATTATAAGCAAATACATAATGTACCTCGCAACTGTATCTAAAAGTGTGGATATATGACAGCTGCATAACTTTATACCTCTGAGTGTAAACCCCAAAATGTTGATTGTTCTCTCTCCCTAACTTAGACATTATGTGCCTGTCAGAACTTTTGATGTCATGAGCTATGAAAGTCCAATTTCAGAATGAGTTCTTAGAAAAAACTCTTTTAACACAGTGTTTTAAACAATATTGTTCCCATAAATTTTACTTAGAAGAAAAAGAGTTTTTGAATATTTTTTGATGAATTCTGAAATATGATTACAGTAAATGAGCAAAAGCAAAGTCTACATAAAACCTACAGCTATGAGTGGCCAGCCCATGAATATATCACATGTCGAAGGAAATTCAAGAAACAGACAGGAAACCCAGAAGAATCTAGAGTGTTGTATGAAGTGATGCTGGTTTATCAGTCCTTACCTAGATGCTCATGAGCACTTCTGTGAAACCAAGGCAACTCCATTCACTGACTGAAGTTGTCTGTGAAATGCAAAGAGGAGAGAAATATTTCCTTGAATGGTCATTTTAGCTTCAAGTATTTATGAGATTACTACCTCTGGCTCATCAAGAAGTACACTTTGCCAAATAGCCAGTGCTTTTCAGCAAAGGTATTGATTTCTCCTAAAATACAGAATTATAAAATAATTTTAGTTGCACTGACTTCTGGACATCACTGGACCAGTCCTTTATTGAAAGCATGGTTAAGTTCATACATCAGACCACTCTGGGCCTCATCAGCTCAGTTTTGAACATCTCAAAGGAAAGTGGCATCACAGCCTTCTGGGCCCCTGTCCCAATATTTGATCGTGTACTTTGTAGAAATTTTTTCCCTTACATCAAACAGAAATTTCTCCTGTGACCACTTGTGTCTGCTACCTCCAGTTTTTGCATAGTACATCCCTGAGAAGTCTGGCTTTATCTTCTCTATAACCACCCATTAGACAACTGAAGACAGCAATTAGATATGCCCACCATCTTTGTGTTCCTAGAAAGACTAAACCCAGCTGTCTAAGCTCCCCTCATGCATCCCACTCCCTGACCATCTTGATTACTTGGTGCTGGAGTCATTACAATTTGCTGTTAATTCTTTTTAATTGTGGGGCCCCAAACCGGACCTACTACTCCATATGTGGCCTCACAAGTGGTGAATAAAAGTGATGAATCACTTCGCTGCATCTACAGGTTAATTCTGTGCTAATGCTGCCCCAGATGTTATTTGCCCCCATCACCACAAGAGCACCAGTGACTCACGTTCAGCACTTTACCCACATTACTTAGCAGCTTGGGAGTCCTTAGACGGATCCAAAGCAGCATGGAGAGAAAAGTCTAATTCAGATAACCATCAGCCCAAGCTTGCCATCAAGACCTTTCTTCTGTCAACCCTGAAAATCCTTAGGCTCTTGCTTAGAGGTTGCTTTAGCCCAAGCTCAATCATCCTCTGGAGAAGGAGCTCATTTGGTACCTTGGTATGGACCAAATTTCCCAATATTGTATTACGAATATGTCCAAGGGGATGGCTGGACATAAAGCTAAAACACTGGTGGACTTGCTTTCAGTCCAGTGAAGTAACTGCTCAGTCCAGTGCCCCTTCATTTACCAGTTCACTGAAATAACCTCAATTAGGAGCAAATCCATCTACGTTCTCCTCCTCCAAGTGCAGCATAGCTCAGCTCATCCTCTGAGTCCAAGCAGAATAGATGTTTCCAGGCAAGTGTGATTGAACAGAAACTGTTGCATGTCAGTAGCATGAATTCCCTGAACTTTAACCTCAAAGTGAGATGAGGAAAAGTGTGTGTCAAAGTGAGAATTATTCCGGACATATACTGCATACTGTAGCACCGTTTTTTTCTTTTTCTTTTTTTTTCCCTTAGCATTTGCAGGAACATGAAAGTGAATTGCTGTGTTTGTTCAAATGGCACAGAATCTAAAAGCAATTTGTGGTGACAAGGTCACAAGGGGCAAGTGGAGGCTTTTCATAACTCTGCAGAGAACTGGTGAGCATATCTATATTGTATACACACAGGGAGAAATACGAAATATTTTACTGTTAATGATACAGAAGCAGAAAAAAACCCAAATAGATTCAGCTCTACAGAGGGTAATGTGTGAAACGATACTGAATTTTCTAGGCAACCTAACTATTTCCAGGCTTGTTAAATGGAGGCAAGAGCAGCAGAGGAAGAACACAGAATTTATAAGAGCAGAACAAGAACAAGACACATGAGAAAAGATTCATGCCTGATTGAATCATAGATTCTAAAGCAAACAGAAGACGGACAGCAGAAGGACTACCCACAAACACTTAAAAGATTTTTAATACTTATTAAAAGATGCTAGATTTGTTTTAAATGTTAATAATGACAATTTGCATACACATTTATTCACTGTTAAAATAGAGTGGACCAAAGTCCATTAAGAACTACAGAGTGTTTCATAATTATTTCTCAGGGTTTTTGGTCAGACATCTGTTTAGTTAAAAATACATTGCACAACCAGAATACTGTTACAGCTGAGCTAGGACAGAGGTGAAATCTGGAGGAAAGACACTAAAATGGTATCTTAACTTCTGAAAAATCCCTTTCATGCCCCTCACGCAGCAGAAACCAGACTTGACTTTGGGTTTTCTTTAGCAATGCACTGTATAGATTCCAGGCCAAAAATGGTACCACTCTACTTCAGGAAGACTAAGCTCTTAGTCAACGCAACAGCTTTTGGACACATTGTTCCAATACACGTGGATATCACAAGCTTGAACTTTCCAATATTCCCCTTTCCTCAGGAGAACGGCTCCCCGTATAGTGACTGTTAGGCCAGCTACAGTTAACAATCAACAATTAAATGGCTGTATTTCTTGGAGGATGCTAATTAGTAGTTGCAGCTTGACTGTTTGAGATATTTATAAAGATAATCTTAGTCATAAATCAGACTCTTTGGAGCCATGTTCATTGTGTTGTTAATATGTAACATATTGTAAACATATGTGTTTCATATGTAAATTGTATAGAAAATTGGGCTATATCTCAGTTTTTATTTTATGTCTGCACACCGTGCAGCACAGTTGTATGCTGGGTTGTGTCTATTTCTTCAGTTTTATGGCAACATATGGTCTTAAACTATTCTCATCGACTGTTGTCACCTTCTTCTAGGAATCTTTGCAGAGTCCAAATATATGAAAATTTATGCTTAAACCCAACACAATCCAGATCACATCTTGTGATAAGAGATTAAATTCTTGTCTCTGGATGGGGAAAGCCCCACACTGGAGGAAGGTGGCTCAGAGGAAAGAAAACTAACAAGGCAGAAAAATCCAAAAAAACAACAAACAATTCAATGATTATGACACACTGCCATATCACTTGCTGAGAATTAAGATCTCAAAAGACCAGAGATGCTGTTCATTACATATTCTTTGGAGACTGTCAGGAACAAGCAAATACCACAGTCATTTACTACCATCTATTAGGGGCAATAAAGCATAGAGATCCACTCTGAGGTTCAGACACCCACTTTGTAGTGTGGGAAGGTGTTAATAGTAATGAACAGAAACCAGACATGTTCAGAAAAGTTTGTAACCCATCTGTGGTATGGAGAAGAGAACTTCAGTAGGTGTAAATCAGCTTAGCATGACTGAAACCTTCACCAGCTACAAAT
This sequence comes from Aviceda cuculoides, assembly GCA_035590195.1. Taxonomy (NCBI): domain Eukaryota; kingdom Metazoa; phylum Chordata; class Aves; order Accipitriformes; family Accipitridae; genus Aviceda; species Aviceda cuculoides. The sequence continues at coordinate 50,788,711 of JAVJGG010000029.1, read as the reverse complement.
CTGGCCCAGTGATTCCGCTTCTGATTCATTAACACGAATTGGCAAGTTTGAAGGTTTTGTTTTGAAGCTGTGTCAGTAAGAAAGGTAGTGATTTTATCTGATGTTCTGCAATTATTGACTAATTTTAGGTGAGAAAAGGCTTTTAGAGTAGAGATGAGTGCCATTATTTTGCACACAGTTTTACTAATTTCAAAGTTTTGAAAGGCTCTAAGTTTTTAGCATATTGGAAGTTTATTTTTAAAAGTGCCTTAGAGTATGTGAATCCTCCTCCTCAGAACAGGATGAATTAAATGAAGAACCTGTTGGGGATCCATCATTAGAATCCCTTTAGGAAAAAGCCAGTGCAATACATCATTGATTCCTAGTGCTGCAGTATTTGCATCCTCAAAATATTCTAATACAGGGTTGGGGAGCTTTCAGGTATTATGGAACCTGAATACTTCATTCATTGAAATTAAGGAACAGTGATGTCCATTAAATGAATGAAAAGTTAGACACTTACCATCTCTTCTTTTTCTCTGGTCATAGCCTAACAGATAACAAGAAAAGGTAAGAAATTGTTAGCAGGTAAATTCACTAAAAATAGATCATCCCTTCTCTGGAACAGAAAGGTTGAGATTTTGCTCACTCCTATTTGTTAAGTTCCTGATCTGGTCAGGAGCTGAGTCAACTCAACTTTACTGGGAAAACCCTGAAAACAGACAGAAAACATTTCTCAGAACTGGGTCCTGATGTAAAGCTAAGGTGTCCTGATATTAGACACAGCAACCCTGCTGACACTTCACAGTTATTACTCAATATCTTAGATATCCTCTTTTCAGCAAATTTGCTGTCTCTTTGGGAGAATTATAGCACCATGGAATGGTTTGGGTTAGAAAGGACCTTCAAAGATCATGTAGTCTAAAAGCCCTGCATGGGCAGGAACATTTTCCACTAGATCAGGTTGCTTAAAGACCTGTTCAACTAGACCTTGACCACTTCCAGTGATGGGGCATCCACAACTTCTCTAGGCAACCTGTTCTAGCGCCTCACTCTCATCATAAAAAATTTCTTCCTTACATCCAATCTAAATCTACCCTCTTTTAGTTTAAAACCATTGCCCCTTGTCCTGCAACTACAGGCCCTGGTAAAAAGTCTCTCTGTCTTTCATATAAGCCCCCTTTGTATATTGAAAGGCCACAATAAGGTCATCCTGGAAATAAGAGTGGTTCAGAGAAGCCCTCTTTTATTGATAAGGCTGGAATCTTAGCAATAATTCCTTATACTCATATTCAAGCTTTTGTGGATCCTGCTCTGACTCCTCATGTTAATCAGAAAACAATATTCACATTTCCTTCCTATTACTTTGAATAATGTCTTTTTTTTCTGCAACATTTGAACTTTGGCTCTTGGGTTGCAAGTCACTCATGAAAGCAAGGGAAACGACACATTATGTCATCTGCATGCAACAGATGTTTTTAAAAGGGGAATGAGTAGGTTTTAATAGAATGGGTCTTTGGTGGTAGGGATGAACCATGATTTAGCTGCTGCCTGAAACTCCTGTTCTGGAGCAGGCTGCAGGCCCAAGAGGAGTTCAGAAATTATTCCTTAGTGCAAATTTTAGCACTATTTTCTTACAAGATATGATCATTTGGTGCCTAATTTCATCTTTCCCATCCTAGTAAGTATGGTCCTGGCTATGAAGTTGGTACTTGATTTGGAGGGGAAAATCAATTTAAACAGTGTTGCAGTGGATGGCAGCTGCAATTCATGGGCACCTTTCAAGTGTTTGGAATATTGGGAAGAGCAAAGTTATAAAGGTCTCATTGTCCATGAGAAAATCCATGAGCATATACTGCTGTAGCTTTTTGAGTGTGGCTGTCTACAACATCACTCTGAACTAATATGCAGCTGATTGTTTTGTCTGTATGTTCAATTATATATGTGTCAGGTTTTTGAAACATTCATTTATCATCTGAGTAATACAGTACATTTCTTACCTGCCAGGAATATGTACTCAAAAACGTTTGCTTTCTGGGGTTTTTAGGTTGTCCAGCACACATGAAAAAGGAAAAGCAGTTTCTATAATGTTTGTTAAGACAGATTTCTCTCTAAAGACAGCAGATGGTCACTTCCCTCTGGTGCTGATATTGCTTTCGACTAAGTTTTTCATCTATGCTCATACATACAGTAAAAAGACAGACAATACAGATAAGTTAATCAAAGATCAGAGACACTGCCATGCTCCAACTGAAGTTGGCTAAGTGGTAATCAACTTCACTCCAGCTAACTGTGCCTCAACGATTTTAATTGCTAGGTTTTCTGACATGGGCCTTTTTGACAGAACTGGTCAGCGAGTGACACCATGGGAAGATACACAGGTAGACCTGAAGGTGCAATAGTTTCTAGCAGAGGAGCATGGTGTTAAGAAAGTAGTATCAAAAAAGGGATACAACCTCTTAACCAGGCTCAGCCAGAACAATATGACTGACCATAGTGTACCTTCTACCTGAGACACACCACCCAGCTAGCAGTACTCACTATCCCTCTTCTCAACTTGGAGCTGGCCATCTCAAAGTGAAGGGGACATTTAAAGTTTTGGCGTCTTCACAACTCCTATTCTGTGTGCCTAATTGCTAGGATGACTGAAGTCAAGCATCCAGTGAAAGCCACAGAAACCAGTCTCCAGGGCTGTCAGACACAATGGAAAGGTTGATCTCACTGCTTTTAATTATGGTGTGGATTTCTATACCTGAACCTTGGTCTCTCTTCTGCAGCCCATGGAATGAAACAGGCCTGTTGAGGGTGCAGTCAGTCTGATTTTATATATCTATTTTAGGATGAGGTGAATCATGTCTTAGACTTCATTAAGTGGATTGACTCACTCTCCATTCACCATAAAGAAAGCTTTGGGGGGACATAGTTCAGATGTAGACACCTACACTGTAAATATCTACATTTCACTAAATGACTCCTCCATCTGGTTATGAAATCAATAAGTTGTCAGCACCTAAGGAAAACTCTCCCACAGTTATTATGACCTGTTTGTAATTCTGCTTATATCACAAACCTGGATTAGGCAAACTAAGGGTAATAAGTGCTCCAGAGGACTCACTTTTCCTCCGACCTAAAGAAAAAGAGCAATCTTCAGTCTGCACTCACATCCTTTACACAACCTATGTGTGCCATTCACATGTCTGCAGACTTATGCCATTTTTCCTTTCAGTCACTTGTTTTCCAAGTTGAAGATGCCTAGTCTGCTCAATCGTTCCTCAGATCCAAGTTGTTCCTGAGATTTGTATCATCTCGTTGCTCTACTCTGAACCTTTCCTAGTCTTAATACAAATGGAATTACATACAATGCTTTCTAAAATCATTTGCCTCTCCTCCCTACCTTTGTTTAGTCTATTCTATTGACTTTTTTGAAATATCTACTTGCACATAGTCCATGAGGTAATTTTACGGAGTAGAAAGTGGCAAAAAGCCAATATACACCATGGATGTTGTCACACAAACAGGAATGTGGTTAGAAAAACATAATACATGGGTCCGTGTAACTGTACTTGCATTACTTCTGTAGCATTGCTACCTTGTTGGAATATACACAGTCAATACAGGCTCCCAGTTAGAGACCTGGCAAGATAAATTGGAAAGCCATTTCAGGAACAGCTTGTTTGTGTGTGTTTGTTTGTCCCTGAATATTCCCTTCCTGATCATCAGGTTAATGGCTTTGGATGGAGGGTTTTGCTACAATAATGGGAGGATTAGAGGGAGATATTTTATAAAAATAGATCCATGGCATTGAGCTTTTAAACCACCAATTATTCATCAGGCACAGGTTCTGGGATGACAGGTTCCAAAGCTGTTGAACTGTCTGCATGAGAAAAAAAAGAGCAAGCTAAGGGCAAAAAATCAAGGAGAACGAGCTCATCTAAACATCCCTGACATTTATACGTGGAGAACCAGTGAAAGTAGGGGGGGCTTGTTGTGACTGAAAATAGGATCAGCACATACCCCGGAGAGGAGTTCCTCATGGGAAATGGCAAAAAGCATGCAGATAGAGTTAGGCTATCTACTGCCATCTTTCACTGGGAGTCAGAGCCAAGTTCCAGCTGACAGCTGAAATGACGAGTTCCGTTCGTTACTCTGTGTGAGACAGGAGCTCCCAAACCAGCCTTCTTCATAGAGACATCATGAAATGAAAAAGAGAAGACGCTGCAACTTCTCTGAAAGTAGTGAGCTGATTATATTTTAAAAGTTTTGATGCCTTCCTGCAGACTTTGTGAACACAAACATTGAGGCGGGGGGAGAAATGGTGGGTGGTGTTTAACATGATAACATAGAGATGTGGCTTGCCACTGCATCCTCTCTTCCCTTTCAGGATTGTGCTCATCGTTCCCAGCACTGCTGTCTCAGCACCAAACCTGTCCCACACACCCTGCTAGAAGACAGAAAGCACCCCTGAAAGGTAGTTGACTCTGTTGGAAGATGTACAGACCCCCAGGAAACATAGTTCATTCTGCTGGAAGACATATAACACGCCAGAGAAGGTAGTTACTGAGAAAAGATTGCAAGAAACATGAATCTGTGGCCTAAGGGTATTTCCTGGAAGACTGAAATAGGGAGGAACTTTATCCTGAGCTGGATTGGATGATGTGGACATTGTTTTCAGGTCAAAAAAGCAGAACAATAAACAAGGCTTTGAGGTGGGAGTTTTAGGACAAATTGAACAGTGCAGAGCCAAAGAAGAGATGGACAGGGTGGGATATGGGATGTGGATTTGGGGGATATTTGGGAGCTTTTTTTATATCCTCTTCTGTGCTGGCAGACCCAAATTTTTCTGTAACTGAATGTTTGATTGGTCACAGACTCTAAAGGGTTGCTCTGGCAAACAAGGGATAGGCAGAGACTAACCCTACCTGGTTCCTCCTCACTGAATAGAGCCTGCATTGATTACAACCTCACTTATTTCCCCAAGGCCATTTCTACAGTGCACTCAGCAGCTTCTCAGAGCTATTGCTGGCTTAACCTTCCTAGGTCATTTATGGGCATGGGGTGGGAGATCATTGGGAAGGGTATTATTAATGTCATACTTACAAAAACAGAACACCGTTCTGTTGTACTGGACCTGAGAGGCTGACACATTGGTTTTCCAGAGTATTTAGCAAGCTGGTATACTCAAAGGCAAATTCCAATGAGTTGCTGTTGTAGTTGGGAAAGCTCAATCAAAACGAAATCTGTCCTTGAGTGTCTTATGCTCTCTATTCAGAAAATGAAGATGTAGTCAGCAGTGACTATGCAATTCAAGTGACGTGCTCAGTGGCAGAGCAGGAAAACAATCCTGTCCTTCAGGATAGCTTCCAGTTTCCCACCAGTCCCTCTTTTCCTGCACACTTTCTTCTTTCCACCACCTCACTTAAATTCCACATTCTGTAAATAATACCATGAGGATCCCACGGACAACAGACCCTGTAATACATGTCCCTGAACTTGATCCATCTATTTCCTATTGAAGAGGCCAGGGGTCTTGTGGAAGAAATTATGAAGCCATCTAATTACAGAGAATATCATAAAGCATAATTAGGCTCCCAGCACAAGTAGAGACCTACGTCTACATGTCCATGGTTTGGAGATGACACTCAACCTTGCTGATGGAAAAGGAATGCAAATTAAGGGTACCTGCATTCAGTGACTCTCCTGAAGCCCTAGAACCTAAATTATTTCTATCCCTCTTATATACAACTAACCTATTCTCTCCTTTCTCCCAGCCTTTGATCTGCCTTCTCTTGCCTTTTTTAACCAATCCCTCTGTGATTCTGTTTTTCTCCAATCCATTAATGACTCTTCCTCCTTCTTCTAAGAGGTGAGAACTACCAAAGTATTGGACAAACTACTGTAAAAATAGTCCTTGCCAGTTTTCCAGTAGGAACTCTATGGAAAGGGCACCTGCAACCTCATTGGTGTTCATGTAGGGATTGTGGGGACTTACTGACTACTTGATGGGAATGGAGTGCCTGGCAGCCCTCTTCTGCTCATGGGGAGCTAAGAAATTGTCTTAATGTAATTAATTTTCACTGGACTTTCAGGTGAAAGTCACACATCTGAAAGAGCAGCAAGACCTCTGCCAACTTCCAAGTCCCTATACAGATTGCAAAAACCTGTTAGCAGTGAAGCAAACCTTGTTTTTGTTTAATGTTGAAAAAATAATGCATTTTCCCTTAACCTTCTTGCCGAAAATTGTTCTTATATTCCTAGGTGAAAATCTGAAAAATCAACCTCATCTTGATGCAGAGACCTGGGGAAGAAAAAAAAACAACAATCCCCCCCAAAAAAACTTCACACTAAATACAGAAACCTTAGAAAGATACTAAGAAACTCAAATGTAGTATGTGTTGTAGTGTGTTGAATGACCTTAAGCATGTGTTTCCTATAAATTGATCCATTAAGCTTCTCTCAAATGTGCCTAGTATAGAGTCCTTGATTTCTCTAATTAGCCCACCCAAATAAATATTTAAAATGCATGAAATTTTCAGTTATCCAAATTTATAAAGCAAAAAGCAAACCATTGTTTTCCAAAACATAGACAAAACCACCTCAAGTGGAATATATAACAGCTCTGATTGAATTACGGAGAAACGTGGAACCAGCACAGAGCTATTTGAAGCAAGCTGGCACTTTGTTCAAGACATAAGTCAAATTACTGGAGGAAAATGTATTTATGGGAAAGGAAATCAGAAAATTTCCATTAGGAATTAAGACCATGGAATTAATAGCAGGAATAAGTAATGTCTCTTTGGTTTCATTTGCTTAGCAAGGAGCAGCAGCTTCTATTTTATTTCATCACAGCAGGGTCATTAATAGCGACTTTTTAACTCAGATTTCTTTTAGCCTGTTGAGACATCCCCACGATTCTTAGCTATTTTAAAAATTATTTTGACTAAATGCATTAGGCCCCATGTTGGAATCTTAAACATATTGTAAATAACTAGGATTTCCATTTAAGGGTATAACATGCTGCTGTTTCCAGCCCTTATCTGATGACACTTGGTTGTCGATGTTTTATTAATAACAGCAGCTGCAGCAGTAATTCACTGATTCGTAATGATTTCAAGGGTGATACTGGATGCACACTATCTGAGAGTTCTGCCTTCATCACTTGGATGATGCCAACATTGTCAGTTATCATATGCTCATTCTCATACTCTGACCCACGTCCTCTCTCGGGTTGCCAGTGTCTAGGCGTAGAGGCCAGCTCTATGTAGAGAGATTCAAAGCCTCCCCACAACCCATTTCAACCTCTCGTTGATGCATTCTGGATGGGTCATCACAAGGTAGGTCTGCTCTCACAGAAGAATCTGGCTTCTCTTTGTCCCAGAGTGAATCCATTGGACTGGAGATCCAGCAAGGCTGCCGGCTAGCAAAGAGATCAGCAGACACATGAGCTCAGGATGCCCAAATCTGCTCTGATATTTACTGTTCTTTCAGAAGGAATAAGTTTTCTCAGTTCTCTGCAGAATAACAGAGAGGATGTCATTTTCTTTCTCCATCTCCCCCACATTTTTCATAATGCTTTTGGCATAGGTGCCCTGATAGGCACAGCATCCTGAAATAGGACATAGTTGCACAGTGCGATGTGCAAGATGGGTTTTCATCACAGCTAAGTCACCCACGCTTTTCTGAAATGCACTGAAGAACAGCAATGGTCACCTTCATGAGCTGTATGTTGGAAAGGAAGTTGTTAGCCTGTGACTGGCTCACAGGGATGTTTTCTGTATTAATACAAGCGCACATGAAAAAAAAAAATGTACATTGCAATAGAGTCTGTTAAGCAATAGAGTACACAACAGCTCTGCATATGCATGACACACTTGCATATGACCCTGTCCTGAGTCTTTCTTTCTCTTGAACTTTTATGAATGGGGAAAACTGCCAATGCAATTAAAACTTTGGCTCCTGTGTCATTCTTGTTCCTTTTGCAAGGGGCAAACTGCTAGCCTAATCAGAATTCTGCCTGCTACTGCTATTGAAAACATAATTTCATAAACAAGTCTCCTTCCCAGGAGAAAGGAGAAAAGGCTGATGGGCTGCAGATATGTAAGGTCATCTCAATCAGCATTCCAGTGTATATGGGAAGCAGTGATCTTTTCAGCAAGTCAAGGACTTTGAAAACTGCTTTACCATGCACCATGAAGAGAATAGCATTTGAAGTGCCTTGGCTATTCAGAATAAAATGAAAATCCTTCTGTAAATGCATTCCAGCTAAGCTTAAAAGCTCATTTCAGAAAGTCCTGCTGGTTAAACAAAAGCAGAAATTCCAGACTTTCTGACCCTCTGAGTTGGTACCATTTAAGACAATTGGAGAACATGGCTTTTATTTCAGACAGTGATCAGTCTTAGTGGTGCTCAGGTTGGGAGAAAGGCTCATGTTTATGATGGAAGAACATGCAAGGTTTTTTGAGCTTTGTTTAGCTGCAAAATCTCCTTACTCATCATGTATCTTGTTATAATGATCTTCTGAATGGCTTTTTCACCAGTCACAGATTCCAATTCTGCATATTCTAAGGATCTTCATCTTACATTGCTTCCAGTCATTCACAGGTTCAGACCTGAAAGGCAGAGCTGTAATGCTTTAAGAGGCACAGGAATGCCTAACTGAATGTGCAAAACCTGGGTGATTTACCATGGGATTTCAGCATGTCCTGCACTTAATTCTGGTGCTGTGCCCATGAAAGGTGGAGTTTCTCAGCTCAATTATGAAACAGAAAAAAATTAAACTTTGCAAGGAAATGAGTCTGACTGCTCCTCATTAACCATGCTTCGGCTCAGCCAAAACGTCTTTTACTTCAGCGAACAGGCTAGCTGGGAAAATCCCTCCTCCTTGTGACTATAATAAAATAAATTCAATCACTTTCAGCAGCACTTTTGCGATTGGATACCCTCCATAACAGCTTCACGAGAGAAGACAGTAAAGGACCATTTTGATATACCTGAAAAGAGTCTGTGATTACCCTCCACAGCAGCTGCCAAACTCCTGGGCTGCTTTGCTGCTGCCTTGCCTGTTATCTGGCCTAGGAAGCTGCATTAATAGTTTTTACTCATGTCTGCAGATCCAAAGACTAACGCGCTGCGTGTCCATGCCCAGGCACTGGCAGCGGGGCTGCAGGGCGGCCTCTGTGAGGAGAGGCCGGGGCCGCCCCGTGCCGGACACAGCCGGTTCCAGCCGGTCCCAGCCGGCTCCAACGGCCCCACCGCAGGACACAGCTGAGCCCCTCA
>JAVJGG010000029.1:50721975-50776593 GCA_035590195.1 Aviceda cuculoides | reverse complement strand
CTTATAATTACATTTCAAGATAATTGCTAGAAAAATAATTAAGAAGTTATTCTGAGACAACTGCTGGAAAACAATGAGGTATACAGATGTCGCTTATTTTCAATATACATAGCTGGTTAACTCTTTGAAGGTGAATTTCTGATGTGCGTAAACCCACTTCAGTCTAAACTGATAAAAAACCAGATAGAGCACACTGAGGATCAATATTACATAAACTTAATGCATTAGTATTATTGCATTGTTGTAATAATCATCTTATTACAAACCTTCACTGAACTTTTTTACTATGTAGTCCTAAAGGAGTTCATGCTGAAGAGACAAAATAATTATTTTCTTGAGGGAAATAAAAAAGGTCATTTCACTATGCAGGTATTTAGGAAAATCTACAAAAAAGCCCCAGTGATTTATATCAGCTGACGAGGTAAAAAAAACAGGAGGCTCACAGTGTGGCAATTATTAATCTCAAATTCAGTATCCCTGAAACTTGTTGATTCATGGACTCAGTATCCTGTGGCACAGAAGGAACCTCTGGCTGTGATAAATTTGATGGGAGAGCCTGTTAAATGAACGATATCAAGTGGCTACTGCTGAAAATGTAGTCTGAAAACCATCATTAGAAAGACAATAACTTGGAAAGGTGATTCTGTGCTACGCAGTCAAAGTAGCCATGCATGTTGTAGCCATTCTTAGAAGAACTTAATGCTCCACTCAGACTTTATTTTTACCTCTGGGGACTTTTTGATCTAGATATTGGGTGGTGAAGTACTACAACGGAGAATATAAATCACAGTCACTTCAAAAGCAGTGAAGAATTTTTTGCTATGCAATGGTCAAAGTTATACAAATACAAATTATTTCACACCTTCTTGAATTGTAGCTGTGTCTTTTGTGTACCTTAGCTGTAACTCAAATGCTTTCCGTAAGAGAGGAGTGAGAGTGAAGCTGCAGACAAGAGCTGGTGCAATGTGGACATGTGGACATATGACTCTTCCTCTTTCTGAGAATGTGTTGTGTGACAAGATACAAATGAGTTCTGTACCTCTTACAGATTTGCACTGTATCAGACACATTGTTCCCTTTTTATCCTGTACAATAGGAACAGCACAAACATAAAGGGAGTAAATTAATACTTATAAATCTTCTATTTAGCAATGAGGAAATTAAGAAGCTATAAGCTAATGTTTGGTCTCTGTGCCTGCTGAGCTGAGAATATTGTTTCCTAACCGATGAAGGAGCTCTGCTAGCCAGGGAAAAAAACAGAAACTTCAGAATTTTTCACAATCCCTTATTTCATAAACACAAGGTTTGGACATCTGTGACCACAAATTAAGCAGTAACTCACAACAGCAACAACAGGTCCTCTCTTTAGATATCAGAGGCTATAAAATATGAAGATTGCAAGAAATTAGGTAATTTATCCTCCTCTGTTCATTTAGATTGAGGATAATTCAGTGCCCTTCAAGTTGAGAAAGGTGAGTTGGACTACACTTTTTTCTTTTTTCTCCTACCAAACCAAAACCAGAAAGGAGTAGAAGTTGGTATGTAATAGTAGTCATCCAGTACCTGCAAAGGAGGTTGCAGAAAATAGAAGATATGGATTAAGTCTACCTGGTACTGAAAGGACATGTGCTCAGATCTCTGTGAAATTGCAAGGAAACTAATCTGTGATCTCTATCATATTCTGCATAGAAAAATGTTTCCCAAATGTATATTGGACAAATAATTCAACCCTTCCCTCCTGTCAATGCATAGTAAATGTCAATACCCTACAAGCATCTTATGGTACAACATTACTTCTCCAGCTTTTAGATTACAAGTTTAGCTGCTCTGAATCATGTTGGTTAAGATGGATTGTGATTATGCCTTCCTTTTGCCTTTGGCTTTTGACATCAGTGTTCTTTAACTGTATGAATGCAGATCACCACAACCCAAAAAAATCACTCTTTGACTAATAACACACAGCCTTAGTCTCTGGGACCAGCGCTGAATATTGAGAAAATAAGTAAAAGTACTTGAGAAAGACAGGAGGGTGTTTGGATAATGAAGTGATGCAAAGAGATGTTGATATAGTGACCATCAAGGAGGAGATGGGACTTCCCTCGATATTTCCCTTCTTTTCATTCAAGTGAGGGGAGAAGACATAATTCCCATTCAAGTACAAGAGAGCAGTGGAGTCAGCATCTCCCCTCTGGAACAGACACTTATTTACAATACAGAAGTCAACGGACAGAGAAATGCAAGGACAGATCTGAATTCAGGGGGGAGAAGACTGAAAAACATGTTCTATACCTGATTTTACTCAGAAAGATGACAAATAAGAGAGGACAGAGTGACAGAATATGCTTGTGAATGTTATCCAGAAGGCAGACAATGGTAGTTTATTGTTCCTACTTCAGCATAAGTAACAGGAAAATTTCCAGGAAACTGAAAGCTGAAAAATTTAGAACTAACCAAATACTGTTTTTATCTAATGCACAACTGAGTTGTGAATTTCATTGTGTGAGATACTGTCCATGTAATCTGCTTAACAAGACTCAGGAAGCATCTGGAATACTCCTAGTACCTATGTATATATTTTATCTTGTAAAATTACATGTTAACAGAATGCAAAAAAATTTTTTGACAGAGATCTAAAGGGTAAAGTTGAATTGTAGCTAGTGTGTTGAACACACACAAATATGCAGGAAAATTTTCCATCATTCCCTTGGTTTGGACAAAAATTTGAGGCAAGACATTTGAACAGCTAGACTAATCTAATCTTGGACAACGATTCCTATGTTCCACACAGCTCTGTATATAACGCAAGTGAATTTTGCAAGGTATTGTTCTCCTGCTTTGCATAATGTGATAGTGATTCTGAAACTTCCAGAGACTATTTCCTTGTAAGCTTTGACAAATCTATATTCTAGCATGTCTTTTTCAGCTTTGGGGAATCCACAATAAGATCAAATTTAGACTAGATAATACCATGAAGCCAATAAGAATAATATTGCTTTACCTTTAGCAGTGAAGGCACTCGTGATAAAGGCAACATAAAATACTAGAAGAAAGAAGTGGTGTAAGTTTTCTCCAAGACAGCTGTTGCCATTTTTTTTTTGGTTTCTTTTTCATTCCTGCTTCACAACCCTGTGCTTAAGGATAAATACTTGTCAGTGCAACATATCAGATGTGCCCAGTTGAAATCATTCAACATGTTCCTAAATTAATATTACCACTTTTCTGTAGAGTTTCCTTCTCTTTGGACAAGATAGTTCAGCTGTGTACAAAGACCTCTAAAATCACCCAAGGACCTAAGAACTATGTAATAACAACATTCATAATTTGCCACAAAATTTTCAACATTTTTTGAATTGTTAGGAAAATCCCTCTGTCTCAATTGACATCCCTTTAACCAGAACTGTGTTTTGATACCTTTATTACATAAGATCTCTGGATGCTTAATACTGTTCTAAATTTAAATTATGCAAGGAAACATAACTAAGTTTTAAGAACATTTATTTAGGGAAGAAAAAGATGAAATATCTTCTTAAATTACCTATACACCTAGAATGTTAAAAGTCACTTGTTTGATGAATTGCATTACTGTTTTTACTATTACTTGATCTAGCCTAAGGACACGGACTCTCCTAATGGGCTAGGAATGGAAGAGCTGATATTAAAAAATGTAGTTTTTCTGATAAAGTCTAAGTTCTATCCATTTAGAGTTATATGTGCAGTCTAAGAAAGTTTCTAGGCTCTATCTGCAGTCAATGCAGATAAAGATGAACACTTCCAGATGGCAGCTCATTCCAGTCTCTGGCAAGGTGTCTGTCTCTCCTCACTGACTGTAAAGAGAACTTGAAGGTAGAGTTTAATGTGGGTGTTTTCTGTGTGGGCATCACCTTTTAAACAAGTCACTCTGTGTTCCTTTTTATAGTTGAGGAAAGATAGTCATAAAGTCAATAAAGTGTAGATGGAATGTATCTTATCCCACAGGGTATGCCTACAGAGGATTCACAGTCTCACTCTGTAGACTACATCACTGTCCTGTGCCGCCCTGCCTAGCTTCACGTTTTGTTGTCCACAAGGATGTGGATTTCCAAAAGTCCTGGTCATATCTCCATGCTCTGTGCAGATGCCTTGGATACAGTATGGCATTGCCAGTGGCACTAGATACCCATGTGTTCAATGAAGTTGATCTCTTCTAGTAGGATTCAGGTGGTGATTAAGGAACCTAAATTTAAGGGTCTACTTGTGTACTATGTGTTTAAGGTCCTATTGTAATAAATCATAAAGTAGCCAATAAAGTCCAGGGGGCACTTCAGCTCTGCTTGAAGTAGACAGTCACTGCCTGGTCACCTGGACTGCTCTCTGGGCTTGCGTGATGCTATGGCACAGCTTCCGAGGGGATGGAATGATGCTTTAAGATGTATTTGTATTTCCCTCTTCCTTACCGCTAAGGCAGGCCTCACCAGTTGAGAAGCACTCCCTAAATCATCCAAGACATGCCAGCCTTTCTGAAGTTACTCCAACCCATTTCTACCAAGCAGCCCTGGGGAAACTCATTTGCAAAATCAGAAGGTTGAAAGCATCATCAGAGTCCCTGGGTAATTTTGACTGCAGGGGCTGCCTGAGAATTTATATAAATAGGCAGCCAGCCTGTTAGCTTGAGGACGGTACTCAGGATAAAAGTCATAGGTCTTCCTAAGTGTAGACACAATCTGTGCAGAGCATACATAAATTAGAAGTATCAGATGAGCACAGAGAATTATGAGTTTTAGACAAGTTCAATTCAGCTCTTTAGCCCAAACCTCAGGCACCAACAGGACAAGCAGCTAATCAGGTTAGCCCGAAGGCCACCAAGGAGCATTGTGAGATCAATTGGCACATCATTTTAATGCTCACTGGAGGGAAAGGGAGTCAGTAAATTACGGATTCTTGCACTGCCTGGGACATCGCACATTGCTGCTAATAAACACGTTATGGTGTGAAATACGGTATGGCATACGAATAATAATAACTTGGAGCAGAAGAAAGGCTATAAAAAGAGGGAAGTTGTTGTGGGAGAAATGGCTTAAAACCCTAAGTTTTCTTCTTTTTGCATAAACTTTTTTTCAGGTAGATAAATGGATGCCATGCATTTGAACAAGTAGATATTTATATCTCAAAGAGAGCGCACTTTGTTGAGGCTAACAGATACCATTACCTTAAATAGCCACACTCTGGTATATCATACAGCATACAGCCTTATACTGTGGTTCTTGAATACAACCTACCAATATGGGTTTAAGGTGGAAGATATATTTAAAAAAAAAAAAAAAAGACATACAGTCTCTGTGTAAGGGCACAGAATGATACTGAATCCACAGTCTTTGGAAATTATACTTAACAATATTATTGAAAACTAGCAATGTACATACTGCTTCAATTTTCTTGTTGTTGATGTCAATTCAGTGCACTGGCTTTTGCTGCATTCTATTAGATTAAAGTGTGCTCTAACATTAAGTATTTTCTCTCTGTGAATATACTTAAAGACCATGATTAAACCATATCCCAGATCCTTTAAAGCTAAATGGCATCTGTCTATTTATGCCAGGGATAATACTCAGGAAGAATAAGAGAGTACCAGGTTTGTTTATTAAACCTATTCAATATGGATTTTGAGTACCACAGGGATTATGGGCTTTTTCAAATTTATTTTCATGCAAGTAGTCTGTTGAAAAATCAAAATCCTATGATTCCAAACAAAACTATTCCAACAATATTTGATCTGCTTTATTCTTGTAGTAGCATAAATCTTAGACACATATACTAACTTAGGTTACAGAAGAACTCATGAGGTCATCTATTCCAACCCACAAGGCAAAGCAGGGTTGGGTAATATTAGGTCAGGATGCTTGGCACCTGTATTATAGTCAAAGCAACAATCTTGTTGCAAAGTGTGTAGGTAATAACCTATAACAAATAACTAAAATGGGTACATGTCCATACATGTTTTGTTGTATCACCATTTTCAAATGGAAGATTGTTCTATCAGAAAATATTGAACTCCTTTTATTCACTTTCTCTTTTTTAACTAATAGATGGTGAAAGCAAAAAAGAAGATAGAAAATGAAGAAAAGGAAACAAAAAAACCCCAACTTTGAGAAATGGAACGGTTTGAATGCCTAAATTTTCTTGGGAATCAATGAAAATATCTACACAGAAAACATCTCTTTTCTGGGACAGTTATCTAATTATATATATCTAGCTTAGGTGCTCAGAGGAAGGCAAACTCCTGCTACTACAGCTCAAACTTACTCAAAAGAAATCATGTTGAATATGAAATTAGAAAGAGCAAATGCCAGGTTATGACCCCTTCTTACAGCACTGTTCTACACTATTAGTAAGCATAGATTAGTGATCTTATTTCATATCTGTAATTCTCTGAATGATGCAATGCTACTGACACGTACACAGTTGCAGTAGAAACAGAATCTGTAACTGTTGCCTAAAAGTGGCATAGATTTCTGTAAGAAAAAAAAAAAAAAAATTGTAACTTTCACTTCTATACCCAAGAGAACACAGAAATTGACAGAAGGAGTCAGATGGAAAAGTCAATTATAAGAATGATGAATTCTTTCTGTAAGCATCACATGTTCCAATCACTCAATTAAGCTATTAGCTAGCAAATGTGGAACAACTAGCTGTAATTACCCTTACTAAAGACTTAGAATCTGTTTGCAGAATTCAGTGCCATGGGCTTCACTGCACTGATGATTGTATTTAGCCTGTTTAGAAGAAAAATGCATGCTGGAATTTAAGATCAATATTAATATTACTTATTTTTGTATATGCCTAAACACACACCAAAAAAAATGCCCCGGGGAAAATTGTTCAGAATCTAATAGGCAAGAAACCAATAAAAAATATACCATGATTCTTTAAAAATATATATATAATATATACACATATATATAAAATATGTGTACATCTAATAAATTATTATATAATAATATAACAAATAAATTTATACTATAAAATTATATAAAGTGTGTATGTATACTTGCATACATAATTATATAATATAGAAAAATATACACATATATATAACACAAAAAAAATCCTATATTTAACCCTCTGCTATAATATTTCAGAAACTGTACTGTGGATGTATCATGTAAGACACATTGCTTTAAAGCAATACTTTCTGCAGATAAAAAGAATCTATGCATATTTGAGCATCTAAGACATTTTGAGGTGAACTGGGAACTGAAAAGAATGTTTAATTCAGTGGTCAAATAGGTATCTGAATATAAAACATATCCAAGCAGAAATCTCTGAACATTTTGACAAAAGAAGTACCAGGTACCACTTGCTAAAATTTATCCTAAATCTGCAAGTTTCAAGCAGTGAAGTAGGGGTTGTTCTTCCACCATCCAGGGTCTTTCTCAGACAGATGTTACTGTCATCTGGAGCAAAATTGGTTAACCATGTTTTCTACAAGTTTATTATCACTCTGTGCAGGTATGTGTTTGGACTTTGGGACAAATTTTATATTCCTTTCCACAATAGAAAGCTTAACTAGAAGAGAATAGCTGGAATTATGCCACTTGCAAAGAGATTTGAAGAAATCTGAAGAAAAGATGCGGACCGCTTATGTGCCACTGAAAGCAATACAACGACTTGCACTTCCAGAGCAGAAATAGCTTACAGAAAAGTCAAATAAAATTAAGTCCTTAAGCCACATGACCCTGTAAGTGCCTGACCAGTCACTTAATGAGACTTTCCATGTCTTTCAGGGCTGTTGGATCAAGCACCCTTAGAAGAAAAAATATGCAAGGAAACTTGAATATTTAAGATTGTTCTACTACCTTAGGAAGAAGAAATGGGGGATGGACTTCTCTCATACAACAACTTTCCCTACTCAAACAGATTCTTGCTAATTTGCTTTGGCACAATGGAGAGGTTCTGAAGTGGGTTGCATTAATCACAGTTTTGAATTATCTGGCAATAACCATAAAATATTATAAATAATAGCCGAACAACTGGGCCTTGATATATTGCCTGAAATCCAGACAAAGTGACTTGTTCCCTGGTAAAATCCAGGCTGTTATTGCCTCATAAAATGGGGCATTCATCTCTTCTGTGTAATTTACTGACTACCTAAAAATGAATAATAGAACAACACCAACCTGTGACTGCCGTCTATGGGCCCAGTTCTGCAGCCCTTCCGATGGCAAAGCTGCCATGGAAGCCATGATTAAGTATTACAGGAGAAGACCCCAGTACTACTAAAATGAGATTTATTTTTATATGGCTGGTTTAAAATACATACATTTGACAGTGCCGAGGCTATTATTTTCCCCATTAAAGGAATATCATTGTTTATGGAGTGCTTAAATCCAGGGCATTATGTTTATGATATCCACCCTCCCCTTCACAACAAGAGTCAGCTGCAATGAGACTGAGAGAAAAGAAAGCAAAGACATTTCTAGGGTATATCCTGGGCAGTCAACCTTTGTTTCTTGTGTGATCAGTTCGAAGAAATGTCCCCCCCCTCTTCAGAACCCTTGATGAAACTGCTGCAGAGTGGAAAGAGCTATCGATGATTCTTTATCAAAATGAAAGGGTGTGTGCTGAAATCCTCTGCTGAGTCTGTCAGTTAACATTGTGTATTTTTTTCTGTTGGTGTATTAGGGTTTGTGTGGCAGGGTTTTGGTAGCGGAGGAGAAGCTGCAGGGGTGGCTCCTGTGAGAAGCTGCTCGAAGCTTCCCCGGCTCCAAGTCGGACCCACCTCTGGCCCAGGCCGAGCCCATCAGTGACGGTGGTAACACCTGTGGGAGAACAGATTTAAGAAGGGGAACCTGCAGTGGGTGAGGGGATTGGGATGTGAGAGCAAAACACCTCTGTGGATACTGAGGTCAGTGAGGGGGGGGAGGAGGAGGGGATGCCCCCACAGCCCGTGGTGAGATGGCAGGCTGTCGTGTCTGCCCCCCCTCCCAGCCCATGGAGGGGAGTGGGGGAGCAGATGCCCATCTGCAGCCCGGGGAAAGAGGAGCCCAGGCCGGAGCAGGGGGTTGTCCCCAAGATGGCCACCACTCCATGGGAAAGCTCGTGCTGGAGCAGGCTGGGGCTGAAGATCGGCCCACGGGAAGGGCCCGTGCCTGGGAAGTTTGTGAGGAACTGCAGCCTGTGGGAAGGACTCATGCTGGAGATGTTCATGAAGGACTGTCTCCTGTGGAAGGGACCCCGTGCTGGAGCAGGGGATGAGTGAGGACCAGCAGAGACCATGTGTGTGAGGAACCCACCCCAACCCCCATTCCCTGTCCCTCTGTGCTGCTGGCGGGGAGAAGGTAGAGAGAACCAGGAGTGGAGTTGAGCTGGGAAGGAGGGAGGGGTTGGGGGAAGGTGTTTTAAGATTTGAATTTACTTCTCATTATCCTTGTTTTTTATTTGATTGGTAGAAAATTAAATAAATTTTGTTTTTTCCTCAAGCCTGTCTTTTGCCCATGAGCATAAGTGGTGAATGATCCCCCCGCTGTCCTTGTCTCGACCCACAAGCCTTTCATTATATTTTCTCCTTCCCATCCCAACAGGGGGGACTAGTGAGTGTCTTCATGGTGCTTAGTTGCCTGCTGGGCCTAAACTGTGACCATTGGCTAGTTAAAAATGCAGCATAATTACTACGCTCATGGACAATGCCAGGCTAGAAATACTTTTGGAGACCAAACCTAGAATCCAAAATCATCTTGGTGAACTGGTGTAAGAAAGAAAGAGATTCAGTAAGGACAAGAACAAAACAATACAGTGACCTTATCTGAACCACCAAAGCATTAAGTCTCTAGTCCAAGTTAGTCAGCTGGATCTCTTATAATTAATGAATGCTGACTCCTCAAGAAAGTGAATCAACCTTCCCATTTAAGATACCTGTCGTAAGAAGGAATAGTATTACCCTTTAAGATAGTTAAGTCTTTCCAGGATGACCACTGAGACAAACAAGCATGTTACACTGGACTAGATGCTGGATTCTAGCTGCTCTAAAGCTGCTGATGATAGAGTGAATCTCTTCCATTGTTTTGTAACTTAGGGGATATAAGTAAAGAAGTGACGCTCTGGGCAGCGGTTTGTCAGCAAAGGATTTGGGGATTAGAGGGGATCAAGAGCTTAACAGGAATCAGTGTCATGCTGTCACAAGGAAGGGAGGACATCAGAGCTAGTTCTTCCATTCCGCTTAGCACTGGAAAGCTGTCAGTTGAACATCTGCATTGATTTCTGGGCACTGAATTTCAATAAAAATGTAAATCAACTGGAGAGGTTCCAGGAGACGGCACCAGGAGTGATCAGAGGTCTATAACACATGGCCTTTAAGGGAACATTGAAAGAGCTGGAATTGGTTTTGCTAAAAATGGGTAGAATCAAGAGAAAAGACATGATAACAAAAATTTAGTTGGACCTAAATAAAATCTTGCAATTGGTGAGAATGGTTAAGTACCAGGGATGATTGCCTACAAGGTGGTTGAATCTAGATCACTGGTGATTTTGATAAGTTGGGCATCTACATATTGTTTAGCTACGGATTATGTCATTTCAAGAGGTGGAACAGTTCAGTGACAGTATTGAAGAATTATCTTTTGGGGGGAGTGAAAAAAAGTTTGTCATATGCTGTGTTGCTGAAGTGGTCAATTAATCCGTCAAAGATGTGTTTATAACTGAAAGTTCATTAATTACTTTTAAACCCTTTGCCTTCATTCTCTTTGCTGCTTTCCTTGCGTACAGGGGTGTGTGCACTAGTGTTTAAACCACTTGTGTCTGTTTTTCAGATCACCTTCCAATTAACAAAATTCACAGAAGCCGCAGTCCACAGGCTGACCAATGCTGGACTACACGACCTCTTGAACTGCCTTTTAGACTTGCCTTACTGCAAGGTCACATTCAGTAAAAAAGCACAAGAGTTTTGTTCAATCAGTGGCATTACACAGATTCTTAAGTTCACCACATGCTTAAGGACATTGCTCAACAGGAGACTAAAGCCACAGTAATTGAGTGGTGAATCAGGCTTCAAATTTGATCTGTATATATAGAAAAAGTGAACGTAAAATTCCCTTCTCGTGTCAAAAAAAATGGCTATTTCTGGACCTTTATTGCATTTTTAATCCCTCTAAATATTTCATCTTTATAGATTGTATTATTTATATATTACAATCCTTGTCATCCCCTCAAGCTGTGTCAGGACACTACTTCTCGCTGTACAAAATAAATTGCTTATAAAATTTTTCTTCAGGGGAACTCAGACACAAATAGTAATGTGCACTCCTTCTAAGTCACAGATAACAGGCTGATAAATTGTTCTTAGCACCTGTTTTGAATTTCTTGCCTTCAAGGATATGCATTCCTGTGTATAATACAAGGTGGCTCGTTATAAAACATAGACTACTTTAGAAGAGAGTTCTCTCACCTAACTTTGAATAACTAATTTTGGTGTGCCTAGCCTTAATTAGTTAGCTAGGTTTCCCAGATACTCAGAGAAAGACAAGCACTTCCAGCAGGTGTTTTAGCCCAGCTGATCTGAATTATCCTCTGGAGATGCTTGACGGAGATCACAACCAAAGTAGACATCTTTATTTCCTGAAGAGTGGTGGGAATGCATCCAAATCTTAAAGAAAGATTGTTCCCTAGCTTTGTGAGATGGTTAGGCATGTGGGAGTTAGTGGTTACATTAAGGTTTCACAGATAGCTGCTCCCAGACCATTGATTTTAATAGAATGATGTGAATTTATCACCCAAGGAATCCGCTCTATTAGCTTTCCTCTTCCATGTCTTACTCCTGCTGGATCTTATGCATCAGCTCATGTATCTACTCCATGAAGAAACAATTTTTCAAAGATAGATGTTCACAAATCAGGAAATCCTAACAATAAAGCTAGAAAAGCACCCTTAATTCTGCTGTTTCAGTCTTCCTGACTTAATTTCTTCCACAATCATCAACTTTGGCCAGACATATTTGAGAGGGGCCAAAATCACAAAGTTAGGTCCTTCAAAAACCATGGGAAAAGGTGACAAAAGGTAAGAGAGTTCCTATCAATGATCCTAATTCAAAGATGCAATAGCTGATCATCCTTAATTAGAGAATCCATACAGGGAAGGGGCTTTATAAACATCCCAAACATCAGAAAAAGACTTAATCAGCCCTTATGCTTTATTAGGTAACCAAGAATCTAGGACTCAAATCAAGTAGAAAATAGGCTTCAACAGCTTCACTGTTCTAGGCATAGCCTGTTTATGCATGTTTTCCATGTTTGTCCATGTATATAAATAATATTAATTCATCATTGAGTGAAGCTGGCATTGTGCACAGAGGTACAGTTTCAGGTTTCAGCATGCTTTGAGATGTGAAAATTGCCTCTCTTTTAAAAATATTTTCAAGGAATTGGGATGCTGAGGCATGTTAAATCATGAAGGACAGATTAAAACTGAATATCAATGTGGAAAGGATGATAGAGTGAGGACCAGAAAGAGAGACGCTAAGATAAGAGAATAAAAAATTATTTCCTTCTGTTCTCATTGCAGAATTACTTTGATCATGAGTGTGTAAAGCATGCAAAAACTTAGGATACTGGTTACCAAGCTGGGGTGGTTAGATGCTCCTGACTGATATGGCCTCTGAGAACTCTCAGTTTTTCTACTTGGTCCAGAGTCATTCTAGCTTTGAATACCCTTTGCCACACAAGACTGTATCTCTTAATCTTACCCATCTCATGGTCACTGTAAAACTCCATCTCAGCACAGCCATACTTCTTGTGCTTCTTAGCTCATACAGCATTAAGTACGAAGCCCTGGACAAAGTCCCAAACCATGAAATTCACTACGCATTGAAATGGGTGCCCTTGGTGTTTGAATAGATGCTAGGATGGCTTCTAGTATCTTCTAGATACTAGCTTCTAGTCTTTGGACTGCTGGCTTTTGAAAAGTTTGAAAGAGTTTAAAATGCAAGAAGCTGTTAAAAATTTCTTCTCTCCTAACAGTTGTTTTCTTCCAGCCACCTAGAAAATAAATACGTCACAGTCTTTCTTTTAAGGTTACTGGTGTTTGCAATTAAGACATCTGCTCCCTTCTCTGCACCTCAGATAATATCAATTCCTTTTACTGGAGAAATTCTATAATACTACTTAAAGTAGAAACACAAAACCCAAAAAGCAGCTGAGGTGATCAGTGACTGTTTTGCAGAGTCAGTAGAAGAAAGTTTGGTCTGAACATCCTTCATTTATTTAACTCTACTTAGGGGCCAAATGGGAGCCCTGAGATATCCCAAAGACCACTGGAAATAAAGACTTGCCAGAAAGAATATTCTAGTGTAATGAGGCCCGTCCTCTGGAGAAGTCAACTGATACAGAACTGATTTGTAAAGAAAATGTGGATTAACACACCAGAGTCCCTTGGGAACAGGGGTATGTTGTAAGGGAATTATGCAATACTCAAGGCTGGGAGAATCTTTTCCTGGATACATACACATCCAGGCAGTGGACAGTTGGATGTTGTCACAGGAGCATGTTGAGCTGTCAGTGGAAGGAAAAGGCACCCTTCAAAAGCTATACTGCTGGCCAACAGCTTCAAGCGGTCCATCAAACAACAAAAGCATGCATATAAAGCACAAAGTATAGACAATATGTATCAGCAGCCAGTGTGGGGATTGCACAGGACACATACCTGAACGTTCACTGGATGGCTTTTAGGTGTTCCTGATGTCTTCCTTCTCCTGACAGAGCAAACCCAGCCACAGCCCTGATCCAACCCCTCATCCTGCGGAGATGGAGGGGAGCCTGGCAGTAGAGGCAGTGCAAAAGATTGATAGGCAGCCCTTGGAGGTCTCACAAGCAAACACATGAACTCTACAAGTTGTACTGTTGCAATCACACTGTAGTGGCTGCACCTCATGGTCTTGAATCTTATGCTTTGGAATACTTTCCCATTCTTGTCAATTGTCAGGATAGAGTTTCTCTACTTACTTAGAGCATTTGAAAGGGATTTTTCCCAGGTAGAGCCAATGACCACCATCATTACTCTCTCCTCTGACTGCCAAAAGTGGAAATTGGTCTGTTTAATCACCGAAATTACACACATCTCTCTGTGAAAGATAGTAGATTTTTTTGTTTGTGTGGGTTTGTGTTGGTTTTGGTTTTTTTTTTTCCTTTTTTTTAACCCCCTTCCACGTATGTGTTAGAATCACAGGATCATAGGATGGCTGGGTTGGAAAAGAACTTCAAACATCGTCTAGTTCCAGCCCCCCCACCCCGCCATGGACAGGGACATCTTTCACTAGCTCAGGTTGCTTAGAGCCCCGTCCAACCTGACGTTGACACTCTGAGGGATGGAGCATCCACAGCTTCTCTGGGCAACCTGTTCCAGTGTCTCATCACCCTCATCATAAAAAATTTCTTCCTTATATCTAATCTAAATCTACCCTCTTTTAGTTTAAAACTTAATTCTTGTCCTGTCACTAGAGGTCCTGGTAAAAAGTCTCTATCTTTCTTATAAGCCCCCTTTCTATATAGAAAGCCAACAATAAGGTCTCCCTGGAGCCTTCTCTTGTCCAGGCTACAAGACCAATTCTCTCAACTTTTCTTCATAGGACATCTGTGCCAGCTGGATAGGGCCATCCAACCAATTCCTCACCCTTTGAATATTCCATCCATCACACCCATATCTCTCGAGTTTAACAACAAGGTGGTTGCGTGGGACTGTGTCAAAGGCCTTACAGAAGTCAAGGTAGATTACATCAATTGCTCTTCCCTTATCCACCAGCACAGTCACTCCAGATTAGTCAGGCATGGTTTGTCATTTGTGAAGCCATGTTGGCTGTCTCTAATCACTTCTCTGTTTTCTGCAAATAGTGATTATTTCATTTTTGTATATTTTCTCAACATTCATTTAGAGAGGGGTGTGAAGTGTAAATTTGTTATTACTTCATTCGGGTATTACAGGAAAGAAATGTATACGGTAGTTCCTTTGGGTTGGCTTGGGTTTTCTTTTATGGAAGAAAAAACTGTTTATTTTGGAAAACAACTGTTTCACCAGTTCATTTGATTGAATTTTTATCTTTAATTAGCTTCCAACTGAAATAGGAACATTTAGTTGCTAGAAAGCAAACAACAGAGCTCTTAATTTTCAGCTTTTTAGTGGAAAACATTTCACAATTAGTTGTAGTGCTGTCATGCCGCCTCTGTTCATAAAATTGTTTTTTTCTCTTAATTCCAAGGATTGCATTTGCAAATAAAACTGTGTGAGAACTGCTCAACTGGATCAGTCAGCAGTCCCTTTTGCCCAACATTCAGTCTCTGAAAGGAGAATGTAACAGATATTGATGAAAATAGTATCAGAAACAAGGCAAGTATAGATTAATATTACCCTATGTATAAGTCAGATTTAGACCTGACCAAGAAGTTGATTGCATCTGAATCATCACTCTTCACTACTGCCAATATACCTGTGAATTTTTCCTAACCGTTTTTGAGTCTGTGTCTACAATTGCCTTCCAAAACAGCCTCTGATGATGAATTCCATGACTGAAACATGCATTTTGTGTAAAGCTATGTAAATTATTCATTTTAGGTAAATCTGTGTAAAATTCTTTTATTTATTTCAAGTTTACTACCTGATCATTTAGGAATTTATGCCAAAGTTAGGTACAAACTTGCACAGAAAAGAAAGGGAACTATGTTCAGCAGCATGCAGAAAAAAGCCTGTTGATTTTTGCCGTTGCAAATTCTGCAGCAGGATTTCCTCTGAGTATGCATACAGCTGCTGTGCACAAAATGTGTTTAAAATCAGTCTTTTATGTCATGGTTTCTCACTCACTCTTGTGTCTTAGTACCATTCCTCATCATTCTCAGAGTATTCCAGGAAACCTAGAAATGATCTTTTAAGCTCTATAACCTGCCTTTTAGGGACAAACTACATTAGCTCCAATAACCAAATATTTCTCACCTTCAGCAGTCTTTTGCCCATCTGCCTTCATTTTCCTGTGGTTCATGACATATACCTCCACTGCTTGGGTTTGGGCTAGATGAACTTTAAAGGTCTATTCCTACCTAAACCACTCTGTGATTCTATATTATTCTTGGAATATGATAGTCTTATCCCAGCATATAAATGGTCTCAATATTCACTATCCTTCTCTACCCTTCAAATTGCTATTGGTGTGATTTTTAGCCAGGATAGTTCACCCTGTTTGCCAGGACAGATAAAGTAATATTGATCTGCTTATGCACCTTTAAGTCACCATGGTAAGGATGCATCATGCACATAGAGTGGTGCTGGTCATGGCAAGATTTCATTAGATGAACTGGCATTCTGGTGAGTCTGGAAGCATTGTAAATATTGGAAATGTCCTGGAGATTATTTGACACCCCTGAGGCTTGTTTAGCCTTCCCTTGTGAATGTCGCTTGCAATACCTAAACTTTCTGGGCAATTTTAGGCATATATTATTGTTTAACTTTATAGTTCAATTTTAATTATACTCTTATGCAACTATGGAAAAGCAAATACAACATTCCTAACTCTGAGGATTAGCCAGTCTTTCTGCTGTATAAATAGAAGCAGCTGGGGAACTGTTTCGTCTTACACTTTTTGGTAAATGGTTCATAAACCAACAAAGTGCCAAAGGTTTCTTCTGGACTTATGGATCCTGAAGGGATCCCTTGATGTCTGCTAAGAGTTCAGTTTATGGAGCAATTTCTCTCTAAGCAGGGACATTAACACATCTCTCTCTTCAATTAGGCTGTCTATTGTCACAAAGTATTTAAGAATATGATGTTTCTGACTTCTGCCTTTCTGTTAAATTTGTCTGAAATTGGCCCATATTCCAGATACGGCTGAAGTGGGTATAAACAAGAATGTTACTTACAGATTACTTTGAAACTGAGCTCCTGGTCCATGTGTGGACAGTATAAATCAGGAATCTGAGTTGGTATAGCTGACCTAGCTTAAAATTTAATGGGAATGAGCACTGTGCAAATCTTTTCTCACATCGTGCAGCTGAAGCCATATTAACTATATGAGTAACAGCACCAAAACCTATTCTTCTTCCCCACCATACCCCAAAGCTGGATAGCTTTATGTGGAAAGGATGGCTTGGGAACCTTACACACATAGGTCAGAAAGATGAAAAGCAGCAGGAAAATCAGCCACGAATAAAATTGACAAGAGAATTTTCCAGCAGAAAGTCCAATTTAATCTAAACATTTCAAAGTAATGTGCCCTATTTCAGTGGCTTTTTTAACACAAAAATGATAAAATGAACCATCAGCACTTCATCTTTTAGTTTTGACAAAGTTAAAATGTTTTCTTTTCAATAAAGCAAAACCACTCCTTTTAATTTTCCTTTAAATGAATATCTTAATATTACTATCGTATCTACTCCTTTCTGTTGTGCAGAAAGTGTTGAATAAAATATACTGTACACTAATGAAATGTAGCTGATGATACTAAACAGCATTTTTTATCTCATGGGGAAAAATACGATTTTTTTTCACTTTTAGGAAATCAGACATTGCCATGTCAAAATTCTGGAGAAAAAGGCATGGGTTTTGATCTACTCTTGGTACTAGACAGGCATGAACCAGCATGCTTCTGGAGAATACCAAGAAGCAGAAGCAGGACTCAGCACAATGACTATGCAAGGTATCATGGCTAGCATTTGGCTGTTCTTTGTGAGCCTTCATGAATTCACGGTTCTAGTGGCTCTGTTTCTACCACATCTTACATGTAGTCCTTGAGAAAGTATTTTCTCTTGTAGAAAACAAGCCTGAAATCATAGGCGCCAATGGAGCATCTCCCTGGAGTGTGTTAGGCTGCACATTGTCAACGTGACACTTGATCACCTGCCTCATTAGCAGGATGTGGCAAGAAATGTGGCACATTAAGGGTATTTAAGACTTCCTCCAAGGAGGTTATTCTTGCAAGGGATATAGATACATCCAGTGCAACAGGAAAACACTTTCTCTTGATCCAAGGTCCTTTGAAATCAGCAATGCCTTTTCATTAACTTGGCTGACTTCAGCTCAGGCTTAGCCACACAAAAGATGTTTCTTCTTCCATGGAAGGAACAGAAGGCTCAGTTGTTAGCACTAGAAGGTTAAATCGACATGGTCCTGGTCTCCTTTGCTTCTCTACAGAAAGTGAGAGACCAAAGAGATTTCACCTAAGTCTTCTCAATGTACACCCACACTGCTCTCCAGCTCCCTCCTTTCCTTCTGCCCCTGTTAATCCAAACTAATAGTCAATGTTATCAAAATATGACCCCTACTAAAATGTTGCCAGCAGTTTAAGAAGGAAAATTAAGCAGACAAGATTTGTTTTGCTGGCTGTGTTTGAACAGCAAGCCGTGTCTTTAAAAATAAACTAATGCAGCCTCAGGCTGTTTATCTGAACATGATTGGAGCCAGGGGATTTGTATGGGTACCCACAGTTATAAATAAATGCACCGAGTTTTCAACACATGTCAGATTTTGTAGTCATATAACTGATCCCAGAGCTCTTAGATAAGAAGGATGTTCTGATAACCAGGGCTCACACTGTATTTTCAATTTTGCTCTCATTATTTTTAGACAAAATCCAAAGGAGACAATTGCAATAAATATGATGAAAAGTCCATTGAGATGTAACAGTGAAACCAACCTCTGAGTAGGCTGGGCAGTTAACTAATGCTGCAGGAGATAATTGCCAAGAGTCCACTGGGTGAGAAGTTGGGTATAATTGCTGGGAATTATGAGTATTTTAAGAGGACCGACAGTGCTAGCGTGCATAGTTCTGCTTTCATGGTATGCAGACCTTGCCTTGCAGTCTCAGAGGTTCCTGGCCAGCTGCCAAAAATAAGTGTTATCATGGAAGATATTTTCTACCTATTTTCATTTAAGGAAAAAAAGTGAATAGTTGACTCTGCTTTTTTAAACCTAACAGTACATGTTGGACATAAATGCATATTGGAAGCAGGGATGCAAGGCTGAGCTCACAAGACTGATGATTGTTTTGGAAATGATCCTTTCAGGATGGTGGAGACACAGGTATGAAATCTCCTACTAAACTACCTAAAGGTCTTGTGACTAAGGCAGTGAGATGGAAGGTGAATATACTGCAGTAGCCACAGATAGCACTGGATGTCCTTGATCGTGTTGCTTTGCTGCTCTGGCGTTCTCTTCTCCAGCCATGAAAAGCAGTTAATGCATCCCAGTCCAGAAGAGCAATGCCTTCTAAAGTTGTGAGGACACTTCCACGCTTTATTTTTCAGGTGACGGTGTCTGACGGCAGCAGTTGTGTGAAGAAGAAAATAAGTACTGCAAGG
Source organism: Aviceda cuculoides (assembly GCA_035590195.1). Classification (NCBI taxonomy): domain Eukaryota; kingdom Metazoa; phylum Chordata; class Aves; order Accipitriformes; family Accipitridae; genus Aviceda; species Aviceda cuculoides. Next base: position 50,757,295 of record JAVJGG010000029.1, on the reverse strand, counting down.
TCCTCTTCTTCCCTCCGGCTAAATTAAGGTGAAACAACACCAAATGATCAGTTAAACACTTTATTCGTGGCAGAGGCAAACTGAACTTGGGAGGCATTAACAATAGGTGGCGGGGTTTCTCTCAACAGGAATTGGCATGAAACTACCCCAGTAAACTGTGTAACCCGTGGTAACCTTATACATCAATTCAGGGAAGAAAATAAAGAGAGCCCTCCCATTGGGTCAGGAGGTTCAGAGTGGACCCCTTTGCTTTCTAGACTTCTTCTCAGAGAAGACCCCAGGGGTGGCAGGATCCACTCCTAGTCCCTGACTTGATCAATGGTTTTATGTCTTAAAGGGGTGAGGTGTAGGGATTATGAAAAAGAGAGAGAGGGAGAGAGAGACAGAGGAAAATAAAAGAGAAAGATTTCACCTGGGTGCTGGGTCCAGCATTGGTCCAGTCAGTCTAAAGGTCCAGTTCTGGTGAGCACGCACAAGTGGGGCTTCAATTCTTGCCCTTTTGTCAGCTCCTTGCCCCTCCTTTGGGTAGGCACTTGAACTTATTAGGCTAATTAGATGTCATGGGCAGTTTGCGAGCCTTTGGGAAATGGGTTGGTGGGCCTGGGGGTCGTTTGGGGAGTAATTTCTCCTTCCCTGCAGACATGACCATTGGTTGATCTTTGGCCATGCATGGTGAGCCGCCCTGCTCAGCGTTATCAGAACAGCACATCAGAACATGGAGCTGCGCTACCTCCAGCATGCTCTCGCAGTCTTGTTGCTGATGCCCTGTGCTGATCTGTGCTGATCAGCTGCTTTTCACCTGTGATTCTTTGCTATGCAGGGTTGTTATATAGAGTTTGTTATGCAGAACTTGCCCCATCACAATTTTTGAGACGTTAATTCTTTCGGTCTCTCACACAGACCTGCTCTTCAACACTATTTAACATAACTCCATGTTAATGTTTGCTCTTGTAAGCATGTGGGAACACCACAAAAAGGCTTAAAAAATGCATTCAAATGATGTAAGGGACTGTGGATGTTTTATATGTCCTCTCAGGGGAATAGAAGAGGGACTCTGACACTCTCAATCATTTCTCTCTTCCACAAAATAATCAGAAGGCTTTTCCCTTTAGCATTGCATTCATCTTGTATTAGGTATCCATCTTTCAGTTCATTGGTGAACTGTGCTATTATGAGGAGAAAAAAGGGGTTTTTTTCAGTAATCAGTTGGAAGAAGGAAGACTCAAACACACAGAGACACAAACCTGTAAAGCTCCAGGAGGTAGAATCAATTCACTCTGAAGACCATTTGCTCATCTATCTATGTTTGCTAGGTAATTTAGGCCTTGAAAGCAGTACAGTTAGCACACTGAAACAGCATTACTTGTTATTGTTCAAGGTGAATAATGTGGCCTTCTAAGGCCAGGGTCATTATCTCTCTGAGCCTGCTTGTGGCAAGGTAGAGGAAAGAAATATAGTGTCTATCTAAGAAGACCAATATTTTCAATTCAGATGTGCTTTGTATGAAACAGAAGCTCAGTATTTTACGGGGTACAGCATCATTTCCAGTATATCTTTCATAATATTTGCTTGGGGCTGGCAGAAAAACTGATCCTGTTGAGCCAAACCCCAGAATTGGACAAGTTAACCACAAAACCAGTTACACTTTTCGATATTAACCATAGGATATCTGCCGAGGATAACGGGCAATAGCAAAAACAAAGGAGTCCAATATAAGCAAGTCAGAGCCAGGATGATGGTGTTAGAGCTGAGCTTTCCATTTGACCATTGTTCACAAGGACATATTCAAACTGCCTGAATTCAGTCTAAGCAGGATTCATCCACACTAAACTCACATGCCTACAGTGTAGGTGTCAGTGCTAAACCAAGTTATCTGAGATTCTGTTGTAGCTGGAGGACATTGAGTCAACAGAATGGCAGGAGTACAATTCCTCTGATTCAGTGTGTAGGTACCTACATTAGGAAGACTTGAATTACACACTAAAATCTATCAATTCTATTGACTACAGACTCAGTTAAGGTAGCTAAACAAAAGCATCCAGTGCTACTGGAGATGCCATAGCATATCACTTTTGGAGTCCGTTTGGTAGTCCAGAAGAGCTTCAGTCTCCCAAAGGTCTGGTGTCCTATCTATCTGATGTCACAGGTACCTTAAAGCATTTCAGATATTACTAGATGCCAGTGCTTACCCAACTGATTTAAGCCACAGCTCTTCACTGGCAATAAATGTAGCTTGAGGTGATTTGTTCAGATGTAGACAAGTTTCAGTAACTCTTCAGATGGATTTCACCTTCTTATTCACCAGAGGTTTTACCACATCTAATGTCATGGCATGACTGAAGTATTTGTATCTCCCACTTCCCACAGTGATGGCACTTTCACTCCAAGCTATCAAAGAAGGAAAAACACTTGAAACATGTAAGTTAAATGGGTCATCTAATAAGAATAATGGCAATTATTTACTATGGGGCAACATTGACAAAATTAGTATTCTTCTTAAATGGTTTTAATAAAATGCCTACTATTCTCTGCCATTCCCTCCCCTCTACAGGGAGCCAAAGCTTGCCTGCCTTAAGTAGCAGACTGATTTACTCATCACTTTCCTATTATGTCACTGTTGTAACCATCACTAAGTTAAATAGTAATTCACATGTGGCCCAAAGTAGTTCTGACCAATGAGATTTTGACTTTTCTCTTGGTGGGTTAGAAATAGGAACTGTTTCCTTCTTTGATGAACTGTAAAATAGTCAGGTCATCCGGAAGAGAAAAGATTCTAACAGCAGAATTACCAGTCTTACATGGGAGTAAAGTTAAAAGATCTGGAAAAAGTCAGAGGTCCCTCTGTTCCCCACTTTCTTTTTGTATTAGAAAACAATGGAGAGACTGAACCAGGATCATGACTGTGTCATTGAAGAAATCATAATACCAATTCTGAAGAGAAACAATTTCTTAGTGTATAAGCAATACTATTTCAGGTACTTCATAACTACTGAGTGCTTGACTATTGTCCTTGACATTCCTTTCAATAGGGCTACTAGAAAATTTATTTTCATAAAAAATGACTAATAAAAAAAAAAAACAAATATGATAAGAGTTTTGCAGCTATTCTAAACATTGCAGGAGTCATCATCAATCTTTAGGTACTTCACTCCCCAGAAAAATCATCTTTCCCTGGAGCCAATGGAATGTTTCCATTCTATCTTCACTGATGGCATGCTACCATAAGCCTATTTTACTGTAAACTACATCAAGCCCATCTTACTCTCCCAAACTCTTTGCCTTCATCAAGCCCTCTTCTGCCTTTTAGTCTGTCCCCGTCTCAAGGCTATCTCCTCTTCTTATGTCCTAATATCTACAGACTTATAATTTAACTATGTTTGACAATTCATCATCTGAGAAATACAGGCAAATCTCTGCCAGAGGTGACACACTAGATTTCAAGTCCTCCCTCAAAAACGTGGAGGAACTAAAATGTCTAAATCAAATCAAATCTATGCAAATCAGATCTTGGCATAATTTATTTCTTAACAGAGATGCATTAGGAGTATTATTCCATAATCCAGTTCTTAGGAAAAGATTATTTAATTATGTATGGCAAAATTTCTATAGAAAGCTAAATAGAGGTTCCCAAATTGAGAAATCATCATTCTATGTGACATTACTTGTGCCTTGACTGAAACTAAATATATTAGCACTTGAGCTGTTCAAGTTCAGCTCCTGAGGCTGTCTCGTGCTGGCAAGGTGCTGACTCTTAATCCCAGTTTCCAGCTGTCAGAAGAACTAAGCCAACAAGAATCTGCTACTGTGGACATGGTTGATTTTCTTGAGATTTAGCTGCATACTCAAATCTTGCATAATTGTGCAGAGGACTGCTGGGTTTACAGTAAATCACTGTCACAGCTCACCTTAAAACCATTCCTGTAGCTGTCTCAGCCCTGAATTCTCCTTCATATGTGATATCTGCCACGTGGTTTTCAGTCATCTGACAATTTTCATGTGTGGTTTGTAATGTCAATAATATAAACTATTTTACCTTCAATTATGTCTCCATAGAAAAGTAATTATTCTTGCAATAGAGTTGGATTCAGCTTTAAAACTGAGTAATTTTGGACTTTGGGGCCAGCTAAACTATCATCCTAGCTTCACAACTGCTATTTCAATGCTCTATTGAGGTGGAAAAGGGCTGAAAAAAGCCTGTGTCATTTTGCCCTCCCTCCCATAGAGCATGCACTGCATACAAAAATTTACTTTGCATTCAGCACAAACATGTCATTCTGAAAGGACTGTGTCAGCAGCCTTAATTGCTTGGCTGGTGCCACAAGACTGATGGATTGTAGGCTCCTGCATTTCTAGAGGAAGGATGAGAACAGATGGGATTTTGCCAATTTAAACTTCTGTACATGTTTAATGTCCTATTTAGCTCTTCCAGTGAGCCTGAAATGGTAATAAATGAACTAGATTTTTACTGGAATCTGTTAATGTCATGAGAAGTGTTTGTGAAGAACAAAAAGCTCTATTAGCCTACATTGACCTGCAAATAAACAACAGGCTGTGAGGAGTGGTTACCACTTTCTAATTTGCTTAATGGCCTTTTAATGAGTGGGCTTATGGCTGTACAGTAAATACACTGGTCTAGCACCCTAGAGGCCTCTATTCATGCTATTTACTGCAACTTTGAGACACCTCCTATTGTTTCTATTCCTCTATTTTTCATTCAGACGAGCCTAACAGTTCAGCCAACCAATCCTTAAACTATGTTAGGGGCCAGAATACAAATAACAGTACTAAGACATCCTTGTTTTGAGTCTAAGAATCTCAGTGCCCCATTCATCTACCTACCAGGTGAAGTTTCCATATCTAAATCCAAATCTAAATCTAAATCTCTGTCTGATGAATTTCTGTACCTAAAGTGTATTTCACACTTCATATAGAAATGCAGCCTATTTTTGCTGCTGCAGAGATTATGATTTACTAGGGCACAGAGCTGTAAAAACCATAACGTAACGGAATCATTGTTGTCTGGGAAAACAAGAAGAGGAGGCTGCACACACCAGGAAGACAAGGACGGAAACAGTTTGGGTTACCTTTAAATTTGCCAGCTGAATCTGCCACACATTTTAAGTTTAGTACAGATACCTTCTGGTAGTAAGATGTTTGTTTATTCTAGCTTAAATCCCTGGGGCATGGAAATCACAACAGAATTATCTTTCTGCTACTGCTGGGTAGAAATTCATGGGAAACCACCCTCCTGTTTGGTCTATAGGAACACCTTCAAGAATCATAAACTCAATTACTTCTGAGAAGGAAAAATAACAGAGGAGAACAGCTTTACATCAGTTTTCAAAACTGAAAAAGTTTGGATGAATTCCAGACTGAATTTTGAGTGATCGAAATATTTTCAACATTGGACATGTTTATAAGCAAAGTATAGCATATCTCGTGGGGTTTAGGGCTTTATGAAAGAATTACTTCTCATAGTGCACAGTCTTTATATGCTATAGGCACACACAGAGGCACACGAATTACACCATTAGCCTCTTCTAAGGAAAGTCAAATTTTTTTCAGGATTATTTACTTTTTAACTAAAGTAAGGGCAGCAGCTTTTGAACCCCTGAAAAACAAAGCCCTTTTTAGATGCCCTGATTTAATAATGCAAATTTTAAAATGTTGGCTCAAAGAATTTAAGACCATACCATCAACTTTCAGGAGTGGGCAAATCTCCTGAATCCCCCAGTTTAGTCCCACTTCCTCCAATGAAGACTATTTAAAAAATAGCATGCAAATTATCTTAACAGGTCATTTGTTCCCCCCAGCCTTACTGAGCACCTTTGTTAACGATTTAGTGCCTGATCACTAAACAAAAAACACTTAGCAAAGAATAGCAAGTTCCAGTTAGTCTCCAAATATAGTTTGTGATTAAATGGTTTCTATTTAAGCAGCAGCAATACCAAACTCTTTTATGCAAAATGGTTAAGGCTAACTTAACTAAAGAGAGAAAGGAAGTGTTTTCTCAGCTTAGATAAAATGACTTGTATTTCAAAGATTAGTGTACGAATACACTTATCCTTTTTGCTTTGCTTTCAGAACAAGGTAAGTAATAAAGCATTAGCATCTATATGCTAATGGATAAGGACCCAAAAAAAAGAGTAAAAAGAAGTAAAAATATTACTAAATGATAGAGATGTTGATCTAGAGGTCACTGATTTAATCTACTTGAATGATTTTTATAAACAGAATGCCAGTTTTTAGGTAGGTACAATCTTTCAGGGAGAGATAGTGCTGGAAGGAGAGGCAGAAGAATCACAGGATATGACAGTGGTATTTAAAATATCACAAAATGACATCTTCACAATGAAGACTGTTGACAAAAAAAAACTGGAAGGAGGAACATAAAAGACAGCTTTGACCTAATTTCTTTCTTTGAAGAGCTTAGAGAAAAGGAGGCTGCATTATATCTATGCCAACATTTGCAAGGTCTAGAATGGATGGTGGTCTTTCAAATGAATCTGGAGTCACTGGAATCTCAGTGACTGCTGAGATTTTTTTTTTTTTTTTTAGTTGGTGTTATTTTTTATAAGTCCAAAGGTAGGGTAAATTGATAATTGTCACACTACAGCAGTTGACAAGGTGGCATGAAGTTAAAATCGTAATCTAGAAATGCAGATTTTTTTGGAATTGTTATTCTTTTATGTTAGACATAGGGTAATTTGGACTGTGCTAGCCCAAGCACAACTCAGAACTGATGTAGTTCACTGACATTGTACAACCAAGTTACACAATGAGTTAGACACTGGTTGTTTAGGTGTTAAAATTTACCAAACTTTTTTAAAAAATCAAAATAGACCTAACAGTCAGAGATCACATACTTAGAGTATTTATGTAACATGGGTCTCTATCCAACAGCCTGTGCTTGGAAAACTATTAGCACACAGAATATTATTCAGACATAGATTAATCCCATTTAACTTTCAGTACCTAACTAAATCACGTTGTGAGCAAGGATAGTGATCTGTGCTCTATCTAAATTCAAAGGAGACGAATCTACACTTCAGAGTGATTCATATCTTGGATAGCTTCAGTTGCCCATGGGAATTATGCAAGTCTATCTCCACTGACTGGAAAGGAAACAAAAAAGAAGGAATCCTATGGCTATGCAAGATAAACCATAAAAGTATACAGAAATAAAGGCTTCAAAATTTCCTTAGTAGTTTGTTGTACCATCTGAAGCTCATGATTAATTTCTGTTCACTGTTTGTCTTCAAATTCCAAATTTTGAACCTTGTGAGATCAAGCATAATGCATTGGGTGTAAACTGGGAGCTTGGAGTATGCAAGAGGTCTCAAAGGTCAGGTTAGCACCTTATGGTCAGTAATATCTTAGCCAGCAAAGTGCATAGGTTTCTAAGATGAAGCCACGCAGCAGCAAAAATAACCAGCTGAATTAGAGGCACAGCAGTGCAGAAAAGTCCATTTATGCATGTATAAATTCAGTGATACTGCTAAAAGTGGAGAGATTTTAAAGATAAATCAGGAAATCCTGTCATCTGAAGAACGTCTTCACAGTCAGTGGAACAGGGTTTCTAGTCTTAAGATATCGAGAATTAAAATAGTAAAAAGTATGTATAATATTGCCATTAATGGAAAGTGTCCACTAAAATACATTTTTCATAGTTAAATGAAAATATATTGCTACTAACTTTAAAAGAAAGGATAAAGCCTGAGGGTGAAATTCACCCCATATAACTTTATTTGCACTAATTATTTTCACACTCAGATAAAATACCTGAGGAGCTGCGCTGTCGTCTATTTGGATGACTGATAATATGTGATGACACAGACCAATCACTTCATCTAGATAGTGACTGTCAAAATCAGTGCAAGCTCAGGTACTTTGTGAACATGAATCACTAATGAGTGAGTGCATGTGAATAATACAAGAACAGAAGAGGCACTAACACCCTTGAATTAATTGCTGGCTTGGGATAATCCTTTACTCTGTAGTGAATAATGAATAATGAAAATAAATAAAAAGGAATTTTATGACCAACAGCAAGATAACTTTCCAATGGCTTGTTTCATTAGTTGGCAGGAAAGCCTTTGCAGCAAAAAGGCTCATTTTTTTAATTTGAAATTAAATTTGAATACAAAGAAACATGTAAGTAACTGGAAGTGATAGAAAAATAGATTAGATGTCAAACCTCAGATTTCACAAATAGTCCTTAGAGTGGGGAACAAGTTTTCCTGATGTCCAAGATTTCTGGGGTCAAATTAAAAGACTTTTTTTTTCCCCACCCAAGTTAATTGTGTATTCTAACAGCTTCTAGGTAAATATATGGAAGTCACCCTATAAAAAAGCTCTGTTAGGGCATAGAAGAGAAAAGACGGCTGTGCATTTGTTGATGTTTCCTGAACAGAGTGGAAAGATACGGGAAGTCTCATTGACATCGTTGTTCACTGGAAATTTGTAGCTCAGCTCTTCAACTGGAGAATTTCCTGAAATTGCATATGCTTGTGCAAGCATTGCACACCTTTTTTTTGTGGGTAATTAAGCATTGGCTGCTGAATAATAGAGAGGTTTGATGGAGTAAGATGCCTCTTGTTCCCTTACATATCTTTTATCTTGAAAATGAAAATTTGAAATAGTGTGTGCTGTCTGCCTGTTAGCAAAGTCAAGGACTGGATGGTAATGAGAAAGACTAGACAAACCTACAGTTCTTCTATCAAACCTTCTTAGTCAGTCAGTTCAAGAAACTGTTACTTCTGAGCTCCTAAATGCATGTTAGGATGCAGATTTTTTTCAAGCAACTTCAGCAGTCTGAGTTAGATGTCTAAACTCTCTACCTATTTTGGTCCCTTTGTAGCACTGGGGAGACATAACATGTCTGCTGAGTGATTCATCCCACTTATATTAGACATCTATCTTAGATTGGGATGAATCACCCTCTGGAACTACCAGTCCCTCCTGTGTGATTGCTGGGGAACTTTAAATAACTAGTTAAGAATTGTTGTCTACTTAGAGGGGAACTTTTACGGACTCCAGCCATATGTGTGTTATCCTGCTGTTGACTGCAATCCTTCCAGGATGGTATGGGTTACAGCAACTGCGAAGATGGGGTTTTCTCCCTATTTTCTCTCATCCTCTCCTTAGCAATAAACTGACTGACCATGTGTGATAGCACCTGACAGCTCACCAGAAAGGAAATTAGCAGACCTTGTTTGTGTGTTTACTTAAAGAGGTAAGAATTACCAGATACCTTAAGTAAAGCAAGGTCTACCAGGTCTTACAGTTGATCCCAAATAATTTTCACCTTCTGTCTCTTGGAAGAAAATTCTGATCGGAAATCCTGGAGAAAAAAGTCTCACGTTAAGTCCCCTTGTGCAACAGTAATCAAACCTCCCATTTACGCCCTACCGAAGTGCTTGATCCTGCTCTGGAGAAAGGTAACAAAAATTCAGTACAATTTCCACAGTTAGAATTAGGATTTCACCTATTTGCTGAGACTACCAGCAAGAGGATGATTTGGTGCCACTTACAGTCTCAGCTTTTATGCCATGAATACATTTCTCCTGCAGTTCCCAGTTCTGTTTCAGTTAAAGAGTTGATGAGCGATAAAAATTCTGAGTCTGTACAGGTCTAGGCTGGGTTGGAATCAGATACCTGCAAGTGAGATTTCCTACCTCTCAACTAAGCTTCAGCAAATGTTGCCCCCAGCATCAATATGATTGCAATAAATTACTCATGTAAGCGCCCTCAAGCACCACCAATACAAAAACCATCTGCTCCTAAAAAAATTCTAAAAATATTTCAGTTAATTTTAATGACAAATAAAATTTTAAAGGAACAATATTTAAATACCTTAATTTAAATTTTAACTCACAGTAGAAAATTACTAGCTGGTCACCTTTCACTTAGAGTTAGGAGATATTCCACTTAACACTAAGTTTATTAGTTTGTTTTCCACCTCCTCCAATTTCAGTCGTTTAGCCTAAAACTGCGTAGGGAAAGCATTTCTCAGGCTTTTGTTTAATCAAGGCAACTCGAGATTGACCAAATGTTTTTACAGGCTTGCACCATTTTGTCCTTTAGAGATAACGGCAATGACACTTTCATAACTGTCCTTTAATATGCTTCTATTTCACTTCTAATATGAACCTCAGTTAAGAAATAAGTAAGACTAACACAGGAATAAGAAAATATCCTAAGCCTCCATCTAGCCCCCAGATTTAAGTAGGAGATAACACTAATTTAAGACTAGAAATTATTTATACATTTTACATGGTTTCCTGTTAATCAGCATCAGAATGAAAGCAATTTGCAAAATTCATGCGGCATCTATTAAACATTTTCTTCTAAGTAATTCCAGTAGACGCTTCATGGATTGGTAATGGGTGAGAGATACTAAACACAGAGGGACATATTAAATCTGTACAAAATGCAAAATACTCCTCAGATCTCCACTAAATTCATTTAATCCATTTTTGCATGGTCTAAGGCCCATCGGATTTTATAAATATTGATTCAATGTAGTGAGAGGTGACTGCAAAAAAAGGACAAGCATCACAGGGAGATATCATTCAGCATGACTAAAGTGTCTGCACTGGAATTAGACTTTGGGACATTCTTCATTTTCACTGTGACTCTGAATCTGGCTGAAAAGGCCAGTTTCACTTGAATACTCTATTCTGGGGCGGGAGGAGGATGTCTGTTTTAGAAACTGGGATTTGAATAGCTTTTTTCTCTCATTACAAGCTATATGAGTTTATGGATATCCAAATGAAATCCATTCAGGCAAGATTTAGAAAATGTTTCTACGGTGACAAGCAGCACTGAATAATGGTTTAAAAGGCAGTTTCCTAGCTTTTTGGACCAGCACCGTCAATGCTCAAAATTCCTGCTGGATCAATATGACCTTTTGACATAAAAGGTTCAGTTAATGAACTTGGTAATGTTTCTACTCTATCATATCCAGCGAAGCACCTGCAGAACTCATCACAGCCTCATCTACCATGAGTGTTCTGTGAATCATGGTGCCTGAACCATGCTCTGTCCTGTCTGTGGCTTTGACATACCCTGGGGAAGTCAACTTCTTTTCACTTGTTTTTGGAAATCCCTGGTCTTCTAGAAGTCCCTGGTCTTACTTTGCTGACTTCTCTTTGCTCTCTGGTCAAATTCTCATTTTGTCGGGAAGAAAAGCTCATACACTCTTGTGATGTTACCATTTATATTGCTGTAGCATTCAAAAGAGCAGTCAGACAGAAACTGGTAATATGAAACATGGTCACGGGTAGGTCAATAGCACTGACTCTGAGTGAGTCTGTGGGTGCCACTGTAATAAAGATGATAAACAAACCGTGCTTTATTTGTGAAGACCTAATGGCAGTGAGGAGAAAAAGAACCTGTAGATGGGTTTATGACTGAAGAAAGCACTACGCCATGCACAAAGGCAATCCTTGGCTGTATGATGGGACAGCAATGTTCACAGCGTTTTCTTCAGAGAGACAGATGAAACCCAAATATTGGGACGTGTTCACTTGAGCAACTTTGCAAACTGGCCTTCAAATGCATAAACCCAACCAGCTCTGGGTTCTACCCAAGCCTATAACAAAATTCCCACAGATTTTGATCCAGTTCCAAATTAATTAGAAAACATGGCACAGTTTTCAGTTCTCCCAACTAGAAAAACTGCTTCGTAATTAAACTCTATGTCCATTTGGTCCAATTGGTGACTTCAACACAGATGGAGATGAAAAGTCAATTCTTGCAAAGATGGTGAGAGTTTATTCCTGCACAAAACAAATGTAATAAAAGAAACATTGACTTGCATCCTTACTAGAGGAAGGTGAGGATGTTATTGCTTCCAGCTGTCTCTCCACCTTTTCCTCCATCCCAGTGGATGGATAGCTAAGGTGTTGGTAAGCCTGAACTGCCACAAGCTATAGCACAGTATTTCAACATAATCCAAAATCAGAGGAGATTTTCCTGGAATTCCTGCTGGCATCTGAAGCCACTTAGAAAAGACTGAGTGGCATTGCACAAAGGGAGGGAAGGGTGGATGACTGGAGGGTTGCTTCCTATTAGCCATTCCATGATATGCCTCCCTCCTTGTCAGATAGGACAGGACCCTCACATTGCTTTGTGGGAATGACCATGCAATGATTTAGGGAAATGCTAGCTTTGCAGAAATAAACAAACAAAACCCTGTTTCCCCTTTGCTTATAGTCTCCCAAACTTATTTAGCTTTAGCTGGCAAGAAATGGAACGAGTGTAAAATTCAGTTTTACTTCACGGATCTCTTTCTTATTTGTTTTATTCAGCTATGCAGTGCTGTGGTGCCAAAACATTATCCCAACTTATGCATTATTTACTAGTTAATATCTCAAAACAGATGTCTCTAAATAAAATATTTTTTTTTTCCTCTTGCTTCTCTGCCTGAGGGCCAAACCTGAGGAACAGAACACCTCCTTGATAATGTACAGTAGAATCAAATCATGACACTGGGATCACCAAACCCCTGTCAGATTTGGACCCTGGGACACTGAGAAATCTGTAGCAACATGTGTCTCTCCAAGTCAGTGTCAGTATTTCCCAGTTCAGATCTCTCTTATACCTCTGGCTTTTAATGAGCCATTTTAGCCCTGCACACCTACTGATTTCAAGGATTATATATTTCTTGTAGATCTCTGTGTCATAAAGTCCATCTATCAAGGGATGGTCTGGCTGGGTCAGAAAAAAAGTATTCCCTGGAAGCAGGCAAGTGCCCATAAAAGCAGGCACAACTCTGTAATTAGCCAAGCGCAACATACATTTAACCAATGTATTTGACTATGTATTTAGCACATATTGCCTTATCTCTGTGTTTTTCAAGTTGATGCAGAACATTTCATAAAATATTGTGATGGGGTCTTTATGTTTCTTTTTTCCCTCCATGGGCAATTATTTTGTATCATGTTACTGATCTTTCCTTTAGGTACTGGTGAGATTTGTGGAGTAGCAAAAGGTTTCATAGCAAGAAATTTCATGAAGTCGAAATGCCCCTGACAACCCTGTTCGCAGTCTTCTCCCTACCACACAAATTATGTGTCTATTAAGTCTCTGGAAAACATATGGGCTGCAGGGAAACAAGTCTTCAGCTGGCATGGGCTAATTCTCTGGAGGACTTTGACGTTCAGGACCAAAGACATGAATGGGGTTGGCATTTCACTGGAGCCCAAAACGCATCTGAGCTGTGCCTTCATCTTGTTGATGAAAAGATGAAGGACAGATCAATGAATACTAGTAATTGGACTTTCTCCGCAGGTGGAGGCTTTACCCTCAGCTTTAATGAACTGTAAGAAGCACATATGTAAGTCAGGACTCTGTAGTTGCCTATGACTACATCTGGACTTTCTGTTTAGATAGGAATTAAAATAGACAGTTTTAGGGAGTCTCTGAAAGGATGCCAGAGAGAATTTAAGACTGGTCATTGGTAACTTGATTGCAGATATCGATTTGTCCTGTATTTGTTCAAATCTGAAAGTTGATCTGAAGGGCAAGAAAACCAGAAGGTTTTTTCTTTGTATATTTTTTCATTTATCTGGTTTGGAGGGGGGATCACTTACCCTATATTCTCACAGTTTTCACAGAGAAAGTGGGGTTTTTTATAGTCTTATAAGTTTCTTCAGCACAGGATCAACCTCACAAACTCTCTAATTTTATCTAAACGAAGCTTGAGATAAGCTATTTTATGAGATACTTTGACCTATGCAAGGCTTTGTCACTATACATAGGAAAGAGATTTCCCAATCTGAGAAGGTTGCAATTTATGGAAAAGAAGGTCATGAGCGGGACAAAACAATTAGTCCTGTCCTTATTTTAAAGAATGGGACCCAAGAGACTAGGCACAAGAAGACCACAGCCACTCTCACTTCATGTGAGCTCAGGGTGTGCCTGGGAGAAAGAGGATGTATTGAGTGCCTGTAGGACGTGTAGAAAAGACTACACTGTGATATGGGTGGTAGTAGGAGGGCAGGGCTTATATTCTGGGTGCTAGAAAGAGGAAAAGACAAGCATCTGCTGAATAAAAGAAGAGGATGAAAATATGATGAAGGCAGTGAAGACAGACTAGAAAAATATATACTTTATGATCTACTGCTTTGGGTACAGAAGAAAGCCTGAAGTGATTAATTCATGTGCCAATAATCGCAAAGCAGATAGGAAGCAAGGCTAGGAGTAATACCCTGCTGAGTCCACGGCCAGAGCTGTAGCCACAAAGCCATTCTGCTCACAGCTGTACTCTGCATCGTACAATTTGCATACCTTCCCTATAGATTTACTTGCCCCTGCAACACTTGACAAAACACATGTTCTGAATTTCAGGGAAATTTGCAGAAGCAGCAAAACACAGCCATTTCAGAGCTTAATAGCTAGCTGGAAAGGGTGGAAAAGGTAAAATAGGAAAACAACAGTCAGGGTACGTCGTCACTAATAGCAAATTATCTAATTATAAAGGAGTCAAGACCAAAGTTAACTAATTGTTCACAGATTTCTCATCCTTACCCCTGCCAACCTCTAATATACATGCACCCCTAGCAATTACCTGGCAGTTATCCACAACATTTACAAAATTAAGCAAATTACAAATGGGCCTACTATGGGCAGCGCATGCCAGGCTTGGCTCTCCAGTGAACCACATAATGCTCTGCAGCATTTGGCTTCTCTCAGCAGGTACATTAGTTAGGGTGTATGAACCTAATCAGTTGGAGTGAATGCACACCAGTAAGCAAGCTTGGAAGAGTGGAGACATTTGACTTTCATGAGAGATGAGGAGAAAGAGAAACTCTGACTGCTCTGCTTTGGCTTCTCTCCCCTCCAGCGGCATCTATGCAAAATGGAATCCTGTCTTCAGTCCCATAGAGAGTGAGGTAGTCTCCCCAGGCTGCTGTCTTTGTCTCTATCATGCGTGTCTAGAGTAGGCAGAGATACCTAGAAGGGACCTGAAATAGAGTAAGGCAGTTAGTTACCAAGCATTTTCTGAAAGAACTGCTGAAACTTTAGAAGATGTTGTTGTCAGTTCCCAGTCAGCAACTGGGGATTTGTTACGGAGGCTCACACAATCAAATACAAGAGGTTTTAAAAATCAGATTTATTCTTCAGTAAAGAAGTTAGTTAAAACTCTGATAACATTAATGAACCACAGGCTCAATGATGTAAGGGGAATTAGTACTACACGGCCAACTTAAGCATTCTTAAGGTTTAAAAATGATGACCCAAAATGCGCGTATCACTTACCTAAAAGATGAGGGCTCTCAATCTCAAGGAGTTACCTAGGGTGGCATCCTGACCCAAGGGGAGAGTCCCTGACTGCGGACCCGCTGCTCCGAGGAGGACTGACTCAAAATGTCCTCCAGTGGGGCCCCATTTATACCCTTGTCACATCTGATCTGTGGTCATTTTTAATCCCCGTTGGCCGAAAGGTCAACACTTCCGTGTACCTGATGCATGTCGGATTGGTCAGTTCAACTTTCAACCTGCAGCCTTTAGGGTTTGGGGTTTTTTTACCTCTCCTCCCTGTCCAGAGAAGTTTCGTTTTTTTGTTGGGGCGGGTGTACCTGCCACAGGATTGAACCAACTAGAGTGAGAAATGGTCATAAGTGTTGGAAAATAAAAACAACCTAACTGAGACAAGATGGAGATGCCTATGTTTCAAGGGCTGGATTTCAATATCCAGTGTCTGCTGAGTCAGTTCAGCCTGGTCTGCCTTTAAAAACCACATCTCGTTTGTTCCTGAGCCACCTATTAAAGATGCCTCTGGGAAACTTGAGTGTCTAATGTTTCTGGTCTCTTTTGAGAGTTGTGTTGTCCTTACTTGGCCCTTCTGGTGGGTTCTTTTGTCCTTCCTCTTGCCTTTCTTCTTTGCAGAAAGCCCAACACCACCATAGAGGAAGAAAAAGGATCAGTCTCTGCCTCTAGCCCAGCTAAATGAACAACTGATATTATTTCTGACAATACCTCTGCCCTTATCACTTGGTCTTGGGTGACCATACTTCCAACTTCACATACTAGAGAAGTCTTCAGTTAGGGTGACATTTTATCCACAGTGATGTATTTATTTACTGTGTACAAACACTCGTCCTTCTCTGCTAAAATTATTTAGGATTAGTCTCCAGAAAGTACTAGCTATTGCAACTGGTACAGCAGGAGAAGAAAAAGAAAAGGTATTTGTATCCTTATGTCATCTGGAAAACATGGGATAATATATTGAGAACCTCAGAGAGATCAAGATAACGTATTCAGCATATGCTGAGTGTTTTTATTATATCATTCTGTAGCAATAGCTATATCATCATTTTACCGTCAAATAAACCAGATACTAACATGAGATGTTGTAATCTCTGAAGCTCACTAGATCTGTTTCCCAGGAGAGCTCTGAACTGTTTGGAGAACAAAAAGGCTGATATTCCTCTCTGGGGATAGATAATTCAGTCACTTTGAACACCAGGATATCTCTGACTGAAGTTCAGAGGGGAGCGTATGGATTGTCAGTATCTAAAGAAATGAATCATAAATATTACACTCAGAACTTGCACCTGAATTGATGCAAAAAAATGGAAGGAAGAAAGTTCATATGAGAAACCCTTATAAGTGCGAGATAGAGTCCATGTCATCTATCTATTTTTTTCTATCTTAAAGTTAGGTGTTTACTGTTAGCTTGTCAACCGGAATCCTTCTATGGTCAATAGAGATGAATAGGCACCTACAGAGAGTGAGTCATCCCATCTATCTTAGGAAGGGATGAATCATCCACTAGAAGTGCATTTCTTTCTCCATCTTTGGTTTCAAATCTGAAGAGAAGTGTGAGCAACTGAAAGATGTGTTCAGGTTTTTCCAACTGCATAAAATGCCATAATAAAAATGCTACCTCTTCTTACAAACTCTGTCTTGCTTATATCTTCAAACCATCATAACAGCAACAATAATGTTCTTCTCTGTAGAGAGAGTTCAGTTTAGCCTGAGGCTTATCTTCCTCGTAGATGAAGTTAGGTGACACAAATCCCATGCAAACTGTTTACAAACTTTTGTCTAAAAGTTACACATACTTTTCCAAAGGTTATGAAGGAAGGTTTGAACACTTTTAAATGCTTTTCAGATATGTTTATCTGATTAGGAGATATGTAGTTCTCTTTCTTTGAAAGAAAGTTGTCTCAGGTACATTAACACTTCTCATCAAGCTTTGCATACAATTGCCATGAGATTCAATGTGATTAAAAATAGAATGTTTTTAAATGCCTTTGCTTTGTTGTTTTTTCCTTCCCCATGGAATGGAAATTGTTTTCTGTCCATTTCCGAGTAAACAGTGTAAGAAATTCAGCTTTATTGAAACATTATGAAGGGAAAGAATCTGTCAAAGAACCGATATTATGTCCAGACATATCCTTTAATTCATTATCAACCCTCCCAAACAAACTTAGGAGAAAACTGAAAGGATATGTTTCTAGTTGAATTAATATGAAAGTTATCCTCAGCATGTTTAGCATACGTGGTCTAACTGATTCAAATATTCTAAAGGGAAAATACTTTTTTCTGTCCAGAAATATAAGGCAATGTTTCTAAAATCTGTTTTACACCAGAGCTCAAATCAGATGATTGTTGTTCCTGGCCATAAAACACATGAATCATGAAAATGGTCTCATGACATTTCTAGCCCAAGACTCTAAATCCTAAAGGCCTTGACATGTAAATAAGGCTTGATTAAGGAAAAACAAGTCTACAAATCCTTAATCTACCTAAATGGGAATGTATGTGGAATTTGGGGGAAACATCTAATTTAGCCAGAGTGAAATAATCCAAAAGTTCAGATCATTAATGAATTTTTTAATTGTTTTTGTAGTTTATTGAAATTGTCTCTAAATAATGTTTGCATGCATGGCCACAACAGAAACTAGCATATACCTGCTTTTTCTTCTGTGTGACCACGTTTTCCAGTGTGGATTGAAGTTTTTATCCATTTGCCTATGGTTATCAGTTGACCAGAAATCAGCTATTACTGTGAACGGCCAGGAAACGCACGTTAAATTAGAATGAATCCAGAAATCCCAGCACATGCATGAAAGCATAAGTCTAATGATCATAGTTTCAGATCTCTTAAGCATGTCCAGAAGAACTGCACAACACAAGTGCAAGGAAATTTACTATAAAGTTATGAACGTCTTTCTTTTGTTCATTTTTTCTATCATTAGACAAAAATGAAGACAGTGTGATCTAGTGGTATAGCTAAGTTCTTTTAGACCCATTAATGAAAAGCACAACAAGGTTCAGCTGGTGAAAAGTGACATATTTCAACTGGCTCTGTGGGTGTCATGTCAGCATGTACCAGCTGAAATTCTGGCATAACAAACAGATATTAAGGTATGGCCTGTTCTTTCATGACTAAAGCCAGGATGCCAACCCAATGAAAATCTGTGGAACAGCCATTAAAAAACATTTTAGCACTTTAGAAACCAAGAGACCACATTAAAAAGTTTAAGTGGACTAATTACTTGAATTACATTACATTACAAACCTAAGCTGGGTTTTTACAGCCCTGTATTTCAGTCCTTGCTGTTTCTTGCTAATGAAGTTAGCTATAAAATAAACAGGATGATGCTCTGGTTTTTACTGACCTGCCAAACATAAAGACTTTTTACAGCTCAGAGCAGGGGCAGAATGCAGGGGATGAGGACTGGGTTAAGAAGCTCTGTGAAAACTTGTGTTCTTCAAGCTGTAGGGAGAAGCAATATTTGTACATATCACAAAAATTTGGCTCAGCTCACAGTCAAACATGTCTGTCCCCCGACACAGCAAATATGCAAGTCATGTTTTGGCACTTGTCCCGATGCCAGATGGTTACATATGTGACAACTCTAAAAGCAGGATCGATGTGATCTCTTAACAGTTAGCATAAGGAAGGTTTTGTATGACTAAGTGGGGGGGGGGCATTAAAATTCACTATATTTGATAGTACAGACTCTAGGAAGTTCTCTTTATCTCTGAAACTATGACATTACATTTCTCACGCAGCATTATTGATCATTGTGCCTCCCCCCTCATTTTGATGGTCACAGGGTCATGTAAATAGACCCATGGTACTAAAATCTGTTCCCCAAAGCATAACTCCATTTCTACCCAGCAACGTCTTTCCAAATTCCAGGGAGAAAAATTTTCTTGAGCACAATAAAGAGCAAAACAGGGCTTCAAAGAGTCCAGAGTCCTCTTGCTTGGGGGCTTCAGGATGAACCTCATTCCTCAGGTTTTGAGCACTTTTAAAAATACTGCAGTAATAAGGTCTTAGCTTTAAAGTATTAGATTTGAGTAGTGTTAAAATTCATGCCATCCATTACCACAGAAAAGGTAAGCCTGTTAATTGTTGTGTAGCATGTTTGTTTTACTCTGCTAAACAGACTTCAATTCTGAGAGTAGAGTGATTTAAAAGAAACAAACATCACCTGATGGAATCTGTTTAAATGGTGGAGAATCCACTGGCATCAATATGCGCATGCTGAGACACAGCCAGATCGTTTTACCATCAAGGCCTTCATTAGCAGACTTGGATCATTGCTAGGTTTGCATGGACGGTGAATCATTTATGACAAGAGTGCTTTTCTCTTCGGGAAATGGCAAGCTTTTCCTCTGGGCACAGTGTAACTGAGAGCAGTCTGCAACCTGTAGTTTTTGGATGATGCTTCTGACAACCTTAGAGAAAATGCTGTGAAACCTCTCCTTGACTTTTGCTGAGCTACAATCATTAGAAGTGCTGATGTTCCACAAAAGAAAACCCTATAGTAAAATATGACCAGATTGGCCTTCAAAGAACCCCTAAGAGAAATTCAAAGGTAATTTTCTTTTTATGATTTATCTGATTGTATCATAATTTCATTTTATTTATCTATTGTTTTTAAAATGAACTCAGGGCACCAATTCAAGACTTTTGGTTAAGGCAGCTGAAATAGTCCACTGGGTGCTTCATAGTAACTACTGACTTAACTACAGGATGGGTACTGCAATATTGCAAGTAGCACCTTGAAATCAAGGTCTTATTATCTGCTTTCTATTACAGTTTCTCCATGATATATTTTATGCTGTACTGCCAAGTTCCTGACAATTCATTAGTGGTTTAGCATAGATTCAAAGTTTATCCACTTGGCTTAGGAACAAATAAATCCTCTGGTGTTGTATCAAAACCTTCATATTCTACTGTGATGAGGAAAGGAAATGTTACTAGTCCTTTCACAGAGCAGATAAAACTGAGGTTCAGACAGGCCAGGCACTTTTTAGAAGTTGCTTTCAGTGTTTTGATTTCAATGGGAAAAGCTCTTGATGTTGTCACCCAAGCACTTAGGAGAAGGAAATTGCTGACCCCACATTCTTTGTGTTCACCATGCTTAGAGATTTCCTATGTATTTGGTTATTTCTTTTTTACATAGAAATGTTGCTGGACTGTGTTCAGAGAGGTTTGTTTTCAATGATACTGTTAAACTACATGTAGCACTGGGTTTCAGAGCATTTGGTTTTGTTCTCTTATTGATGCCCTAGTATTTAATTAAGCCAAAAGCAGATCAATGATATATGAGAAATAGAGAGAATGTCACAAGTGAAACAGCAGCCAGAAGAGCTTGTCCTGGAGAAAGAAATTAACTTAGAAAGCAGTGATAATTGTTCATCTTCCAGTAAGTTTTGTGAATCAAGACCATGATATTCACTCTTGAATTTATAGGCAGCTCAGATGAAAGATCTAAATTGTTTATTAAAAATAGAGAAAGAAAGAGAAATTTTATTTCACAGTATCTCTGAATAGATGATTTAAGTTTGGGAAGGTATCCAAGACTTTATGTATCTTGCAGTCTTTGTGAAAGGAAATTTGCTCAAGACAGACTGCTTGTAGGATGGGAAGAAAAAGAATAGAATGTCTCTTGTAGTAAATTACAGGAACGGTGTGCAGAAATTATCAGAGACCTTAATACATGGATGGCTGTAAAAATGCATACAAATGCTATTTTTCTTCCTTGGACTGCAATGCATAGCATACACCAAGCCAGTCATGTTCTGGTGTTCATTATCTGTGGATAGTTAATTTAGTTCAAATGCAGAAAGTAAAAGTAACTCCCAAACTCTGCAGGAAATAAAAAAAATTTAAAAAAAAAAAAAAAGAGTGTTATGTGTTGCATATTCACCAATGAAACAGATACTACCTAGATCAATAAAGTCGAGAAACAGGGGGCTGGGTGATGTTAGATCTTCCTATGTGTTCAGCACCTCCAGTGAGAGAGGTGATGTCTTTATTTTGGTTGTTATATATTCTATCATGTTACTTTACAGCTGTCTCGTTGACACAGCAACATGACTAAATGCCTCTTTGCCTAATGATCATGTTGGAGTTGGATTAGAAGGAGGTGTCGTTGGAAACATATTTGCCAATTATACAGACAGGATATCCGTAAAGACATATGCATGATGCTATTGATCACTGTAAATATCATAATGTAGAAAAGCAAGATGGTAAGCACTGTCTTCTTGGGTAAAATGCCAATGAATATCCTACAGTGAATTCACAGGCCACCAGTATTCAACTGGCATGTGAGGGTGCTATTCACGCTTTGAGGTCTCTCTTCTGAATTCGTGTAAATTCAAAACTCCCAGACTATGTGTTTTGGCTTCATGGCTGAACAAGTCTATCCAGCCATACCAGAGCTGCGTGTTTTCCTGGCCTTCAGCTGAGAGAAATTCATGCTCTTGTCTCACCTTCAAAATTGCTGAGATCCTAGAAGCAATGATGTCCAAGAACAATTTCCTAGCAATAATTTACCAGGAAGGATGGCCCTTGGGATGCCATCCTTGAATGTACCAAGCTCATGAGTAGGTCATTTCAGGATTGGCAAGATGCAGCTTGTTTGAAAAGAGAGTTGATCTAAACACATAGAGGTTTAGAAGCTTAAGTTCGATTTCTAATTTTTGCAATTTTTTTTTTTTTTTCAGGAAAACAGCTGCCACTTAAACGCAGATAAGCAGCCCGACAACTCTGATAATGTGTCTGAATAGACATTTCAGAGGAATGTGAAAAAGAAATAACCACCTCGCAGTGAAAACATTTGCCCTGCAGGAAAAAAAAAAAAAAAAAAAGAGTAGGATGAAACATAAACTTCAAAGTTTTCAGGCTGATGAGTTTTTTCTCAATATTTCCAATTTAAGCACTGATTATTCTTTTCAACCATTTCAATGTTAATCCATTATTAAATGGGTTAAAGAGGCTCTGAAAAATTCATGACAGACTTTGTAACTGCCAAAATAAGACTCTCCGAAAGTGCTTTTAGAAGGAAGGAATCTAATTAGTTCATTGGTTAATGAAGTAAATCGAAGGAGATTGGCTACACAACCAATCTCATTCATTGCCTTCACTAACTCCTAAAACAGGGTGGGATGTTCCTCTTCATGGCCTGGTTATTGTCCCTGTGCAAAGCAAGAAGAAAAATGTAATTAGCATCTGGGCTAATTGGTGACACATTTTGTGACATGCTGCCCTGGCAGATACATTATGATGTAGTGTCATTCTGTATTGTCAGAAAAGAGGTATGACACAGCCATTTATGTTATAAAGGGGAAAAGGAGGAAATGCTCCAGTTTCCATTGAATTTCAGTTGCTGGAAGCACCATCCCATGATTACATTTGAAACTGTTTTTCTGTATCTGTGCTAAAGCCATTGGTCGGTATGGATACTGTACATCAACCACTGTTCTACATTTCTGATAGTTAAGAATTTGAACCAATCTGCAGGCTAAATGTTTTTCTCATCCGAGCAGGCTTAATGATACAATAATTCAACTGAGTCCAAATGAGGACTGGGTTCAACTTCATTTGCTTAAACAGTCCCTATTCAGCCAGTGACCTTCCATCCCAGGAACTTTAACCAGCCACCGACCTCCCAAGCACGAGTCACACATTCAGTATTACAAACCTCTCACACATAAGCACGTGGAAAAGCTGTATAAGCTGGCATCATTAATTTTATCTTTCAGCTGAACTGGGCTGTGGAAAAAGGGCATAAGGATCTGGCCAGAACCAGCTGCTAACTGGCACTGCACATATTTCAGTACGGACGGCAGGTGAATCCCAAGACAACTGATATGGTAGCAACCACTTCACTGCCTTGTGGGCTGTTGTATACAGAAACAATAGTCAACTGTCGCATAGCCCAGTGCAAACACAACACTTAAGAAGGACCTTTGATCCTTTTTTAGCAAGAGATGCTTCCCAACCACTTGAAACAAAATCCCATCAAACATGAACTAATGTTTGCTGCTTGGGAGTGACCCTTTCTATCACAAGTTTGGGTAATTTTTTACATAAATGACATGCACACTGGAAATTTTGCAGGCTGGCCTCCAGAGGATCCATCAGACTTAAGTATTACTGCAGCATTGCATTTGAGTGAAAGGCCAAAGAAAAGGAGCATTTATCTCTTCAGTATATTGACTTTCTTGCAATACTGTTGTGCTACTTTCTGGGGATGTAATAACACAATGTAGTGTTTGCATAGCAACAAGGTAAAGGTTTCTTTTTTAAATGCATGGTTCTGCCCTGAAAAAGAAAACCTAACACCATGGCAACACATAGTGATTCCTCCATCAAATACACTGACAAATAGTGCTCTGCTAGATTTAGGCATAATTATTATTAAAAAGAAGAGAGATATTAACAAGCTTGCTTCCAGTTGGTTTTTTTTTTTTTTTACATTCACAAGCATTATTACCTCCACCTTATTTATTAGCTAAGTATTTATATCTGCACAGACTCCTACAATATTCTTCCTGCTAACCCTCCTGCTCTTTTACCATCTGTCACTTCAGTTGCAACAGTAAAACTGAATTTTATTTTTTTTTTTAAGCCTGCTAAAATACTGCTAAAAGCAGTCAAGTTCCACCCATCTGAGCTCTTAGTTAAAAAGCATGTGCAAGCCTTTATGAGCATATCTAAGAATAAGGTAGACAATATTTGCACATCTGCACCAGGAAGAGCAGTTCCTCCACTGCTTCAGTAAGTTCTTCGTCTTCCCACGCAATCTGTATGACTGCAGAGTCTGTGCATCAGTCTGTGAAATGGAGTTAAGAACTGCTGAGGAAAACCAGCTCTTTCAAAAGCCTGGATCTCCCTCCAAGTGACTGACTTCAGAAGTTAGCAAGACCAGTGTTTGTCAGACACTTCCAATCAAAAAAGCATCCCCAAAACTCCAAACAAACAAACAAAAATAGCCAAACCCCCAAACAAGCAACAAAATACCTTAGCTGATTTATTTTTTTTTAAATAAATGAAAAGAGAAAGTCTGAAAATCATCTTACTCAGGTAAACTTCAATGGCAAATTACTCTCACATTCAACCAAAAAAGGGTTTTTTTTCTCTTATTGAGCATGCATTTCTCCCCTCTATTTGCATGCGTAGGGAGGTGCTTGAACCTCTTCATTTATTGTTTGGCTGATCTTGGCTGCTGTGGACTCCCTTTGAATGTTGTTGGTTGGATATCACTGATTTTACATTCTGGTCAGCTGTGATGGGGAATCATACAGACAAGTGCAAAGCAGGACTGACGAAGAGAGGTTTCAATGGTGACCTCTCTAACTAACTCTTCAAAAATGTGATCTCCCTCCAAATTATTTCCACAGTCTGCAGGTCAGAGCCTTCATGATGGTGGCAGGTCAATCTCCATTCAGGCTTTCATGATGATCTCGCAATCAGTTCCAGCCTCACAATTGATGCTGCAATCAGATCCATGGTGCCTGCTGAATTTTGATTATTTTTGCCGACAAGTGATTAGGGACCAAAACCCAAAGAGAGCAAATAAGAGGTCATTGAAAAATGCCCCTACTCATGACAGCATTTCCAAGCCTTTCAAGAGATAGTATCATGGTACTTTGCTTTCCTTTGCATTCTTCCCCCTCCTTTGCCAGTCCTAGCTTTGAATCGCTGACAAGGCAGAGAGGGGAAAACAGGAAAAACAAAAAAAATAGGGCACTTAAAACCACCACCAAACTGTCATTGTTTAGCAGATACTCTCCAAAGGTTAACTGTAAGCTAATGTGAACTCGTTTAGCCCATGGTGGAAGGGGTTTAAGCTAAAATGGATCTTCCTACCTTTGCCTGGCATTGCAGCTGCCTGCACAGCCAGTTGCTGAGATTAGCAGAGGTGTGAGAATTTAACACACCATTAAAAATGTTGATTGTGAGTTTGAGCCCTTGTTCTATTTCTATCCCATTCTGCCACCTCCCAGCTAATCTCACATGCTTAGTGAACAACACCTCATGCGCTAGTAAACGCTGATGGAAAACGCTAGCGTTTGCCTTACTGCAAGTGGCGGTTCATACCTAGGACTTCACGCACCAGGCTGCCAGAAAACTGCACAGTTATTCTCTGATCAGTTTTTGATAATTTTCTTCTAACATCAGAGACTGACTTTTGGAGTGGACTTAGCCCTCAGACTCTCAGCATGTATGGACACACTGCCCCATTCATGCATTTTTGTGACACTGAACGGTCTGGTACTGGATAGGTTTTTTCACACACC
Source organism: Aviceda cuculoides (assembly GCA_035590195.1). Classification (NCBI taxonomy): domain Eukaryota; kingdom Metazoa; phylum Chordata; class Aves; order Accipitriformes; family Accipitridae; genus Aviceda; species Aviceda cuculoides. The sequence goes on along the minus strand of JAVJGG010000029.1, from coordinate 50,731,729 downwards.
CGTTGGAAGAAATTTCCCTAAAACTAGTGAAGGAAAATCTGCTCCCATTCCGAACATATTAAAAAAAATATTTTTTAAGTATGATCCTTCCCCCAAGAAAACTGAATTTCTGTGGAGCTAAGCAAGCCATGCAGGCAACGTGGCATAAGAGGTGGTCATAAATAAGTCTGCTTTTTAATATAATCCATTTAGAAAGATCTTTTATGGAGCATTCATATCGCTGCTTAAGGCAATCGTTCTTCTGGTAGGTAAAGCTATAAAATACATACATGGTGAAAGCAAAAGGACAGAATTATCTCTAATAATGAGTAGATTAATTGGCAGTTTCAGCCCTCATATATGCATATGATCAATGCTTCCAGCCAAGACTGAGCAGACCTCACCTCCAATAAAATATCATTGGTCAAGCCCTACCAGTGATGAAGTTTGGAGTCTTGTCCCCAGCTATTGTAAGGAACTCTGAAAGGTCAGAACAAAATTGGTCTCCATATAAACTTGTCAAGCAGGAGGCAATTCCACAGCTTTAACCCGAGCTGTATTAGCATTTGAATGCCATTGTTGCAAACATGTAATTCCCCAGAATTCACAAATTTCTGTAAAATGAAAAATTTGCCAGATTTCTAGAGGGAGTAGTTCCATGGGGATCAGATTAAAACACTGTTTAGTATAACACCTGGCCTTTTAGCACAAAAATATTTGCATCAAAGTACTGCATATTCAGTACATTTGTAATTTTTATTCATTGAGTTTTTCCTGTACTGAAGTTTTTACTCATCTAAAAGAAAAAATGAGTGTGGGAGTTATAAAGAGGATTTAGCCAGTATTCTGAGTCTCGGCTGGAAAATATCATTCAGAGATTTTTAAGAGAAACTGCTATTCCAGAAAGATTTTATTCTGTGATGCATTGCTTCATTTCCCTCCCTCTATTTTTAGGTATGAGCCATCTTCCTCTCCTTCACTTAAGTAAAACAGGACAGTTCTGCTTTCTCCAAATGGTGCCTGTCATCTTGGAGTACCTTCACCAACCTCTTGACCTTGCCAACTGATAACTCTTGTGAGACAGCAAATGCCGCCAGCTGCCACTGACCCAAGTCATCTGGAGAGAAGCGGACGTAAGGAGAGGACACCTTGGATGGGAAAAGCTGACATTACAAGTTAAACTGTAACATAACCTCACGTGTATGTAATACAGATATTTACACTCGACCTAGTCATCCCAGGTTCATTTTGTAAAGCAACGGAGAGAAATATACCCTTTCAGGGTTCAATTCAGCTGAACTGTTTTGCACGTCAGCTTTAAAACAGGATGCATTGCATCTCATTGTACCTCAGCTGTAACATTTAGACCTCTCTGACCAAAAAGGGAATCAGTTTCCAGCTCACGCGTTGAATTCCACATTCCACATCCACAACAGGGCGAATGTGACCAGAGAGAGGAAAGGACTGATGGGCAGAAAGCAATCTGCAGCAGTGCAGCGTGGAATTATGGCCTGAGTAGGCCTGCTCCGTAAAGGACTCCTGTTGCTCTACAGTAAATGAAATGGGAGATTTAAAAAAGGGAGGAGAAAGAATGAAATTGTGTGAGTTGGTTTACCTCACTCCTTTAACCTGTGCCATTTCAGTCAAATGAATCCCCTGTAGGGACTGGTGATTGCACCCAGCTTCTGGGACAGGGATGGACCAGGAAGGTCCCTGTGCAGTACTCCAGAAGAGTAGGGCTGGCCTACACCAAAAAAAAGATCCTTAAGGCTCTTTCCTTCATACCAGTTCCGTGGAAATAACCTGACTTACTTGAATAGTGAGAGAAGAATCAGGACCCTGATTATTCAGCAAGTGCTGAAACTGTGAGTGCATCAGTATCTGGAGTTGGCACAAGCCCTAAGAGATGACGGTGATCTTTCACATAGGTCCATGTACCCAAAGGGAAATCACATGAGACAAGGTAAACAAAGTGTTAACGAATACTGGGCAGAATGTGTGCATTTCTACCCAAAACTAACACCCAGTCCACCACAGCATTTGGATTTCCATTTGAGAGAAGCTGTGGATTCTCTGTTGTAAATCAATTTAACTTCCTCCTCTTTCTTTCCCACACAATACAGACGGTAATTTCTTACTTCATGGTTAATTTATTGGAGCTCTTTACTATTCTGCTTTGGTATGATAAATTGCCTCCTTAAATCTTTTCTTCTATTTACATCATCAATTGCCTGTTCTCAAAACACAGTATTGTATCTTTCTGGGTGCCAGTGTTTAACAAAGATGTCTGCAATACTCTGTGGCATTCCTGATAATGTAAGTGTGGTACTTGCTTTAACTATAGCCATCTAGCAGCTGAATGTATATATTTATCTATAAATATGCTAGTAGGTGCTAATAAAGCCTAACATAAACTCAGCTTCATGAGTCCTTTGGAAAAAAAAAAAGAAAACAAAATAAAACTGTGATCTTCTTTCAAAGCACATGCAAATATAAAATTTCTACATTTCTCTACCAATTTCAAGTGCTACTCCCATCCAGAATCAGTACCTAAATGGAGTGTAATCTGCCTGATGCTCTGTAGATAAGCAGAGCACCTCTATCCTGTCTGTCTCCCTGCGCTACCAGGTTATTCAGTTCAGTTCTGCCATGGCCTGCCTTTTAATTTCCAAACAAATAAGGTCAACAAAGCTGGCAGCTGGTAGTTAACTCAGTATAATAAGATTTTGATTGCTTTCCTAGAGCAAGGAGTATACAGGGAGACAAGTACATTATACTTTTGAGTGAAAGCACAAGACCTATTTCAAGGTCTTCTTTAAATGTATTTACCTTTAAAGATAGGAATACCAAGTAATGATGAAGTAAATAATGAGACCTTAACTTCACACACTGAGCTGTAATAAACAAGCAGCCAGCAAGAGGGGTTACTGAGAGGTAGAGATCTTTCTTTTTTCAATAGGGAGGTTGACTAGCATATTTATTCTGGAACAAAATATTGCAGAATAGTGCCTTGCTTTGTCACTGTAATTAAAAGTAAAGGTACCTTGTTCTGCAGGAGGGACAGGGAAGGCATCTTCCCTAACTATATCTGACTCCACATAAGATCTTGTCTAGTAACAATCATCGTATCCCAACAATTGTTACTGGAGGAAATATTGTGCGGTATCTTTATCACTGATCGGGATGAAAGCACTGGGTGCACCCTCAACAAATTTATAGATGATATTAAATTAGGGCGAATGACTGACTTACCAAATAGAGGTTTGATTGCTGAAATTTTTGATAATTGGGCCAACAGAAAATTCTTGAGATTCAGAAAGGAGAAATACACAGCTCTACACCCGGGTATGACAACCACATTGTGGTTTGACCACAGCAGACAGCTAAGCCCTACACGGCTGCTCGCTCACTCCCTTCCAGTGGGATGGGGAAGAGAATTGGAAGGGTAAAAGTGTGAAAACTTGTGGGTTGAGATAAAGGCAGTTTAATAGCTATCCCAGCCAAAATCAGCATACCCATGCACCAGAACAGGCTGGGAATCAGCTGCTGGAATAGCAGCACTGCAGAGAATTACTTGGTGGTTACAGTGCACGTGAGGTTGACCGTGATCCAACGCTGTGCTTTCATTGTGAGCATGTGAAAACACATACTGGGGCATGTCGGGAGGCTTTCTGGGCCTGTAAGGTTGGGACTGGACATAAGGAAAGCAAACTTTCTTCACTAGGAAGAAAGGCAATGCTGAAACAAGTTGCCAGAGGGACAGTGGAATCTGTACCCTTGGAGGTTTTCAGGACTCGTCTGGACCAGGCCACTGCTGACCACAATTAGTATTTGCTACAATCCTATTTGAAACATGACTAGGGATAGCCAGAGGTTCCTTCTAAACAAAGGATTACTTCTGTAATCTGAATTTCTGAGTCTCAGTGATTCCCTCCAATGCTGTGATCTATAGCAGAATCATGTCCATTTTGACAGGAGGTGGCTTTATTTGACTTTCCCACTGTTTCGTTTCACTCAACGCAAACTGTCTGCTATTAAACCGCTGTCTTTGCAAGGATTGTTTGGCTACCAGTTTAGTTTCCAGGACAGAGAAAATCCTTCCTTTGGAGGATGGGATGCAATAAGACTGCTTGGAGGCAGTTAATACAGATTTATCTACACGTTGCAAGGATACTCATTCAGCGTTTCCTTAAGTCTTAGTGTAAACATTTTGATAGGTGCTCCATTGTAACTGTTAGGTTTTTCTGCTCCTACATGTGCAGCTTAAAAGTCCCAGGAGTGGAGGGATATTTACTGCTACCCATCCATTTCCAAGGAAAAGAGTACAGTTTGTCTGGACATGGTGTATGATGCCAGGAATTTGTTGGGCTGAGATGGGAGCCTAACTGAATTGGCATTTCCAGAGAGGTCATGCAATTTAATGAAGACAAGATCCTTCCACACAGTAGGCTTTCTTCTGTTGAGCCAATACTTTATGAATTTCCAAGTAAGAAGCCAGATTCCCAAGTAGGGCACATTAGAAAGCAGCTATGGACTTAACCTACCATACTGAAGAGCTTGATGTTTTATTGTTTCTTTTCTGATGGTGGCAGCAATTTTCTTTTGTAAAGGATTCGAGAATGTAGACACTTTCCAAGCACTAATGAGTCACAATAGCTCTATGTGTCAAATGAAGATATGTTTGCTAATTTAAAAACAGGGAAACTGAGGCACACGTATGTAAAGAGATAGTGAGAAGTGTTCCTCATGAGTACTGTCCTATACTAGGGTTGAGGTAGAATTATTACTTTTTAAGGTAATTAAACATTTTTTTCTTTATCGCAATGGACATTTTGGGGGGTTCATGTCAGCTGAGATGAAAAAGACCCCAGCGAAAGCAAACTAAGATTGCAACATATACTGCTGCCAGTCACATAGTACTTGCTACAGAAAATCAGCAGTTTACACCTCAAAAGGGAATTGGTATATTTTATAGTTAAAATTTAAAACAGTTTTAAAATTTGGTTCTAACAGCAAGCAGGATATCATGATATCAAGGCACAACATCTGAGGAAAGCATCAGAGACCATTCTTTTTCTACCTTATTTTATCTATTTAACACACTAATTTTCTAAGCATCACTTATTCACTGGTTAATACACCTGGGTGTAGTTCCTATTGGTTACAGAAATCAAACGTACATCAGCACTTAGCATCATACTACCGTGGTTTTAGTGTTATTACAGCTTAACTTTGCACTTTGCTACTATCAAGATCAACTACAGGAAACTACTCAGACCATCTAAATAACAGGATTTTGTAACATTTTAGCAAATAAATAGGGTCTCTGTGATCTTTGCTAATAAAGTACATATAATGCAATCCACTCCTGAATCTTTCCTGGTTGCACTGCTGCAAAATTTGAAGGCAACTACTCCGTGAAAAACTGTGTTCTTGCCAATTCTCTTCCTGCCACTGTAACGTGCACTGCAGAAACACCAGACAGGCTTTGTTTGTAGAGGTGTATTATTATTATTTCATTGTTTCCAGAGCCTATTTCACTTGCTGTTTCCATTCTGTGGACAACTGTGAAAAAAGTGGAGTTTTTTGAGCTGATTTGAACTGAAGGAAGCCAGCAAGACAAGGAGACCTTTCAACAGGACATCCTGGTTTTCAAATCAGTCTGCCAATGGGCAAAATATCCCTCATAGCCGTGTTTGGAATAGCCTGCACCATTACAGTTCCTAAGGGAAGCAAGGGAGAAATAAATAAAATATAATTAAAACAAATAAGAATTATGTATGGTCTCCTAACGTCTTTTTTTCAGAATTACTTTTTGTCATCTGAAGTTGACCTTAGGCTTCATTTCTGTATTTCGCAAGACAGGAGCCAAATTAAACTATGAGAACTCTCAAAAATCTTACTTTGTTAGTATCTATTGGACTTCACTTGTAACTCTCTGGAAAGCTGCAAGATGAAAAAGAAATACTTAGGACCAGGGTCTGTTTTATTTTACGCTATTCAAAATCCAAACTCGCCCATCAGTCTTCTTTTAACTGCATTGCTGGTTAATACAGAGTGGTGGATAGGTTAGAGGGCAGGGAAAGGCAGATGCAACAATTTCTGCTTTCGCTGCTGCTCCTGACTTGCTGCACAACCTTGAGCAAAGGACTTCAGTCCCCGTGACTCAGTTTCTGCTCTTTGCAGTGCAAGCTCTGCAAGTCAGGAACTATCTTTTCTGTATTTCTGGAGCAGATAGAGCACTAATATCCCATTCCCACATCAAGCCTCCAGATATTACACCATGGTGAATAATAGAGAGTGTGAGAGAAATCAGCCCTGAACCATTTTTTTTTTAAAAAGCTCCAATACCTCATTCTCATTTGTTTCTGCAATTTAGGAAACATACGTTCCACAGTGCACTGAGCTATTTCTAATATGCCCAGCTGTGCAGGTTGATAGGCTAGAGATAAAATGATGCTGCTAATGAAAAACAGCTGCTCATTAGTCAGGAGAAAACTGGGTAGGATGTTTAGAGATACAATTATTTTTACTGTTCTTGTCCCTTTTACGGTTATACAGAAATTATATTATTATCAAATCATGTTAGACGGCATCTCAGGTTGAACATTTTAAAAATGAATGTGGTTCATTAACAACATGATGAATATTTAGGCAGGATTACAGAGCATAATGAACTTCCTTTAATTTTTTTTAAATAGAAAAAGCCCAATAAATTTGCTAATATTTCACTGGTTAATGTTGCAATTAGGTGTGCAGCATCTTTTCCTGGCTTTCTGAACATCTCTCTTTTACTGCTGACTCTTGAACATCAGTCAGAAACAGGCTGATAACTTAAGTCTAATCTAAGAGCTAAGCGGTTACCTCACCTACAAGGAACCCCTGGTAAAAAAAAAGGAAATAGAGCCAAACAGTCTTCTCTGGTGCTCTGTATCACAAAAGTAAAACAAAATTGAAACCTCATCCTCTAAATAACCCTTTCTGTGATCTTATGTTTCTCACAAAATTGACTAGAATTTCACAACTGCACAAGACTTCCATCTTTAAGATTATTCCACTTTGTTTGAGAGAAAAAGCCAAGAAAAACAAGAAGTAGAAAGAAACAACTGAATATCATTATTATTAAAAATTCCCTTTAAAAATCTAATGATTTCGTTGCCAGAGCCACATTTACTTAGAGTATAGACCCTTATGCTAGCAGGTTGTGGAAATTTGAATCTTTCTGCCATGAGCAGAGTGGGCTTAGTGCTTTTGAGTCCGCTCTGATCAAACAATCTTCCCTTCAATTTACTCAGCAGCAAAAGCACCAAAATAAAAGAAAAAGATTGATTGAAGATCTGCCTAAGTCTCTGGGGTCAAATCCTTCTCTCCTGCTCCCTCCTTCTCCAGACTTACAGTTTGAAGGCAGGAATATCCCAAGACAGAATTTGAGGCAGACTCAGAAAGCCACGTTGGATAGCTTGGCAGAAAGCTTTTACAGGAGATAAGCCTGGCTGAAAATATACTTATGGAAAATGAAGTTTGGGTAGAAAGTTGAGCAAGGCTGATGCCTTGTAGAAGTTGTTTGACCATGGTGGAAGGGGAGTGGGGGAACTCTTCACTAAGCTGCAGCTACCCAGAGGTATCGCAGCGCTCTTTGGTGAGCCCCTCTTCTCATGAAAGACACTGGAGGGCTGACAAGAGCACGCTTTTGGGGGGCTATATCATGGGAGATACATGGGGAAAAAAGTCTCATGCCTAAATGTACTTGAAAAGAGAACATGTGTGGCTTCAAGTGCCTGAAAAAACATAACATGCTTTGAAAACAATATTCAGACTTTACCCCAAATTTTACTGTATGATGCCACAAACCCCGATATTTTATTTTATTTTTTTTTCCATAAACCTAAACTGGTGAAATTAGAGAATTATTTCACTGGAACTTGCTGAAGGGGGAAAAAGGTTATTTCCCAGTTATCTCCAACAGCAAAATCTACACATCAGGAAATATACATAGCTCCTCTACCTGCTGGCAAGAGCAGAACTGGAAACAGCAACTCCATTGTAATGCTAATTCATTTATCTGGAATGTTTGGAGTTTACCAATACATGTCTGTTGTGGAGGAACAGTGAAAAACTGTATCATAAGAAAATTTCAATCAATAAATGCCTTGAAGCAAATTCTTTTTTATCTCTTGTATTACAGGTAAAATAAACAAGAGAAATTATCTGCACTAACTCAGAATCCCAATCTTGGAACAAAGTTTTTGTGCAAGATGCTGTACAAACATCAAATAAAAAGAAAGTTACAGTCCTGGAAATATAATAGACTGAGTAGTTGATAAAAGACAGACAGGTAGAGACGGACAGGTAAGGATGAGAAGCTATCATTTATCTGGAGATGAAAGACTTGTAATGTGCTGACAAGCTACCCGTTGTCAAGTTTTTTGAGTTGCAGAACGATGGAGAATATTGAAAGATAAGGAAACTGCTTTGCAAGCGCAAAGAAAGAATTATTCCCCCAAAATGAGGGCCAAAACAGTAGCAGGCACAAATCTGAGATGGAAAGTAACACCTGTGTGGCATTATTGAATTTTGCCATGGCTGTGGCTCAGACTAGCTCTGTGTCATCACACCTGACGAGGCATTGCTGCTCTCTTGTTTTGCGGCAGAAGTTCTGGTCTTTGGGACCATTTCAGGTGTCTTTCTGTTAGGTCCTGGTGTTCTTCCACAAACATCACCAGTTTGCCATTACATGATGGCTCATGAGACAATCGAGCTGCCATGAGAATGAAAATGCAAGTTCAAGGCTCGATCCTCTCCGTTACGCAATCCTGCCCAAATGATGCCCAGGTTGAAACACATGTAAATTTCAAGGTGTCATCCAGCATGCATATACACCCACATCTACATATGCGTATGTTACAAATTTGATCTTCTAGCACAAGGTAAAGCATGGGAAAAAAAAAATCCATCAAACTCACTCTCGGCAGTGCACACCTCAGCTGTACATATGATCTGAGAACCTGAGACATCGCGTTGAGGAAACCATGCTGTTGTTGCTATTAGTTTCCCTTCTGATCGTTGCCTCTGTGTCTCCCTCTGCTCCCAGATTCAGAGGACTCTGGGGAGCTACCGCAGTCTTTCATTATACATGTACAGCAGGTCCCTAGCCCAGAGCTGTCAGCCCTGTCATGCAAACTGAGAAAGAAATCCCAGTGGCCAACACCACTAGTAGACTATTACCATCATGCTGAATCAGATACCAGAGGATGCTCTGGCATGGGGTACCCTGTCACATGATAGCCAAAAGAAAAAAAAAAAACAAATATATAAGCATAGTTTTGCATTATGTCAGCTTGAGCCACAATAGCTCAGAACAGGGAGCTACTTATTGCTCTGCTACTTACTAAAAAACTTCAGTTTATGTATGGTGCTGAGTAAATAGTAAATAATAATAATAATCTACTCCAAGCCCATTTAGTCTTTCCTTTCCAGGTGGCCTCACCGCTGTGCTGTAGCCTAGAGGAGCAGTCAGTCACCAAGCTGGAAACTTAGCATGGCAATGGCCGATTAGAAAAACAAAACAAAAATATTGCTAAGTTCTGGTCTCCATGGGGTGGAAGACTCCAGCCTGGCTTTGCAGAATTATGTTACCTAGTTGGGACAGGTTCCTTTCACCTTGTAAATGAGAGTGATAATCCTTACAACATTGAAGGTAATAAGCAGCAACTTGCTCTTGTTAAACACCTTAGCATCAACTGGGGGGGGGAATATAAAAAAATTAAATCCTGTG
>JAVJGG010000029.1:50667446-50717358 GCA_035590195.1 Aviceda cuculoides | reverse complement strand
TAATAGCCCTGGTAGAGCAACAAGAATGACAAAAGGGTTTGAACACTTGATATATCAGGAGAGGTTGGATAAATAACCCTCTTCGGTCTTGACTACTCCAAACACTTCTTCACCTCTCAGACAATTCTCTGATTCCCAGAGATAAATCAATGCTCAGATGCCAAACTTGATGTTTTGACCATCCTGACTTCTTCCTTAAAGACCTTCCTCAGAATACCTGGGCAAAATTCCTTCTTGTTGTTTTCTAAGAAGGTTTGCATTCACTGCTTCTCTGTACTCACCTGTCAGTGTCTCATTTAATTTTTGATCCCTTCTGCTTTGCTCTTTATAGGATGAAAGTCGCTTCTGCCAGCTGCTAAGCTAATCTCCTCTGGGCACTCTTCCATGCTTCTTATTAGGCCTGACTGGAGTGAAGAGTGAATTGCACCACTTAACTTCAGGAATCAAACTCAGACAGCTTAGACCTACATTTCCCGAGACTCCTTCTCAGTTAAAAGAAAGAGAATAATTACTCCAGTAGATGATTTGATACTGCAAAGGTCTGAGCCCTGATATGGGTACCTCAACTAAATGCATAAAGTCAAGTGCTGTAACTTCACACAAAAATGTCCTTCCTTAGGTCATCCACAATGGCTTTCTTCCTTCAGCAAAACCTTCAGAAAAGTTTGGGGTTTTGCAAGGATGTTTGCAAGAAATCTAGAATGTCATCACACAAATCAGCATGTTCCCAACTCCTTTAGCAAAAAATGATTAATATATGATACTTTCCTGCCCTAGCATCCATGCAACAGCCTTTTCATTTAAATAATAAGGGCTCCTCATGATAGGGAGCTTTCCAAAACTGGCACCTCAGAAGTATTATAGAAACATATAACAAGCAATAAATTTCAGAAATTCCAGTTTCTCCCTTATCTTCAGCATTCTTGTCCTCATTATATATATACTGTCTTCTGTTTCCGTTATTCCTCCCTATAAAAGCTTATTTTCCTTTACAAACCCAGAATATAGGTGATTCAACATATATTTGTATATGTTGAGACTTGTATGGAAGCCTACAAGATTCTTCTTGTAGAGGGCCTACAAGAAAGCTGAAGAGGGACATTTTACAAGGGCATGCAGTGATAGGACAAGAAGTCTAACAATTTCAGAATAACCACTCTGACTTACTGTAAATGCAAAGTATTTACCCAATCCTTTGAGATCATCCCTTGCTCACTGATCATGAGCTTCTCTAATTCAGAAATGACTCTCCAAAAGCATCACACATTTCTATTTAAAAAATATATATTTCTTACCCCAAATTTTTGTTAAATGCAGTAGAAAGACATTAACTGTGTGTAAACACATCTGCAATCTTTCCATCCTCAGCAAGAAATGTAGCCTTCTGGACATGGAGAAGTCAGGTTTCCACCTCAACTCTGCAAATGATTTACTATCCAGTCACTTGGTTAATTCAGTTAGTCTGCTTATTTCCTGCTGTGTAAATCAGAAGGGATATGAACTTAAAAATCTCAGCGGGGGTGGAAAGTTCTCCATGGTGAAGGAATTATTATTTCCACACTGGCACTACTCCCATCCAGTTTTGGGTGTAAACTATCATCATCTGGATCTGAATTAGATGTCTGTCCAAAAGCCAGTAGAATTAATGATAATTATTCCCTGAGCTTTAAATCAGTAAATTCAGCACCAGAACGTAAAAATCAGATTCTGAAATGAAATTGTGGCAATACAAGAAACAGAAAAGTCCTGAAAAGAAAACAGACATCAGTACCTAAGCATGTAACCTGTATTTTCCTAAACTTTATGCTTGAATGTATGAACATAAATTGTAACTAAATTGCATTTTTATACCAAATAGTCATTTGGACCTCTTGCTTCAAAAGGACTGATTTTCCATACCTGCCTTTTCTGTAGGGTTTGATTAGTAAAAATCCTCAGGTATTTTGAAAACAGGAAAAAAAAAGAAGAATGTGATATAAATCAGCAGACAGGAATTGAAGAAAATTCATCAGGTGAGCTATAGGGCACATAGCAAAAACCTGTGACTGGCAATAGTAAGGACAATAAAGAAGAACTTTCCAGGTATGGCAAAAGAAAAATGCATTCTAAAATAGAATCCATTATTGCAGGTAAAATGAAAGAGTATCAATAATAAAGCTGGGGGGCGGGGTGTGTGTGTGAATGCATTCAATGAGATATTCGTCCACTATTTGGGAAGAAGCCAAATGATGTTCTCAGATCATAAAAGGGATGACCCAGGTAATTACAGGCCTGCCAATCTAGCATTGATCTTAGTCAAAATAATGGAGCAACTGATATAAGACTCTACTAATAAAGAATTAAAGAAAATGAATATAAATCATTACCGGCTTCTGAAGAACAGATCTTATGAACCGAATGTTATGTCCCTTTCAGTGAGGATACAGTTCTAGTTTGCGTTATGAAGCTAATTATGTAAAATTAGTGTCTGGACTGGTGCAATGCATCTCCATCACACATATGATATGAATCAAAGGGTGGCCAAGCACTCTGGTCTCTGGCTGTTCCAGTAACTGGGAAAATACCCCACAAGAGAGTGTTTATATGGTTTTCCTACAAACTGCCCCACTGAGTAATTCAATTAGTAACATGACAAATCTATCGTGTTGAAGTTGAATCCTTGTGGGATCCTTGTTACGGAAGTATCAAGAGTCCTCCATAAGATGAAAGCAGTCAATGGGGCCAAATGTAAATCCAGACATAGAGGAACAAAGAATTCAGGCTGTACTGATAGGTTGGGCCATGATGGAGATTCTTGCCTGGGTGACTCTAAAAAGGCTTGGGAAGTAGCATGGATGATCAGGTCAACAGGAGCTGGCAGAAGGAACATGGGGCTCCCAAGTAGGAATGAGAAGAGTTGGTTTCAGCACTCATTACTGAAGTTCTGAGATCCAAGTCTGGGATCCACAAGCCATGAAAGGTTTTGACAAATAGGAAAGAGCCCAGAAAAATTCAGTAACTGAAAGATTGAGGTAAAAAAAAAATAAAACAAACAAACAAACAAACCCCAAAGCCACACATACAGTCTCTTTGGGGAAGACATTGGAACTCTGGATCTTGCATCATCTGTCCTTATCAAAGAGAAACTGAGGTCTCTCATGGACCCAGAACATGGTTGCTGCAGGAATATGACTTCGTTAATGGAGCCTTTGATCTAGCATGTAAGGGAAAAGTAAAATCCCATAGTAGGACCCATAAGATGGACAAATTCACTTTGGAAATCCAGTGTGGATTTTGAGCACTAAAGGGAATTACCATCAAAGAAGCAGGATATAGGTTGTGGTCGGCCCTCTCTTCATTTGAAATTTAAAACTGTAATTCCTCCCTCTACCTTTTCTTTTGTCCATGAGGTAAACTAGTTCAAGCAAGACTTGATTTGGGGGAAATTCACTGCCTAATGGTCAGTTTATGCGATAACAGCTGTTCCTTCTGCTTTCATCATTTACGATACTGTGATTGAATCTAGTCACTGATAAAAGCTTCCTAGGTACTTCAGTATGTTTTCTCCCCTTGCAATGTGCTTGCGTAGTATGACATCTGTTGGCTGGGTGCACAACACAGCATTCTTGCTATTAAAAAGTAAAATTAAGGGAGGGAGCAAAACAGACCTTCCCAGGCCATATTTGCCTCGCACCGATGTGTGTTTTTCATCCCATAAATTTGTTATGGCTCCAGCTCCCAAGCTTGAGTGAACATTCATCTTTCTTCCTTCACATATATACCCAAACAAAGCTGAGCTGTGGGCTGGCAGTAAAGAAATGAGACTCACATTATTGGCTTTGCATTAGGTTTGTTTATAAAAGACAAGGCATATTAATCATAGATATCTACACTTGGAGAAGCATGCAGCAATGCAGGAAATGTATTCATTACAAAAGCAGGATGTCAGGCAGACTAGGAGGTGCTATGGATTGATGCACTGGCTTCTTTCTCATAAAGAAAGCTAAACAAGATTTTGCTCTAGCCCAGACAGAAAACACAAATTAACCCTGTCCATTTCTGGGTCCCCAAGGAGCATTATAAAGCAGGCTTTTTTTCCTTCGAGTTCCCAAATAGTTGAGACTTTGCACTGCTGTGACAGCTGGTAGGTGATGTTTAAACAAGGGGTTTCTCCAAAACACGGTCCCTACTATGCTCCCAGGGGACTTGCCTTCCCCATGTGAATGACGTAATGGGCAAATGAAAGGACAGGTTGGTGAGTCCATTGGCTTCAATTCTGGTTGCTTCAAATTTGAGGGCTAATTTTGCCTTGACTTTTTAATTTCATGCAAAGAGTCAGTGACATTCTACAGGGTAACAACTGCAGAGTGGCAGGAAAACTCTTCTTAAGGTGGACATTTTTCTTAAAACCAGAAGTAAGGAAACATTATCCTATTCCGCATACAAGCGCTCAGGCAAAATTACTGGGGAAAAATATTTTTATATGGATCCACAATCGTGAACTCACAGCTATTAAAAGACAGCACAATTTGTGCAACTACAAAGTGGAGGAAAGAAAGAGAACCTGTCCCAAGGAACTTTTTTTTTTTAAAAGCATCAGCCACTGAGGGCAAGCTCAGTTTGTATGAGCTTCAGAAGAGCTATGCAGGAAATCTGGGTATATAGTCCCAAAGACAAGAAATTTGATCAAGGGCAGTTTATGACAACTTGTTCCTATATTGCTTCTACTCAAGTTTCTGCCTAGAAATGTGACCAAAAGCTTTTAGAGGCTATCACCTAGTTGCTCAGACACCTTTTAGTGAATGCATATGCTATCAAAGACTGATCAAAAGACATGGCATATAGTCACAGTTGCAATGCTAAAATAGGACACCTTTTCAAAAGGCTGTCATGCTACCATGTGGTAGTGTAGCATGGTGATATACCAGAAACCCTCATTATCTGTTCAGCATTGCACGACTGAGAAAAACAGGGTTGACAAAACCCTGGGGGAAAACTGAGCTCATTTTGGTTTTATGTGTTCAAGTATGTTCAGTGACCCTAGAGTTGTTAAGAAACAGCTGTTGGTAGAGAAAATAACTCAAAGAATGGCTGCATGACTGTCTTGCATAGAGGTGATCTTGGGAAGTCAGCTACAGGGTATTTTTGCAACGTTAAAGGGAATGCCACAGGCTGACAAAGCGATGTCCAGAGGCAGGGGATTTAGGACAGGTCAAGACACCTAGGATATTTCAACCAGAGGAGACAAAAAAGCACTTTTAGTATGGGAAATGAACCACCCTACACAGAAGGAAGTAGCAGAGACCCTCATATTTGTCTCTTTGTATAATAATAGCTAAACAGCACAAGCAGCAGACTGCTGGCTGGCTGTGGTTCTCCAATGCTGACAGATGCCAAGAAGGAATGGTTTTGGTGGAGAAGTGACGTGATGCGGAATGAACAAACAATGGACTTTCTTCTCCAGTTAAAACTCTTGTGCAGTCTGAATAGGAAATCAATGACTGGAAGCATGGGATATCATTATTTATTTATTTATTTATTTCAGAACAGCCAGGATCTCGATCCTGTCATGCTTCCAAAGTTCTCTGGAGGATTTTTTCTCTCTCTTTCTTTACAAAACCAGCTATATTCATGGAAGATGGAGGTTTTGACTGGTCATGTAGCCTTGAAAGTCATAGATAGTTAAAGACTATTCCCTTGGGTATGACATAGAATCAAAAAGGGTTGAAAAAGCAAATTAACTTAACCTTCAAAAATAGGACATGTTGCCCTGCAGAAAACCACAGCATGCCCTCTTTTTTCTCATATTAAGCTTTCCTGGGAGAGCACTGTACAACAAATTTGACCTAGCAGCCCCGGCAGTTCCAGTGTAACATCATTTCTTTCCACAGCATCTGTTCTGTAACATAAGCAAAGCAGAAGAGACAGTCCATAGGACAAAAAAGAAAATACTAAGATCCTCCTCATTGACAGACATATCTCACAAAATCACAGGACGGTTGAGGTTGGAAGAGACCTCTGGAGGTCATCTGGTCCAACCCCCCCAGCCCAAGCAGGTCCACTTAGAGCCACTTACCCAGGATCATGTCCAGATGGCTTTTAAATATCTCTTAAGGAGTGAGACACCATCACCTCTCTGGGCAACCTGTGCCAGTATGAGACCACCCTTACAGTAAAAGAGTGTTTTCTGATGTTCAGAGGGAACTTCCTGTGTTCCAGTTTGTGCCCATTGCCTCTGGTCCTGTTACTGGGCACCACTGAAAAAAGCCTGGCTCTGTCCTCTTTGCACCCTCCCTTCAGGTATTTATGTACATTAATAAGATCCTCCTCAGCCTTCTCCTATCCAGGCTGAAAAGCTCCAGGTCTTTCAGCCTTTCCTCACAGGAGAGATGCTCCAGACCCTTAATCAACTTTGTGGCCCTTTGCTGGAGTCTTTCCAGTACGTCCATGTTTCTCTCATACTGAGGAGCCCAGAACTGGAAAGAGTATTCCAGGTGTGGACTCACCAGTGCTAAGCAGAGAGGAAGGATCACCTCCTCAACCTGCTGGCAATACTTTGTCTAATGGAGCTGAGGATACAACTCGTCGCCTTTGCAGCAAGGTCCCATTGCTGGCTCATGTTCAACTTGGTGTCCACCAGGACTCCCAGGTCCTTTTCTGCCAAGCTGATTTCCAACTTGGTGGCCCTCAGCATACATTAGTGGATGAGGTTGTTCCTTCCCAGACACAGGATTTGGCTCTTCTCCTTGTCGAAGTTCATGAGGTAGCTGTCAGCCCATCTTGACCATCTTCACTTTCTGTTCATGTAGATTAGGAAATAAGATAGACAAGGAATTCTATCCACCCAGTTCATTGTCTGCCCAGGACACGTGGCAGTTTGACTTCTCATATACATCAGCGATGTTATAGATGCCTCCTTAAATGCTATAACATGTAACACCCATCTACATCTGTGCCCTGTCCCTGCCCAAGCAGAGGTGGGAGTAATGCTTCTCTTCAATCACCCCCTGGTTCCAGCCCCCAGCAATCTAGGATTTTCTTGATCCAGAGACTCAACTGAAAAGACATCACAGCAGGCATGGCCCGACAGCCACCTCAGCAGGTCCAACCAAAGAAGAAGGTGATGGAACAACCAGAAGAATGAGTCACACCCCTTCTCCTTCACACCCCATACAGTCAGCAGCAGCTGCAGCCCAATTCAGCTCAATAGTCTACAGGTGTCTTCAGGAACAACTGTCATAAAAAGCTCCCAAAATATGCACTTTTTTTTCTTGTTTTCTTTTTTTTTTTTTTTACCGCTCTTTAAATTTTGTACAGCAACAGTTACCCAATGAAAGCAGGAATTAACGGAAACGAAAGGAAATGAGAGACACTGAAGGAAAAACAAACATAATCAGCTCCAGCTGCAGCTCAATTAAACAACTGTTCAGAGAAAACTACTCATTCACAATTTACTCACAAAAATCCACTTTCTTACACTCTCTTCAGGATTTCGGAGTCACAGAAGCACAGTGCACTTTAAGGCTCCTTACAAAGTAATTTAAGGCCCTCCAAATTGCAAAGGCAAATGGCAGCTGCTTCGCTGGCCACTCTCGAAGAAGTGGGAGACAGGTGAGGCCAAGAGATGATGTCCCACTTGTACCTGAAGGGAGAGGTTCATACCCTGAATTCACACAGGCAGAAAGAAATAAACATGAGCTTCTTCTATTCAGGGGTCCCCAGGTCTGTCTGCATCCTTCTCTTTGTGTTTTTTTTGCAGGAGTGTGCATTCACCATTTTTGCACTTCTCCTTTTCTCATGTCTTCCTTGTCTGAGATGGTCCTGACGTTTTCAGCTTGCACCAGAAATGTCCTTTGAGTCCAGTATGACCACAGTAAATCTCACTATGCTCAGTTGGTGCCGCATGTCCCAGGAACACAATTTAAGGTTTAAATAATTTTCCTTCATACTCTGACGTTCAAGTCTTCATCTCTCCAGTGCTTTTCCCAAGAGATAAGGACGTGCTGTTGATGTATTTGTCTCATCCCAGGGGAAATCAAACTTCATTCCAGCATTAGTGCAAATAAATGAACTGTGCAAGCAGCAGCCATGAGATCTGCCAAACTGGAGAAGCGTTCAAGTACAATATTGCTCCTTCTTATTTTAAAGTCAGCTGCAACTGTGACTAAACAGTGTCCTGCAAATGCTCCTCGTATTGCCCTCTGCGGGAAAGTAACTGATCCAGTGTGACAGAAGACGACCATCAGATTCTTTCCTTGCAGCTTTCAGGGTTTTTTTTGTAATGTAACATGGTTTGCAAATGTATAAATTCAAAAAGACATCAATGTAAACAGCGTTCCCCAAAATATTTCTCAAATGTAAGTACCACATCTTTGGATTAAAAAAAAAAAATCTTCTCTTAAACAAGTTATAAAGGATAGATAGATAATACAGAGAGGGAAAGAGAGAAATTATCTTGTCTAAAATCTACCTGCGACTGAAATATCTGCCAAGGCTCACAATACAATTTGTGCGTTTGGGGAAGAGGGGTTGTCACTAGATCATTGACAAGCTCATAAAACGCAGCCTGCAAAGACCAAGACTGACTGGCATTTCCAAGGTGGTACCTGTCTATCATGCCTTCATTTCCAACGCCTGGACACTGGATACTACTGTGCCTTCTTGTAGCGTACAATACTGTGATTTCCCCAGTCAAGCACAACTGCACTGACATTGCTTTCCTCTTGCTGCTCATAGATATTAATTAATGAGATTCTTTTCCTATATTTTTATCAAAGAAGCAAAACGTCTCATCCGCTTGCAACAGCAAGGGAATAAAGGATTTATAAAAGATGAAAACAAGACATCCACTGCATAACTAGTATAATTACCTGTACTTGGAACCTCAGTTATAAAAACATATTTGTGCTGTTTTCAATGTCTGAAATCACTGAAGCCTGAACACTGCTCTTTCTCCAAACTCACTCCCTTATTGGAATTTGTACATGCTGAATCACATACTTCTTTCATGACTGAGTACAATTATCTCAATTACACAGCAGGATATGGGAGCAACTATTGTGTGCAGTTTCCTTATGTATTACATCCAAGTTCACTCGGGAATGGTGTTGAGGAGCACAGTCGTACACTGACTGTACCTATGGGCCGATGAAGAGGACCTTCCTCAGGGTGACCTACCTAAATGTACCACCACTCTCTAGACATTTTCCTTTACAAATCCAGCTTCTATCTCTCCTCCTCATCCTTCTTCAGTGCACGCTCGACATCAGACTTAATATCCCCTTGAAGCAGCTGTAACTGATTCAACCTCAAGCGTGTGGCCGGTGTCCTGCAGCACAGGCTAACGGAGACCCTGGAAGAATACGCCGTAACCAAATGGGTCCTGAGAATATCCCCATCCGCAGTCCAGCCCCACGAGTTTCTCACCAGTAGGCTCGCAGCTATTCCAGGAGAGCTATTTTGTCTTCCTCTGATGCTTTTCATCAGTGTAGCACTCAGGCTATGGGAGATTGAGGTCCAAGTCCCTCACTAATGAATATTGAATTCTTTACCAAAACCTCTCCCTAGTGTCACCACCAGCTCTGTTGATTAGGCTCTCCCCTTGGGATACACAGGAATGAGAAGTAATGACTAGACCCTGGATCACCCGCACACATCTAAGAGCATCCTGGGCATGAGCCTCCTGAGCATTTTGGTGTTGAGAAACGTATTTTTGCAAAAATAGCTATATTCATTACAGGAAAACAGAAAACAAAACCATAAATATTTTAGATTCGCTCCAGAGCAAATTGGGAATAATAAATTAAATCTTGGAAAGTTTCTGAGGGAAAACCAAACCGAAACAAAAGAAAACAAAATGGCAAAAAATATTGCCTATCTCTAATTCAGAGCTCTTTATCCTGCATATACCTCTACATCACTTTATTTTATTTTTTATTTCTAAATTAATCTTCCTTTGCTCAGGGCCGGAGATCTAGTATTGTCTTCCTACGAATCCAGGCATGCTCCTTCCCTTTCCATTTTAAAAGCCCCCAAAGTCTAATCAGGACATCCTGTGCAGAAAGTTTCACGGGATTGTTTGAAAACATTTCTCTGACTACAGTGTCTCTTTGTCCTGCACCTCTTCACAGCTGCAGTCCCTAGGAAAGCGGCTGTGTTGTCTGGCATGCTGACCAACAGGAAAGTGCTGTGCACACCTTTTGCAGCTCTGTAAGTGACAGATAAATATTAATAATAATGTGACTTAACAGATGTTTTTTATCTTTAACTACCCTGTTTCCATGCGGTAAATTGCAAGACCATAAAAATGATTGGAGTGAAGAGAAATTTTAAAGAGGCATTATCGATTAATATTTCGGCACGAAGAACCAACCCAGTAATTCTTGGCAAAACACCTTACTGAATTTATTCACTTTAAATTGCATTCAGTGCTAGTAAAAGGTGACCAGCTGACAGCACTGGAGACAAAACTTCTGAGGCCTATCTTTGCTAGAAAAATGGTGTGTTCCTAATGTGACTTAGCAATCTAAAGCAAAAGGGAAGGTGTGGAAGTTTACAGCTTTTAGACTATCTAGAATGCCATAATAAACCCAAGATTATACTGTAATCAGTAGCCCAAACTCACAGCTGACCGTTGAGATAAGGCTTTTATTTTTGTGGTTGAGTGAAGAATTTGCTCCTTTTAATAAAAAAGAATTAACGAAAGTAGGTCCAGAACCAGTGGAGTGGGCAGGGGCACTACAAGTTCTCACAAACACACATTTCCATAACACACCTCCAGTGCCACGCAGAGGGATGATGTCCAAGGATAAAATGACAGTTTGACCTTTGTCATTGCCAAGGAAAGCCATTAAGAGTGATTATTTTTTTTTTTATCATCATGGACCTCTGCTTTCAGACACATGGCTTTCTCTCCCAGTTTCCAAAAGACATTGGAACTGATGAGAAATCAAGCTCTAGCTAGCTCAAGATGGCTCAGTCAGGTGCATAAAGCACCCCAATCCATAGTCTACGTTGACGGGGGGTGGCCTTCTCACCATCTCCAGGTTAAACATAGATATGCCTCAGTTTTTTCAGCAAGCTGAACCATGTAATGTGACTTCAGTCCATGCTCTTCCAACTCTCCATGGACCATCACTTGCTTTCCAAACGTCCTGCCTCATAGAGGCATCACAATGTGCATCTCCCTAGGAGAGGGATTCCAGCCCAGAATCTGCCTGAGGGACATCTTTAGATCTGAAAATCTTGTGCCAGTAACATCAGCTGGACATATTGCCCCATTTTTTGCTAAAAGAGGTGCGAGACACATCAAGCAACCTTGGGTTGCCTCCGGGTGAGAAGACATCCACAGGCGCTGGCATCCTGGACCCTGCAGAGAAGCTGAAGCAGCAGTTGGTGCAAAAGCTGCTCTTCTCTTTACGGTGCAGATATTGTAGTAACCACAAGTGCTTGACAACTTTCCAGAGCCTCACCAGTGAGCTGGCCCTTCTCTAAGGAGCACCCAGTTCAGGGCACAATGGTTCTGTGAGGTGCCGTAGAAAACTGCGTACCTTTTCCGTCACCACGTGGCACAGAGCACAACTCATTGCACGTTATGGGATAAGTGGAAGGGAGCACCCACTCCCTTAGCCCTTTCCTTACTAAACTGGCACTTGCCAATTTACAAGAAATTAAGTTTGGCATAATGATATGCTATGCTATACATTTGGAGCCAAATGACCGCTGCAAAATAGAGCACATGTGGTTTCTGAACAGGGATTAAATGTGGGAAAGCAGTGATCTTTGGATGAGCGCACGAAGAGTCTCTCATGCAAGCGGCAAAAGTCAATGTGTTGTGTAAGTTTCTTGAAGAGATGCCAAGCCACCCAGCTCTCACAAAAGCTGGAAGAAGGTGCATAACCTAAGCAAATAAACCCTTCCATATGAGCGTGGTGTTCCTATGTAAGTTCAGGTGCCATATAAGTTCTTCTATTTCTGTATAATTCTGTATTGTACTGCATTTTCCTTATGACGTACTGGTATATTGGGAAGACCAATGGATAATGGAGCTTATAAAGACTCCTTTAAATGCAGTCAGGGTTTCTGAAACTGCTCCAAAACCACCGTTGTAAATATTACATCTATAGGAATGAGATGATAAAAGGCAGAGACCACTGCCTGTACCACCACATCCAAGTTACAGTTCAGCTGAGCAACCCCTGTGCAAACATTTTCAAATGTTGCATTTGGAAAAGAAAAACACAATTTGGGAACATGAATGAATGAGAATGGAAATTACAGGGCTGCCTTGCAAACTAAGTGGAAAACAATGGAGTGAAAAATAAGTAGAAAAAGAGAGAGAGAGCAAGCACAGAGCTAATGATAAGGCGAACTTTTCCAGATGTGAATATCAATTTTATTCTAAAACTTCCCAGCCTTTTCATTTAGAAAGCAATAAAATTCTATTTGTCCCCTGTTCATTTTCTACATAAAATGCCACTAAGCTACTAGCTCTCGGCAACCACACAAAACATAATAGGTTAGGACTGCAGCCTTAAAATATGTTAGGGTTTTTTAATGAAACCAATTTATATCAGTTTGTGCCAGTGAAAGGGCTGAAGCAACTTAATTTAGTTTCATTTTCCACACATTTGTGACCAAAGCTAGGATTCACTTATTTCTAATTCAGCCCTGCTTCCACATGCCTGCCTAAGCCATTTCTAACTGATTTAGCTGGTGACCTCTATTAAATAGCCAGGTGTTTGGCTCTATTAAATGGATAATCTCTTGGTACCTACACATCACCGCTACAGCCACCTCCTCATTTGTACAGTTTTTATTTGCATGTGTGCTCAATCAGAGAGCTGAGGACTTTTTGCAAGCGAGGGGGAAAAATTATAGCCATAAAACTGACTATTCTTGTAACTAAACCCTGGCTATCTCTCTGTCAATGCTGCATGCATCATCATAATGTGAGATTTAAATATTTAAAAATAAAAAAACCAAAAAAACCCCAGACCTTTAGGGCCTGATGCTTAAATAAATAATTTTTTTTTTATTTTTTTTTTTTTTTTTTGTTTTTCCTGTCTGGACACTGTTTCTTCACTTCATTTTTCTCCTAATTTAGATCAGTGTGACGTCAGTCATACCAGCTTTGTAGGAATAGCACATATCTTTTATTACAGTGATGGAAATAGCTGAGGGAAGAGGCAGAAACCTTTCAGGCACATGAGCCATTCTTCAGGCTATTCCAAAGGTTTGTGCTCCTAAAAGAGTCTTTTTTTTTTTTTTTTTTTTTTTTTTTTTCCCCTAGGTATATTTGTCAGCCTAATAAAAGATATGACCTTCACTACAAAGTCTGGCTGGCTTGTATCTCAGAGCACCACAACCACAACACCACATCTAGTGCAGAATCAGGTCTGCATAGTCGGTCCATTTGTTTCATGCTCTCTACTGTAGTAATGGTGCCTCATTTTGAAGCTTACTTCAGAATTTAGTAACTCAGAGAGCACCAACACTATCAAAGCTGTTTTTCACAAGCCTTCCGTTGTGTGGGTTATTTCACATCTAACAGGGAATGAGCTTGCCCTGTAGCCATTCCCTTGTTGGAGGTATTAATTGTATTTCTCCTCCACCTGGGTACAGATTTTTGCAACGTTTTGTAGGAATGTAAAACTGAAGATTTCCATTTTGGTCATTTTGATAGAAACCAGCTACATGCTTGTAAATGTATACAGTGCAGACAGGACGCACAGATGGCAGACCCACAAATGACATGGGCATAAACCCAACATGTCTGTAGACAAGGTGGAAAGGAGAAGAAGGGCAGTTTAAAAGAAAAAGAACCACCCTGATTTCTAGAAATTCAAATCCAAATGGCAAACTGGTTGGAAAAGGTAATGCAAGAGAGGACTTTACATTTGTCCTCACCCATTTGAAACTCTATTTTGGCCACAGGGGTTAAGGGATCTCTATCCAATCACTTCTGTGGATCTCTGGAGGGTGTTTCATTTCATAGTCAGTGGAAAACAGGCAAACAAAGTCCTGTGGTCTTTTCTCAAGGAGGTCATGAAAGGCTGAAGTTCCTTTCACCTCCCTGGGAATGTTTACCTTGCCCATATTCCCTAGAGAATTAGTTTGGAACAACATAGTTAACTGTTAAGGTATAATATCTAGACTGCAGTGTCTGACAAATAAAAAGTTTTGCAAAAAGCTTGATTTTCCCAACACCTGGGAGTAGTAGATATGCAAATGAACAATGCTTTCCTTGCAGATTTTTGGGGGGAGGTTTGTTGGGGTTTTTTTGGTCAGTCCAAACTTAATATTCTCTGGTCTGGAACTATCTATTTGAGATTGAACTTCATATTAGAATAGCGGATTCTTTCACACCGTATTTTTTTACGCTGAGACGAAAAGTGTGATGATTATCCTTATTTCTGTTCTACAAATTGGGAACGCTCTAGTGGGCAACTTAAGGTTACTGCTATACAGACTGAACTGTGGTCGTGTCAAAGTGTTAAGAGATTCATTCCATACCTGATAGATTCAAGTGCCTGTTCAGTGTGTTTGGAAAGACAACGCACAGCATATTTGGCTCTGGCTAGACTGATTTCTTATGCAGAAAGTTATTTTAAGGAGTTTTCTCTCTCTCTCATTGCTGTTGCAATCAGAAAAGTGACCATGAATATAATAGTTTTACTTTCCACATTTCTTTATTTAGGCCAAATGCTATCACTGTATATAGCAAAAGCTTTTTTTCTAAGAGCCAATGGTATAAACTTCAACAGGGATATGATTATCTAGATGTCCGTCCTTTCTCCTTCGCACATCCTCATCAGTCACAGAGATTATAAAAAAGTATTAAATGACAGTGTTGTTGATGATGCACAAGGCAGAATACTACGACATCCACCTTGCTGTAGTGTAGCCCCATCACAGTGTGCCGAGATAAAAGGAATGAGAAGGAAACGAATGCATTTCAATAAAATCAGTCAGAGTCAGAGTCACAAAGGACAGGACTGTCAAGTGGTGGAAGTTGATGTCGTGCCATAGGCTGAGTCTTTGCTAATTTTTGCAGTTGAAAATGCAGTCCCAGGGGAGGAGGGTACAGAGACGGGATTAAATATTGCTTTATCTTATAGACTTTAGTGATAACTGATTAAATCTGAAGGGACAATGGCAAGGATATAAAATGTGACATGCTTCTTCATTTGCTTAAATCTATTTGGAAAGTTGAAAAACTTAGGCTTATTTTCTTTGAAAATTAAAACTGTCTTTTAAAACTCTTTCAGTGCCTCTAGCTTTACTGGCAAAATACAGACCTCAGCTTCAGAAACCCCGGGTTGGTCTCCCTTCCTGCTCATTTGATCTTGCTTGTTAGCCTTTCTCCTTACAGTACAGCAACTCACTTCAATTAAAGCTTCATTAAAACAACATTGCCATAATCACCATATGTTACTTATGTATATTTAAAGCATAACTGTTACCAACTGATCAAAATACAAGTGGACATTTTATATGTCTATATTGTATAGTGTACATATACTATTTATGGTACACTTAAATTTTCACTTCTCTCAGCATGGACCAGAAGAAATTGCTGAAGTCATTTCTACATCCTCTTCACAGTTATATCCATTTGTGGATTCCCAGCTTTGCAGTATCTGTGTTGCAATTGCTGTAGCTTCAAGTTTCAGAAGGGCTCAGCTGAAGGGCTGTTGGGAGGGGGGAAGGATGACAAGGACAAAACTCCCCAACTTTCTAAGTGAAAGAGGAGGAGGAGGAGGAGGAGGAGGGGATGCTCCTGCAGCCCGTGGTGAGATGGCAGGCTGTGCCCCCAGCCTGGGGAGAGAGGAGCCCAGGCCGGAGCAGGGGGAGGCCCCCCAAGATGGCCACCACTCCATGGGAAAGCCCGCGCTGGAGCAGGCTGGGACTGAAGGACTGCGGCCTGGGGAAGGGAGTCATACTGGAGCAGTTCGTGAAGAACTGCAGCCTGTGGGAAGGACTCACTTTGGAGAAGCTTGTGGAGAACTGTCTCCTGTGGGAGGGACCCCACGGTGGAGCAGGGGACGAGTGAGGAGTCCTTCTCCCCCTGAGGAGGAAGGAGCGGCAGAGACAAGGTGTGAGGAACTGACCTCAACCTCCATTCCCTGTCCCCCTGTACCGCTGGAGGGGAGATGGTGGAGAGAACCGTGAGTGGAGTTGAGCTGGGAAGGAGGGAGGGGTGGGGGGAGGGTGTTCTGAGGTTTGGGTTTACTTCTGATTATCCTTGTTTTGATTTGATTGGTAGTAAATTAAACTGATTTTGTTTCTTCCCCAAGTTGAGCCTGTCTTCTGCCTGTGACCATAAGTGGGGAGTGATCCCTCCCTATCCTTGTCTTGATCCACCAGCTTTTCCTTCTATTTTTTCCTCCTCACCCCACTGGGGCCAGAGGGGAGGAGTGAGCGAGCAGCCTCATGGTGCTTTGCTGTCAGATGGCTTAAACTAGCCTGGCTATAGCCAGCAGGACTCACCACTCTTCTCCTCACTATAACAATAACCAGTCCAGCAAGTCTCTCTGTTCCCTGGTGATGAGTGTTCAGAAAACTTAGCGAAAGCTGGAGTCAGAGGGTTCTTTCTGCTTTGCCCTCTATGCCAGAAAAAAACCTGAGAACCCTGTGATGGACCACTTGGTTTAATGTGAGTGTGAGGCATTTTGTTTTTCAAGTCCATGAAGTTAAAAGCTATTAAAAGGCAGCTGCTTATTGACAAGCTATCAAATAAATTTGGAATGCATCCTGCTGTGTAGCCATCTGATGAAGCCGAATGGGAAACCTAATGACCCCAGCGATACACTTGCTATGAAATATGGCCTTTATTTCAGCACTTGAGGTTTATTCTGTAGTGGGGTAAGGAGGGCAAATGTAATGCATCCCATTTTCCTCCAGTGCAGAACTGCACATGTGCATATTGGTTACAAACCACCCAGACAACTTGGTCTTTATAGCCTGCCATGGGCTCCTCCTGCAAGCTTAGGAGCGAAACAGAGCTAGTAGTCTGCAGCAAGCATAGCAGCTTATGATTTCCTTGATTTTCTGTTATTTGGAGTTATTCCTTAAATATGGAGAGGAACATCGGTTGGGGTATATCGGTTAATTAGCTCTGCCAGTTTTGTCCCGCTGAGAAGCTGACCCAGTTGTTATAAATAATTCAGAGCATTTTCATGCTCCATGTGCTGCAGTGGTGCAACTGTCTGTAGAGTTTTGCTGATAGTGACATCTCTTATAGTCATGTGACCAGCTGGGATAAAATCAGAGATTTATTTTGATTAGCATCGCAGTTTACATGGCATCGCTTGTGTCCTCTAATTGGATGAAAATAACTGAGAACATGATTTCCAATAGCGAAAATGCATTTGGAAATAATCTTCGTGGCCGAGACTATTTTTTTCTCCTTCTTTGTCTGCGTAGCACCCAACAAAATTGCAGCCTAGTCCCTGACCATGCCTTTAGTGTCAGCAAAATTCAAATAATAATTTTGAACTAAAATACACCCAAGGGCAAAGGGTAATCTGCTGTTTAAACTCTCAAAGTGAAGGATGTAACCCATTTGTTCTTGCAATGGGATACATTACACATACTGCAAACCTCCACTATTTGCTGAAGTATTGACTGTTTTCTTTAACACTGCTGCACAAGGTAAGAAGCAAATACAATGAAGGCATTAGGCACACTTTACTCATAGACACCTAACTTAAGCTGACAGCAAGAACAAACACTCTTGTATGTGTAACCATACATCTGTCTCCGATCCCATGCACAGTCAATAATGCTGGCACTTAAGGCCATACGTTTCTGATTTCAGAAGTCAGCTCGACAAAAGACCAGCACATCACACTGTCCATGTAAAATGACTCAACAAATGAACTTATTTTTATTTTTCTTAAATAACTGAGCAGCTGATGAGAGGGCCCAGTGGCAGTGGAAGAGATGTCAAACACAGAAGTGACATTTTGGGGGAAGGTCATTTCTGGGGAGCAGAAAAAAAGGCAGGGGAAAGATAAAATCCAAAATCTTTATCTGTCCAAAATCCCACTCATCCTTCTTAGCCACCAACCCTCATATTGCCTCAAATCCACCCCAGTTTCCCTCATTCACATGAACACCTTAAACCTACTTGTTGCTGTGCCAGAATTCAGTGTTATTACCCCTTGAATGAAGATGCAACATATGTTACTGTGAATCTTCATATGACAACAATCAGTTTACATCCACATCTGTATGCAAAAGAGCAAGCATGGTGAAGGGCAAGCTCATTAGACTCTATTAAACACCATGGTCTGAAGGTAATCACTATCTCAACAAATCTCCAAACCATTTGCATGCAGGAGCTGGAAGGCTTTATACCAGGGAAGGATTATTATACTCAAAATACGCCCTGCTTCCTATGCATTTTTCCCTAAGTATCTATTACCAGTCACAGTCAGGGATAGGCTAACTGAGTACTGCTCCCCACATGGCCATCCTGATGTCTTATATTCTCACAATATGCAAAGTCAAGTTGGTGCTGAATTAAGTGGTATTTCAGCCTCTGTAAAATTTATCTCGGCTAGCTATGGCCATCTAAGCAGACTGTTAGGACCTTGCCTATTTCCCACGTGACCACATCTGCTGTCTACAGCATAGGCATCAACATCCACAAGCCACCTCAGGATTCTCCTACAGCCAGCTGGAGACTACTCTCTATCTCAGCAGAGACTAGGGAGAGATTCCTGATTTCCCTAAGTAGTTCTGCATGTTTTAATCAAATACAAAGGCACACTGACTGTGACTAAATCTCTTATAACTATAAAGGGAGCTTAGATTTAGACACCTAAAAACAGGTGAGGTGTTACCCTTAAACTAATACAAGCAACAGAGTGAAAAAGGTATTTTCAGAGATCAAGACATCCCACCTTTGATGCCTTGTGAAGGATGGAACATAGATGACATCTTTCTTTGGTATCCTACAAATCTAGACTGATTTTTAATGATTAATTTATTCTTTTTAATGATTAGTTGTATTCCCTTTCTTTAAAATAAAGAACATTATGAGTCTTCTGGCCAGATATTTCACTGTAGAAGTGGAAAACAAAGGCGGTTAAGAACAGAAGTGCCCTTTAAAACCTGGTCTTTTGGGTAATAGGATGAACTGATGAGATCTTTCCCTACGTATTGAACATTCTGTGTCACAACTAAAATGAAATGCATAAGCTTTTCTGTAAATGTCCTGCTTTGGGTTAATTTAAGATTCCAGTTCTTGGGAACTGAGCATCTATTTTGACTTCACTGCAGGCTGGTCAAACACAAGCCAGCTTTTTTCTGAGTTCCCTCCATGTTACCATTTCTAAGACCAAGTTAAAAAGCCTGCCCGAGAGGTTCATTTCTCTTGGGTAACACCTAAGGGCTACGAGGGTGAGTGCAGAGTCCCACCGGTGCCGTCTCATCCCTGGAGGCAACACAGACTGAAAAAGGCTCTGTCATTCTCTATTTGAATGCTCGGCTCCAGTTTGCACTGCTTGGTGTCCCAGCAGTAAATCCGAGTGCTGTAAATACGTACACCCCCACGCCTGACTTTTATCTCCCAGCAGGCTGCTGCAGAACAGCAGCCCCTGAAGGAAGAGCATTTTCGAACATCCATGGCTGGAGATTGACTTTTGCCACAAAGCAGGCACTTTACAGCCCCTCTTGGTCACTGGGGGCGTGTTTTGTGTCTCTGCTTTGTGCCAGTTCCAGTTGTAACGACTTTGCGTACCCTAGTGCCAGGGGCTGTAGCTAAAACTGTGTATTGCATGCATCTAAATGAGTAACCACATTTTTTTCTGATGAGGCAACATCTCAGCATGTAAATTAAGGAACCCTGAGAGCATTTTCCAGCACTGAGGCCAGCAATGACCTGTGTTTATACAATTAAACTCTTTTAGTCTGTAAAGCAAAGTTGCTGCGTCCAGACTGCCTGTTGGGATTGGTTTGGGGGCTATGCCAGCAGCTATCAACCGGTGTCCAGGAATTGTTAGGACAGTGCCCAGGCTAAAACCACAGCAGAGATCATTGTAAAAATGTTTATCAGCAAATTCCAGTGTCCAGCAACGTTTCCTGACACTGTTTTATTTCCTAGTATAGCATTAGTCCACTTATAGCTTCACTATATGACGACCTGGGTTCTGGACATCCTCCTAGCAGGTGACCTGTGACACTCAACATTTCTTTGAAAATAGATGTTACAGTAGTTGCAACAACAAGCTGAATGCACAAGGGCTGGTGGCTGCCTGTGAATATTGCAAAACGCTTCAGGAGCACCTGGTGACTGTAAATTCTTCTGGGCAAATGGAGAATTTCTGAGGAGTGAGTGAGATGATTTTCTTTCATAGATGTTTCATATACTGAGTGGTGCCTTCATAAAACACTCCTTTTTCCATGTAGGATATTAAGTGACCAAAACATCTCAAAGCAAATGGACTTGCAAGTACACCCAGTATGTTGCTATGCTATTAACATGCTGAAAGCTCTTTCTGTCATCAGTTTTGTAATAACTGATTGGAATTAAAGCTCTACCGAGCCAAACTTTGAAAGAAAGTGACTATTTTATTTCAAATTTTTTCCACAAACTTTTGTTCTAGAAACTCTCACAGTGATAATTGTTAAATAATGAAAATATATAATAATAATTCTACTCTCTCCTGTGTCTTGAGCTTTATATAGCACAATATTATGAATATTCTATGTGATTTTTTTTCAATGTGATGGAAATGTGAAGTTATCTTAAGAAAGCAGAGAGTCACGCATTGTTATTTTTAACCTTTATGGGGAGATGGAGCAAATAGCCCACCCGCTCAGAAGGAAATAACAATACTTTTATTAAACGTAATTGTTTCCATGGGATTGTAGGGCTGAGAGTATAGAGACAATAAAGTTCCTAGCCAAAACGTCACTTCATCTTCTTGCTTTATAATCGCCCATTGTACAGCTGTTTAGCTCACAAGGCGGGTGGCAGATCTCTATAATAGGGCTTTAGAATCTCTAAATTTGCTAATGAAAAGTATTTAATCCCTGCTCGCCAAGACAAGTCTTTAATTGGTGAGTCTGGTGGTGCTGCTGCGCTGCGAGCATTATGTAAGAAGCCAGGCTCCGTTCGCACGCATTCGGACACCATGGTTACCAGCAATGCTATGCATGAGGGTGGGGAGCACAAATCCTGAGCTTCCAGCACCACCAGCGCTGGCAGGATAATCAATGATTTGTATCCTTGCTCCAGAAGCAGGCTTCCATCTCCTCAGTGAGGCAATTTCTAAAATACCAACACAGCCCTTAGAAATGGAGCTGGTTCACTCCTAATTTAGGGGCTCATCGTTACAGATGCCGTCTCCTGACTCCTCTTCTGCTGCCTTAGTCACACCACCAAAAGCAGACAGGATGTTTAGAACATACTAAATGGCCAATGAAATGTCAATTATCATGTGTAAGATTAGAAGGATCATGAATTGCCAGCAGCAGGATGATTTGGAAGGCACAAGTTTTCCACTGAGCATTTCATGGAGGAAATAGAGGCTCTGTAGACTTGAACCTAGAGGGTTTCTGAGAGGTGGTGTACATCTTACACCGTCCATCCAGGGCTTGCTTTGGTTCATGAAATGACACAAGACATCCAGAGGACGGGGAAGAAATCTTTAACTTATACCTCTGTGCATTGTTGTTTCCTTCTGACTGCTCAAAGTTGTTAACTGACTGGTGGTAACTGGATGCTGTCAGGACTCCCAGTTGAAAGTCAGCAGATCCTTGTGAACTCTGGGTAGGAGGCTGTTGCTAACCAGCCAACCCTGATGCTCCCAGAGACAACAGCTTGCACCCAGAACTGGTAACATAACCAAACATACGCTGAACTCACATCTCAGTGGGCTTGTGGGCTACTTCTCACCAAATTTGGTACCTCACCTCAGAACTCTGTGAGCAGCAGTCTCTTGAAGCTGCCTTCTCTACTGAATTCAGTAATAGCATAGCACCCAAGCCCAGAGAAACATCTCCAGTTTTATTTTTTCTTCATTTCAATCACCACATATAACACACAAATATCTCTTTGCATTGTGTTTCAGATTAAAAGCATCAGTGAGGAGCTGGAGCTCAAAATGACACGTAGAGAATGGAAGAGATGTGTCTCTTTTCACTAAAAGCAGGAGTTTACTTTAGCATGAGATGAATTGCAGTCCCTCAAGTCTATGGACTAGATTTCTTATTCATTATAATGGGAACCTGGACAACTTAGTGCAGTTGGAGACATTTACTTTATAGACACATGAAAATAGGGGAGGTGAATCCTACTCCCTGTGTCTTCACTACTATTGTGGTTTAACCCCAGCCAGCAACTAAGCATCACGCAGCCACTTATTCACCCCTCCCACCCAGTGGGATGGGGAAGAGATTTGGAAAAAAAAAAACCTAAAACTTGTGAGTTAAGAATAGTTTAAAAAATTAAATGAAATACTAATAACAACAACGAAGCAACAATAACAGTAATAATTAATTAAAAGGAAGATCACAGAAAGAGAGAAATAAAACCCAAGAAAGACAAGTGATGTACAATGCCATTGCTCACCACCTGTTGACTGATGCCCAACCAGTTCCTGAGCAGCGATCGGCCCCTCCCAGCCAACTCCCCCCAGTTTATATATTGAGCATGACATCCTGTGGTATGGAATATCCCTTTGGCTAATTCAAGTAGGCTGTCCTGGCCATGCTCCTTCCCAGCTTCTTGTGCACCTCCTCGCTGGCAGACCATGGGCAACTGAAAATTCCTTGACTTAGGACAAGCACTACTTGGCAACAACTAAAACATCAGTGTGTTATCAACATTGTTATCATACTAGATCCAAAACACAGCACTGTACCAGCTACTAGGAAGAAAATTAACTCTATCCCGGCCAAAACCAGGACAACTGCCAAATTAATGTATTAAATATTTACCAGTGACTCCCTCTCACTCTTTTTCTTTTAGACTTGGTACCTCTTTAAATATCCTGAACAATGAGAAGCAGCTCTGCCAGGAAAGACTATGAGAGCAGTAGCATAGACTATTCAAGAGCTTTGTGAGGACAAGTCTCTCTTCGGAGCCAGATGTGAATTCAAGCTTCCACAGCTAGAAAACAGTCTGAACTGACACCTACTGCACCCTCCATCAACATCCAAATTAGTAAAGTAGTAGACACAGTAATCTCCAGATTTTACTGTTATCAAATAAACTCTGCCACTATTGCAATAATTGATTCATTTAACATTTATTTGTTTAACATTTATTTACTTATACCTTTTATTTATTTATACCTTTTATTTAACATTTACAAGTATTTACCCAAATATAGATGCCCAGACAGTTAAACCCAGCTTTATATAATCTTGATGAAATATAAAAAGAATGTGATAAAAATACAATAGATTCAGAAAAGTTATGCTGGATTGACTAGCTAGAAATAATCAGTGTGCTATGTATAGAGATGCATAGATATAGATGCTGCTATATTCATTCCCTTACCAGAAATGATCCAGTGGAAAATAAGGCATGCTTACTCTTCTATCGCACATAATATTTTCTTTTTTTTCCTTCTGAGCTCAAGAGAGTGTTTCTGTGAATAAACTGGGAATGATAAAAAGTCCCTTTCACTGTCTCATTACTCTTTACTGACACTGCATCCAATATAAAAATAGCCCATAGCCTTTATAAAATTCAACAAAGTGCAGATTTTTGACAGCAACCATTTCTGAATTTAGTAATATTTTCTTTTATTTACAGTGATGAGTGAAACAAGGCAGAAAAAAACCCCACCCATCCCTTTTATAAACCCCACAAGTTTCACTGCAACAAAATTAAATGATACAGATGTGACACAGGAGCAAAAGACGTGATAACAATATATGTGCATTTTTTGGGATGGGGGAAATGAAAGAATGAACTAATTGCATTTTTATCTTAAAAAGAAGTTAATAAATTACCATTTCAAAGTGGGATTTACATATTCCATCACTTTGCAAAGATTAGCTTTTTCTTTGATAGTTTTTTTTTTCTTTCTCATTTTATTATTCCGCCTTTTGGATGAGATACTCAAATTAAAAAAAAAAAAAAAAAAAATTCCAAAGCCCATTCCTTTGCAGTCATTAAAAGATCCTGTGGCACTTTCCACAAGAGCTGGAAGTGCTTTAAACGTCAGCGTCCTGGCAAAAGTCCAAGTTGGGTAATTACATTCCATCCTGCCTCAAAGAAACCCTTTCCTCATGCTGTAATTTCTTCTGGAGACATTGTTCCACACTCCTCTGCCTGGAAACGATTGCTCCGTGATCCCAGCTACCACATTTCAGAGGGGAAATAGTTGCATTTTAGTGCAAGTAAGTGTTTTCTATAGACTCGCTGTCATTCAGACTTCCACACTGTGTCCCTCAGTCCAATACACACTATGCAAGCTGCCTGCTCCCAGTATGCACCTGGGTGAGGCCCTCAATATGCTATATACACTTGATAGGACGTATACGGAATATTGCTCTATAGCTCACAGAGGAGCAACTGCAGCCATTTGTCATTTGCTGTATATGGGCACCTTACGGTTGCCGCAGTTTGTAGTAAGAAAGTTAGAGGTAAATAGATTTGACAGATTATATCACTAGTTTTCTTTCTCATGCAAACATTATAATGAATTATTCAGAAATGCAAAATGGCAATAGAGACTTCAGAGAAAAATGTTTTCCTATAAACACAGGGTGCATCACGATACTATCGCTGACTCCTATCACAAGATCTGAGTCCTCTTCACGTTGAGCATCATGAGAGGAGATTTCCCAGTGTCTTTTCAGATTGTTTCCATGGAATTCAAGGTGGAGGTTATGATCCTCATCTGTATAATTTATTCTCTCATGGAGTGGGAGCATCTTGTCTAATTGCAGACAATTAAAAGATCTGCATCTAATCTTAAGTACGTTGCAAGATCCACTCTGCCATCAATGGAGAGCAAGAGTCTCATAGGTAAACCATCCTTTCTTAAGATGGGTGTCTGAGAATATGAGTATACTGTCCAATCCTTGACGTTACTATAGATAAATTATGCAAGATGCTGGATTCCTCATTTCTGATGTTGGGTGAGATCTCCAGAATGGAGAAAATTTGAATGTGAATCAAAACACGGGGTGTTAAAATGAAAAAGACCCTGCTGTAGCACAGCTTGAGTAGATGGTGAAAGCTGTTTCCCACCCTGAAGACAGAAAACTACACAGGAGAACGGTCCTGCCCTCTCCAGGTGGCTGAATCACAGAGCGTTTTTATAAGTCTACTTAAGGGGAACGGTCTCGTGATACAGCCACAAAGTTTGTGCCCTCTGATGCCAAGGTCCTACAGTCACCTCGACCGAACACCTCTGGCTATGTCAATCCTCAGCTCCCAGCGGTTTCAACTGGAGACTGGTGTACGCACAGGCAAAGGGATTCGGCATCTAAAGCAACATATATAAATAGAAAGAAAGATTTTCACAGTCTTCAACAGGTGCTACATCAGGACCTAACTCTTAGCTTCATATCTTAAGAGGGAATTTTCCTTTTTTTGGATGGGACTATGGCAGGAGGATTAAACTCCGACTTTGCCAGTTTGGAAAGATTATGTCCTTGACTTGATGTCACTATTTTCTTTCCCCCTAATTAAACAGAAAACTCAGCAGAGGGGTAAGAATAAGAATGAGAGCAAGAGGGAGAGAGAAAAGAATTAAGGAGAAGCTGACCGGAAAAGCCAAGCAGTTCAAGTCTTTTAATTTAGTATTTAAAAGCTTTTCTGTGAGTCTGCTTCTCAGAGATATGACTGTTAAAGAAAATGGATTTTCCTACTTCCAGCCAACCACAATATATGTACATATTTATACATATCCACAAGTGCACACACACAAATGTACAGAGAGGAGGAGGAGAAAAATTTATACTGAAAAAGATGTCGAAGTTGTATCAAAAGAAGAAGACGCAGAAAGAGTCTTTTTTGAGAAAATCCATTTTGTGAATCCGTGACTAATCCCTGCAGAACAGGCATACACACACGCAGAAAGGTAAAGAATGAAACACCATAGCTATACTTAAAAACATATTCAGCTCTTAGCATATATACTGAGGATTGCAGCTAACTCCTCCAGTCTGTAAGTTGCCCATCCTTTTTCAAGCACATTTTTAAATAATGTATTTTACCACTCTGTTAGGAAAACAAATAAATGCATATCCAAACCCTGCCAAAAACCAACACAGGCATCTTGTGGAGGGAGGGGTGAGCTAAAAGACCAGACCAAGCTGCAGTGGGGAAAGAGAGCTCACTGTAGAGGTTTATTAGATGTTCATGGTGCCATTCGCAGCTTGAATCTAAATACAGCCTTAGGACATTCCTCTCACTCTCTGTAGAAGGCATCATCGAAGGAAGGAGAGATCTGCTCAAGGGGCAAAGACTGGGGAGGTGTCAGAAGAAAACAAATTTGGGGGTAATTAGTTGGCTGAGATTTAGAAGCTCAGGCCATGAACGTGGCTGTTCTCCAAGGAAGCCCAGAGTTATCTGGCAGTCCCTCCAGCCCATGCAGTCTCATGAAGGTCCCCCTTGTCATTAATACAAATTTCACTGATCAAAAAAACCAGCCAGAGAGTCAAATAGCTTGGGTTGTGAGGGATTTCTGGAGGTTTCTGATGCAACCTGTCACATGAAGTAGAGCCAGCCTCAAAGTTGTATGGAGCCCACGTCCCTCCTTGGTTCATCTTGGTTCCATGAGAAGACCTAATTACAGGCAGGGGGGAATAATCTCCCCCTTTCCCCTAAGGCGTTGGGCTAGTTAATACAACTGGTTGACTGTGACTTGCCCAGCAGAGTTTCTATACAAACATATGCTTTCACAAATCAATGTATATACACACAGACGTAACTTCATATGTCTTCTGAGAATACAGATAGACATGTATGCACAAACGAATGGATAAAGAAATGTGATGCATGTTCACTTGTCCTTATACACATCAACAGAAGAATTAATTTTTCCACAGTTTGGTTTTCTGTACAAAAGAAGCCCAGTGTCCAAGTCAAAGAGAAACTGTGGGACCGGCTGCAGTCCAGGGTCACCAACAGATGAAAACCCCTGATATTTAGTATTTTTCACATATATATGATCATGAGTATAATGGGGCCATTTGATGCACTCACTGTGATTGCTCACACATATGGCAAAAGATCTCTGACCAGTTCTTTCAGCATTTACAAAACTCATTCAGCTGTGGCCATTGTTGCTCCTCCTCTGGGAGGAATTGGTCCCTAAGTCCATATTTTGTCACCTCATCTAAACCAGCATGATTTCCAGAAGAATCGAAAAGCGGAGAGTAAAAAAATACAGCACATTCAGGAAAGAGGGACACCAAGATCTGGAAAATCTGGCTTTTTCAAACAGGTCGGAAAATGTAGGTCACCTATTGCTGGGCTTGGATGGCTTCCATCCCAGCCCTTTTTCTGCTAACTTTTTAGCTAGCCCCTTTCTTTCTCCTTTTAGATTTTGCTTTTTCAAGCTCCAGCCCGCCTCTTCCCAGCCAGCTGTGTATATGAAATTACTTTGGGACATGCTGGCAGGGAATAGGTTTAAAAATAAACATGGTGATATTCACCAGGAAGACACTGCAGGCTGCAGACTCCTTTCTGGGTGATAAAGATTTAATTATTGCATGCTGGCCCTCCTTACCATCTTCCCAGCTGTAACAGGTGCCTGAGTTTCATCTTTCTTCCAGCTTTTTCTCAAGGTAATTAAATCTTTATCCTGGAGATAGGTATATGCAAGTATGTGAGTCTCTTCCTGCTTTAAAGGGAGGCATTTTTATTTTTTATTAACTCTACTAATCAGAGGAGGAATTATACATAAACTAAGCTAGGGAGGCTACAGGGAATTCTAGGTTTTATCTAGTACTGTGTTTGCCTGTAAAATAATCCCATTCCGGGGAAACATGCTATGATTTTGATTTTAAGCACAGGTTGTGTTCATTTTGTGATCCTGATAGCTTTATTCCACCCAACCCTGGGATTTATTTCTAATCCTGAACAAAAGGATTTTTCATGGGAGAGAAAAAGGCTGCAGCGATGAGGACAAAGAACTGGCCTTCAGCAGGATTTTTCCTCAGGCTCATTAAGTGACTTGAGGCATGACCCTCCATGGTACATTTTATAATGGATCTCAAGTCACTTTGATCACAGTGTGATCAGATGCTCCTAAAGTCTCTCTGTGCTTCTTATCACCAGACGTTGCACTGCATGGTTTGTGAAGAAATACAGAACGTAAACCAGTCCCATTAAGACATCTGGACTCCAGAAATGTGACTTTCACATATAACACTTTGAAGATAACAGTAGTGAATCTTTCTGGACTCTCTAATGGTGAATGGCTGGACAAAAAGTGGTTCGGAGATTCACACTGAGAAACTCGGCAAAGACTGAGGTTGGAATTTGGATACTGTCTTACATTAACCGCGCACTGCCCTCTTTACAAATGTACGTCGTTCATTCAAGGAATGGCTTGATATAGGGTGTCATGGCAAAATATATATGAGCTTAAGGGGAGACAGAATGTATGTATGAAAGAAAAATCAATTTTGAAGTAGTAAATACATAACAGAAATCATATTCAATCCAGAAAGTCCATGAGACATGAATGACTATTCCCTCAGAGGAAACAGCATATGAGATTGTGCTCTTCTGATGCTGTCAGAGACAAAAGAACGAGCTGAACTGATTTAGTCAATATGCCCATTCTTGTGTAGCTATGCAAACTCTACTATTAATGGAAATAAGTCAACCATCCTTCCATTATTTCCCCTGCATGAGAAAACAGAAGTGGGATGATTTCTGACAGGTCATTAGGCATACCTCCAACCCCAGTATTTTATCTTTGTGCTTTGAAAATCCATGTTCAGATCTTTAAGGCATACGACAAATGAAGGCAAATTACACTTACTTCTCGCCTACTGTCCCATGCTTGGGAAAAGAAGTCACTGGTAAAAAAATCATTGACTTCAGAGACAACCAGCCTGGGTAGGTAAATTATGGGATTCAAAGGTTTCGCACATAGAGCTGAGAAAGTTAACTTCTTTTCTATACTAAGCCAACTTTGGTTTCTTTCGTGCCTGTCAGTAAGGTGCCATTTGTACTGGCTACTGAATAAGACAACACTGCAGATCAATAAAGCTTCAAGGAAATATGTTCCATATTTTTCTTCTTCAATGTGGTTGTTACTGGGTCTGTAAACTCCCAAGGTATAGAATTGAATCTTCAGCTGTTGTAAACTGGCTTATGTGGATTGTTACCGCTTACAGCTTCACTGAAATGTAGTTCAGCTGATGCACATTCAGTATCAAGGTACCATATTGTACCTCCTTGATTTGCTTCAAGAGATGTTTCTGTGTGAAGTTTCTGGTAATTTCCTGAGACCCTTGGGGTAACAGAATCTAGTTCTGTTATTGCAAGCCTGTATCACCTGACTCCTTGCAGACATTTATCAAGCTCCATGAAGCCCCATTTTGGCTTCTTTTTGCCCCATTGTTCCTACCAAAAATCTGTTTCTGGAACATGAGCGTCTTAATGATTAGGAATGTTCTTCTAATTGCCAGTCTAAATTTATTCATGGGCAGTTTATTCCTCATTTGCTCTTCTACAAACATTGTCTCTGCATTTATTTTCTTACTATTACCCCTTCTTGACTTTGTGCATAGTTCAGACCTTGTAATGAACACTCCCTCTGTTATGCACATCAATTACAGCAACTTCTCTGAGCAGAAGCTCCATTTTGAGCACGCAACTGGGACTTCAGTAGGTGCTTAGGCACTTTCTGAATTGGAGCTCTAAATGGTGGGATTGTACCAATAAAGGTAAGAAATGTTCTCCACTAACTGTTTCACCCTGGAAGAGGGAAGAAAGTGAAATAAAGCAATTGGAGCTTGGGGAAAGGGAGGAGATACTGAATTTCTTGCTGCTCTTTCTTTTCACTTTCTCTTAGTTTAACTGTGGTGCAAGTCACTGATTGCAGGAAAGGTTAAATACCTTGAGATCTTCTGTCCTTATCCTGTCTTCTGAAGCTGCTACTACTGGCCCACATCAGAGAAAAGATACTAGACTAGATGAACCTTTGATCTGGCCTAAGCATGGCCATTTTTGTGTTATTCACTTATATCAGCTCGCACAGTTAAACCAAACATAGAGAAATTATAATTAAATTCACAGCAGAGAAGAGATTTTCTTTAAAAAAAGAAATGCTAATAAAAAAATCAGTTGGAAGTAAGTTGTCCACTTTTAAGGAAAAAAGGAGACTTTTTTTTTGTTTGATGCTATTTATGCGTCCCAAAAGAATCGTAGTTTGTAGGCTTGGTCATAAATAGCACTCAGTTGAGACAATGTTTTATTACAGTGCAGGGAAAGTTGTCATTTTCACATGAGTTTTCCTCTAGAGGTGGCTGGGAAATAGAATTTCTGTCCTCTGGGAAATTTCAGCCTCTCAGAAAGCAGTTTTCATTTGTCAAAGAAAATTTCAGAATTTACCACATAGTGTAAATTGCCCATCAAAACTGATTCAACCATCAAACATTTTTAGTTTGTGAAGTAGAATATTACAGCTAATCCAAAAAAAGAATTTATGTTAAACATAATTTTGAGGCAAAATTAGAATGATTAAAATAGAGTCACAGAATCATAGAATCATAAAATCATAGAATCATAGAATGGTTTGGGTTGGAAGTGACCTTAAAGATCATCTAGTTCCAACCCCCCTGCCCTGGTCAGGGACACCTTCCACCAGACCAGGTTGCTCAAAGCCCCATCCAACCTGGCCTTGAACACTGCCAGGGATGGGACATCTACAACTTTTCTAGACAATCTGTTCCAGTGCCTCACGAGCCCCACAGTAAAGAATTTCTTCCTTATATGTAATCCAAATCTACCCTCTTTCAGTTTAAATCATTTAGCAAAATGACACAGCCTTTATGAAAATAAATAGTACTTGGGTTTTGATCCATTTTTACAGTTCGGAATTGCAGTATTTCAACACAAGTGCTTTTTTATGTAAGAAAAAGTGCTTGATCAAAAACTTTTCAGCAAGCTCTCTCTATACGCCTGGGGACCAAGAAACATATATATATATGCCAAAATGGGATAGCACTAGGGGTAGCCATTTACAGAGCGCTGCAGAATATCGTTGGCTTTGGCTGGGTCCTCATCTTCAGTTTAACTTCATCCACACCAGGGATGGTTGATGTCCCTGAAGTCTGGCAGTGGTGTGTGCTCATGTCCTTATCGTGCAGGGCCAGCTTTTTGCAGGCCACACTGGCTACTCCACACTAGATGGTGCTTGACTTTGGGTCTCCTCTAAGTCCTTTGATGGACCTTTTTGGTCTTAGGATCTCTTAGCATATTTGATGTGGTTTTACATTGAGTCCAGAGTGTGTAAAATAATTTAAGAGTTGTGTTATAGCACACCACAGTCACATACTTCTAGCATGAAACTGAAAGCATGCGCCAGGCAGTGTGGCATGAACTGGTCTCGGGACAGTGCTGGGTGACTGTATCTGGCTGTCTCCTACGTCATCCTAGATCATCCTCTCCCTGGCATAAGCCCCAGTTGTTGCCTGCATCCCTACAGGTCTTTACTCAGCCTCCATCAGGCTCTTCCAGGTAGCACCTTCAAGCAAATGTGTTTTATCTTCCAGCTGCACCATTGTGTAAGAAGTCATTATGTGATGAATCCTTCCCAGATAAAGCTTGGTAACCTTTCTTCTGCCTTTCTTTTTCTTTCACAAAGCCTACGTTGTATTTCTTTGCACTTGAATCCAGCAGATTCCTGTGAGAAGTTAGTTAGCCCTGACTGGTTTTTTTTTGTTTTTTTTTTTTTTTTACTTTTGGAGAGTTCACTTTTCTCCATGGTCTGCTGCTTAAACAGAGGCTGGGCTGCTCAAGGCAAAAATGATTACTGACCTGAGGAGTAATATTGCTGAATGGCAGAATAACAGAATGATAGCACCAGCCCTCCAGTACCAGCAGATGCTGACGGAAGAAGAGAGGCATGTACACAGTCTTCTCACAAATTAACACCTCCCTGACACATACCTGTAATGCCCCATCGTAAATAATAAAATCTACCTTAATAAAACCTGGCAGAAGACATGAGCATTGTGATATTAAATCTGATCTCTAAATCAAACCTAGAGCAAGCATTTTACATCCAGCAAATGTCACATGGAAAAACTTCAGGGAAGGTGACTTCTAGGCAACATTTCTGTAATTTTTATCCTCTTCTCTGAAAGATCATCTTAAAGCTATGGACAA
Source organism: Aviceda cuculoides (assembly GCA_035590195.1). NCBI lineage: Eukaryota > Metazoa > Chordata > Aves > Accipitriformes > Accipitridae > Aviceda > Aviceda cuculoides. The sequence continues at coordinate 50,685,050 of JAVJGG010000029.1, read as the reverse complement.
AAGCATGAGCTCCTGAGTTCACAGAAACCTGTGTTTTTGAGAGAGGAAAATATCTTAATTGCTCTTTCTCAACTCACTCTGCAACATGACTGCTAGTTCTGACATAAGGAACAGCAGGAATGTCATCATTTTTTCCAATGTCTGCGGAAAATATGTGGTGAAACAGCTGGCAGGACTTCCTCAAGGTCTTTGAACACGACCATCTTTTGCTTTTCCAGTTGCTGCTCATCTCCTCTGAGCCTGTCTCTTGCCTGTGTGTCATCTTGTGGCTACACTCAACTCTTCACTTAGAGCAATGGCTCCAGGCCTCAGTGCACATCTTTTCTTCCCCTGGCTTGATTTTAGATGTTCCTGATCATACTGGTGGCAATCACTGAGTCTGAGCCAGTCCAGCACTTCCTTTTTCTGAAATATCTACTTTCATCTTTGCTCCTGTCATTTCAGGAGATAACTTGGTTTTTCGCCCTGCTCTCTCATCTACTGTGACTGCTGCATAGGCTGGCACAGAGGATGCCAACAAGGAAAAGGGCATTATTCTTCTCTCTCCTTTCCATTCTGGACTTCTAAATATTGGGGTTGGTTAGCCTACTCTCTTTGGGCCACCAATGAAAGCCATCAGTTGGATCTGGGTTATTCACCCACACAACAATCTCTTCCCCTCGTAAACTGCCAGCACAAAAAAATCAGCCTCAGTATTGAATTTGTCCAGAATCCTGTTTGAAATTCACAAAACCTACTGAAAACCTGCTCCAAACACCACCCATTAGGGAACAAGCCTATTGTCAGGTGCTTATCAGGAGCTGACCTAGATATTTTGCCCAGAGCTTTACGTTATAATTACTTTACTATCCCTCATGTCTGGGAAAGTGACTATGAGCTAAAAAGCAGTCTTTAAATCCCAGAAGGAACAAACAAAACAAAACAAAACAAAACAAAAAACCAAAAAAAACCCCCAAAACCCCCAGAACAGTCCTTTTAAGTCTCAGCAGAGGCCAGTCTGTGGTACAGTGACAGTGATGCTGCAAGGTAATGATCCCTGTCTCCAAAACCGGAGCAGATATCAGTGGCATTTCCTCAGGTGGCATCAAGCATGGAGATTTCATTAGACCGCTTTTGCCACCTGCCTCCTTCAAGGAGAAGGTCTTCAGCTGTCACTTTGACGCCTTTGTCACAGCGTTTTTTCTTTTACAAGCCCTTTCTTCGCTTTCACAGAAACACCCCGTTCGTACAGGTGGTTCAGGCTTCCTCAGCAGGAAGCGGAGGGGATGCAGCTCATTTCCCTTTGGTGCAAACGCTGGAAGTAGCTGGAAGCTGTTCGGTGAGAGGCAGCGTGGGATTGCTGCACACCACCTCTGAATGTATCCTGGGGTAGCAGCTCCGGGTGGTGAGGACTTCTTACAGCACAGTCTGTGGAGGGATTGCTCATAATTCATAGAATTTCTGCCTATTTTCCACCTCTTGCGTTATGCTCTTCCCAACTACAGTGTGGACTCGGTTCCCAAAAGCAAAGCTGTTGTGGCATTGGGGTTGTTGCAGTGCCTGAGAGGGAGGCTGGTCTCTGTTATGCACTATGAATATATGCATAGTGAAACTACCTAATAAGAAACAGTAACCCTATTTAGGACATAACAATTTAAGACCTTTTAAAAAAGAAGAAAATAACTTTGACGGTACTCATACAAAGTGAGGTGTGACTCAAGGTACGAAGTGACTTGGGCAAGGTTACACAGGCTTCTATGGCAGAACAAATCACACTCAGACCTCCTTGGTTTCCAACAGAACCATTCAACCACCAGACCGTCACTTTCTACCTCCATTACCTGCCTTGCAAAGTGACCTGCCAAGTCTTTGAAAAGCTCAAATAATTTCATGGAAATGAAAATGGATCTGTCTTCCATGCATTTCTAACTAATGAGAGGCTGGCCTAAGATATATTAGCATCATTTTAAGGAGTTTGGGGGACAATACAGTAATTGCCTCAGCCACACCTGCACTGCAGGCTGCAAAGGCACTTTCTACACTGTGCCTTGCAATAGCAAGACATGAGTGTGGAGCGTGAGTCCAGGGGAAGAGGCAACCGTGTCCAGCATTGGACAGAGGGCTGGAGCACCTCTCCTATGAGGGAAGGCTGAGACAGTTGGGGTTGTTCAGCCTGGAGAAGAGAAAGCTCCAGGGAGACCTTATAGCAGCCTGCCAGCATCTAAAGGGAGCCTACAAGAAAGCTGGAGAGGGACTTTTTACAAGGGCATGTAGTGATAGGACAAGGGGTAGCAGTTTTAAACCAAGAGAGGGTAGATTCAGACTAGATATAAGGAAGACACTTTTTACAATGAGGGTGGTGAAACACTGGAAAAGGTTGCCCAGAGAGGTGGTAGATGCCCCATCCCTGGGGCTCTGAGCAACCCGATCTAGTTGAAGATGTCCCTGGTCACTGCAGGGGGGCTGGACTAAATGACCTTTAAATGTCCCTTCCAACTCAAACTATTCTATGATTCTATGAAAACTGAGGATGAGATGCCACAGCTGGCCTGAGTCACCAATCTTGGGAGTACTTACAGATGAGTGGGGGTAGCTCGGCTCCCTGTTACTCTTTTGGTAGATTCACATGCAATGTCAGCATCATGCTTACAATCAAGCTGGTTAGAATTGAAGTTACAGTTTAAAAATGCAATTCAGCAAGTGGAAGAGGCAGATGAAATAACTTGAACCTTAGCCATGCTACACTGTAAAGACTGATTCTGCAGACTCCTGCTTTCCCAGGGGACTCAAGATGCTACATGTAATTTCACGCACATTTTAATATTGACAGGGAAGCTTTCCTTCAAAAAAATGTGTATCAGAAACTTCAGCACTTTTGCCTTTGTGGAGAGTATTGAAAGTGCTCATTGGACTCACTCCTCAGTCAAAACCATTTCTGGTGAACTTTCTGGGGAGAAAGATTTTTTCTGGCTCCAATTAACTTTCTGTCAACCACTGGCAAGGCAAAAGGATAAGTACATTTTTTTTTCCACCAGAGATAAGGCTGAGAAACTGAGAACAGAGCTTATGCTGACAGGCATTAGGCACTATTAGACTGATCTATCAGCCTGAGTGATGATTGCCCCCTGGAAGCAGTGAACACATCACCACTTAAAGCATTTAAAACTGATCTGGACACAGCACTAGGGAATATTCTGGCAGAAACAATCCCAGACTTGACGAAGGAATAAAGTAGATGGTCTAGTGATGTTCGTGTGGGGGTGTTTTGCTTCGGGGCGGGTTTCGTTTCATTTTCAGGGGTGTTCTTTTGTGTGTCTCTGAATGGCAGGAGCCACATCAAGAGAAGGACTGAGGTCCTGCACCTTTCACAGAAAGTGAGCACCATGAATTTGTAACAGGTCCATGAGCTAAGGAAACCCTCCAACATGGGGTTAACTTCGAGCATATCAGACATCCCAGTGGAGGATATTTTATTGCCAGATTTAACTGAGTATGTCACAGAGCATTTACTAAAGAAACTGAGAAGAACAGACAAATTAATCACTCTGATGATATTTGGGGCCAGTTTTCAAAACATACTTTAACATATAGAAGTCGTGCATACACACTTTCTGAGCATTAATATCTTCATACGATGTCATTCCCAGGCACAAAAACCATCACCTGAAATGCAACTGGGATGCAAACTTTTGATTTAGCCTAGATAAAAAAGATATAGATACACAGGGATAATTGACACTGGTGCCTGAAAACACTATAGGCAAGAACAGCTACCAGAATCACTTTATTTCTCAAGAATATTATGATTATTTTAAAGGGAGCCCTAGAAAAACAATTGCTCCAAACTTAGCTGTAACAGGATCAACTTCCCAATCTCATTTTGTTGAGCTCTAAACTATTGCCTGAAAGAAAGGGAAAATGAAGCAGGCAAAAGGGTTTATCTGGTGAGGAGTTTTGCTTATGAAGGGAGGCTGAGTTAGCCTGAGAGCACCTCCGTACAACCCTGTATAACAAGATAGATGCTATTAAGGCAAGAAGATTTTTCCCTCTAATATTCACAGGTTTCATTTGCTCACTAGGGCAGTGATGAAACTGGATAAATAGTTCATGCATTTTATATCCTCTGACTTTATGATGGAAGTGTTGGAAGAGGCCTCCTAAACAGAAGACAACGATCCCTTTATCAAAGCCTTGGCTGCCTTTCAGTCAGGTGAGATGAAAAGTCAAGTCATATTCTGACGTTCAATTCATGTGCTCTCCAGGGCCAGAGGAGATGCAACCTCTCTTTGTATTGTTTATAGAAATACCTAAGAAACCTAAGGGGAGTGTGTATCTTCCACCATCGGGGAATGAACGCTCTGAGAAAAGTGGCCTTGCTCTGCTGGGAGACATGGCAAAGTTTAATTACACCTCTCAGTCAGGAAAAGAATCTGACTAATCTGCTGTCTGCAAGAGAAGCCCAAGTTGAATAGAGCTTCTGACAGTAGAGAAGATAGTTTACATAACTGTTGAATGCTGACCAGGCTTTTCCAATTTTTAGTTTAATTTAATAGTCCCTAATTCAGATCTTCCTTCAGTAGCTTTAGACCTCTAGGCATTTTGACATGGCTGTTGTCACACAAGTATATAAATGTTTTCTTAAATCAGGTTTATAAATTAATTTAGTATTGAAGTATTGTACTCCCATGCTTTTCTTGCTTTCTCTTTTTTTAAAGCCTGTGGTCACTACCAGTTGGAATGGTTTCAATGCCAGCCATGTAAATTCTAAAACCTGAGATAGGTTTCTGCTGTTGTAAATGAAGAGGGAGTCATGAACCATAACCTTAGATACTTTGTCTGTGTAGGGCTGTAGGGCTGAACAAGACCATTTTGCTATTCCTAAGGTTGCAAACTTTTATGCTGTTTCCAGTAAAGGCAGCACATTATGTCCATCAGCCAGGTGATGGTACTGGATTTTGGATGTCAACAGCAGGTTCCAGGTCAAGCGCACAAGATGTTTTAGTTATTTTAAAGAAGCTTGTGGAAAGAACAAAATTCTAGTACCATCATTTTGAAATGTACCATAGGTGTACAACATGGCACAAAATTACTTCCGTGCTGATTTCAGTCTCTTCTGGGTATGTTTCACATACCTAGACACAGCTCTCTGGAGCCATCTGAAGTGCTCGAGGTTATCTTTCTTGACTCTCCTCCCACTGGTGCTCCAGAAAGATTCTTCTCCTTTACATCCCCTGTCCTAGCTGCCAGCCCTGCAGAGATGTCTCAAACACCCTAAAGTGCCTCAAACTAAATGCTGATTTCCAGACAGATGATTAAGTCTCCACAAGGAAGGGGTGGTAGGTCCTGACTTTATGAGGGTCTTGTGAGAAGGAGGCACCGAGAATCCTATATGGAGAACCATAAAAACATCCATCAGAGTCAAATTCCCACCTTCTTCCCAGGGCTGTGTGCCAATAGCAACACCTGGAAGGATCTCTACTCAGATGCTATGTACAGCAGCAAGGGTGAATGCTTGCCTACATCTTTTACCCACCTCACTAAGAGAAAGTGTGCTTTTTGCATGCTCAGCAATTAAAGAAAATCGATCTTTCCACCTCCTCTGTTAAGACTGAGATATTAAAAGCAAAGGAAAAGCTCCTCTTACATGACACGGGGGGGGGGGGGGGAATCCATTCACTTCAGCAGTGCTTCTGGCAGTGGTTCCTGGTCCTGAGCTCACAGACTGAGGCTGCTCCACCTGTCAGAGAGGGGAGGCCATATATCCATACCTTCCATTTATCCACTTTCTTCCCATGCCTTGCCAGTGCTACAGCAATAAAAGATTACTAAGCATGGCATCAGCTAAAAGCAGATTTGTTGGCAAAGAAGAAACACTTTTGGAACTGCCACAGACAAAAAAAGCCAAACAAAAACAAACAAACAAACAAACAAAAAAACCCAAAGGTAGAACTTCTTGAAGTATTTGGAGGGTGCAGGGTACAATTACATGGTAATTTAACCTTGTAAGAGCAACAGGCTCTCTTCCAAACTGGAAGGCAGCAGCTTTCCTCTAAGCCTTTCCACAATGGTGCTGCCTAGGACGTGATCTTTGCCACTATCCCCTTTTGCTCGTGCTCCTCCGTAAATTGACTTGAAAGCATAGGTAGCATTTAGGAAGTAGAGTATCCACAAGTACCCACGAGGAACTTAGAGTACCTTTTCATAAAAATGGCTTAGGCTCTTTCATGCCCTCAAAGGGGTCTAAATTTTTGTCTTGTCCTTTGCCATCTCCTGAGAGCAAAATGTCATATCAGCTTGAAGGAAATTAAAGGGGGGTGGAAAGGAACATCTGAAATACTCTTTCATTTTACTTGCTCTGATGTTGTGAGAGAGTGGCTGGGTCTCCTTAGTTAGCATATATTTTACCTTTATCACTGAAAGAAGCTCCGAGTGTAGATCCACACCTGACTAACTCTCATATTAAAAGACCTGTGTCAGCTCCAGTCAAAGTCATGCAGCATCTGTAGTTAAAGACAGATAATAACAAGATCATAAATCTATGGTAAAGAAATACTATCAATTTAATGTGAGTTTATAATGTGAGAAAACTAATAGAGATTAATCTACAATACATGTTTAAATAACACCTGCCACTGCCTCTGTTAAATACAGACTACTGGGCTAAACGGACCACTGGTATCACCCCATAGGATTTTTTTCACACCTCATACCTAACTCCTATAGGACATTTTGTTGTAACGTTTGGATAAAACAGTAGAAAATTCAGAAAGCAACATGGCACAGATCAGACAGAGAGATTTTTGGTCAGCAGATAGTTCATATATTGCAATTATAATGCAAAACTATTTTTGGTATGGTATGCTTCTAGTGGAGCCTTAAAGACTGTCTTTCATGCTCATTGTGCAGTGACCTGGAAGAAATCCTTACTGATAAGGCTGTCAGAGGACCCATGAAGAGGAAAGGATGAATAATGTGGACTCTCCCCAGGGAAGATGTGACTGAAAAAAGATTTGTCCCTACTTCAGCCAGGCTGAATGGGGTTGAACCCTTGCCTGGATTTTCCTTCAGAGAGGGATATTTCAGACCACGGTTTATTCCACCAAACAACTAGGACATGTTCAGAGTTTCTACCCCCTCTCAAAACACAAGTATGATGGCTAAAAGGACAAAGGGATCCTTCAGGGCTCAAAGGGGTTTTTAAGGGTTAGAAAAGGTCTACAACATATGAATTTTTACTGACTGTGGCTGCAACTGGAATATCTTTTCCATTTACTAATATTTATCCTTCAAGGATGTTGCCCAGTTGGAGCAATATAAAATATTCTATGATTTTGCATTTGAAACAAAAAAGATTTCAAGGAGGAGCCTAATGTCTTTATTTTGCTAAGACAGGGTCAAGGAATGACATAACAGGGCTGTGCAAAAATTCAAATGGGGACAAAAGTTATAAAAGTAATATTGTCTTCTACAGAAAGAAAATCCAGTGCCTGAAAATGTAGACAAGGCCAACATGACCTTAAAATAATTGGCCACTGGAGCAATGTACCCAATGCTTTCACTGTTAGATATTTTCATCTCTAAATCTGTTTATTGGTGTGTTGTGGGGTGGTGTTTTTCCCTCTAAAGAATCTATCCTGCTACAGGCAAAATTAATATACTTGAACCAGGGTTAAGTCCAGGGAAGCCATGTTTATGGAGGTGGTCAGAAAAGATAGACATTTCTCCTGGCTTCTAAATAAAGTTGTTTTCTAATTCTCTCAGCAGCTGCACCTCAAAGCACTCTGTGAAGGAGACTGGTTGCATTAGCAATGGGGACACACAGAAGAAAGGAGTTTGTTCCACTCAGGAGTCCAGCAGCAAAATTGGGCATGTGCCCTCATCTCGTGCACCCTGTACGGAGTCTTACTCCATTCTGTCTCCAGACTCCAGGCTGCTTATAGGAAACCCTAGCTATGATATCTGATGCACGGCCTAATCTTGTATATTATTAACGAAGGAAAAAGTCTCTGCTCCAGCTGCTGACAGCTGAACTGTAAGGGGGAAACAGGAGGTGGGGGAATTACACCAGAAATATCAACACTGCTTTGACAGAGCCTTGTACCCCTAGGGAAAACACATCCTCATGTGCATTTCTGGCTTGCAACAGCTTTGTGTTTATTTTCTTTAAAGCCAAAATTACCATCAAACAGGTTCAGGAGTTCAGTTTGGATGCCTAGAAAGCTGAATCTTATTCCAGAGGAAAAATGAAAGGATGGTCGTGTAGCCCCACAGGAGATGCAGTTGCACAGGACTAGCACAACTTCAGAACACTAAAAGTTAAAATTTTTCAGAACAGAGTAAAACATAGAAAAAAACCCTCAAATTCTTAAGAAGTGGTCAAATCAGGAGATGCAGATTATTTTTTTCTTTTCTCCTGGGACTGGAAATAGACATTACTATTACGCAGTGCTCAGACCAAAAGTAAGATGTGACATTTTGAAGTGCATACAATCTGGTAAAATATAAAATATTTAATAAATATGTAAATTGGTCAAGCTGCTTCCCCAAGGAGGAAAGCTTCAGTCGTGCTTTACAGCCCTCATTCACTTACGCAAATACTTTAAGAGGATCAAGGATGGATTTTAAATGAAGTTAAAGTTTAACGAGAAATATATAATCCTTCAAGGAAGAGATTTTGTCATCTTCATTTATAATTTCTTGCAAGTTTCAAAAGTAAGAAGTTGAGGGAGTAGCTTTCTGAAGCTTTGTGCATGCAAACTAAGTGAACTGAAGCAGTCCACCTGAATCCTGCAGTCAGGGATGTGACAAAATGTAGAAATTTATGATTTCTGGGTTTTCCCAAGGATATATGTAAGTTCACTGTTCAACTCATTTGTGTAGGATCCAGACACGGTTTTCTCACATTTCTTCTTTGGATAGACTGGCAACTTGAAGGGATATCCTAAGTCACCAAGACTTAAGTCATGTGTCATATATCCCCTTTTGAAATCATTTCAAGTTCCATGTTACAGTATTTAAGTGTTCTGTTTTGCAAAGAAGCTGAATCTTGCTCCTCTAAAACCTCATTTCTTTAGCAGTTAGGAACCGTATTTAAATTTCCAGATCAAACTTATTCGTACCCAAAATACACGCATACATTCATACAATCTCTTTAAAAATAAAAAGTTCTATGATAGACAGAACATAGGAGAGTTTAGAGAAAGTCTTCCACACTCTTAAACTAGCCCTGACATCAGTCCTACTTTTATGGTATGTTCAGTTTCTGGAAACTGCTTATGAGTTAAAGATAGTTTTGTAGGACATGTACAGTGGCATGTTCTCATGACACCAGATTTTTAAAAGCCAGTAACAGTCCTGAAAAAGCTGTGAATACTAAGGAAGCTATTGAAGAAAAGAGAAGTGCCTAGGTAAAGAAAATAAGAAAAAAAAAAAAGCCAGAAAGTGCCTTTGTACTGGGGAAGACCCCAGCAAAGGGCCATCCTACATTTATATTTTGTAACCTACTTCTGGGTTACAATGCAAGGTGAAAAAAAGAAATACAGATTGAGAATTGTTGAAGCTGGAGAGTGTTTATAACTAATGAAATGGTTGTTCGGGGGCTGGTATTAGAAGGCAGAAATTTCCCTTGGCACATGCTTTGCTCTGCATGCTTGTGCACTGCTTTGTTAATTTTCACCCTGTTTCTCTGAGTAATTTCACACTAGAAATAATTGTTCTTCCTGCTTCATGTGCTCACACTTTTCATGCTGGAAAGTTTGAAGCAAGTTGATAAAGCACTCAAATGCCTGTGGAGTTCAAAATTCACTTTTCTCCCTACCAGGAAAATTGTTAACTCGTGCTTCAGTGATATCTGCTGAGAGACCAGCATTCTGCTACAGTGTGCCCATCAACTTGATAAAGGTCCAAAGAGTCATTGTGGTGATGAGGAAAGTGGGATGGAGTGAGAACAGGGTTTTTTATTCAAAAACCAGACTAAATTTGCCTAAACAACACACCATCCACACAGCACAGTAGTCAGATTTTATCTTCTCTTTCACCTTTGCTGCCCATGTGGGGAGAAGGATGAAGAAAAAGACTGTGAGAGGGGAAGGTCTGAGACATCACAAGCCCATTTATTTTGCTTCTCAAAAGCAATAGTTTCAGAGAATCCATTTCATTGTTGTCTCGATCAGGTTACTGTGATATTGCGTACGGTTTTCTGGAGTGTGGCACATGCCCCATGGCAATACACTGAATACCAGTTTCTTGACATATCCACCACAGCCAGAATTACTGCTTCACCACCATGTAGGCATGTTGCTCTTCTCTCACTCCAAAATCTGTGGGCAGACACAATTTCTACAGCCCAATGATGAAGATGAAGCTTGGCGCTCCTCCCGCTGTAGACTAGACTGCCAAATTCACTCTCCCTACACAGGTGCAAAAGATTGACATAGATACCTATGGAAAGTTTCATGTCCCTTCACTTTAGGAGTACAAAAATAATTTATATAATGTGTTTGGGCAACTAAACTGCCACAAGCGTCAGTGGAGAGAGACAGTCATTTCTGGAGCAGAGTGTCAGCAGTAAGCAAATAATTTACCTTGTGGATGACCTTCTCAACCTTCAGTGAGCCGCTGATGAGGACTAAATTAATGTCTAGGTTAGACCAGCTGCCTATCTTCTACCTGGACAAAGTTCAGTGCAACGAACCTAAATTCAAGAGATTTACATGAAATTCAAAACACTTGCTGTTTAGAAGTGACATTCCCCTTCCCCCAGCTCCCTCAGTCAACAGGGATGTGTGAGCAGTTATTAAGATGGCATACTACAGATTCCTGTTTTGTTTTAGGTTTTTATTATCATTATTTTGTTCAAATTCCTATCTTTTCACACTTTTTTTTCTCATGGGGAGTGCAGGAACCTTCATCTCTGCAGTCACTCACCATCTCACTGTGTCCCATCTGTGCCTGTGCAAAGCAGTACGCAAGACTTTTTCTTTGTTGTAGTTATAGCCTGATAGCAAGGTGATAGTGGAGAGAGCTGTATCTGTAAGTAAATGCCTACTGAAAATTAGTTACACAGGCTGGCAGTCAAGCAGTTAAACCAGGCATGGAAACGGTTTGCAATCTGTTCCACCAGTCTCTCAAGTTTCCATTATCAAAGTGGGATTATTTTTCAGCAAAACGGTCACCCTCCAGTACCAACCTCGGGAATCAGTGTAATTAAAAACAACAAGAAAAAAGTTTTATTGTTTTTAAATATATCTCTAAGCTACGGGGGGAAGGGAAGGAGAAATCTATTGCAAATTAGAATATTTCTCCTTAGTATTCACGCTTACCAGTCTGTACCCAGTTATAAGCCAAAGAAGCTGGGTTTGATCTCTTGTACTTGAGATAGTCTTTACTGTTTAAGAAGGAATACAGCCTCGGTGTTCATTCATGGTGACAACAAAATGTTCCTCACTGCTGGGAAGAGCAGAAAGGGTGCAGCTTTCCTCAGCTGCAGGAGCAGCCTGTGCTCGGTGCTGCTTGAGCACAAGTGTCACGGCTTTTCACGAGTGTCTCCCATGACCTTCCTCAAGGAGACCTCTTTGCAGAAGGGAGCAGGGATGCTGTTTTCCCAGTTTGTTGTGTGTAGGGTGCCTCTTAATGCGATTTCGTGTCAGACCTAGAAGTCTGGGGGAGGCTTAATAAGCGTAAAAGGCTAACCTTCCCCCAACTTTACCCTGAAATCCACTGTGCTTCTGCTCTAGGTTGGCCTGAACACTCAGAACAAGCAGGGTGATGCCTTGTGACTGTTAAGCCCTGTCTTTGAAAAAGAATTGGCTGTTCCCTAAGCAAGCAAAGGACATGTAGTGAAGATAGAGAAAAATTCAGCAAAAAATAATTTCAAACTTCAATTTTACTTCAGTCACTTCCCGTTACATGAAAGCTGCCTCCGTGAACACAGTTGAATGTCCTTTTTACCATCTTGAATGTCCAGCCTCAGAAAACAGGACAAATTAAGAAAAAGAAAAAGCCAAGATCCACAGGATACCTCTGCTCAGGCAGTCTAAGAGCAATAAGCCGCTAAAGATTGGAAGGCTGTTACAGGGAAATAACACTTGACTGACCTCTCCTTATATTTCTGGCTAACCATCTGCAACTGGTCAACATCAGCGGTAAGATGCTGAAGGACAAGATCCAATGATATCACTCAATCTTTCTTATGTTATTTTTCAACACCAATAGCTTCAGTGTGATGTTGATTTTTCTATTAGTTCTGCAGAAATGGAGCTACTTCCAGGAGGGTGTTTTAGGGCAGTCAGTAATGCCACGGCACAGCTTGAATAGGAACTGAGGAATACTTTTATGTTGTTGCAACAAGAGATGGGAAATCAGATAGAGATAAACAAATCAAGCAAAGTGGATTTAGTGAGAATATGAAGGCTGCAGCTTCCGATTCCAACAAGAACAGACCATCACTATTGAATTGGAATGGTCAAGGTTATTGGGTAGAGGTTCCTGCTGCTGGGACTAAACTATGACTTTGATCCAAAAGGAAAAGCAAAGAGCAGAAAGGAGACATGAACAACATCTGAACAAACCCACCCATGTCTCTACACAAGAGGGCAGGGCAAGATAATTCAGCTGGTGGGGCCAGAAACATCCTGTAACAGGAGCTGGCAGTTACTAGGCATGCCTTAAAGGTTATTGTCATCAGTCCATATCCAGTCAGCCATCCTTCCCGGACTGCCGACCAATGTCTCTGTGTGTACATGGAGAGGTAAGTCTCCCAACCACGGAATCATGGGCAAGCAGATGTTTCCAGCACCCCATTCCTGCAGGGCTGAGAGCAGTGGCCACAGTAGCACAATTGGCAGCACAGTGCCAAAAACTCCTATCTCCCTTCAGACAACAGGCAGCGGTTTAATTCCCATCTCTTCATGGAGCTGTGTTACAAACTGAATTGACTAAACATCTGCAAGGAAGGAAAAACAAATAAAAAACCACCCACAAATCTCCTAAAATGCATCAATCTCTTATTTTTAAAACCAGTTTATTTCATTGACCTGTTCTATAGTTTTATAGCTTCATTGATATAGATGAGGAGTTAGTAAAACAGTCCTGGACAGGAACAAATGACTGGGAGTGGGGAAAGATGAAAACAACTTAAATCCACTTTGCCACAGAGAATATGCAGGTGTGGGAGAAAACCTAACAAAACAAGCATGCTTTGAGAATTAAGTCCTTACATTTGTATGATATTACCTATAGCAAAGTGATATTCTGACTTTATTCATGACAAAATAAACTTTCGAGACAAGTATTTTCAAAGAAACTGAGGGGGCAATAGCCACCCCCCCATCCCTGACTTCTTCATGTAGGCATGTTTTGGTTATGTGTGTACAACCCCACTCCCACGTAATTTAAAGATTTATGAACTATAACACTGTCTTCCAACCTTCTAGCCTGCATCATCCAGTCCAATTTAGCCACGCTCATAGAAGAAAAATAATAGTGTGTAGATCCTTCTGGATAATCCCCCCCAAGACTGCAGTCCCCATTTGGATACTGACTCCAGTTTCACCAACAGCTGTGGGTCTGTAACCTTTAGTTCAAGAGCAGGAGTTGGTAGCCGAGACTATTCCTGAAGTAACCTGCTGGTGTTGGTGGTATAGAATGGTTGGGAAACAGATGTTCCTATTCTTCTCAAGATCTGAGCAGCCCAGGCAATAAATATTGAACTATATATCTCCCATACTATATATAACATACAACATTATATATAATATTACATTATATATAACATACATTTATATATTGTCCCTGTGCATGTATGTACATTTAAGTACTGTAGATCAACACATAAAACTTCAAGAAAATAGGGAATTCTCTGGTAGAATCATGAGTATTTTTTCATTGTAGTGGCTTTTGATCAATAGCATTTTACAACCCCTTCTTCTGACCTGTTTTAATGTTTCTTTCTTGGAGAAACTGAGAAACACTCCCAGTGTGAAAGCTGAGTAGTACATTAGTGACAACCTATGTATCAGGAATTTACTTATGGTTTCCCTAAGGTTTAATTCTGAAAAATCGGGAATACACAAATATCACTTACAATTCTTACAGTATTTCTTAGCATTTCTGGTTTCTGCTAATTGACCTGGGTCTTTGGTTCAACATAAAAGCAGAAGGAGGCATGCTGCCAGTGTGGCTTATGTCAGAGGACTATGGCCCAAGACCTGTGGTCTAAAAAGAGGTGACATGGCTTTAAGAGTTTTTCAGCAAGGCAATGCCCAAGGCCAGTCATCCAGCAGGTGTAAATCACCAGCTGGGAATTTGGCCATACATATGCAAGTTAATATGTAATGCCAATATATAAAAGGATTTCACAGCAGCCTCAACTAATTGCTAAATGAAATTCAAGTGAAAAATTGAAAGCAAAAGGAAACAACACTGTCAAGCTTTTTTTTTTCTTTCTTTTTCTTTTTTTCTTTTTTTTTTCTGAGCTGCTGTGCAGGTGTTCCACTCTCCAGAGGAGAGAAATGTTTGACAGCAAAGGATATTTGTGTTGGCAGTATCACTTGATCCATGTTTCAGGAGCCAAATTGAAAATATATTTTCACAAGGTACAGCCATAGATCATTAGGAGCCAACTTCTGTGGGTTGCAACTACCTCTGAGAGAGAGCAGATGTGTAAATTAAAATATACCCCAAAACCTATCAGAAATATATTTGGGGATGGGAAAATTCAGTAAGGGCAGGAGATTTTTGTGTTGCCATCTCTGCTAAGGGTCCAGGATTGGTTCTATCTGCTGCAGTACATTATTATATGGTTGGCCTTCGCTGTTCCTTCTGCAACAAAAGCTTTACCCCACCTTTTTTCCCCACTGTTTGCTTTCCTGCTCTTACTGAAGGATAATCTCATCTATCAGTGGTTGGTCTTGAGAGTACATCGCATGGTCCTCCCTGGGGATCGATATCAGCGTAGACACAAAATGACATAATCCTCAGAGAAAATGCAGCTTTTTGAGTCACCCATGAGTTTCCCCAGGGAACTCCTAAAACAGGACTATAAATTTCTGTTGTGAGTTGTTGTGGTTTAAACCCAACCGGTAACAAAGCACCATGAAGCCGCTCACTCACTCCTCCCCCCTGGCTCTGGTGGGATGAAGGGAAAATATAAAGAAAAGCTCATATGTTGAGACAAGGACAGGGAGGGATCACTCACCACTTATGGTCACGGGCAACAAACAGACTCAACTTGGGGAAAAAGCAATATCAATTTAATTTACTACCAATCAAATCAAAACAAGGATATTAGGAAGTAAAACCAAACCACAGAACAGCTTCCCCCACCCCTCCCTCCATCCCAGCTCAACTCCACTCCCAGTTCTCTCCACCTCCTCCCCCCAGCAACACAGGGAATGGGGGTTGGGGTCTTCAGTCCCAGACTGCTCCAGCATGGGCTTTCCCATGGAGTGGTGGCCATCTTGGGGGGCCTCCCCCTGCTCCGGCCTGGGCTCCTCTCTCCCCAGGCTGCAGGTGGGCATCTGCTCCCCCCACTCCCATCCATGGGCTGGGGGGGGGGACAGAGTGACATCTCACCACAGCCTGTGGGGGCATCCCCTCCTCCCTCACTGACCTCAGTATCCACAGAGGGGTTCCTCTCACATCCCACTCCCCTCACGCACTGCAGGTTCCCCTTCTTAAATCTGTTCTCCCACAGGTGTTACCACCGTCACTGATGGGCTTGGCCTGGGCCAGAGGTGGGTCCGACTTGGAGCCAGGGAAGCTTCTGGCAGCTTCTCACAGGAGCCACCCCTACAGTCCCCTCCCCTGCTTCCAAAAACCCTGCCAAACAACCCCAAAACATTTATATCATACATAATTTTTATATATGTATTTTTATTATATATATATAATTTATATATATAATTTTATGTACGGTTATTTGCATCTGGTTTTTGTTACGGGCACTCTTACCCAAGCTAAAACACACTCATTGAAACCATTTACCTATCAAGGGGGCAAAGTGCCACTCATAAGCCCTGTAGCAGTTATTTATCTGTAGATCAAGCCACTGTAGAACAAGACCACAGCTGAATCAGCAGCAAAGTACCATCAGGCTGAGGTTGTGCCTGAGCTGCAGGTCTTCCTCGGGTGACTCCAGCACTTCTCAGAAAGGCTCTGTGCTGTGCTACAAGCAGCATAGCTGCCTAAGCCTAAAGATAAACATGTATAAGACTTTTCTCCGTTGCTGGTTTGCTTCCCCCAAAGAGCTTCATGCTGCCCTGGCCACATTGTAGGTAAGGCTCGCATGGGAATTGGGCTGCTTTTATTGGGGTGGGGCAAGGCATGATACCTGGAATTTTTATGTCAGAGTTTGTACCAGCCTCACACATGCTGTGGAGAAGAAACAATGCTTAATTGTATCATGGGCTCACATTTCCCCTAAAACCTGTGAAAGTTCAGCAGCATCACTTCATTCAGTGTTGCTTGATCCTACTCTGGTAGCTGGAAACTTAGACGTACGCTGCTGACTTCATGCTGCAAAGCTGGGCTCTTTGGCACGTGAAAGAGCAGGGAATTCATCTCACAACTACAGACCGTAAGTCTTGAGATCTAAACTCCTTTTCTGCCCAGATGTGTTGGGACAGGCATCCTCCATCCCACTAATGCAGTTCCCCCCACCTGTGAACGAAGTACAAAACCACTAACTCCTTCAAAAGCTGATTTGCAATCAGCTGAAAGGCAATCATCTGAAAAGCAATACACGAGGACAAAACTGTTATTTTTTAAATGCAGTTCATATCCCTATCCTCTTCCAGTTGTATCCAAGGAATCAGTTACTTATTTGCCCCAAAGCTGCAACCCCAAAGACACTACTACATAGCCCGGCGGCATGGGGCTGGGTGAGACCTTGGCAGCTACAGAAGTGAAGAAATAAGCAACACGAGAGAGGATACATATGAAAGCCGAAGAGGGGAATTACTAAGACCTTGTAAAAAGGTATATGATGATTCTTTTTGTTCCTCCTAAATCATCACCTAAGATTATACAGAATCTGTTTTTCTTCCAGGCTGTCTGTCACCCTAATTTCATTCTACGTATTGTTTCGTACTATACCGTGAATTTTTATCACCCCTTTAAACTGACACTGAATAGTCTTTATCTGAAAGTATGAACTTACTCTTATCTATGGATTTGTTTGTTGCTGTATTTTATACCTTCCAAACCAGCAGCAAATAATACTCAATTAAGCTTCAAAACAAACTCTCATGTCTCCCCCCTTTGCTCCGTTCTCTTTTTCCACTCCCTGTGACCCACTCAGAGGCTGTGAGAGACTGACAGAGTTAATATCTCAAAACTGTGGTGGGGCAAGTTCTGCTTAAGGATGAATTCTGCATAACAAGTAACCCTGCCCAGCAAGGAAGCACAGGTGAAGCACCCATCAGCACAGGACATCAGCAGCAGGAGGGGAGGCCCTGCCGGAGGGTGCACAGCTCCCTCTTCTGATAAACTGTTCTGATAACTGAGCCGGGCAGCTCCCCGTCCTTGACTAAAGATCAAACCATGGTCATGTCTGCAGGGAAGGAGAAGTTACTCCCCAAACAACCCCCAAGCCCACCAACCCATTTCCCGAAGATTATGAAAGCA
>JAVJGG010000029.1:50644676-50654907 GCA_035590195.1 Aviceda cuculoides | reverse complement strand
TTTTATTTCTCATTACCCTACTCTGGTTGATTGGTAATAAATTGAGTTAATTTTTCCCAAGTTGAGTCTGTTTTGCCTGTGGTGGTAATTGGTGAGTGATCTCTCCTGTCCTTATCTTGACAAGCCCTTTGTTATATTTTCTCTCCTCTGTCCAGCTGAGGAGGGGAGTGATAGAACAGCTTTTGGTCCAGACAGGGTCAACCCACTAGATCATTTTATTATTGTTATTATTATCATTATTAGTTTCTTCCTTTCTGTTCTATTAAACTGTTTTTATCTCAGCCCAGGAGTTTTACTTCTTTTCAATTCTCTGCCCTATCCCACTGGGTGGGGGGAGTAAGTGAGTGGCTGCATGGTGCTTGGTTGCTGGCTGGGGTTAAACCATGACAGAGGTTTTGCTATTGACAAAGAATTTAAAAAAAAAAAAAAAAAAAAAAGGTGAAAATTTACTACCAGCTTGTAGAAAATCTCATCTTTGTTTTCAAACCTCATTTACCAGTTCTGATCCTTTTCTTTCCTTAGAGAAGAGTCCAAAATTCTACATATTGGAATTTAATTTACAGCTAATGATGGATCTAAAAAGAACTGAAGAAAATCTGACGGTCATTGTAGAGGTTTTTTTTTTTTCTTTCAAGTAAAGATGGCCATTGTTTTAAATTATACAAGTATCTTCCTCAAAAAAAGTAAATGGAATTAAATTTCCTGTGTATCATTACAGGATGTCATAAGGACACAAAACACTAACAATGCTAAAGTAACTGAACAAAATGCACAAATAAAGATAAAGCAAAACTTCTCTGCACCTCCACATTTACTAGAAAAAGAAAATGATAGTATAGTAGTGGGATACAATGAATAACTAAATGTAAGGTTAATCAGTGTTCCTCTGTTCACTTATCTGCTAAGACATAGACAAAGAATGGAAGAATTTAGAAGTATAATAGAAATAGATTTTAAAAGAACACTGAAGGTCATAGAATTTTTATGTCTTTGAAGGTGCAGTGTCAAAAACTACACTGTGAAGATAAGAAAATATAGAAACCTCCTAAGTAGAAGATTTATTCTAAAATAGAGGAAAGCTAATCTTTAAAAATAACTAATGTCAGTGCCTGGAAGAAAATTCCTTTAGAAGTTTACATGGAGGTGAGATGACAGGTGACATTCACACAGTTAAAGCATCTTGGTCTGAAATTATAGCATCACCAAATTTTGCAAAAAATATACAGAGAAAGTGCAGCAGATCTTCAGATCACCTTCCAGTTTACCCGTTAGGTATCTACAACAATATAAATTTTTGACAAACAAGCTGCTTTTATGACATTTCTCATGACTGCAATGGGGAACCTACTACTTGTTTGTCACCCTGATGTTAACTCTTCCAAAACCTCATACATAGGAGATAATGGTTTTCATGCCCTATCCAGCTTAGTGTGTTGGTTCTACACCACCCAGTTCATGACGCCCTGTGGCCAGGCCATGAGTAGCTGACCCTGTACAGTTCACCGCTCAGTAGAAGGAGAGAGGTCTTTTCTCCAAAGCAATGTCTCCCCATCAGGATGGGAACGAGAAGAACACCCAGCAGGAAGGAAAGGAACATAAACAGTCATTCCCTGGTTTAGTTTTGGTTGGTTGGTTGTTTTTTTTCATCTCTGACTGCTTGGCATGCATCAGTCACAGGCTTGCAACCCCCAGGGCACCATAAGTCTCGAGATTGCTCAGCAGAAGAGAAGTTGCCTTCTGCAGCAAGAAAAGTTCTGTGGAAGCACATGTCTACAGAGGAGGGGGTTGAGGGCAAACACCTCAATTCCCCCAGTGAGGCACGTGGTGACACTGACTTATGTCTTACTTTCTCCACCTGTAAACTGGAAATGAGAATTTAGCGTGTGGGGTTAATGATACCTGTTCAATTAATCCGGTTCATTAATCCCTTGTCAAAGGGTGTTATGTCTAATTACTGTCTTTTATTTTTGCTTTTTCTTTTTTGCCTTTCTTGTTTGCATGTGTCTATTGACTGTTGACAGCATCCAACTTGCCTGCTTTTAGGAACATGTCGCTTCAAGTCAGCATCTGCTCAGTGTTTCATTTTTAGCTCAAGAACATATCGCTCTTCAGACACAAACAAGTGATACCCCAACATCTGAATCTATTTGTGGAAAAGTGTGCTGAGGAATGAAGCTCCAAGAACATCTTTCACAGGACTTATTAAAAAACAAACTTTTTTTTTTTTTTTCCTCTCTTTCCCTTAAAATCACTCCAGGTTAGAGAGTATTGTTGTTCTTCCAGGCCAGTAGGACGCTTCTTATGTATCTCTGCTCACCTCCACCCTGATTAAACAATATCCACTTCCATGCACACATGCATTAATAACCCTTCTTCATGTGCTGTTTTGATTTTATATCTTTGTCCGATTTCTGAAGACTAATTTTTCTAAAAGTTGGAAGTTATCCCTTGACCAACGCCTAAATGAATTACGGCCTGATAATAGGTGTCAAGTTCAACTAAGCACGCTGTATATGAGCAGGAGAGAGTGAAGCTGCTTCTCATGGACTTGTTAGAGTTCACTGTGTCAGCTTTGAAAGGTTTCTTTGCTGACCTTAGCACCCACATTTCTGGCACACGTGGCTGCTTAAAATAGACAGAAGCAAAGTTCATGTGCAGTTTTTAAAAGAAGTAAAAATTGGAACGGAAGAAAGAGAGGTATTGGGATAAAGCCAATAAAAATGTTACTGCAATTCAAATTTCTCTATTTCAGTCACTCATTAGTCTTTTCTGGCCTGGTATTTTAAGGTTAAGACCAGCGTCTTGACTTAACAGGATTCAAAAGATTCAGTTTCAACTGCACAGGTTGTGTTCCAGCTTCTTAGGTAACTTTGGTCGAGTCATGTAACTGCTGAGTCTAGGAACTTCCACATGCAAAATGAGGACAACAACTATGTCCCCAAGTGGGAGAATACAAACATATCAATGAGCAAGTAGTGCCCAGATACTGAGGAACATGCGGGGACCATGGCAACATTGCCTTTCCACTGACCAAGACCTGTACTTATTCGTGGCAGCGAGTGATGACAATGTGCCTCTATTACATTGATTTGGCAAAAGACACAGAAAAAAAATGTCTCAATTCAAGACGGGGACTTCCCAAATGCAAAAGCAGAATCCAGCCTGTGTCTTGTTATGTTGACCAAGAAAAGACCTCACAACATCTACTCTATGTTGCTGTGCTTTACTGGCCATCAATCACTCTTTCTGTCCCCAAATCCACTAATCAAATGAGTCACAGGTAATGTGAGATAAAGAGTCTCCAACTCTCAGCACCGCAGAGGACAGTCAGCATCACATAATTCATGGGCTCAGCTATCTTGTCTGCTTTTTTATGTTCTCCAGATTCTTGGTTATGCCTGGAAATTGGACAAAGTCACTCAGGCTTTAAGGAAACATATGAGGGGAAGGAAACAGTGGTGGTAAAGAAATCTTACGTTTTTTACGTAGAACTTCCCACACAGGATTATATAATTGCTTCTGATAGCAAAGGGAAGGATACAATGACCTTTTCGCTTCTTTGTTCCTGAAATGTTTGACAAGGGAACTGACTAAGTTCTAGCAACAGGAGTTTAAGATAAAAATAGAAAGTAGTTTTCTCTCTAGCTTAGCTATGAGGTGCTGAGGCATTTTCCCAGCATTGAAAACAGGATTTCTGTCAATGACATGTGACTTGTGTCTACCTCGCTCCTTTTCATTTTAGAGCTGATTTAGAAAAAATGCTCTGACAGGTGACATTTCCAGAAGAGATTCAAGCCCCAAAATACTTAGTAGTGAAATTGGTATATTCTGCTTATGCATCCGTCTTCCTGTCAATTGGGAGTCAGACACCTGTAGATCCACTGATCTTTCTGCTTCCCATCATGAATCCCCAGATAATTGCTGTGAGCTTCCTAACCCGACTACCCTATTGTGGAAGGAAAGAAGCAGAGATCTTCTGTCTGAATGAAACAGAGAACATGTAAAATGTATCTGTTACGGCAGATATCAGCCATGTAGAAAGATGGGAAAGAAAATCCCTACTTAAAATATACAGCCCATTAAAAGTTTGGAAAACAAGGCAACCTATTTTGCTATCCAGAGTTGATGTTAATTAAGTGAAGACACAGACAAATGCTTTTTCTTTCCTGAATATTTATCTTCATGCAAGTGGATGGGTAGATATTACAGTCAGCTCCTTGGGGATACTGCATAGAAGGAATCAACCCAATTCTTGCACAATTTGTCCATGTTTCTCTCTATATCCAATTAAAACAAGTGAAAAAATATCTTCCTGGCTATTAATTGTCTTGGATCACTTCATGTATATGTAGATGCATGTTTTGTTCCCTAACATCAGGTGAAGACTATGAGTGCATGAATCCATCATACCTCTTAAAAATTTCTTTCAGCTTTTGTTCTCACTGTGCTGCTGATTAATTTCAATTAACTTAATCCAAGATGGTGAAACATTTAGCAGATACAGGTGGCACGTCATTGTTATTAATGCTGTCGAGGCTAATTGAAGTGTTGTTGCATTCTACACTTGAATTTGTCAGCTTCTTTCAAATCCAGGTAAATAAGTACATGGATTGGATTGCAGTGCAGGTAATGAAATATCTTTTCAAACCATGTCTCCAAGCACTTTTTCATCCTACCAATATTAATAATCTAAAAGGAGATCTTTATTTTCCTTTTTTCTTTTCTTTTTTTTTTTTCCTTGTGCTGTTTTTATAGTAGGCTTTTGCCTGTTTTGATTCTTGGAAACATAGAAGCTGAAAATGCCTTAGAGTCCAATGTTTTAAAGCAATGATATTTCTTATATACTGAGAATTTATAACAGATCCACTCTCCTACCCTTGCCCTTCTCCCAATTGTTAATCATTTTACACTCTGTAAAA
Organism: Aviceda cuculoides; assembly: GCA_035590195.1. Taxonomy (NCBI): domain Eukaryota; kingdom Metazoa; phylum Chordata; class Aves; order Accipitriformes; family Accipitridae; genus Aviceda; species Aviceda cuculoides. Next base: position 50,649,988 of record JAVJGG010000029.1, on the reverse strand, counting down.
AATGACATTTTTACTTTACACTTCTGTATGGATAGTCAAAGATCCAATTCAACAAAGCATATGAGCACAAGCTTATTTCACCTCCTTTGAGCACAATTACATTTAAGACACACTTAACTTTAAGAATATACTTAAGTCTCACAAAGTACTTTGTTGCACAGAGGACAGAGTGCAAAAAAAAAATTTAAAAACAGGCTTACCAACAGAAAGGTTTATGAAAATGTTGATCTGGATATATATACACCTCAGTTTCTTTTTAAAAAAAGAAAGGTGAAAAACAAGGGGAAAATTTTCCTTGTTAGAAATTATGCAGCTAAGGCTCAGGCTATTTAAATGCTTATCTTTTTTTTTTCCAATGGGCATGCTGCACAGTTGTCAGATGGGAAGATTTCATTTTCTTTGTTTACTTACTATTATCGTAGCAGTTACGTATTTTGCTTCTGTTTTCTCAAAGAACACAAAAGCATGAGGGGTTTTTGCTACTTACATAGACAACGCTGGAAGGGAAAAACTGGAATACAATTACCATCCCTGAGCCACAACAATCATACGTTATAAACATTGATGTCTGTCTTTAAATCACCTAATCAATGATTCATAATTTTTAAGACAAGTATATCTTTTACAGTTTGTGTAGAACTGTAGAGAGAGATAACAAAAAAGAGAAATCAAGGAATTGATTTTCCAAAGAGGAAACCGAGTAGGTTCAAGATGTGGATCTCGGACAAGAGCCCAACTTGCCTGGACTCCAAATAAGCACTCAACCCAAAAGTCCTTTTGTTGCAACCCACTGCATTTCCATTTCCCAGTCAGCTACCTATTTTGGTGGGATAAAAACATGCAGTGAGAACATATTAATTTATTTTTGAACTGTAAGAATTAACTTCTCATTAAACGTGTGAGTTTCAATTGAGGTAGGAAATGGAGTGCTATGTTTCCTTTTGTAGAAGGGCTGCAGGCTCTTGAAGATTTAATCAAAATTTTTCCCAAGTATATTATGTCTGCCCCAATGAACCCATTTGCAATGGCTGATATTTTACAGTAGTATGCCATGGGAATGGAAATAATTGCTTTTCTCCTCTTTGCTTATCTTTCTTTCTGCTAAGGAGCCTGAGAAAGCAAAGCACTTGAATGTCCTTTGTCAGGTGGACGCACTTCTTGCATCATTAGTTCAATTCCAGACTTCCAAAGAAATCATTCTTCTTCTGAAGGCAGCAGAAGAAACACGTTACCCGGGAATAACTCACAAATCCAGAGAAGATGTAAATGATAGAAACAAATCTTCTATCACAACAATACTTGGAATAGGAAAAGATTCCCCAGTAACCCAGATTAATCCAAATAGCTATCTCTCCAGTGACTATCAATGTTAGTTACTATTTAGTTTTGCATGTCCTCTTTCCTTCAGGTTGCAGCTTGCATCCACCCTGACTCCAAGTTATGAAAGCTAGGGCCAGCATCCTGCTGTACATGGGGAGATTTTAAATGAAAAAAAAAAAAAGCAAGCTTAGATCTGTAATATCTTCTCAAAGCATCAAAGGCAGCAGCTCATAACTCCTGTTCTTGAATGAGTATTTAACTCAGGAGAAGCTTTTGCCCATTCAGGGACAAGATGTCATTGATTAGCTGTTTAGAAAAGTCCTGCATTTTAGAGAGTCGCTGTCTCCTTTTTCCCACCAAACACCTAATTTATGAAAGAGAAACACTCTGTGATGAAGAAACCTTGAAAGTTTTCCAGAATTTAATTGAGTCCTACATACAGCTTTCTGAGGGGTGTCACAAAGCCATAAATTCTTGACTGATAAAAATCTGGGAGTTTATACTGTGACAGTTTATATAACAATTTTTTTCAATCGGTCTTTTTCAGGTGGGAATCACTAAATCTAATTAAACACAGTTCACAAAGATGGGTCGTCCTCTTTGACAAACAAGGCCATGCGACACAAGAGCTGGGCCCATGTTTGATTTCAGCAACAAAGAACATGACCATCCACAGGTTTGGCTTATTTGGCACACTAACAGAAATCACAAGGATTTATCAATTAAGGTGTTGCTATTGGCACCTCTGCAAGCTGCCTGCTTTCTTACTGTCACTGCCTCAGTACTGTTCTGCCAGCCCATCTAAATCCTTCCAAAGAAGTGTCATTTGCAGCATATGCAGAAGGTACTTAAATTTGAACCTGTATTGCTGCTTTAATTTCCACATACCATTAATTTATTTAATTTCCAAATTGCTTATTTTTGCAATTGAGGGGGTTATGTTCTTTGACCAGTTTCTCTAACAAAACTAATTTTCCCCTCTTCAGGTCTTTGCGTTTTGCTCATTCTAACAGTTTTGAAGGGAAAAGGCTTGTTAAAGACATTAGTTGATCTCAAGAGGCATGAAATCTCAAAGGACTTTCACCTAATATATTTATTTTGAAGGCATAAGGGAGCAAATGAGTCTGAGTTAATTGAAACATAAAATCAATGATAATTGCTTTGCACTTAAGAGCATATCCCAGACATTTTGCTTGTGCCTTCAGTGATATTCTAGGCAATGCTCATTCTACTGCATCTTTTCTTCTAGCTCTTTGCAACGTGCTTGTAAAAATTATTTGATTTAGGGTGTTGACTTTGGGGTTTTTGTAGCACCAGATCCCTCTCCTTAACTATCTTCCTTATACTATTCAAAAAACAGTAATTATATCCAAAAGGAAACATTTATCCTCCTCCAACAACCAGAAAAATTAAAAAATCTTTATAACTCCAGGCACTCTTTTTTTTTTGGTTTGTGGTGGAGTTAATCTCTCCACTAGCTTCTTAGTTCTGAAATTGCTGTGATTTTTTTTTTTGACCCCTAATTTGGCTTACGGTCTCTTTACACCAGCTGTTCTTCAGCATAACATGCAGGGGTATGAGGGCTTATGTGAACATGAGTTTTGACAGCTGGGGTAGTTGCAATGCAGCATAATCCAGGGCTTGACGAGGTGGTTATTCAGCACTAGCCAAGGGTCCCTTCCACCACTCATCTACAACAGAAATCAGCTCCTGTGCCATCACACTTTACTTGATAAGACAAATCATTACCAATCATGGTTTATGGTAAATCCACCTGGGCTGCTAAACCAGAGTAGTGCCAAGCAGCTTCCCAACAGTTCAGCTTTTTTTGTTGTGGGAGTAGTAAGTACTTGAAGCAACCAAATGCAGTCTGCTCTGGCAATCAATTTCCAGCACCCGTTTTTGTTCCCCATCATTCTGGCCCGTAAGCAGCATGCTTATTTGCTGCTGACCTCAAACAAGAATCAGAAGTCATCTTATTCCTCTTCAAATCTTTCTTCTTGTGCTTCTTCCATTTTTTTTCAGTAGTACCGATAGTTTAAAACCAGCTTTTTTGTGATGTTGGAATACTGAGCAACTGTGGCTGTGCAAGGATATTTGCCTAGCCTGGATGAAATATGCACCAGAAATTACTCACTACAAGCCTAACTCTACTCACAGTGACACAGCCGGTTGACAACAATAAATTGAAGCCTAGTCCTTCAAATCCAGGGATGCCCTCATGGGACACCAGCCCAGGTAAAAAGAACAGATTTTTTTTGCTGCTTGGCTACATCTCTGCCTCTTTAGATCTTACAGCACTCATAACCCAGGGAAAAGTGGGAAATCAGTGTCTATTGGGGAAACAAAAAAACAATGGAAATGACTATATGATGGTGAGGATGCTAGCTTTGCTCTCCTGGGATAGTACAGCTGCGCAGCACCTTTTGTATGAGGTAGGATGAAAGTATATGGGACTTTAATGGAGTTTATTGTAAACTATGTAATTTTGAAACTACACTTGGGTTCATTGGCTTCTGCAGACTGGCAGGCTGGATAATTCCTTGTCCCGGGCACTCTGCTCCTTCTAGGTAAGGACTACAATATTGCAAACATGGTCCTTCTCACATGGAGACAAGCAATTATCATCGTATTCCCCAGCTGTGCTTGTCATCGCTGCTCAACCAATTCCTAAAGGAGAATCTACTTTTCAGAACAATGATAGTTAGAGATTGGAGTTGTTGGAAACTCGTCCATCATCTCTGTTTTATCAACTATAATGTTTCAGAAGGCAAGAGGATTTTGTGATTTTGCCTTGTAAAGCATTCACGCTCAATAAAGCATTTATGTGGCTTCACTTTCTACAAATGAGGATGGACACAGTAACAATAAGGGTGAGTCCTCAAGTTGATTGAGGATATCTCTATAAATCCACACAGTATTCTTGAGTATACATGCTAGGAGTTTTACCTAAAACTGATATTTAACACACCATCTAAATCCGTTGCTCCATCTTAATTTATTTGTTTGGTACTTCAGTAGTTCCCTTGGAAAATTCCATGTTTAATGTTCTCGGCTTGATTCTACTTATATAGGAGAGAAAAATCTGACACAGACACCAGTTTCAGTTCATCAGCTCACACTAAGAAGACACGAGTTTTCCACCCTGGAGGTTGTTTCTGCCACAGCTGCTCCATCTGTTCTCATTTCTCACCCTAAAACCAGCTGTGGAGGAACTGTCATACACAGCATTTCACTGGCACTGCCTTCCAGCAACTGAAAGATTTGGGGGGCAGAGACAGTTTCTGCTGGAAACCTTTCTAAACTGAAATCTTTGTAAAGTCAGGGCGGAGAGCTACTGCCCTTCAGTAAATCCCCTAATAGTGTCTTGATGTATGGAAAAAATGTCATCAGATTTTGCATTTAGGAGAGAATTAATCTGCTGCCTGGGTTGAATGATAAAGGGATCCTCAAGGGGGAAGCTGCAGCAAACAATAACAACAATAATAAACCTTTTATAAAGAATCTAGGCTTCCTTTTGGTTAGCTTTTGAGACACAGATGCACAAAACTTATTTTGGAGGTTGATACTGTAGCCTGCCATAGTGAGGCACAGTGAGCTAAGGACCTCATATCACTGTATATAGTAATTTTTCTGCTACAAAACACATTTGAGATACCTGATGGCTTTATCTACTTACCCCATTCACAAAACAGTAGAGCCTCTTCAGCTGATATGTGAAGCAACTTGTTTAAACAAATAGGCTCTTGTGGCTAAACCCCAGCCGGCAACAAAGCACCACGCAGCTGCTCACTCACTCCCCCGCACCTAGTGGGATGGGGGAGAGAATCAGAAGGAAAAAGGTAAAACTCATGGGTTGAGATAAGGACAGTTTAATAGAACAGAAAAGAAGAAACTAATAATGATAATAATCATAAAAAAGGGATTAGAATATACAAAACAAGTGATGCACAATGCAATTGCTCACCACTTACCAACAAATGCCCAGTTAG
>JAVJGG010000029.1:50622291-50632360 GCA_035590195.1 Aviceda cuculoides | reverse complement strand
AGGTGTCCCTGCCCATGGCAGGGGGGTTGGAACTAGATGATCTTTAAGGTCCCTTCCAACCCAAACCGTTCTATGATCCTATGATTGTCCCGCTTGGCTCTTTCTTCCTTCCAAGTCAGCATCCTATGTCTATTCTACGCTCATTTATTCTTCATTACCACCCATTCCTCCCTTTGCTTATCGGTGGTTTGGCCTGGATGTAAGCATAGCAAATGGACAGAGTGCTTTCCCTGGGGACACCACAAGCATTGACAAGTAGGCTCTGCCAGCTCTTTCTGCAACAGCTTGGCATAGCCTTGCTCTGCCATTCTGCACCCATATCAGGGCTTACAGCAAGGAAGACGGGTTTGCCACGCAATCCTTCTGTCCAAAGTTCGTCCTCCAAGCTGCAGCCACTCATGAGCAGACAGCAAAGCAAAAATGCCAGGTTTCACACTGACACAGGCATCCATCCTACTGACTGCCACTGAAGTGATAGATTTGATCACAGGCTGATGATTGACAGAGGTGAGTTCCTAGAAGACTGTGGTGACCTCCTAAAGACTGTGGCAAGATTACCCAGGGCTCCTTTGTCAGTTCTCTCCAACTGCAAGCAGAGAGCGTTTTGGCAGGCAGCTGCCATGACTGTTCACGCTCTGTCCCACACGAGCAAACACGTGTGTGAGTACAACCAAATGCACTGAAGGAATCACTAGTCAGATCTACATGCAACAGCTCCTAAACTGTGTTTTTATTTTGCAATCACAACAGTCAGCACCAAGGAAATTACATATTGATCAAAATTATTGCACAATTAAGGCATGATAACAAGCATCCAATACTGCTGCTAATGTAATTACAGTGTAATATCATTTAAAGCTATGCTGCCGGGTGATTAGGCAGGGTGCCGGAACATAAGTGTATCTCTCTTTCCTGTGCTCATTCAACATTTTCCAAAACTGCAGCTAAGTAAACCTGGGGAGGAACAAAAGAGAAAATTGGAAATAGAAATGTCACTTACGGTCCCATCAATTGTTGATAAGAGTGGCTTTCCAAGAGATAGGTAGCAAAACCCAGACGTGTGATCTGTTCACACCCAGCCCTAGCTGGGAAGGAGTTGAACTATCTGATGACATGTGGGGGATGATTATATGTTGTCGATCAGCATAGTTCCTCATGCAGCCGAGACCGCGTGTTGTGTGACACCAGATAACTCATTGTGACAATAATCTCAGCCACAGCTTTAGAAATAATTTCCTCAAATATATGTAGGCCAGAATCCAAGTGTAGTTAGTGACAGTTACATGCCACTGTAAGTTGGAGAGAATCAGGTGTTGACATGCTCCAGCCTGGCTGTAGGGACGAATTTGTTTTATGTGTAAATACTCGTCTAGTTCAAGGCAGATGCTCTGATTTGGGTCAAGCACATAGTTCTCATAGGGAACAAGAACTATGTAAAAAAGCGTATTCTTTATGACAAAACAATATATAAGCTTAAGTTATCATATATTCATTATCACCCACACAAGGCAATCAGATTTTTATTATTTCAAAACGTAACAGACTAAAATGGCAAGAGCAATACTATATATGGGAATTCTGAGTGGCCTACTGACTTTCTGTGCCCTAGGTTGTTCTGAAACATATTTTAAGAAGGGAGGGAGAAAGGGGTGGAGTTTGGTTCCGGCCAAATCAATTCAAAGGTGCTGGAACAAAAAGAAGAGGAAACTGAAGATACCAGTCAAAATTCATCATGCTGGTGGAGGATAGGAAACGATTTTATTCTTTCCACTGGCCATAATCCCTTGGCTGTGGATAAGGCTTGTAGGATAGTGACAATCAGTTTGTCTTACAAGCATAAATACTGCATCAGGGAATATTTAGAGTTCAAGCGGCAGTCTCAGGTTTGTGTTCATAGCATAAGGAAGGCAGATTGGTTCTGCTAGTCATGCTTGTGCAAAACTTAGGCACATATGTAGGAAAATTTGGATGTTCAAAGCTGTCTGCACTTCATTTATAAATGAAAAGTGTATCTTCATTCCATATGTAGCATGCCAAATTGAGAGGATCCAAACAAAAACTGTGCCTGTCTTGCACTTCCAGTGTTGCAAATGCTAAAAAAGCATTGGACCTTCTTTCAAAATGTGGATCTAACTACCTTTAGCAACATCATTTCATGGAGCAATAACGATCCAATGGAGGGTGACTCAAGATCCAAGCACCATTTAAGATGTCGACTTATTTCTTTAAAATTACATTTCCATCTCCTCAGGGGGGAATCTCAGAGTTAAGACGTGTAAATAATCAGATTTATAAAAGGACTGTTTTACTAAGTTGAATGTGTCTAAAAACCTAGTCCTGAAACTTTAAAGTGTTTCACTATTCTTTAGCTATATAAAGTGTAGGCAACAGTGCTGATCCAGTCATCTATGTTGTGGTTCATCTCAACTAATTTTCAGGGACATCTCAACTAATTTTCAACTAATGATCCAGCTCTGTATCATATAACTTAAACTTAGGTGTGTACATGTAAGTATGCATATATGTGTCAGTGCATAAACTTGCATTGTAGTGAGTGGAGAGCTAATGAATCAGTACAGTCCACTGTCTCTAGACGACTAATAATCTGAAAAATCACTAGGGACATAATTAATGTGCTTTAGAATAAATATATGCTTTTAGTGTGACTTGAGATGCCCCAGGTTATGCTTCCCAGCCTCCAGCTGAGGCTCCAGAATGGCATGGACCTCTGAAAAATCTTTGGTCATATTTGTCAGGTGAAGGGGAATAGCTCAGGTACCTCAGGTCTCTGAATTGGCTCTGGACCACTGGGTTTTGGCCACTGAAGCCCATCCTTGCTGCCTACCTCAGAGGATCTGAAATGCTCTCCAAACCCCACCACTGTATTGGCTAAGGGAGATTCAGTTGTCTCAGCAAAGGTGACCTGGTGCTATGTGAGATGTGAGATGTGAGAAACCCTAAGGTTTCTCCCGTGGATGTCTGGGGTATAAAAAACATCCACAGGGAACATCCCAGGTCCTGAGACTTAGTCCTTGCAGTGCCAGGCTAGATAGCTAAAAAAATATATATTTGCGAGGCAGCTTCCCAGGTTTCTATAGTAGTCAACGGTGATCTTGTGCATGTTTCAATTGCATAAACACAGATTTTTAGTGCCATTTTTTATGCATTAAGGTATCCCTCCTGGATTCAGTTATTAGTGTAGAAGAGATCCTGCATCACATCTTCCAGTTTCCTATGAAAGATCTTAGGGTATCTCAGATGCTACCATATATCTGTGTTGATTGATACATTCAATGCATTTGGGGGAAAAATCACCTGGCCAAATACAGCAGTTTGTTTTAGGATGAGGTGGATTAACCTTGAAATCCACTAACACTGTTAACTGTTTCCCCACTAACTCTAAAGGCAACCCATGGTGACTTGTTCACCTATAGCCACGTAGGCTAACTGTTGTTAACACCCACATTTAATTAAATGAGTCATACCATAACTAACAGGCCTTTTTGTAGACAAATTACATTTTTTTTCTGTTTTGTTTTGGTAATTGCCTTGCTTTAGGCAAACACAAAGTCTATAACTGGCATCCTTACAGATATCTCCTTGGCTCTAGGAGCCACAGAGCACACAAAAAGTAAATTACTTCCTTGGAAGAATACAGATCTTTTTTTGACAACTCTTTTCTCACCTCATTATTTCTCCATCACAATAACTAAAGCTGTCAGATTTCTGACGGAAAGCTGCAAGAAAAGCATGTTGCAAGCAGGTGGTCTTCACAGGGCTGTTGATTTCCCTCCCTCCCCACCCCACTCCCAAATGTAGAACCCACAAACAAAGCAAGACAAAGCAGAAAAGACACTTTTTTCCACCTGTGCAGGTTTGCCAAAGAAACAGGGAGTTTCACTGACAAGTTCATAAATGCGAGACTAGATAATGAACTAATAAATAACTGGATGATGCAATGGGTGAGTGGGCTTCCTGAGCTGGGCTCTAAGGAAGGAATCATGTCATGGATGGGTTACCCTTCGTCCCTCCCTTGGCTTCTGGGCTTAGGCATTTGCTGGCTGTGCTTTGAGATCCACAAGTGGAAAGCAATGGATAGGAGCTAGGAATTATGGCTGATGCTGGATCTAGCAAAAAGTAAAAAGTTACTTCATAAAAAGCTCGTCTCTGCTCACACAGAGGAGGGCAGAGGGATAATTGTAGATGGGGAAAATCAAACAGTACCCTGGTCCTGCTACTCCCAGGCCCATCACAGGAACCATCACCCCATTTAAATTCCCATCGCTTCACACACAGAGAGGAACAAATAGGGGGGGGCAGTCCCAATATGGGGGGACACCCACCTGATGGGTCAATGGGAGAAGCTCTCTGGGACACCTTGAAGACCCAGGAGAGTCACTGCTTAGGGGTATGGGACACATTATGGGATGCAAGGGAAGAGCATTTTGGGGTTGCACAAGGCTTGTTGTAGTGTGTTTAGGTGACAAACACCCTAAGGTAAGGAAAGGTGGTTTGGGGAGGAATAAGTATGGGAAAATAGAGGTCCTAAGGGGATAGAAAGGGCAGGTCACATACAAACAGTTTGCTTGTCAGGCCTATCCTGCAGCTGATCAGCAGAGTCCGGTCTGTCCTCTCATTAATCCCATTTTCTAACTATTTTCCTGGGTGAAGGTCTCTATTCTGAGTGTGTGTGTGCATGGGGCTTTCAGTGCAGCAACTGGAGAAGGAGTCCATGTGTCCACCATGCCAGCAACTGGAATGAGCATGAGTGCACAAGGGAGGGTGTGAGCACTAGCAAATCATCTGCCATGGGGGCTTGGGATTTACTGGGAGGCCCATTTGTGTATGTGTGTGTGTCTGTGAGGGACACAGCTGGAGAGACCAGGATCCATGGGCAGCTACTGGGCAGACTGTGTCCGAGTCCAGCTGTAAGAGGTATCCATGTTGTACGTGTGTATACATATTTCCCACTATCAGACCTTCATCCTCATCAGCCAGAGGGGGAGAGGATAAGGGATTTGCTTGTTTTCTGCCCACATCTTTCCCAGCACCTCACACCAGAGGATCCACAATTGCATGGGTCGTACTGCCCTTACCTTGTACCCTCGCTGATCATGAAGGCAGGTTAAGAAGAAAAGGCAACAGCTGGTCTCCCTACCACCAACCCTCAACCAAAATGTCACATATAACCTGTCCAGAGTACAAAATGTTCCCTGGTGGCAGAGGCTTTCACCTGTTTTCTACAAAAGCTCTTTTTGCCTCCTTCCCTATGAGTCTTGTTGCTTCCCTCTGAAAGGTTTAGAGAGTTGGATTAATTACATTAACTGTTGGGCATTTATATCAAGAAGCAGTTATTGCTAGTGAGCCAAGAGCTTTTAGACCAAACTTTTCCCTTGGAAAAGGGAAAAAAATAAAGATTTGGTGTTGATATAGGAAAACCGTGTAGCTATAAAGCTGCTCCTGCCATATAAATTGAGTCACTTTTCACACCACTCACTCTTAAGATAAATGACCATTTCTTGCTAAGCCTTTCCAGTCCCCCTGCTTTCTCCACAACCAAATAATAAACTCACCCCTGAAATTTTTCCATAAGAATTGCAAGTTTAAAAAAAATAACCATCGAGGTTGTTGACAGAAATTTATATATGTTTAGGTTACCATCTTGGAGTTAAAGGAAGCCCACAGCAAGGAGAACCTCTGTGCCCTAGCAAGCAAATAATTTAGGGAAACAGTTTGCGTTATCAACATATTAAGCTATCAGGACATCACTGCTTGTTGGTTTTGGTATTCCTCTGATATCATTATCAAGGTAGACATGACAAATAGTATTTTATGTCTGTGAATGATAATCAGCACACTCCAGAGCAGCTATCCTTATTGATTTGATTAAGGGCTTTGATCTGGGAAATTACCAATTAATGCTATCTAAATTAGTCTCTGTGGGTTTGGACAGAGCAGCAGGAAAATAATTCTCTAGTAAAGCTAGTGGTTGGACACAAAAGCAATTTGTTTAATTGTGCTAAATCTGAAGAGAAAATATTCAATTTGGAGGTCTCCTGCAGGTCAGTCCTCAGTTCCTCATTAGTCATTAATGACTGTACTTCAGCCCCACTCTCTGAAATTACATATGCATTTTACAGAGGTTTAATCAAAAAAAAAAAAAAAAAAAGACAGGAAAAAAAAAAGTCTTCCCTAAACAACCGAGAGTCTGTGACAACTGGATCCTCTTCGAAGAGCAAGGACAGACAAGAGCGTTTTTGTGAAGAGACTTGCTAACCTAGCAAGGAGGGGGTTGAACTGGGTTTGCTGAGGAATGGAGAGCAACGCCCTGGGGTAAGCAGAAGAACGAAAATGAGAGGAAGCAAGCAAAGCACGGGGCAGCAGAGGATGATCTCTGACTCTCCCCCGACAAAGTGCTTCTCGAGTACCTATACCTGAATGCGCCCAGCGTGAGAAGCAAACAGGAGGAACGAGAAACCTACGTGCAGGCGCAGAGCTACGACGTCGCAATGACAGAGATTTGGAGGAAATTCGCACCGCTGGAGCACTGCCATGGACAGACCGTTTCGTAAGGAGAGGTAGGGAGGCTGGCAGTAGGGTTTTCTTCTCTCCTGTGGGCTTCTGGTGGGGAACAAATTGCAGATGGGTCAGCAGCGTACCCTTGCAGCGATGAAAACTAACTGCGTACTGGACTGCACTAGGGATAGCACAGCCAGAAGGCTGAGCAGGGTGGTGATTCCCCTCCATTCAACGGCAGGGAGGCTGTATCTGCAGTGCTATCCCGCTAGAGGGAAGATATTGAAAAGCTCGAGAAGGTCCAACAGAGGTCTACTAAAACAGCGAGAAGACTGGAGATTATGAGTTATGTGGAGAAGCTAAAAGACAGAGACTTGTTTAGCCAGAAGTGAAGGCTAAGGGGTAACTAATTGCAGTCTCCCAAAACATATAGAGGGGTTACAGTGAAGATAGATACAGGCTCCTTTCAGAGGTGCACCATGAAAGGACAAGAAGCAGTGGTCACAAATGTCAGCACTGTTTGGAAATCAGAAAAAAAAATATTCATCACAAGAATGGTTAAGGACACATACAGGGGCTGGACAGTCTGTGACATCCCAAATATTTTCAAATTTCACTGCACCAGACCGTGAGGAAGGAGGTTTAACTTGGAAATCAGCCCTGTTTTCAGCAGAAGGTTGGACTAGAGAATTCCAGATGTCCTTTCCAACCTAAATGATTCTCTGATTCCCCCACTGGCCTGCAGAGTAATGCAGCAAATAAACATTGCTAAGAATTTTGCTCTCTGTTCATAGCAGTGGCACCACTTGTCTGCAAGTTCCCACAAGATATTTTTCTGCTTGAAATCCTATGACTTGTAGCAGTGAGTAAAACACAGACATCCCAGGAGCTGGAGAACAAAATATCCAAGTACAGTTTTACTACAGATCCCAGTCTCACCTCTACAAGCCACCTGAAGTTACCTGAGGGACAGGCATTAGCTTATATGATTGGAGTCTCTTCATTTTCCATGGTCATAATGATGGTATTGAAAGTAAGACCAAAACAAGACTGTGGAAGTTTTTATTGGAAGAAATCAAAATTCACATAAATTTCAGTGTTGCATCTTCTAAATGCAATTCCATGCCTTCAAGGGCTTATAATCTAATAGCAGTACAGCACCGCATGGTAAGTCGAATCATTAGCCAGATGTTCCTCCAAAGTATGAAATAGGTTGTTCGATGCTTTTCTCTTCTCAACTACATCCTGGAAGTCACTCGAAAAAGTGTAATTCACTGCAGAGCTTCTGCCAGTAAGGACTCTGCATGAACCCAGGATTGCAAAAGATTTTCTCTGCTGCATCACTTAACCAATTAACTCAGAATATTGGCATGGCTCAGTACCCTGCAAGAGCTCCTCCCTTAACCTCAGTGAGAGACTAGTGAAGATCTGAGGGTTTGATCTGTTGATTCTGGTGTTTACTGCTACTATTATCAGTTTGGAAGATGGAATATCAAATCCAAGGCTTTCAATGCCCGGCTTTAATTTCTACAAAATTCTGTGCATCCCCTTGGCTGTTTGTGCTGAGAATATACTGAATTGGTTGTAGGGGCATTTTTTGGAGCAACCTGAAAGTAAGCCCAATAGGAGCACATTATTACATTATAGCCATTTGTTAGCACAAATTACCTCTTGTTCTGACCACCTCCCCTCTTCAAAGCACCTACTGAGACAGGGAAGTGAAGATATGAGCTTTGCCATGGCAACCTAACACTTCGTAGCGAAATTAAAGCCCAAATGGAAAAAGATAGCAGGCTCAGTTGCAAACAAAAAACTCGCTTTTCCTTTTAAATGAAGCTGATGAAAGTTTTAGCTGTATCTTGAGATATTAATAACTAGTCAGAATTTTTCTAGAGACAGTAGATGAACAAAATAATTACAATACTAACAGTAATAGTGGTAATAAAAAGAACAGCTCTCCTTGAACTAGAAGCTATCATTAGCTTGACTAAGGAGAAAAGCATTTGGGCTTCACAGGCAGTTAGTCTCTAAAGCAGTGTCTCTGGCTCATACAAAGGTACTGTTTCAGTATTTAAATCTTTTAAATAACAGAAGAGTCTCCCAAAGAGCACGGGTTGTACAGGAAGGAAGCATGTCATTATTTTGTTTTAGAGGGTGCCATTCCAGATCCAGAGCCAGGGAAGATTATAACTTTGCAGAGGGAAAAAAAAAAAAAAAAGTTGTGGTTGCATCAAGGAAAGTAAAAATTGGACTGCAAAACAAGTTCAGCTCACTTACTCCATATCTATCAATCTACTGTTTGGAACATGAGATATGAGAAAATGCAACTGTCTTGCTCCAGAGAATTTATCATGAAATAAACCAGATTGTGGGATGTTTGATTTCAAATCCTCATTTGGACAGCCTTTGAACTGGGTTTGAGAGGAAAAGCATCACAGCTACCATGCTATGGATTTTTTTCTGGTTGTTCCCTGTCTCACACATTCTGTTTTATACAAATATGGGAAGAAGGAATTTGCTTAGGACTCAGAGCCAAACATACTGTACTCACAGAAACTGTGGTGGTTTTTTTTTTTTTCCTGGGATGGTTTTCTCTCCCTCTCTTAGTTTAGTTTCATTCTATCATGGAGTATCTAGTTTAATTCTATCCTGGAATAGAGATTTTTTTTTTTTTTTCCTGGTAATTTTTATACATCTCCATGAGAAGTCTCCATTCTGATTAATTACTACTTTCAAATAAATTCTTCATACGATTTAAAAATTCCTTCCTAGTTCTGATAGCTCCTGTTTTGAAGACTGCTATGATCTATACTGTTTTCATCAACTGAAGCAACAGCAATTTAGAACAAAATAAGTTTATATTTGGGCTTTGTCTTCACTGACTGTCCAGGAGCTGAATTTCCTGTGACATGCTTCCTCTACTGAATGGATAGTCAACAAATCCAAGACATTATAGCAAGATCTTATTGAAGGTCAGCATCTTAAACTACATGCTGAACCCAGATTTTGCCTACTGTGAGACCTTCTCTACTGCATGAAGGCAACTTTATAGCAAAACACTCCTCATTACACTCACCATCTTATGTCAATGACGCTTGAGCATCACATTGCTTGCACGGGTTTCCAGATATGCAAGATTTCATAAACTTCATTCCACCCCTACCAGCAAGATGTAGCAGACTGCTCTCCAGAGCTCACCTGTGCATGTGAAACAACATTACACTTTACCTCATTTCAACCTTTATAATTCATAGGCTGTACTGGGTTTGTATGCCAAGGTTTTGGTAGCGGGAGAGCTACAGGGGTGGCTTCTGTGAGAAGCTGCTAGAAACTTCCCCCATATCCAATAAAGCCAACGCCAGCCGGCTCCAAGGTGGAACCGCTGCTGGCCAAGGCCAAGCCCATCAGCAACAGTGGTAGCCCCTCTAGGGTAACAGATTTAAGAAGGAGGAAAAAAACCCCGGCAACTTCAGCCAGAGAGAGGAGTGAGAACATGTGAGAGCACCAGCCCTGCAGCCCCCCAGGTCAGTGCAGAAGGAGGAGGAGATGCTCC
>JAVJGG010000029.1:50563272-50592345 GCA_035590195.1 Aviceda cuculoides | reverse complement strand
TTAAAAAGCCCTTCTTGTTATCCAAAACAACACTGGCCAGTTTTAACTCTTAACTGAGCTTTGGGCTTTCACGTCTTCTATCTGCATAAATGAACCACGGCTCTGTACTCTTCCTGTGAAGCCTGACCTTGTTTCCAGAGATCATACAGTTTCTTTTTCCCCCCTGAGCTCCATGAGGAGTTCCCTGTTCAGCCAAGCTGGTCTTCTGTCCTGCTTGCTTGACTCACAACACAGTGGAATTTTCTGTTCCTGTGCTTTTAAAAGGTGGTTCTTAAAGACTGACCAGCACTCGTGAACTCCTAAGCCCTCAAAAGCAGATTCCCAGGGTACTCTGCCAGATAGCTCCCTGAATAACTTAAAGTTTGCTCTCCTGAAGTCCAGGGTAGCAACTCTGCTCTCCTGTTTTCTCATTATACTGAAAATTTTAAACTCAACCATTTCATGATCACTGTGGCCAAGACAGCCACCTACCATCATATTCCCTATGACTCCTTCAGAAATAGCAAGTGTAGGAGGGCATCTTTTCTAGTTGGCTCACTGAGTACCTGTGGCAAGAAGTTATCTCCTACAAACTTCAAGAATTTCCAAGACTTGCTCATCACAGCAGTATGATATTCCCAGCTGGTGTCTGGGAAGTTGAAATCTCCTGTAAGGACAAGGACTATCGATCCAGAAATTTCTCCTAGTTGCCTATAGAACAACTCATCAGTGCTTACATCCTGGCTGGGTGATCTGTAGTAGACACCCATTACAAGATCTCCTTTGTTTCCCATCCCCCTAATCCCTACCCAGAGGCTCTCAACCACATCATCACTAACTGTAAGGACTGTGCAATCAAACCCCTCCCTTATGTATAGCGCAACACCTCTACCTTTCTTGTCCTGCCTATCCCTCCCGAACAGCCTGTAGCCCTCCATCCCAGTACTCCAATTGTGGGACTCATTCCATCAGGTCTCACTAAGAGACTGGGAGCTAACCGACACTTCCAGTCCATCCTGGTTTTCTTCTCATGTTGTGTGCATTGGTGTACAAGCATTTCAGATATGCTTCTGAGCCCTCTGTGCTCCCAGGAGCGGTGTAAATGTTCCCACTAGTATTGACACCCTCAGGAGATGCTATGCCAACCCTTGGCTTACCTACTGCAATCCTGTTGATATCCCTTTCCCCCATCAATTCTAGTTTAAATGTTTCTCAATCAGCCCTGTCAGCTTATGCCCAAAGACCTGTTTTCCCCATCGGGACACATGGATCCCAAACTTGCCCCTCTTTCTCCTTCTTCCCTCTCTTTTATTGCTGAGCACGATGTCATATGGTCTGGAATATCCCTTTGGTCAGTTGGGGTCAGCTGTCCTGGCTGTGTCCCCTCCCAGCTTCTCGTCTTGTCCCACCCGCAGACTACTCACTGGTGGGGTGAGAAGCAGAAAAGACCTTGACGCTGTGTAAGTACTATTCAGCAATAACTAAAACATCCTGGTGTTACCAACAATGTTTTCATCATGTCCGAAACATAGCCCCATACAACCTATAAAGAAAATTAACTCTGTCCCAACAGAACCAAATACAGCGGTTTAGAAGCCTACAGTCAAAGCAGTTATCTGGGTACTGTTATAAGAAGCAGAAATCTAACCAATGATCAGAACATAGACAGGATGAGACACATCAATACTTTAGATCCTCATCTGTGCCAATTTGCAAGGCTCAGCCCTTTTTCTGTTTGAATTAATGAGCATCTCCCCTCATCTCTCCTCTTCCAAAAAATGGTTGCTCCTCCAACAGTCCCTCATCCTTCTCCCTCCCCTCCTTCCTTGACATGGTGAACCAGAGAGGCATTGCTGCATACACAGGGTTCGTGAGGGGCTCCTAAGTCCTAGAAGATGACTGAGCTTCTTGGCTGAAGGAAAAGATTGTGCTGGGATATGGTCGTGTGCCTCCCCGTGGGACCAGCGTCCCTAATGCCATCCTCTTCTAGAGCCTCAGTCATCATATGAAGTCTCCAGGGAGAAGCCCCAGCTGCATAAAGGTGGACACAAGCTCTGCAATGAGTGTAGAAGGGGATGTGGAAAGAGAAATAAAGACCCTTCCCTTATCCCAGATTCCTGAAATCTCACTGACTCCCTTCCCCACCTCATCTCTTGAGTGGCTCGATATTATTAGTGTAGCTGGTGGTTTTATGACATTGGTTTTTGGGACTATGAAAGACTCAGATGGAATTGCCCAAACTCTTTGTTGCACAGTTACCCATGTTCCCACATCTGTAGATGCATGCTCTTTTATTAAAAATACATGTTGAAAGAAGTCATTGATGTGGTTTTCTTAACAGCATGATCTGGATTCAGAGGACAATCCTTTCCCTTTTTCTGTCTTTCTTTCCCATTCCCAGTGCCTCTGGGAATACAGCGTGCAGAATCACATCTTTGCTGTTATCTCTGACAGCCAATATTATTCACACTTTAAAGCTCAAAACTGGAACTGTGTTTCAAGTAAAAGGCAGTATTGATCCCCGGACGTTGCTGCTCTGGGTGTGAGGGGTATTGTGGTCTTGGTTGTGCTTGAAAAACACAAACACTTTCCTGGTTTTCCTTTTCCTAAACTGAAAAATATTTCCTCACTGTAATGCTTTAGGCTCTGGACATCCTTCTTTGGTTAGAGATGTGGCTACTTGGAAATGAGAGCTGTCTTGCTTGGCTGTAAAAGCCATTGGTTTATGCTCAATAGTGAACATTTCTCCCCTTGATTTGTCAGTTCTCAAACATATCCTATCAGAAAGGTTTGAAGGAGGTCTCTTCTGAGTGTTTTGTTGGTTGTTTTTTTCTACTTTCTGGGAAAAAAAAGGGGCATTGAGTTTGTCAGATTCACCTAAGATTGCTTCTGACAGCAGACAAACGTAAGGAAGATAAGAGATTTACCTTTGCCAAAAAAAGCTTTAGAAACATGATAGCAAAATTGGAAACAAACAGAGAAACATAAAAACCAATAAAACTTGAAGTGAGATTATATGTCTCCTTTTCCAGCTTCCACTTTGGATTTCTCTGTGGGACATCGTTGTGTTGGGATCCAAGGTCATGATCCAATAACACTTTTCCCATCTGAACGTTACTATTCAGAATTGATAACCTCCCTAAACATCCTCCCTCGCTGGCACACAAGGCTTTTCTGGCTATGCGTAAGTTTCACAGAAGCTTCTCAGCAGATTTTAAGGATTCCCCAAGCTCTCTTGTAATTTAGGAAACCTTATCCTGCTGCAAAATTTTCTAGCTGCCTCCTGTCTGCCACAAATGCAGATGGAGCACCTCTGGCTAAAGCAGTGATAGTTTCACTTTGATATGCAGAGAGCAACTTTTATCTCCAGAAGTCAACAGTTTCACCCTTCTCCTCTCACATTAAAAATGAACATATTATCAAAGCTTAGTTTGTCATCGCCACCCTGGACACAAGGAAGAAAAAGATGTGGGGCCTAAGAACAGGGTGTTCAGACTAAACACCCACCTGCCCGCATCACCCTCCCTCAGCCTCACTGTTGGTTTTAGGATTTAGAGCAGTACTTGAGCAGGGTTATTTCAGGGTTAGTAAAATCCTTGCTACGTGTGTAACACTCAGTGTCACTGGTGCCACAAGGGCATCCAAGAAGTGTTCTTCCCTCCTCAGCCTGCCAGGGAACCAGCCTGCATCCCATGAAGGAGCTTTCACCCACGATCACATTCATTTATTACGTTTCCCAGGCGAAAGAACAGCTGATGATGATGAGCAGTGTGAGAGTGATGAGGTGCTTTAACAGTCCAAACCTGCTTTGTTTGTGACTCAGACCAGGAAATAAAGGCTTTCAACTTCCCTAGAAACCAAAGGAGTATCCTGCCAGCCTCCTGAGAAGTATGACGTTAAGGAGAAGGTGGGAGCTGAGGGGAAAATAGTTCATGTCTCATTGCAAAAACAGTTAGACATAATTTTTCTCTCCTCAAATGCAGCACATCCCTCGACCATTCAGGGGTGGAGGAAACCCTTGAAGACAAACTTTCAGAGTCCCATCAGATCTGCTGTAGTGATGGGCACCCATGTAAGGCTGGTAGGCAGGACACCTGGGTTCTCCTCCTAGTCTGCCACTGCTTTGCAAAACCCAGCTGTGGGAATATCTCATCACCTCTCCCTATCTTTGTCTACATTCCCAACACAAGCGTGCGCAAAGTGAAAACTCTTTATTAATGTCTGACATGCTTAAAAGGGCAGATTCCTGTCCTGATCAGGTGTTTTCTAAATGCAAATAATAAGAACAATCTTTACTCATCTGCAGCCTTATTATTCATTTGACTTGAACATATACCAGACACAGAGCTGGCTCTTTGTCAGCCCTTTGGTCCCTCCTTATTGAAGTACAATGCAACGTGATTCCTCGATTCAGAGCTTGAGCAGGGGGGGCTGTAGAAGATGTATTACAATGAGGAGCATTATTTATTTACTAGACAAGATTTTAAAGTAGGAGAATAAAAATCTTGTTTTTCTCTGCTCACTGTGGAGCAAAGGAGTTAGGTCAACAGGAACGAGCATCATCCAACAACTCTTCCTGTTTTCCCATCTACTTACACTATAATTACACGCCAAAAAATAATGATAAAAATACATTGCTATGGTCACTAAGTCAAGTACTCCTAGCTTTGGAAATACTACAATGAACCCTAACTGTTAGAGCACTGTTAATCCAATGTGGCACCATAATTTAGATCCCATGTGCATTTATGTTATTATTCATACAGTCTTTAATCATGTAAATATCTTTTTACTTTTATCTTTGAGAAACTCCACCAGGAAATTTCATTGTTATTTGGTGGTGGCAGGAGAACAGTGAGCTTTAGAGTCATTTTTTTCGCGTATCAGGATTTAAAGCTGTGTAAGCCCTTGTGAGTGCAAAATATGATCCCTTATTCCCCAGGCCTAGAGATAACCCTACCTCATGAACCGTAATTAAAACTCTTCATCTTGAATATCTAGCTTGCTATAATGCAGAACTATTAGTCCAAAGAAAATCTTGCTCAGCTTTTGGCTGGAAGATGTCCAGAACAGCTAGCATATTTGGGAATTTTGCTGCTAGTGTTGATCAAATCTCCAAGGACTAGCACTTTGTTCAGATTTAGGTTGTTTTTTCAGGGTTGGAAAAGCTCTTTCAAAATGCTCACTGGAAGCAAAAGGAATAGAATAGTCCCCAGGATTTTTCAGAAATGCTGAAACAACTGAAATATTTTACTAACCTCATTCCTCAAAATGGCCAAAACCACTTTGGTTACATTTTCTAAAAACAAAAACAAATAAGATATGATCTGCTAAGGTAGATGCTAGGGGGAAAAATGTTAACCTAAGGAAGAGTAAAAGGTTGTTGTGGAGAATGGAAAATCTCTGCCAGCCTTCCCCTCTGATACCAGTGCTCTGCTGTCATGCTTGTGCTTGGCACAGGTCAAGTAATTAAAACAAAGGGGAAGGTCTTGATGGGTGGTGATTCCACTCTAACTTTCCTCGTTCACCAGCAGCTACTTGCTCAATCCCAAGAGTGATGTTATGAAGTCCTGGAGAAAAAAGGAGAGAAAGGAAAATGGACTTGGAAGATCAGTCACAGTGGTATTTGTTCTGTGTATCACAGATTATTATTATCACAGTATTATTATTATTGCAGTATTATTATTCTCATAATATTGAATGAGATTAAAAACTGTAATCTTTCTGGGTCTTTATCTTCATATCTAGAATTCCAGGTAGGAGATCAGCAAATCCAGCACATGATAAAAGGGAACATAATACTTGATGCTTAAGATTTCACTGTGTAGGAACTAGAACGGTATTTCTACCTAGGGGGAAGAGCATACAGGCAGAAATGGGCTCAATCTACCCTGGTACTGAGCTACTAACATTAAATCCTTATTATCTGTCATATAATACTAAAGTTATTTGTCTTCCCTTTCAAGATTATTGATCTTCAGCAAGAACCAGGCACCAGGAGACCAGACCACTGGCTTGGCATGGCAGGAGATGGAGAAAGGGTGACTCTATCTTCACTTTCTCATGTAAATGTAATCAGAGGTTTCAGAAGAGCTTGTCAAAGACTGCGGAATGATCTCCGCCAAGACATATGGATCCTTATATGTCTTACTTCTCCAAGTACAGACGTCTTCCTACATAAATACAGAAGAAAATCAATCCAGGCCAAAAGGAAATCTGTGTTGCCCATACAATTCTTCTTGGAAAAGGACAGTAGAAAGAAGGAAACTAACACCACAGATGTTATTCATACTTAACCATATTGCTTAATACAGGAGTTAACAACAGGAGTTGTTCTGATGTAACAGCATGAACATTAAAACAGCAGAATGGATTTCCAAAGGTTTAACTTCAAGATTCAAACCCTTTACTAACTTCAACCTTTTCCTGGCAATTTTCTTGCTGCAAACATTGTAATCAGAGTTGCACTAGCATTTCCATTTCAGTCTCATTTGTAGTTGCTGGTGAGTTTTTTGATGGTTGCTGACATAATTTAGAGCAACTCTAAATTACAATCAAAGCTGTTCTCACTCTCAATTGGCCTGTAAGCTGTACAGGAGTGAGATTATGTGGAATTAGCTTCTCGTAACCCTGAACTTCCCATGACTTCCCCCAGCCCCTGGAAAGGTAAAATAATGACCAGTAGTTTTATCAGCGTCTGAGTCAAAGTCACTGTTTCAAGTTAATTTATTCCTCGTGGCACAGAGAGAAAGCTGAGGGATGGTGCACATTTTTTTCCCCTAGCTTGTCTTTTCTCCAATGTCTCCAATGCAAATAAACTGTGATTTCAAGGGAAAAGTCAGAGCAGAAATGTTGCTGAGTTGATGGATATTTGCTTTGACTTTGTGACTGGAGGCAGAACACAAAGCAGGGAATATCTGAACAAACTAGAAATGAATACATGGTTCTCATTTCTCCAATCACTGGCCCAGGTGATCTCATTAACAGAAGCCCACTTTATCAGTGGAAATTGCTACCATAATATCTTGATCAAAGTAAATGCATCACTGGGTATACATACACAATCAGAGCCAAATATTCCAAACAGCTTGGATATGTTACGGTAGCGCTGAAAGAATTTTACCTTTCTCTGCATTATTAATATCTTTTCATCAGCTAATGCATTTTTCCGTCTGTGCTCAAACATAGATGTCTCAGTAGGGAGCATAGACTTGCTGGAGCCCCTTAGGATATTAAAGCTACACAGTCAGTAGGGGAGCTTCTCAAAGACACAGATGACTCGTAGTTGTCTATCCCTCAATGAGCAATATATCTGACTAGCCATGATCACCTACAGCAAAGGAGTCTACGTAGAATCAAGACATCCTGTGCTTCACCTGTACTCAATAAAGAGCAAGTCAGGTGCATTAGTAACCATTGCTGAGTAAATGCCTAAATTTGGCTGGGGGAAGTGCCATGACTCACAAAGCCAGCCCAGTTCTCAAATTCTCTTCCACAAAACTAAAGTCATACCTGCTGCGAGATAAAGATGATTAACTGAGATGAAGTTAAGGTGACTGAACTAAGATGAAGGTAACTATAGGAAAGGAGAGCAGGATATAGGGCAACACAGTCTTTTGCCTTCCCTAGGTTCCACCTGTGGCACTATTCAATTCTGCTTTGATAGAAATACCAATTTCTTTAAGGTTGGTTTGTTTGTTTTTCTTTCAGATGGTTATGTTTTAATGAAATAGGGAAATGGGAAAGATTTATCTGTTTCCTACATTTCTTTCTGGAAGATAAGCCTAGATACACACCCAGATTAGTCAGTGGCTTAGCTGTTTGAGCTCTGGATGAAAAGAAAGCCTCTCCTGCCCTATCTTTAAGTCTTGAAAGGAGACAGGAACTAGCATTTTTCTGACAAACTGTCCTTTCCCTCCAAGATTTCAAATGGTGTTCCTTTACTTTTAATACAGAACAGAACCAAACCTTGATGCTTCCACCTTTTGACAGAAAAGAATTCTGCATTTCTGGGAAATATCTGGGCTTGCAGTCACTGGAAGAGAGAGAGTTCATGTGACTTCTGTGAAATGTCCTTGCACAGCCATTTTCATGGGCAGCCTTGATCCTGCTAGAAGTCCTGCTCTTCTTCAAGCAGGGTCAGAGCTCAACTTCTTCATCCTGTGCTTTGAGAAATGGATGGCTGTAACAGAGGAGTAACTTGCAGTGCCCTGAAGTCTCGACCAAAGGATCTCAGTGAAGGTTTGGGAACTAACAGCAGAAAAGCTCCTGCCTGGACATCTCCCTTACGCTATGTGTTTATTGCTACATCATTCGATGGAGCAGTGGCTGAAGAGCAGACAGAAGCTTTCTGCAGCAGCATGGATTTAATGCAATTATACTACTATTCTGTTTAGGTTCTCCATGTCTCCCATTATTTTTACATGACAAGAACCTTCTAGGAAGGTCTCTAAGGCAAATTTTTTCAAGAACTGGCATATGGCATTGGTGCAAGGGGTGCTGGGATATCCTCTCCTTTCATGACCACAAAATCCATACTTGCGTGTGGGCTTATGCCCGGTGACCTCAAAAGTGAACTTGAGCATTGGGCTGTACTGCAAAGACAGTTAGGTCTGCACTGCTTGCAGCACAAGCTTGTGAGAGCTTTTCATTCTGACAACCACAGGTCTTGTTTGCGTCCCTCCCCTACAAAGTCCCCCACAGTCTCGCTGTGATTGCTCTCTGTCTCCAGGAAATCTCTCCCTTCCTCTACAAATCAACTTGTGGGATCTTTTTACTCATGGAAACAGCTGAAGTCAAGATGTCAGTGCTCTCATTAGCACTCCAGACAGGAAACTACCTCTTGTGATGCTGCCTGTGATAAAAAGCTATTTCCCTTATTCAGTGCTTTGTATTTAGTTTACCATTCACCCTTCTTTATGACTCCATTTAATTCTTTGGCCAACATTTAGTGAAATCTGGCACAGAGGCAGACGGATTTTCTTTCTGCCTGTATCACTTATTCAGCACCTGAAAGCAAAATCTTGAATGTAAGAGCATGGGGCAGGGGGGAAAAACAGAGCTCATTTTGGTTTATTTCTCACCTCATAGAAATCTCTTCACTGTTTCCAGTACTCTCATTCCCAACGGCTCTCTATTTGTCATCACTCAAATGTTAATTTTATTAGACTATGCTGCACATGGAATTGCTCTCGTATAATCCATTTGCTATTTATTTACCTCATGTATGATTAGTCTTTCCCTCCAGATTCTTATATAATACTCAATAGGGAAATATCAGGGTATTCTGGGTGTTAGGGTGAATAATCCTCAAATTCCCCAAGGGACTAGGATATCATGACCATTTCATTGTACAAATAGAGAAATGAGACCTGCAGGTTTCATTGCCCTTCTGCCAGTGAATTTGATTCCAGATAGATCAAGAGGCTTGTGATGGGTTTGCTGCATATGTGACCAAGATGGGAATTGAACCAACATTTCCTACGGCTAAGTCCTGGGCTAATCCACAAGAACATTCTTGTTTCGTCTCGGTGATTTAATGTGAAGCAAAATGTGACATGATGGCTCTGTGGTAGATAAAAGAAAACAATCCCAACTACATGTGTTAGAGTGCTGGTACAACATCAGTGAATCTTGGACTTGATAGACTTTGAAGCTAAATTCAGATGGTTTGGATGCTTATGAGAAAGTTGTTAGGAAACAGAGCTTGAAATTCTGCAGACAAAACAGAGAAAAAGGCCTGTAGGAATAATAGTCCTTTGGCAGGGATATGGACATCTAGAAGAGCACTCTCTCCTTCCTTAGTTAATATGATGATAGAAGAGTGTTTCTAGAATGATCTTGCGCTTTTTTGCTTTTTTTTTCTTTTTAAGGAAAAGAGAAATGTAAGTGGAATGCCTTAACTCTTCTCTGCCATACCTGACATGAACATACTACAAAGCTCTCCATTCCTCAATTCTATAGAAACTAAAATCAGAAGACATCCTTATTCATTCACATGAGGAGATAGCTTTCATACGCTAGCAAGGAGTCAAGACACTGCCCTGACTAACATGAGGGGAAAAAGCTGCTTCTCAGCGTGAGGTATTAGTAAGACGTTTTGGTAACTAGAGCAAGAGGATGGTCCCTCATAGAGCTTTGGACTGTCTCTCCCCCCCTCCTTCTGCTTCCTATATTCCCCTAAATTCCTCATCATGGAGTAGTCTCCTCCAAGATGAGTCCCTCCCTTTGGCTCAGTCAACCCACAACACTTCTGAAGATGAGAGAGATGCACAGGAGGAAGACATCTGAGGATGGACCCACTGTGCTCTGTTGCCAACACACGATGCCTTTAGAAGAACTCCATCATGGAGTAGGGACCATGAGCAGAACTGTCTCTCCCAAATCAAGCCATCAAGTAGGATATTAGAACTCCCACTTCTGGTCTGAATGGACATAGTCTGCCCCAGTATTGACATAATTTCTCTCAGCACAAAACCCAAAGGCACAACCTGAGGAGGCAGGTAGGCTGCTTCAGTCTCTGCTCTTGGCCAGCACTTCAGGAGGCCTGACACCAGCTGACCACGTGTAGAAATAGGTGAGGTCCCCACTAAATTACCTTGTGCTGTAGTTAAGAACGTAAGAATATGTGAACATAAAACACATCCCTCTGGGTTGGGTCTGGCTAGACCAATAACCTGCATCAAGAGGAGATGCTATTGAAGGAGGACACACAAACCCAGCCACTGTCTGCCGTCCTTCCCTCTTGTAGTCTCCCAACTTCAACAGCTTTTGCATGAGAGATGGTAAAGAATATAATCCTGCCTATTCACTGCATTCCCAGGTATTCCCTTACATTATTTTGGCCATGATATTCTTATGTTTTCAGTCGTCACAGTTCCTGTGGCAGCAAAACTCCAGAAGTTCATTGCTACTCTGTTTAAAAATAAATATATGCGTACTTTCATTTTTTTCTGTTTTAAGTCAGTCTCCTATAATTTCAGGGAATTTTCCCTAGTCAGTGGATTAAATTAATCTCATCCACCACCATTGTTATTTCAATGACCTTGAGCATATCCCCTTCAGCCTTCTCCTTTCCAAACTAAAGAATGCCCAACTTTATATTCTCTCTCCATAAAGCAGCTTCTTCTTTCCATCAGCAGTGTGAATTGTCTGTCTCTGCACCTTTTTTTAGCTCTTCTTTTTTTTTTTTTTTTTTTTTTCCTAACTTGAGCTGGTTCGTATTTCTGTGTGACAAAAGCATGTTTTCCACAAAAATGTTCTGACTTAATTTGACAATACAAAAAGATAGAGAACATGCAGCTTCCCTTGCTTGTTTGTTGCAGTGACTAATAGCCTCCACTGTTAAAAACATGCCAGTTATTAGTGTTTGCCTGGGTGTCACTGCCTGCTGCTCCTTCTTTCAATGTGTTTCCCTGCTAGGTTAAAGAACTCTTTACTACCCAGTATTCACTCATTGCAAAAGCATTTTATACATTGCGATCAAAGCACTTTCTAGTCTATTTTTTTACCTCTTTTTCTTTTATAAACTGAAAAGATTGAGCTCTTCAAGTTGGTCACTGGTCGGTGTTATATCCAGAGTGCAAATCCTGTCTGTGGCCCACTTCCAGAGCTGGTGTCCTCGTTGCCACAAATGAGTAATGGCTCATGACCCATAGCTATGGGTTGGGAAATAATACCAGCTTCTGGTCACAGGACTCTTGTTTGTGCACCCAAGATCTTATTAGCACTGTTTTCCCGCTAGCTCTGCAGCCCTGAGAACAATAAACAAGTAGCTTATCTACTGTGCCATGTAGGTGCTTTCCAGTGTTTTTTCCCTGCCTTGCAGGTCGGGTTGTGCTCTTCTGTTCCTAGATGTGTAAGTGTGCCTTTAGCAATCATATGTTAGTCTTCTGAAAGGGATGCATACAAGAAGTTCTAGGCAAGTTGGGAATTTTAGTCTAAACGATCTAGTATCTTCCTAATCAGCTGTGTCTAAGAGGCAAGTAATTAAATTATAACATTGGGAAGGTACTCCCTTGGGAGATGGAGAGAGGATGGAAGCTGCTTCTGTACTTCATGGGTGAGCACTCTAAAAGCAGATGTTTAGGAGTGCTTTCCAGACAAGCCTCATTCTTTCTCATAGTTTATTTAGTGACTCCCAAGAGCAGGACAAGCCCCCCACAAGTTGAAAGTGCAAAACACTCGTTCTTGAGATGCCACTTGTCATGAGTATGAGCAGATGGATGAGGAAAGCATTAAAGTCAATACTGCAATGTTTCAGTGCATGTCTGTACATTAAAATTCCAGGTGCTTATGTAGCTTTAGACATTGTCACGTGGTGACAGGAAAATCTGCAATGATGCTGTAGCTTAGTAAAAGTATTTAATGCCCAAATTTTGGATTGAAATTTTACTTGTTTTCTTCTGGGATCCAGATTTTTCACCTCTGCCTTTCTTTTAACTTGAACTTTGAATGTATATGCCCTGAATTGCTGAGAAGATACATCCTTTCTTGCCCTTCTCTCTGTGTGATACAGAAACAAGATTGATGGTAAATTGCCAGCGCTGCTGAACAGAGATGAAGCTTTAGTCTTCATTTGTGTGCATGCTTTTGTACAGGCCCACGCGCTACTAGCATCACAGAAGATGAAAGTGTTCTTAATCGAAGCAGAAAACATAGAGAAAAATATCACACAGTGTAGCCAAGAAGAAAGAAAAACTCTCAGTGGCACTTAGTTTAGGAGATATTTGTTCTGGCCTTCTTTGTAGTTTGTTTCGTTTTGACTCTTTTTGTTGCTGTTGTTCAATTTTCTGCAAGAAAGAGATTAAATTAATAGAAATTGGTTGGTGTATCTACAGATATATACAGGGAGATCTGGCTACAGTGGGCACATATATCACAAAACAAACTTTTCTACTGTGGTTTTTACTGAAATATTTTATTAAAATTCACTTCTGCTTCACTTTGATCTGATTTTTCTTCCCACTTCCGCCAAGTCCCCTCTTCAGCCTATTCTTCAGCTTTTCCTTTCACTGCAAAAAGTGTTGAGACAAAATGGATGTAAGGTATAATAAATAGTATATAAAGAGGCATTGTCTATTCTACCCCACAGCCTCAAGGAATTTTACAATCAGTGATTTCCACCTCACAATAACCTTGAGGGTAGGGAACACTGTTGTGCTCGTGGAAATATCTCCCTGAAGACATGTGCGAAGGGCTACACCACTCTTGGTGTAAACCAACATTGCAGTGGGACTACACTAACTTTTATCTGCTGAGGTTCTGCTATAGAATTGAACTCAGGAGGCCAAACCAAGTCAGCCAAAAATTATTTCCTTGTAACATTGTCTCATAGAGAGAAGCACACCATCCTTGTTATGCATGGTGGTTTGAAGCTTATATCTGAAATGTCTGACAATTATAGCAACCAGATCCATACTCATGGTGTTGTCTTGTTGCCCAGCTTCACCAATCTTTTTATGTAGCCTAATCCTAGGCAGAGGCAGGCTATCTTCTTATATGCACCGTATAGCTTTAGATGTGATTTTAACGGGGACGTCTGACAGAGCAGAGTAACTTCTCAATCAACTATCTCCCACTTTTTCAGTGGATTGCCTAAGTCCCATTAAAAACATGGTGTCTTTGTCAGCTCTGCCCAAAGGCTTCTCTGAGGAATTGTGGGCAAAATGTCCTTTCCTGACAAGGCCTGGTTAAATCTAAGGCAACAGTAAGTCTGGCCTGAGGTATCCATGAGGAGCATAAGTTGAGTAGAAGAAAGCAGAAGACAGAAGACATTGTAGATGTGAACGTGTCAAACTCCACCTAGCCAGTGTCCTCCTAGCCACATTGACCAAAGGAACTCTGTATGCTGCCACGAAAAACTGATAGGGAGTATCTCGTGCTACCAAGGCCTAACAAGAAAGTCAGTTAAATCCCCAACCCAGGGCCGCGGATTGCACCAATGGCAGGTGTCTGACAGCTAAGCCTACCATTTCCTTACCCTGCCCTTCACTGCTCTGCTGCCTCTGGAAACGGGTTCCCCAAAATTGCCATCATATATATGTCACAAATGTGGTTTGAGGACTAGTAAGCTGATCTTTGTACAACACCATAAGCACGAGAAGCATCCAATAATCAGTGACTGGTGTTAAAGTGTTCCTGAGCTTGGCAAAGATTGAATCTAAAGCTCAGGTCCACTATGATACTCTATCCAGTTTTCACAAGGATTTGAGGCAATCCTTTCCCCGACAAACAATTAGAGAAGGCACATGAGTGAATCCATGCGCAGCTTGTTCCCCGCCAAGGCATTAAGTCAATTGCTAGCGCCACAAATCTTAGAAATGGCAGGCTTCCTAATCCCATAGTTTAATTCTTGGCATTTTTTGATAGGTTTCTAAGCAAGAGGCAAATAAGCTTGATCATTTTTTCAAGCTGACTGTGCCAGCATCCAACATAGTCTTTATTTCTACGTCCAAAGTCTAAGGTAGCATCATAAGCATGAAAAGCAGGCCACGTCCTGAAGGGCTTGAAAAGGAGGTGAGTACATTATAAATATTTATTTTTTCACCATTTTAATGCTTGGGAAAATTTCTTCCCATAGATTTAAATTAGGAAAAACACACCTAGTGCTTTCCAGCGAGGGATCTCAGAGGGCCAATGTACAAAACAGTTACCACAGCTACAGAAGCTTCATCTGGCCCAATTTTCTTGCTGATTTTCTCTCTTTTTCTTTTCAGCATAGGGTAGCAGCCTGGATTTGGTAAGACATGCAGACCTCAGTTGTCTTTCTTGCACCCCACCTTGTCCTGCTTTCCAGCCTGAACTGTCACTATCCAAACCCTCCATTTTTTATTGTAGTTGGTTGTAATAGTGAACGGGCAAGAAATGGGATTCATCAGCGGTGTTGAGCACAATATCAGAACACATTCAGTCATAACCCCTCGATGAGCTCAGTCTAAATCACAAACTAGTTATGTTGAAATGTATTTCATACTTTAGTCTCTTATTTGCTTTGTGGTATCATGAAGACAGTAGGTCACTATGTCCTAACCACCCCTTGCTGACTGAGTAGTGCACTTGACGGTTCCTCCGCAAATTTCAGTCAAAAGAAAAGTTAGACTGTTTTAAAGCATGTAGCTAACAGATATTTCCTAACATGGCTCGCACTGACAGAAAAGGACTAGAAATCACACTCAGACAGCACATCTGGCAGAAAAGAGGAGATGGCAGGCTCTGGGAAGAGGCAGCAGAAGACTTTAGCTTCTTCAGCGGGTGCAGCTGGAGCCAAAGAACAGCATACCTATGGTCTAAGTAAAAGACTGCAACACCGATACTCCTATATTTGAACAATGCAAGCAGTATTGGGGGGGTGGGGGGGAGAACAAAACCTTAGATATGTAATGAAACTAGAAGCTTCATTGGAAGGGATTCAAAGAAATGTTTGTCCTGTGGTTACACTTTTGTCATGTCCCACAAAATGAGCGTATGTGTTAGGAGCATCTCTTGCGTTGATTCTGTGCCAGTTTATGCATATCGAATTCACTTTGCAGTTTTCTTTGGGAAGCAGTAGCAGGGTTCCTCTTTTTTATACTTAGCCATCTGCATTCATAAAGTTAGCAGGCAAGTAATGTGAGAATTATGACACTGTATGCTAAATCCATGATACTTGATGATTCTGCACATGGCACATGGCACCTCATAGGTCTGCATAGGGAAACTTAAAGAAGAAAGGCCCAGGAGGAAGGATGAGGCATCTGACACAAGGTGAGTGAAAGTGAAAACCATTAAACGAACACTGCAGAAGCAGTAAAATCTCTTGAAAAGCCACTTAGAAAGCCAGATCCACTGAAGTTGACAAAAATACATTGCAATTTACCCAGTTATGTTCCCGTTCACAGATAAGACCCTATGCTCAGCCCTGATTTATGTGTCTGTGTCAACAGATTCCAAAAACAAACAAGTCAGTATACGGCAATTTATTCAAGGTGTTGAAAATATCAGGCAGTTGGGACATCAGAAAGCAAACTGTTTCCTCCAGAGTCTCCTGAAAGACTCTCAGGAAACGGGATACCCTTGGAGTTGGCCTGGGGCAGAGACTCTGCTTTACTCAACTTCTAAGCAATTGTACATCAATGAGGGGCTAATTCAAAGCTTTCTCAGTCAAAGAAAAATCTGACTTCAGTATGTGTCAGACCAGGCCCCTGTGTTTAGGAAACATGAATCAAGACTTAAATGCAAGTTTCTAGAAGGAAAGTTTGTATCATATTTCCCTGCCCTTTCCTGGCAGGACCATCTTCCTTGTGTTATCAGAAAACAAAGGGAGGGGGAGAAAAAAAAAAAGAAAAAAAAGCGCAGACCTTGAGGATTAATTTTGCCAGTGGCCTTTCTAATGGGACTTCCTCAGTAGGCCAGGTTTTTAGACAATTTACGTAAAAAGCATTAGGGAGAAAACAAGTTGCTTCTCTTAGAAAGACAACATCTTGAGCATATCAGGGAATTCCTTGTAGTTAAGAGAAGATTCATACAGCTTTAGCAGGGATCCCAACTCAGGAGAGAGACTTACTATTGTTCCTGAATTTTTATTTGGCTTTGGCTCTATTATTTCCATAAATCTCCAGTTCACATGAACCAAATTACAATATAAGAATCTCAGTTTTCTTTTAAAAATAAGAAAAAACTATTTCTAGTTCTCACAATTAGAAATAAAGTAGAAATTGATTTCGTAATTGCTTAAATAGACATCAGATAGAAAGAGGACATTATTTTAATAGTTCCCTGGTATATTATTAAGGAAGAGCTGAGGTAAATTTCTGATACTTAGCTGCAAAAGCGTTACTACATGCACACACCTACCCAATAATAACTGAAAATTTTGTAGTTATTGAGGAAAGACTAGGAAAAAAGTAGATATATATTGGAATAACATCATCAGGACAGACAATATTTGAGGTAATATCAGACATAAGAATTCCTGTAGTGCTAAATCTTAAATATCAGATACTTCATTTGATAAAAACAAAATGGCAGTAAAGAA
Organism: Aviceda cuculoides; assembly: GCA_035590195.1. Classification (NCBI taxonomy): domain Eukaryota; kingdom Metazoa; phylum Chordata; class Aves; order Accipitriformes; family Accipitridae; genus Aviceda; species Aviceda cuculoides. Next base: position 50,575,352 of record JAVJGG010000029.1, on the reverse strand, counting down.
ACTGCTATAGCAAGTGAAATGAAAAAGCCGTACATGTAGATTTTCCTGCTTATGCTCTTTCTGTTTCCCTTTTTTTTTCAGCTTCTGAATTAGTGGATTTAGTGAGTTTTACACCTTGGTTTAGAAACTGGACCAAATCACACATTGTAACTTACTTGTGGTCCAGAAACTCTCATAGATAATTCTCATGTTTAAATTCATTTTTACTGAAGGCAGTAATTTTTTCAGCATTGTGAAGAGAAAAGAGGGATAGAGTTGGCCAGGTTTTTGCTCTTTTTTTTTTTTTTTTTAGTATTAAACAGAGGGAGAGGTCTACATGATCATGCTAATTCATCAAAACAGAATCTTCCAATCAGAAAAAGCCAATATTGAAATTTTAGATTGTATATGACAACATTTTGTTAAACTTCCCTCAAGAAAGGTTTCTTGCATACAGGACAGAATTTATATAGAGATGGATGCTGGCTCAGAGACAAAAAATCAATGGCATTTTTAAAAATGATAGCTTAGAGGTCAGCACAGAAAGAGACACAGGTTCAAGAACCTGCCTTATTTGATTCAAAGCAGGAATTTGAACTTAAGTTTTCCCCATAAGGAGTAAATGCCCTAACAACTAGAGAATCAATCAGTCTTTTGTGATGAAAAATTATAACAGCAAAAGTTGCCATCTGTTCAGATGCAAAATGAAAACAAACTGTGAAGATTCGACTATTAAAAAAAAAAAGGAATTGCCATTTTCTAGCCCTGACTTTGTAGTTTCCATTATTATACAGTATGATGATGTCAAAATGAAATATATCTATGTTATTGTAATATTTTACTAATATCCTGTCAAATTTAATACAGTTAATACATTCCCATGAAGTATCCTTAGTTTTCTAGAAACTGAAGGGAAATTGCTCCTTTGTGGGATTTTTTTTTTTCTTACTGAATTCATCAGGAGTATGACCAAGGTTGATTATCTTTTAGTCCTCTCCTATATAAAGGCGTGAAGGGTGATTGGTACTGGCCTTACACTTGCCAAGAGGTATTAGCCACCGTGGGCCACCCCCTGTGTTGACTCGAATAGGCTTTACCAGGGATTTGCCCACTGACTGTTGGAGTCCTTTTGATTTAACTGTATTTTAGACTCATCTCTCTTGACACTCTGTGAAAATGAAGAATGATTTCACCTTTACTGAGAGACATCAGATACAATGGCAAAAGAAAAGAAGTAGTATTTAGGCCTCTGAGTCTATTTTTGGCTGTTGTTTGTTTACAAGTTGTACTTGGCAAGGTGCTTAAAGTCTCCAGAAGAGGGAACATGAGTCCAACCGGAAGCACGGGAAGGTTTGTCTTTGATTTTCATTAGACTGAAGCTTCACTCTCCACGAAACGGGAACCTTCTGGTTCTGATACATGATGTCTTGATGTTGTTGTGCCTCTTGCATTTATATTATATGTGAATAAACTGGTTTAAACTTACAGAGAAGTTTGAGGCCTCTCAATAGTAGGTGTATATTAATTAACTTCTTCAGGCTATCATCCTCCTTGCATATCTAGAGAACATACACAAGTGTCTCATCTTCAGTAGCATACATTTATGGAAGTGAGACCTGTGGACACAACCCAGATTTATATGCACAGAACTGAGATCAAAATCTAATTTTGTCTTTTTGGAATATTGCTAGCTTAGCATTTTAATTAATAAAGTTTGCCCTGGGACCATTTTAAAAAGAGATATCTGTGATGGGAAGATTAAGGACAATTTCCCAGAAATATCCTGAACAGCTTCTCCTGTGGTGGCGAGAGCAATGGGGACCTTTGAAAAGGCCAGCTACTTCACATTTGCTTGCAATTTCTTGCTCTCCTTTCCTCACAAGCAGTTCTCATCCCTAACTGCTGGCACATCAACACGCGACCGCAGGTATGGGTGGCTTCGGGCAAATAGCGGAGGCGTTCGTGGAAAGAGAGGCGAGGTTGTTCATTAAGGAGAGTCTATCCGCTAAGAAAGGTGTTCACAAAAGACTAAGCTTGGGCAGAGCAGATTTTTCTTAGGTTCACCCGATAACAAATGGAAGCCCCTTCAGAAAATTGCCCTTGGATTGCCTTGCCCTCTGCAGGAGGCTCTTTCTCCATCCACTAATGAGGGAACATCGTGTGTTTGTCCTCCTTTGACTAAAACCAGCCTCTGTTACCATCCTTCATCATCTTGCAAATCCTCGCATAGGTCCCCACTTAGCAAAGGGCTTAAGCACATCTGTACTGCTATAAACACGTTGTATTCAGCAGGATTCAGACTGAGCTGAAGATATATTGCCTCAGAAAGAATTGCTGTAGCATGTTCAGTTATAGAGCACTACTGTATTAACCATTGAAGGATAATTGTAAATAAAACTCAGAAGGATCGATCCAGCTCAGCTCAATCAGCTTATTGATTTAAGCTATAAAAAGAAAATAGCACATAAACAGCACTCCCACATGTGACCCCACCACCAGTCCCTGGTGACTGACAATTCCCTGGCACAAATAGCACATGAACTTTTAGCAGATGATTGTTGCATCTATTTGAGTTTACAAGTAACTTCAGACTTTCCTTTAAATTACACAATCCTTCCCTGCCTGTCCTGAAAGGCAGGTCAGTTTATCTCCATATGGGTCACGTGGACAACTTATTGTAACCATTTTTCATGACTGTCTGGTATTCTGCAAAGTGGAAAACAGGAAACACATGCATCACAGAAATCACTGTATCTACTATTAAAAGAGAGATTCATCGATGGCTGAAGAAATATTTTAAAAAAAAGGGGGGGGCGGAAGACAATAACAAGCTAATGAGCAGGTTGGTAATGCCTCAAACCCAAGCACCAAAAAATTGTAGAAGTTTTGCTCATTGCTGACAGTATAAACCTTTATCATAATCAGCATGACATCTAAAAGCAGTATCTCAAGAATAGCCAAGAACAGCCACTCTGCTAAAGCAGCATGCATGAGAAAGAGCTGGACTCAGGCCTGAATTATTTAGCCGAGATCTAATCCTGTCCTTGCAGGTTTTGCAGTTTTGCCATGACTAAGGATTTTGCTGGTGGTTTTTTTTTTTTTTAATTTCCCTCTAACATGACTAACTACACTCTGCGACCATGAGCAATGTAGAGACACTGCCCCAGCTCCTCTTAGTAGGAGACTTTTCTTGACCCAAGAGAAAATCCAAACAGGCAGAGGGAACAAAACAGTACTATCCAAACCCTGAAGAAGGGAACTGAGGGACTAGAGATTATCTTTAGAGGACAGCATCTAAACATCACCCTAAGGACCAGCCCCCAACAGTTAGGGACCATTAGCCTTTAAAAACTGGTTTTTTTAGCACATCTCTAACCCTGTCATTCAGGGATGGGTTCACCTGACAACAGAATCTTTGAAAAGTTACCCTCAGCTCCTGCCACGGTCAGTGAGACAAACAGATGTCTCCAGAGGGAATTTTATTCCATTCTAAAATCTCTATCAATCTTTGGGTGAAGACATCCTTTTTTTTTTCTTTTTTTTTTTTTTTCTCCCTGTTAACTGCAGAAAGGATTAAATAGGCTGTAAAGGTAGCCTTTTTTGTCTACTGGATATTAAGTGGGAAAGATGTTAACAAGAGTGTCTGATTCTCCACCAATGACCACAGACCTCCTGTGTCCAACACCACCGAGCTGGCCGGGGGCAGTGCAGTCCTGTGCCTAAGCAGCCTTCTTAAGGGAAGAATTTCTCTTACTTTTCCATGTTCTGGCCCAAGCACTGGAGATCCTTTACACTGGGTCACACTTTACACTGGATCACAGAGACCCTTTATATTTTAAGAAGGACAGAAATACAGCTTGTCACTACGTTACTGCTAAATCTGTGGGTAAGCTGAGGGATGGTTTTATAGATGGATATCTGGAACTGAGGTCCCAGCACCACTTATCACTTAAAACAAATAGTGTCCATTAAGTAAGCAGGACGAGGGATGAGCATAAAGCTCAGCATCTACCTGGAGTCCTGACCCATCCTAAGAAGCAATTCACTGGGAAATGCATCACAAGGTTTTCCGGCACAAGTTACATTCAGTCTTCCATGCTGGAGTTTGGTCACTTTATAATTTTCTTCACCATCAGTCTAGAAAGGTTGTCTCTGTTTCTTAGGGTTAGCAGTCTCATACAGGATGTGGGATATTCGAATCAAATGCAAATTGCTTCCTGCCATGAATTTTCTGCTACCTATGCAGACAGGAGATATTGTGTTGTTGATGACATTTCTCCAATACGTTAGTCATCAACCCTGCAAGGAAACTCTTATCCTAGTTCACTTACACACGCCTTTAGCATCATGCGAGTATGCAGGGAAAGAGCTGAGGCAGAAGAAATCACAAGGCTCAGACCCTCTTCGTTGTGCTGTGAGACAGCAGCACTTGACAATGCTGGTAATGAAAAGTAAGATGGTTTTCTGGCTCACCCAGGAGCCCTCCATCTAAGAGGAGAAGTCTTGACTGCAGTCAAAGTCAAGATGAACAGAAATGTCACAGAGTGTACCAGGAACTGTTGAGATGTATCTTGCATTGGGTAGGTTTGGGCATCAGAGGCTGTCTGCAAGAGCTAAAGGTGTTAATGTCACCAGAACGTGCATGGGAAAAGAAAGATTGGCTGCTTCCCACCCTGGGTAAAACATTATAAACTTGAACAACATTCGATGCTGTTACTCTTGAAATGCCACCTAAAGAAAGAATGTTGCTTTTGCCTCCGGCCCGTAGCTGACGTCAGCCAGCAGGGCTTTGCCGAAAGCGCTGCTGCTGGAGCTGCGTTCGGGGACACCAGCCGAGCAGCTGGACCTGGGCTCCTTTCACCTGAAAAACATAAACCTTAGGTGCAATCTTTCATCTGACATCTTTCTTCCCAGGGGTTTGGAAGGACTCACCCTCTTCCTTCTGGAGACACAACAGTGGAGAAATTAATGTGTTCAAGAAGCCAGTGAGTGCCAGTGTGACAATCTTTCCATCTTTCAAGACAGGGAATGTCTTCCATGCGAACAATGATTGGTATTCTCAGTGGTTATCACTTGCAGATTAACTGGTTTACTTCCCTGAACGGGAAATATCAGAGAAAGTGATTTAATTGATTTGATGGGTTATAATTAGAAGGTAATAGCTATATATGTATATACAAATGCAGTAGACCAAAGGTAAAAGGAAGATTTATCCTCATTAAGATTTCTTTGCTGATCACTGAACAGCAATAATGTTGAATGTTTTGTTTTGTTTTGTTTCATTTTGTTTATTTATTATTTTATTTTATTTTATTTTATTTTATTTTATTTTATTATTAATAAAGATAGGAACACTTCTCTTGCTTTTCTAATGGACAGCTCATAACCAAGGTCGTGAAATGCAAATTTAAGAAGGTGCTGAGATTATTTAATGCATGCTCACACACGTACACAATGTGTACAAGTGTGTAAAATGTGTACAAGCACACACAAGTGTGTACCACTAACCTAGCTAGTATGTGGTTAATACTATTCATAAACACTTTCAATACGAACTGCAATACAGCTTGTGGTGCACGTACGCATGCTTCCTTACATGCTTCCAGGATAGAAAAAAAATAGTTTCATAGAGGCATTTAATAGAAAATTATAACAATTCTATGAATGTTTTCTGTAAAGGATCTTGATCTTGACATGTGATAATATCACTTTTGAAAGCTTACTTTTTTTTTTTTTTAAAAAAGAAAACCCTACGGAAAGTAGGAATTATCCTTGAAATAATGAATGAGTCTAGAATTATGCAAGGTTCAGTTAGTTCCACTCCTATGAGGTATTACGAGAGTTTTCTCTGAGAGCCCTGTTTGTTTGATTTGGTACGGTTTGGAAAAGGAACATTTAATTGTGAAAATGTAGATAACGGTACATGTAGAAATTAATTTGTGCAAATATAAAAGAAATAGGAAAGCAAGTAGGACTGGGGATTAACCAAGGGCTCCAAAGATCAACATTCAGTCCCCAAATCTTGCTTGACATAGGGTCATTCATCTGGTCATCATCAGCCTCATTTCTTTCCATAACTCTCCCTTGTCTGCCCGTGAATGGACACGTCAAGGAAATTTGTGGTTCCAGAGCAGCAGAGTCCTTGCACACTGGCCCCACTGCTCTGATACATCCATTTATACTCAGGAATGTCATTTACACTGGTCTGCTCCCTAACGGCCTTTGTGCAAGTTTCAGAATATCAGGTTTTGCAGAAGCTACAGATGTCCACAACTATGCCTTTATTAACTTTAGCAAACTGCTTACAAAAGGGCATTTTATTATTAGAGGTAAAACAGAGGAAAAGTTCATAACTGGATTACACCTTTCTTATCAAGTTGCTCCATAGTAAGTAGTAGAAGAAAATGATGGAAAGGGTCATAGCTGAATCAGAGTAACACCTTTGTCTGCAGTGATTGTATTTTATCAGCAATTATTATTAAGTATTTTATTGAGGAAAGAAGACCAACAAATTAGGACTCATCTTTACCAAAGAAGGACTCTGATCATAAGATCACCAGGTGTTTTGGTGAACGAGTTACACAATCAGATATGGACATAGACTGAACATCCAACCACAGCATGTCATGGCCTGCCATAAGGTATGATCAGGTGATTTGTCTTATCACATCAGCTATGGTAGTGTGAAATATTCACCGAGAAATGGTACTACAAGCAAAAGAAACAAAACAAACTTGTTTCCTTATCAAACCAAACAAGCTTCATAAATTTCCAGGAGCTCTGTTGTGCATGTTCAGAAATCAAACGACTGTGTTAGGTTTGTTACTCTAAAAGCAGTGTTATGAGCCAAACCCATGCCCTCAGTCACAGTAGCTATATCACCAAACATTTCTCCACCAGCTGTTTTAGTGGTGCCTTATAAAATTATTCTAAGTCTCCCTTCTTTAAGGTTTGGAGATACATTGTATTAAGCCAACATTTAACTGAGCTGTTTACCCAACTGCAGATGGAATTCCAACTGAAATAGCAAATATAATGCACTCATCTCAGTATCCTACGAACGTTTCTAGGGAGAGATCTCTGTCCTTGCTGGACAAGGTTAGGTAGAACAACTTGAAAAGCAGATGTTTGGGAACTCCTCAGTGCCACTGAGGAGATGCCCAGGTGGCCACAGGAGTTGGTAAGTCAACTTCATTTTAAGCCTTCCTGGTTTGTTCTACTTGGCTGCCTCTCCAGCAGACAGCACAGCAGCTATTTCAGGAAGCGTGGCTTTGTGAATTGGGACAATGCTTTGGCTCCATTTTCCTAGACGGCTGTGCTGCAGACCAAATTTCTTTCCCTAAAAAGGACATTTCCCCTTCCTCCCTCCTTTGTAAGAGGAGGGTTTCTTTCCCTTTTTATACATCAGGATTTGAACACGTGAGCCTTCCACCTCTGTGCATGCATATGTCTTTTTTTTTTTTTTAATCTGGTGATGAATCTAAACCAAGTTTGGCACAGGGAAGGAGCCTTCAAAGATATTGTCTTACAAGTTTCATGAAAATAAGCAGCCATGTGGAGGAAAGATTCCTTATTAACACCTGCATTGTAGGAAAAGGTAAACTGTGAGCTCAATTCTTAGCATATATTAGAAAGTCCACACAAGAGCTAGTCCTCAAGACAGAAATCTGTAGAAAGCCAAGCTCACATGAAAAATGGAGCAACAGGAATAATAAAATAAAACGGTGTTGCAATGTTTATGTGCCCTACCTTGCTGGCAGAGCTGTACCTAGCTTCAGCAAGCTTTTCATTCATCCAAATGGCCAATACTTGAAGAGTGTCCAGTGCAGACAGACCCTTCCGAGACTACATTTCCCAGCCAAGATGAGTTAAATGAGAGAGAATACTTTTCTGAAAATGAGGTTTCATGTGAAATTCCTACTGTTGCAGCCAAAATTTAATACAGAACAAAAAAACCAAATGAAAAATCCTTAACCACAGAGTCCTGATAATAATTTACAGTCACATCTCATACACTGAAAGCATTTTCAAAGCTTCCAGCACAGTATGGGTGATGCTATTCCCTCTTTTTTTGCAGCAGAGAAACGGAGATGCAGTTTCTGTGGCACAGAAGAGAAACTGAGGCACTTGTCTTTACCAAGTTCACATGAGGATTTTTGCAGGAGAGCCAAGAACTGCATGTGGACAGCTCATCCCACTTGCAGACAGCAAAGTAGCCATGCACTGATTAAAGAAACTCTTCCCTGCCGTTAGCGTTGGCCAGATGCAATGTGGCAACTGTCAGCAGCATCGCAAAGGAGCACAGGACCTGCCAGCTCCCCTCTGCCACAACTTCTGTAACCCACGGAGAAGGAAGGTCTTCTGACGTGATGGTCTGCAGGGACTCATATTGCCGCTGCCATGAAGTGAGGGATAGCAGATACCTGAGCAAGATAATATTTTGATTCTGTCATTCCAGCAATTGTAACCCTTAATGGGCAGTTCGCTTCATTTTTACCACTGTAAATCACCTGGAGCATGTAATAGCACCCATTTGCTTGAGCTCCAAGGTTCCAGCAGAGGAAAGCGAAGAGGGAGACAGCAAGACAAAAAGTGTTATCTACTTTTCATTTCTACAAGAGCTCAGCTGGGCATGCGCAAAGTCGCTGGATTTCATCCTGTCCTCCCACCGCTTACAATCGAATTCTGAAAAAAGCCTTTCTCCACTCCCGGTGAGGGCCTAGAGAGTTGTTGCCCTCTTCCTTCGCAAGGGTAAAGCCAAGAGTGTTAAGGGGCAGCATGGAGGTTTTGCTTTCAAGCTCCGCTCAAAGCAAAAATTATTCCTTTGCTCCAACAGGGTCTTGCTGACATTGTTCATATTTGGGCAGGCCGAGGTGTGCCAAAGCGGCAGAGGCAGACTGCAAGCAGCAGATAAGGAAAGGTCCTTGGGGAATATTGAGCTAAACCTGGTGGCTTTGTTCCTGCCTTCGCCATGGTTCTTCATGTCTCCAAGGGGAGATACATGCAGCCATCAAAAGGGGAGGAGAAAGAAAAGAGGATCCCGAGGGAGGAGCTGATGTTTGGGATTACGTTGTGTCCGAGGAAGCCACTGCAACACTGACCTGGGAGGCAGTGCCTGAGCCTCCTTGGAGTCAGCACAACTACTCTGTGGGCAGGTGTCAAGCCAAAATGCTGCAGGCTTAAAGACTGAGCTAAAAAGGGGTGAAGAATCAAAGGAAAAATAGGATACCAGCAAAAATATTGATTTTTTTTTTTTTTTTTAGATTATGATGAATAAAGGAGGCAAAACCTCAAAGAGAGCAGTTTTAATCTGTCCTACTCAAGGCATTTACAGTAAGTGAAACTGAGTGTTTTGGATTTGTGTGGTGGGGTTTTTTGGTAGAGGGGGAGGGGGCCAGAGGGCTGGCTCCTGTGAGAAGCTGCCAGAAGCTTCCCTGGCTCCCAGTCAGACCCACCTCTGGCCAAGGTTGAGCCCATCAGCGACGGTGGTAGCACCTCCAGGAGAACGGATTTAAGAAGGGGAACCTGCAGTGATTAGAGGGGTTGGAATGTGAGAGGAAAACACCTCTGCAAATCCTGAGGTCAGTGAGGAAGGTCGGGGAGGAGGGGATGTCCCTGCAGCCTGTGGAGAGATGGCAGGCTGTCCCCCTCCAGCCCATGGAGGGGAGCGGGGGAGCAGATGCCCACCTGCAGCCTGGGGAGAGAGGAGCCCAGGCCGGAGTAGGGGGAGGCCCTCCAAGATGGCCGTGACTCCATGGGAAAGCCTGTGCTGGAGCAGGCTGGGACTGAAGATCGGCCTGCGGGAAGGACCCACGCCAGGGAAGTTTGTGAGGAACTGCAGCCCATGGAAAGGGAAGGTGTTCTGAGGTTTGGTTTTACTTCCTAATAATCTTGGGTTTATTTGACTTGTAGTAAATCAAATTGATTTTGTTTCTTCCCCAAGTTGAGCCTGTCTTTTGCCCATGGCCCTAAGTGGTGAGTGCTCCTTGTCTTGGCCCATGATCCTTTCTTAGTATTTTCTCCTCATCCCACCCTGGCTGGGGGGGAGGAGTGAGCAAGCAGCTGCATGGTGCTTTGTTACCGGTTGGGTTTAAACCATGACACGCACCAAAAAGAATTAAATGTCCTGAGTGCTGTCTTAGTCCTCCACATAAAATGCTGTTGAAGTATCAATGAGCTACTATTTAGGGATGGATAACGGGATGGGTTCCCTGCGCTTTCTGCTCACTCACCTGCTGATCCAAAGCCCCTGCCATCGTACTGCGATGGGAGGGGACAGCCCACTTGTAGCACAGCTCATGATGCACACATTACATTAAAGAGAAAATGTCCCCACAGCCGGTGTGTCTCCTGGGGCAGGTGAATGCTCCATGGCTCTTCAGCTGTCCCTATAAGCCTCGCACATCCTGTTCCTTGCCTCCATTTTCACTCTGTTTCATATATCATCCCATACTTCATGTTGACAGCAGAGTAGGAAATATCTTGCCTCAAACTCTGCCCTCAAGTGCTCTCTTTCTCTTTGAAAATATCCTTTTAAACTACCCTCTTCAAACTGACCTTCTTGCTTTTCTTGCAGTAAATGATCCATCTATCTGTTTTCTGGTTAACCGTTCTGTTTTTACACTGGCTTCCCATGAAAATGAAGCCTAGGTGGTCTTAGTTACCTTGTGATGTCTGTAGGTGCACCGCCAATAACTTCTGAGCTCATTAACCAAAATGACAGAAGAGCCTGAAGCCTCATAGATAATTACATTTCATGCAAATACGAGGCTGAATGCAGAAGACAGATCTTAGACACTGCTGCTATAGGAAAATAAACAAGCATAAATCTTGGCATACATGGGGAAACTCCATGTGGGAGAGAGCCTTTTACAGGTGCCCCAAGCACAAGAAAAGCTTCAGTCATAGTTTAAGCCTTGCTTAAAGTCAAAGCCAATCTACCACAAGACATATATCCATAGGCAAGGAAATTTAATTTATTCCAAAAGTCCTGAAGTAAACTTTGATTTTATTCAGTGTAATATCTTAATTAGGTTTGCATGCCAGCTAAAAGATGGTAGAAGAGCTTAGGCCAATAGACACTGTACTAAGGGGTTTTTTTTTTTAGGTGCTTTAATTCAGAATCTTAGAAGTATTTTTATTTTCTTTCTAGTTGTTTGCTTGTTTGTGTGAATCCAAATTCACAGTGATTCTTTTCCTGAGGAGTTTGTCCCAGACATTTATTTTTCTGAAAACAGTGCACTGGACATTGCTGACTAGTTTGCAACCTCCTGTCACATTCTGCTCTCTCCTTTAACTTATTCATAGTTTTCTGGGTTTCATCTTCCTACCCTTTCCATCTTCTGTAAGACCTGTGATAGGACTGTCAGTGCAAGCTGACACTGGAACCAGGTGCCCAAGGGGGCTGTGGAATCTCCATCATCAGAAATATTAAAGAAAATATTAAGTAATTGAGAAGGTGATATTCATGGAGTTGATCGTGTTTTGGGTCAGAGCATTAAGACGATTGCCAGTCCTATTTTGCACTATTCTGACATGGTGTCTGCTATTTGTCTCCACTGCACTTCATTCTGACAACGTTTTTGTCTAGATCATAATGCAAACTTCTCGCATTTACAAGTCTTCCTAGCCCAACTATTTAGCCCCAAGCACATCCCTATTTTTTTTACTGAGCGTACTAACAGACAGTTGTTGTGGCTTAACCTCAGTCGGTAACTAAGCACCATGCAGCTGCTCACTCACTCCCTCCCCACCCAGTGGGATGGGGGAGAGAATCAGAAAAAAAAAACCAAACAACTTGTGGGTTGAGATAAGAACAGTTTAATAGACCAGAAAGGAAGACACTAATAATGATAATAATAAAAATAATAAAATGACAATAATAATAATAGAAGGATTGGAAGGTACAAAACAAGTGATGTACAATGTAATTGCTCACCAGTTGCTGAACAATGCCCAGTAAGTTCCCAAGCAGCAATACCTCCCAGGCCAACTCCCCCCAGTTTATATACTAGGTATGATGTCACATGGTATGGAATACCTCTTTGGCCAGTTTGGGTCAGCTGCCCTGGCTGTGTCCCCTCCCAACTTCTTGTGCCCCT
>JAVJGG010000029.1:50549934-50563221 GCA_035590195.1 Aviceda cuculoides | reverse complement strand
AACAACTGAAAACATCAGTGTGTTATCAACATTCTTCTCATACTGAACCCAAAACATAACATTATACCAGCTACTAGGGAAAAAAAAAAAAACAAAAACAAAAACTCTATCCCAACCAAAACCAGGACAACAGTGTTGGTTAATCAGTGGGATGTTAACTGATATTTCCTGTCTGCTTTGTTGCTCTTGCTACCATCTGAGCTCAGTTGGCTTATTTCTAATCAACATCAAGGAAATATCAGTCAGCTTAATTCTGCTGGGTGAAATCCACTTCTTTACAGAAACCAAGTCAAAAAATTAAAGCAAGAAGGAGGTGTCACAATCCCAGCCTGGACAGACCAGGGTGGGGTGCTGTTGAGTTCAGAATTCCCTTGGGCTAAATTAAGTTGAAGTGACACCAAATGATCAGTTAAAGATTTTATTCGTGGCAGAAGCAAACTGAACTTGGAAGGCATTGACAATAGGTGGTGTGGTTTCTCCCAACAGCAAGTGCCACGAAACTACCTCAGTAACCCATGTAACCTGTGAGTGTCTGGTTTAACCCCAGCCAGCAACTGTACCAGCTACTAGGAAGACAATTAACTCTATCCCAGCTGAAACCAGGACAATGAGTGGCTGCGTGTTGCTTAGTTGCTGGCTAGGGTTAAACCATGACACCATATACATCAGTTTGGGGTAGGAGATCCCTCCCATTGGGTCAGGAGGTTCGGAGCAGACCCCCTTGTTTTCTAGAATCCTTCTCAGAGAAGGGCTCAGGGGTGGCTGGATCCACTCTGAGTCCAAGACTTGGTCAACGATTTATGTCTAAAGGGATGAGGTGTAGGGGTTATGAAAAAGGAGAGACAGAGTGAGACAGAGAGAGCAAGAGGAAAAGAAAAGAGAAAGATTTCATTGGTCCAGTCAGCCGAGGGGTCCAGTTACGATGGCTGCACACATGGGGCTTGGGTTTGTGTCCTTTTATCACTCTTGCTTTGGGTAGGCACTCGAACTCATCGGCTAATTAAGTGTCGTGAGTGGTTTGTGAGCCCTTGGGAAATGGGTTGGTGGGCTTGGGGGTTGTTTGGGGAGTAACTTTTCCTTCCCTGCAGACGTGATTCTTTTTTGATCTTTGGCCATGCATGGTGAGCTGCCTGGCTCAGCGTATCAGAACATGGAGCTGCTCACCCTCTGGCACAGCCTCCCTGTCCTGTTGCTGGTGTCCTGTGCTGATCTGTGCTGACTGGCTGCTTTTACCTGTGGTTCATTGTTATGCAGAGTTCATCATTATGCAGAACTTGCCCCACCACAATGTTTGAGACATTAACTCTTTCAGTCTTTCACAGGAGGTCCCAACTAAGTTTTGTTATCAGCATATTGTACTGTCTTCTGTATAAAGTGAATTTCATCCTACTGTTGAGCATTTCCAAATAACCTCAAAGCTACTGTTACTCACCTTTAAAACTAACAAGATTCATTTTCTCGGGTCTTAGCCAGAGGTTTATAGATTTCTACTAGTCACTCCTCTCAGCCTTCATAAAGACATCTGTTAAATCTCTCTTCAGTCATACCCTCCTTCTAATTTGATTTTAGCCAGGACTCCCTTTCCACTTGGCAGTAGGATGGCAGGAAGGAAAATTGCACTAAATTCTCATTGAATCCTCCGTATGAGATTACCTCTTGCTTAGGAAGCTGCAAATTACTGGAAAGTGAGTGTTCTCAGGAAGTCTTACTACACATTTTTCTGGTCGTTTATCTTTTCTTGTTACCGTCTCACCAAAGGCAGAACAAGAGGCTGGGCAGACCCGTGGTGGGTGGATGATACTCACATATTTAATTTCTGTACCAGCAACTCTGAGAATGCTTAAGGCTTTCTGTCACGTGTTCTACCAGACATCCTCATGAAACGAAGTCTTGGTCTCAGACCTTACCCAAGTGTTTGCATCCCATTCCCTGTCGCAGCTAGGTAATCTCTAAAGTGAGCAATGGAAAAGCGAGGCTTGCTGTGATATTACCTATGGCAAAGAGACAGGAATTGCTGGACAACATCTTTTTTCCACTTTTCTACCCATGCAATAGTTTCTATCATCATTTGTTGGATTGCACTGCTGTCACCTATAAATGATTGGCCAGTCTCTTTGACATAGTGCAAATTGCTGAATTTTTTTTTTCCATTCAACTTTTGATTTGGTTTTTGTGGTTTTTTGTTGCTCACTTCAGGAATCGGCTATTTTTTCTCCTGTTAGGATTTGCTTTTCTCATCTTGAACTACTGGCTTTATTTATGTGGTGGTGTCAAAAGGTTCACAAGCATAATGGTTGTTAAGTATTTGTGTGTGTATATGTCCCTTATTTTCTTTTGGTTATGACGTTAATGATGATTATTAATGGTAGTCCCCCAGTGCAGGTCTCCAATCTGGTACGGGGTAGTTCAAAGAGAATAGCAGACTGCAGAGAACAAGATAAGCTATGTACACCCTAACTTGCAGTGACCTTTCTTTCTTCTGCAAAAACTACTAGCTTAAGAAAAATCTCCACAGTCATAAATCACCATCACTCACTGCTGTTTGGAAAGAGCTGGATGATTTTGGTACATTTATCATGGTTTAAGGAATTTTGACATGTTGTTCTCCTCTGAATGTAGAAGTTCTTTTCTTTGTGGTTGTTTCCTTCCACCACACGCACGCATTTCAGAAGGTTGCTCAGAAAAGTGACAATTTCGATTGTCTTTGCACATTCAGGGGGGAGAGGAGGCACATTGTCCATGCTCCTTGAAGATGAAAACATTGGAGGAATTTGACCTTGACTGAAGGAGCTTCTGTGGAAGATTAGAAAAATAACAGTTCGCTAAACAGATGCCAGATCATAATCACCACTGATGACTACCTCATGCGTCATTCTAGGCAACTCACAATAAAAAATATTATCTTTTGACAAAGCTGTTGGCAGCCACATGTGGAAAAAGAATGAAGGTTTTACCCATTTTTTTCTAGCTTTTTTTACAGACTCACAATCACTTAACTTGGGCGTAAGTAAATAACCCGCTGAAGATAGGCAAGTAATCCAAGAGTAAGAAAAATGTTTATATACTGTGAAACTATCTGTGGATAGTAGGATTTATAACTAGAAGAGATCAAAAATGTGATTTCTGCAGTATTGACCATTCTGAAATATTTTTCTGCCTCAGTGTGGGACTTAGAACAGAAGGAATATTTGGTTTAAAAATGGAAATTGTGAAAATTGCTATTCATAATTGCTCATTTGAATTTTTTGATAAAAAAATCTCCACTCTTGGATATAAACATTTGCTTAGATTTTCATTCATTAAATTGAAACTAAATACTTCTAACCTGTTTGATTTGACCGGAACCTATTTGCAACCTTCTTCTGTTAGACTGAATTGTAGATTATGAGCCCCTGTCACCAAAAACCTTTACGGAATATTAAGTTTCAGCAATTGCAGCAGCAGCCATTTAAAAATTTCTCTTGGAGCAGAGAGAAAAATATTGTCCTGTCTTTTACAGAGTTATCCTGCAGACAGCGCTTTGAATGTGGACCTCACAGCTCTTGCAGTCAGGCTGATTTTAGACTAATTCAGCTGGTGCAAAGAGAGTAGTATCAGAGAGGGTGGTGTTGAGTGTTCTCCAACATACTTATTCCAGGATTCATTTAAGAAATTAAAGGATTTCCTCGCCTCTGAGCTGTGTTATAAAACAATTTGCTGTAGACATACACATATAAATTGACAGATCTGAATTTATGCATCCACATGTAGGTGTCTGTGTATGCAAGATGCTCAGCTTAATAGCCTGCCTGCAGGTGTATGAAGACATAGAGATGTTCTTGACTATCCTTCCCAGATTCCAGATGTTTCTGCAGAAGGGCATGGTACTCTTTACAAATCAAGCAGGTCTATATGTGTGCTTTGGACACCCTATGAGAACTTGTATGATGCTAGATGCCTCTGTGTGTGCAACAGGATTGAACCTTTAAGTGTCTGAACTCCCGATATAATCAACAGAGATCTCACCAACAGGGTCAGTGAGATGGGTTTCAGCTGCCTGAAAAATAGATGGATTATCTCACAGCTCCTAAATTTAAACTAGATTTCTCTGTGTTGGCAACTGAGTCCCTCCTAAGAAAGCACAAAGGGATATTCAGCCCCTCAGTGTCTACTCTGTGAACTGAGTTTCACCCTCACACCTCTTGTACTTACTGGGAGCTCAGTTTGAGACATCTGCATGCAGCTGGTGGGTACAATGCAGGACCTAAAAGAGACCAGTGCTGGTCTGGAGGGCAGCTGCAGTGCAGGCAGGATACCTTACAGCATCTCAGCCTCTGCTGGATGCTTCTCTTTAGGCAGCTCAAGCAAGCCTTGTCTTCACCAACTGTTATGGGAGCTGAGATGCTTAGCACAGAGGCACTTAATTAGGTTGTCTCAATTTCAGAATAAACCCCTAACTTCAGTTGCATCAGTATGTGATCCAGTGCCATGCCCTGGACTATCCGAAGTGGGGAAATGGCAGAACACCTCTGTGTGGAGCTTTTGTAACCTAAGGAGATCTACTCAGTATAGTCAAAGGTGTTTAAGCCAAGCCTACATTTGGCCAGACGAACTGAGATATAAATGCCTTTGACCCCACTGCCAAGATTCTGTTGTCCACAGTAGCAGCCTAGACACCTAAGACACTCTAGACACCTCAAGCTGGGGAAGATCAGTCACATCCCTAATATATGTCTCAAGACATCAAAAATTAGTGACACGATCCCTGGTGCCTCTAGGAGAAACAGCTTTTTTTTTTTTTTTCTAAAGCATCTGGGAATTAGGAAAAGTTGTAAATTCCAGAAGAGCTTGTTATTATGGGGACAAGTGGTTAAACTAAAATATGAACACCTTTTCTACTATTGGTTGTTGTCTGTACTCTGCTGTCACTATAGCACAGAAAAAGGCAAGCCAAATTCATTTAATTGGAAAAAAAATCCTCTATTTTAAAAGGGAATACTTGTTTTCAAGGATTAGCTATATTCTTGTCCATTCACAGCATCCACTGAGTTCAGTTCCTGTGTTGAAATAGTTTATTATGTTCTCTTAGACCTGCCTCCTTTGCAAAAGCAAATTGTGATTCTAGGGAAAACAGACAGTGAGGGAGCATCAGTTTTTCAGCCTTGCTTGGAATTGCTCTCTGATTTCTTCTCGCATGACATGTACTTTGGTGCAAAGGTATGGGTGAAGCTTGACGAATAACTGATATTTTGCTGAAATATAAACAGTGGAGACATGTGACTCCTTTGAACAAAATTTGACACAGGTGCCCTTTTTCTGCTGAATTCATGAGCAGTTATTACTGCTTGAATTGGATAACTAAATCCTTTAGCTGACTGAGTTATCCCATACATATACTGCTGACTTGGATGCTCAATAGAAGACGGTGTGGGTAGCAAAAGCTACATCTTTACTTTATTAAAGAAGACAGAGCCAGGGACTGTTCTTCAGTCTTCCTCTCTTCGCTGGCTAAGCACAGGGTCTTCAGGTGAAAGCCTTAAGTTGAAATATAGTTGCACTGTAGCCATCAGTGATGAAGTGAGTTCTTTAAGGTCTGAAGTAAATCTGTGAGAAAGATCAGAAGTGGAGAAGAAGGCTTAGTTCTCTCACACAGTGCAGCACTGCACAGTTGGCAATGACTGAGCTAGCTCAGGAGGACCAGGACCTTGAGGTGGATGCTGAGATCTGTGCTCAAACTAGCTCATTCTCCTCAGCCCTCTTTTTCTGTGTTCTCTCTTTCACTCTGCTCTAGAAAAACTTCAAATGGAGTGAGATAACAAAATAAAAGCATTTTGCATTATGAAAACCACTTTTTCTCTAAAGATAACATAGGACAGACAGATGAAGCCCAAAATTAGATCAGCAGTGCAGATAAAGCCTCAGAGTGACTATTTGCATTGAGCAGGAAAAAACAAGGACGGCAGCCGAACTGCTCACAGTAACTGACTCCAAGACAGAGCTTGAGATTTGTGCATGAACAACGTTTTCGCTTTAGGGTGAGGGCTCATGGGGTCAGAGTCCACAAAGGTGCCTTATTGTGCATGACACAAAAGCCACCTTCAGTCAATGCCAGCTCTTCAGACTGAAACATTTGTAAAGGCAGGCAAAGAAATTTATATGGGTATGAATATATTGACTCATCAAGGTTTGGACAATAGCGATGCATAAGTCTGGAAATTAGTAACACTTTGAAAGAAAAATTATATTAAAACATCATCAGCCAAAAGCAATATCACCATTGTAACAACAAACACTAGATGAAATAGATAATGGAACTGAGAAATCATTAGGCAGTGTGAAAACAGATCTTCTGGATAAAAATGGACTCTGAGCATTATAGACAATAATTATGACTCTTCTCTAATGCCCTGATGCCCTGACTTGACCTGCTTGCTGTTGTCAGGCTCAGAGAAAGTCCAGGACCAAAATCTGTATTTTGATTGAGTTGCCCTAATGAACAGAAAACATTTGTGTGAATGAAATAAGGTGACATCAACGGCACACTGAAAAGCAAAGACAATAGAAGCTATCAAAATCCAAGCACTAATTTGGTTTTGAAAAGAAAAATAATTTTGGATTTGCATAATCTTCAACTAGAATGACTAGAGCTTAGAGAAATTGATTAAATCTGCCTGCAAATTTTCCTGTTCCCATTGTTATGATTGTGGTAAAAGGCTGGGCAAACTATTTCTTGAGTAATTTATTAGAAAGATTTAGCTTGTTCATGTGTGCAAACCATGCATTTAACAGCTTTTGATTTTTTTCACATTTCATGACTTGAAATTATTTGACGCAAACATGGACTAACAGTTTCTGGCAGACTTCTCAGAAACTAGTAATGGCCTTGCAGTTTGTAAATTTACTTATTTCCTTGTGTATTTGGTCAACATACATTATGTGACAATGCTTATGATGCCATGAAGCTTTCAGGTTTGCATTGCAAATATTTTCTGTCTAAATTGATATTCATAAAACGTGAGATGCACCAGGGTAGGCACAGCAGGTATTGATACTTACAGGTAATCTTAATTACCGTGATTGATTTATTATGTCAAAAAGTACATATGAAAACTTCACTCTATTTGGTATGCTGTACATGAAAGAGAAGAACAATGACCTGCCTTAGTGCCTACTCCAAATGCAGGAAGAGTGATAATACAGTCACAAACATGATAAGAAGTTATCCCAATAAGCTGTTTGACTGCTGGACGTTTTCTGTAGGTCTAGGTGAAAAACAAAATCTTAAGGAGGACATGAAGAACAGTGCATGGTTTTTGTTTTGTTTTGGTTTTTTTGTTATTGCTTGCTGCTAGCACCTTTGTATGAGCAAAGAAATGGTACAGAAACTGTTGAAAATTGAGCAAGGAGGGTAGGAAAGCTGTTATCAGAGGACAGCAGATTATGGACTTGACATCTCATCAGCATAAAGGAGGTGACAGGTGCTGAAAATAAGAGCAAGCAGTTTCTCTGTGGCTTCCTGATTAATGTATCCCAAAATCTTTACTGTTTTCCCCTCATTACTCCAATGCAAGGCAGTGCGAGTATCCCAACAGAGTGTGCAGGGAGGCAAGCTGTGGAGAGGCCAAGGAATGCTCAAGAAGTCTCTTAGTGACCTGAGTCCAGGTCTCTCAAGGCACAGGGTGATGACCAAACCCCTAGACTCATTTTAATCTCCTCCAGTTGGAAAATAGTGGATATCACCTCCACCCAAGTGCGAGAGTGTAAGGGTACCCATGCTCTGCAAATGATAACAGAGCTAGGGCGTAATGATGGAGTCACAGCATTAGAAATTCACGATGACTAGTGTTTTTACTATTATTGTATGTCAAAACTCCATCACTAATTACAGTCTTTATCCCTGCTGTGTCATGAGCTGTATAAACCCAGACCAAGAAACTGTGTAAGCTGCATAAGCCCTTCCCCAAGCAACTTAACATACAAACCACAGCAGGTGGGTGCAGAAGGATGGAGATGAGGAAGTAATACCTATGACTTGGCCAAATTCATGCATCAGTAGCCTAACCGTCATCATCCAGTCATGAACTAGGAGGGATCAGAAAAGAATGGCAAGGTAGCTCCATGGCTATTTTACAGATGTCTTCTAAGGACATGACATTTGGGAGGATATAAAGCTGCCTTCAAGGAACCTAAAAACAGCCAGCAGGAGCAGCATTGACTTCATGGATGGAAGGAAAACAGAAGCTTCCTGCTGGCACTGAGACCTGATGGGTTGGGAACAGCTCTTATAGATTTTGAAAGCAAAACC
This sequence comes from Aviceda cuculoides, assembly GCA_035590195.1. Classification (NCBI taxonomy): domain Eukaryota; kingdom Metazoa; phylum Chordata; class Aves; order Accipitriformes; family Accipitridae; genus Aviceda; species Aviceda cuculoides. Next base: position 50,554,937 of record JAVJGG010000029.1, on the reverse strand, counting down.
AAGGGTCGTTCACAAGCATACTAAAAATGATACTAGGTAGCATAGAGCTAATGATTTAATTGCTCCAGTGTCTCATTGGTCCCATCAGGATAATGATATTTTCCTTAGAGGGATGTTGTGAGTGGGAAGCCCAGCCACTAACAAGTGAGTAATCAGAAGAAGGTGGCGTGGCCAGAGAAACCACTGTTGGGCTCTTCACTCACTGGATCCCAGGAGAAAAGAGGTCTGGTTAGGAAACCTCTGCATTTTGCAGCATTTTACTTGGAGAACTGGTCTCCCATGCATACTAAATCAGGTAGGCTCTTTGGGGGTGCACACTTCACAAGTGGTGGCCTTACAGCTCACAAAAGTGAACCTCAGCTGGAGAAACACAACAGCACTTGGAAAGAAAAATGCAAATACTGGAGGAGGGAAAGTGGGGAAGACTTTGGAGCTGACAAGTAGGAGTAAGAATGGCTGGAAGGTTACAGTGCAGCTGTAAATGGCTAACTACAGAGCAGTGCAGTTTTACAAGCACAGAGTCTTCTGTTATTTCCCAGCATAGAGTATGCGATAGAGTAAATGTTCACTAAAGATTTGACAGCCTGGCCTCTCGCAAGAAGTGTAACAGGGTCACAGGTTGCTTTGCTTTCTTTCCTTAATTGGATTTTCTGGGCTCAGGGTGCTCCTTTCTGAGGTGTTAGGAACAGACGCACCTGTAAAGGAAGCGGACTAACAATTTAAAAACAAAGAGATCATTACTGTGCCCATGGAAATCTGGATCTGTGTCTCATAAGGAAAGTTAAACAGCATTTCACAACTTGCAAGATTCCACTCCTAACAGAAGCAGATCTCAGGAGCACCACCAAACTTTGCGTTTCAAGGGTTATTTTTATTTTAATTTGTCTCCTGAGGCAACCTCATTTGATCAGAGTTTTTAAGGACAAAGCGAAGGACTTTAAAAGCATCTTTAAGCTTGCAACTGCAATACCTGCTACTACCTAAATCTCAAGTATTTAATGGTTCCTAAAAAATATATTGCCTTGTTAATGCCTGCAGCAAAGCATACAGTTTATGGCGAGAGAACAGTAATGCCCCTTTAGCCATCTGGACAGCAAGAATACAATGGGGTGTTTGATAACAGCCATTTACGTGTCTGCAGGAGATGGCTGCAATAAAAAGAACAAACAAGCACATTTACAGGGGGCTGCAGTTGGGTACTGAGCCAGACTAGGCACCATAAGAAATTTAATGCAAATCTCTACGGCCCAATCACACACAACTCCATTGCTTCCTAAGTCAAATGGAGCTTGATGTTTTCTGTTATGAGATGCAAATGGTTATTCCAACCCAAAATGAAAGTGTCTGAAGAACCTTGAGGGTCCCTGCCACCATCATTTTCACTTCCTAATGCAATTCTTGGAAGATAACTTGGAAAAAAAGCCATCAAACCCCATGGAAATAGCACCAAAATAGCATGTACAGTGTGACTGAGCACCCTGCACTTACTCCATGGTCCTACATATTTGATGGAAAGATTCTTACTGACGTCAGTGAATTTTGAATTATGGACATAATCACCAAATCAAAGCTACTGCAGGGCATAGCTGTCTTGAAGCAACCAGCAGAATCTAAAAAGGATCCGAGCCTTCAGCATGAATTCAGAGAAAGTCTTCAGCACACCACTGGGGTTGGAGTGGAAATTTCAGGACGATCAGCTCTAAACTTTACTGCTTTGTATATTATGAATGAGTGTCACAATTCTTACCCAAGTCACATTTGAAATACAGTTTCATGAAACCACTTTGTTTCAAGACATACTGAACTGCTATCTTTCTTCATCCAAGAGCATGAAAATTGTGTAGTATTATTTCATTCATCTGCCTGTTTTTGCACCGGTCACACAAAAAGTTGTGAAAGTACAGCCAGGCTTTTCAAGTTTTTAAACATGTAAGTATAAACTGCTATTAAGGGTACATCACATTTCCTCGCTTAGTGCCTGGCTCATAAAATGTAGTAGCACTACAGTATTTCCAGCATTGAAAGTAAAGTTTTTCCCTTAAGCCCTAAAGGGAAGGAGAAATTTATGTCACCTAATTTCAACCATCTAAAAATTAGGCATATAATCTAAGATAGTCATCTATGTCTTAGCTGATGTGCTCTGAAGGTGTTTCATTCCTTGCAATTCATGCAATCGTAAACCAGGATAAGAATCAGCTCCAGGGGAAAATGCCTAAATGGAGATGTCTTCATGTGCACTGGGTTACAAAACTTTGATTTCACTCCAGAGATATCTGTGGTACATTTAGTTCCCCAGCCATGGGAACTCACTGGTGTTCTAGGCGTTATAGGGCATCCCACACAGTCTTCTGAAGGGTGTAGATCTCCTCCGATTGTGTCATATTTGCCAGCCCACGCGTCGCCCTAGGGCACCTGAATGGCACTAAATGTCTGTGTTTAGGGAATTGAATAATACTTGGTCAGTAGAATAGCTCCTTCTATTTCATTAACTGCATTAACATGACACCCATTGTTCATAATGAGAATTTAGACTCTTAGTCCATTTGTCATCACCTACATATGGAAACCTACATTGCAGTTATTTAATCTGCAGAATGAATCCTTCCCTGTTGTGCCTGATGCATGTGAGATGGGTCAGTCTGTGGAAGTGCCTATCTCTTTTTATTGCGCATAATGAGATCCCAGACACAGAACTTAGACTAAGCTCCTGATTTCTTAAGGAATAAACTGTAGTAGATATAAATTCCAGTGTAGGTGGACCCTCCATCATGGATTTGATGTTCATGTTTAAGCCTCTCAGGATACTGACTTCTTCAAATAACAGAACAAAATACTGATGAGGACAGTGATTTGATGAATGATTCTGCTTTTCCAAATGCAATGTTTTCTTTCATACAGCTATTTAGTTTTCCATCAACACCTATCTGGTGAGCTCACAGCACTTCATTCATGGACTTTGATGAAAATCTCCTAAAATATTTTCACACACACACAAAAAAAATCCAGAAGCTTCACCATGAGCAGAATCTACCACAGGATAGATAAGGAAGAGTCTAACATTTACCTCTTCAGATGCCAACATTGTAAATTGTAGAAGCAACATTAAGAATAGAATTGGATATGCAACTGAGTGTAACACTATGGCACCAGCATAAATCAGAACATAAACGCTATGAAACAAAATATTGCTGCTTTGCTGCTTGGAAAAAGTTGTGGTTTTCACTCAGCTTATGCTTTAAATAGTAAATGCAGCAGAAATGACAAGTATAGAAAACAGAATAAAAAGGTGAATTTAAGCTCTAACTTGTTTTCATTCTTTTTTTTTTAATATAATTTTCCTGGGATGGAACCCAGCTCCCTGTAAAGCAACTGGACCACCTGACCCCAGAATGAATTACATTTAGTTCCAGTTATGAGTATGCGGGAAGAATATTTGTGACTCAATATGCTTGTCGTGGAACTAATCTTGGGTTAACCAAAAGAAATCGCTGATTTTAAGGTCATCACAATCTTTCACTCATGGATAGAGTAATCCACTACTGAATTTCAGTTTTCTCTTACTGGGTTTACTAGTTTGATTTAGGTCTTGCTAACAAGAGAAACAGATAATATTTGGCCACTGACCTCTCATGTATCTGTCCCAGGGATTCATTCAGCATCATTACAATATCTCCAGACCATTTGAAAATTCAACCCACAATTGGAGCTTGTTTTTTTTTCAATTTCAGGCTGCTGGTTACCTGCACAACAGTTTGCGGCTGCAGTAAATAATACATTTTTGTCACCTCTTCCAAATAAAAGTGTCTCTACAAATATGCTTTTGCAACCTCTACAGCAAGGTGCAGCTTAGAAACAACAAGCTACCTTGGGTCCCTAACAGTTATGTTAGATTTGAGCTCCTGGGGGATAACTTTCCTGTATTGGGAGCTATGTTTTTTATCTCTGCTGCACAGAAATGTTCATTTTGGACGTACTCTGAGACATAAAATCCAGTGTCTCCTTCAGGATGCTATTTGGAAAGGACATCAGCTCCTGAAAGTTTATGTTTTTAGGTAGTCTTCCAACCTGTTCTATTCTAGTTCTTATATCACCCCCATTATTATATCTCAGGTTATTGCCTGCATCACTGTAATATGTCTATATTTCATAGAACACAAATTTTGATTTCTGGGAGTGATAGATACCACGATTTATTGTCCATTCGTGAGATGACTCTTCTCCTTGAGTTTTAGTACTGTAATCAGAATGAAGGAATACTTCTCGTAGAAAATATTATCTGTCAATAAATGCACTTTTTGGATGGCCAAAAAGAATCATAAATTCACATGAAAAGTTTAGCAGTAGGGTAATTTACAGAAGTGGTAATAAGTAGAAAGTGGCAAAAATTAAAACATTTCAATTTTTGTCTGGAAACGCAACCTGTTCAACTTTTCCAGGACTTAAGACAGCATTAAACGGGGTAGGAAAAAAAAAAGTCACATAGACCCAGATGTTCCAGTTAACACCAGTTTTTTTATCATTCTCGCTAAACAAGAGGAGAAATAATTGTCCAAACAATTGTCACCTGCTTTACCCTTCACACTGTTCCAGTGGCCACCAGAAGAAATCTCAGGAAGAGGAGGACCTCAATCCACTACTGGTATACCTGAATGGACACGATCTCTTGTTGGCAACAATTTTCTTTTAGTGGAGTATTTTTTTATTCTCTAGAACATAGAATCATAGAATCATAGAATAGTTTGAGTTGGAAGGGATCTTTAAAGGTCATCTAGTCCAACCCTTCTGCCATAAGCAAGGACATCTTCTACTAGATCAGGTTGCTCAGAGCCCCGTCCAGCCTGACCTTGAATGTTTCCAGGGATAAGGCATCTATCACCTCTTTAGGCAACCTGTTCCAGCGTTTCACCACCCTCATAATAAAAAATTTCTTCCTTAGATCTAGTCTAAATCTACCCTCTTTTAGTTTAAAACCATTACCCATTGTCCTGTCACAACAGACCCTG
>JAVJGG010000029.1:50508615-50520980 GCA_035590195.1 Aviceda cuculoides | reverse complement strand
CCCACAGGTGTTACCACCGTCACTGATGGGCTCGGCCTGGGCCAGAGGTGGGTCCGACTTGGAGCTGGGGAAGCTTCTGGCAGCTTCTCACAGGAGGCACCCCTGCAGCGCCCTCCCCCACTACCAAAACCCCGGCACACAAACCCAAAACAACCCAACTTGCCAAATTTAAGTCAAACTGCAGACCTTTGCTGAATTCTGTTCACTTCACAATGAAACCTTACCATTGCCAGCAGCTGAAAGTAGTATTGGGGCTGTCAAAACATAGGTGTGCACTTTGTTCTGCCACCTCTGATGGGACAAGCTTAGGACAGAAAGATCTGAAGGTGAGAAAAACATCCAAGGATGGCAATGCTTTCAGGTAAGTGAGTGAGGTGCACCCAAACTCATCCATCAGAACTTCTGATACCTGAGTGACTTCTAAACTGAAGACTTCCCAGACTCAACAGGAGACCAGTCAAAATCAGAACCCAAGAGGCTTAGCTAAACCACTGTAACTTTGACCTGAGACAATGGCAGGGCTGTGGAATGTTTGCTTTTCTGTCCTTACAAATAGTCTGGCTTAGCCAATTGAAACACCAAATGTATCTGATCAAGCACATTTTAAAGCATTTGTGTTGATAGGGGTAAAACTGTTCAAAACAAATTGACTTGATGTGGACAGAGCCATGGATGAGGAGAAAAAGCATCCCTGTGCCTGATCGGACTCTCAGAAGTCAATAGCAAGATTCCATGTGACACAAGATACAGGACTGAACATTTCCTTTAATACTGAGGTCTTCAGAGATTGCCCTATCCACGTCAATTAGAGCTATGCCTTTATTGCAAAACATATTTCTTCTTTCTGTGGAGAAAGAAGTGAAAAAAAAATTCTTAGCACTGTAGGAATGCCCTGTGTTACAAGGAAGTCCTGTGTTTACAGCCCTTTGCAGATTGAATTATTATTGTTGTGGACAATTGCAAATGGGTATCCAAACTGCAGACGAATTTTTTTTTCAATCTGTGCACCACATGTCAAAATATATCCTGCCTACAGAACAGGGCAGGAGGTTGAGTTTTCAGAAAAGAAAAGGTCAAAACCACATGGTCTAGGGAAAATGTGTTTTAATTTACAAGTTCTACTCAATTCTCTTCCATCCCACTCTTCATGTCTTAATTTGACAGGTAACGTAGTGTTGCTAACAGTGAAGTCACCCAGAGTGCACACCAGTATAACTGAAATCTTGACACTTGCTAAAGAGAAAAAAGTGCTGGTACCCATACCTGTTAAAAATAATCAGATAAATGTGTGAAGTGTAACAGAACTGATACTCAAGATGAGAACAGCTTTGACTACCTACTTTACAACCTAAATAACGGAGAGAAAGGGAATAGCAGATGTCCCTTATCCATCCCTTTATGTAGGCATTGAAGGCAATACAGCCATATGATATGGTTTTAATTGGATTTCCTCAAACTGTGCGTTCCAGTCAATAATTTTGGTGGGAGGAGAGGAAATCATCTCCTTAATGCTTTCATTGGCATTAATCACAGCTCATCTGTTTCTGCAGAGGCTAAAGACGAAAGAACTGGAAAGAAATTAGAGGCACCAGCACCTTCTGGGTTCAAGGAATAAATACCCTAGGGTTCTCCTTGCTCTGAACCTTTCTTCAAGTACTCTAGCAGCAGCAGAAAATGAGAAAGAAGAAAAAGTACGTAACTGCCATGAAGTGGGAATATCCAAAGGCATCGCACCAGTACTGGCACTTCACAGGACAGTGGTTTCTGCTCAACATGAAGATTCGATGGAGACACCTATCACCGAGCAACACTATTTTGCAAACTGAAAGCATCTGAATTCCTGAAGTTCTCAAAGATATCTTAGGTTACAAGTACCTAACATGCTTTCCCTGCGTAAGCCATACTACTTTGATTCATTGCTTCTGGAGAAACCATATCCACTAGGCTTTTAGGATCCACCCAAGAATCACTTTTTAATACAAGAGAGATGGACAATGAGTGCAGGCTGCTAAGGCTCAGCACCTTTTCTCTCTTTTTCTGTTCCCATGCCGTCAGTTTTTGAGGTCACAGTGTTGCATCGTGTGCACTGGTACAATTCCATACCGATTGATTTGCTCAACTAAAGGAACAGTTTGAATACAGAGCACAGGGCTGGTTATCAGAAGCAACGTGTTTCCTAAAGAAAGACAAAAATGAAGTGTCATTTAGATACTAAGAGAAAACAGCAGCAAAATGAGATAGTTCTGCTGTTATCTAACATTCATCAAAGGAATCAGTGTACTTAATTGCTGGTATGAGAAGTCCTTTATTATATTATCTGCTATCGTGTGTTGGAAAGCACATAACAATTTAGAAAAGTAGCCTCTGTTCATTTCAGAAGAAAAAACACGCACAGACTTGCACTATATCCCATTAACATCTTCATCCTGCCATTTCTGGCTAGGCAGACCTACTCTTTCCCCTGTAGAAGGTCTGCCCAAATAACCCTGCCCGTCTGAAAGAGCTTGTCTACACTCAGAATTAGGTACTGTCTAACCTGCTTTATTTCTACTGCAAATATTTCCCCAGCCCAAAGAGGCCCAGTTCTGCTCTTCATTTTGAGAAAAGCATCCCACACTAATTTTATTGGCAGTTGTGTCTATACATTAGATCACACCCTAAACGTGCGGTGAATTTAAGGAAACAAAACTTAACAAGGTGGCCATGAATATATTTTTGGGGGAGTGACTGCCATTTCTGTGGGAGACCACAAAATGAGTTGGATAAAGATGAATTTACATGGACAAACTATTGCAAAATAAGCTACAGCTTAAATTGAAATATAATAGTTGTTATGTAGCAGTTCTTCTAATAAAGTCCTGCATCACACTGAGAGTTCAGATTCACCCTACCTGGCAGTAGAAATTTACCTGCCTAAGCAATGAAATCAAGCATCCCTTTCTCTCCCTGTGGCCTGTATGGGAGAAATCAGCTAAACATCTAAATCAACTTCTACAGAAACCTCGTTCTTTCTACTGATTTTCAAAGGAGCATAGGCCAAACATGTATTGCCTACAGACCTCTCAATTAAGTCATGTTTCCTTGAACATGAAGTTTTGGTTACCTGGAAAACACCTAAAACTTCCTCAGACATACAATCGGAAACTCATCTTGAGGCCCTTCATGCAATTAGTTAAGTAACTAATTTCTGTCAATGCACTTTAATAAGTAGATACTTACCACAAAACATAAATTGGGGTGGGGTGGACTAGATGACCTTTAAAGGTCCCTTCCAACCCAAACTGTTCTATGATTCTATAGCTCAGGTGGTAGTTCTGGGTTTTTTTTTCCCCTTCTTCCTCCCCTAATTTTAATAACAACACCCTGAGAGCCTTCTGGGAAATGACATAATCACTTCAAAGGTCTCAGTTTCTTAAATTGCTTTTTTTGTTTGTTTTGTTTCATTTTCACAGTCTCTAGAGTGGAGACTTTGACCTTCTACCACCCCACTGTAGGTCCTCATATCTTCTGTTGTATCTGTTGCCCAGGTGCAAAAGGACAGGCCAAGTGACCTCTTTATTCATTCCTGTCCTGCCATTTTGGGGCTGTGAGCGTGTCATATTTCTGAGGTGTCAATTGTGAAAACAGACCACACAGAAATGCTGTTTATTTAAAAAGTGGGTCTTTACCCCTTTGCAAAAGGAATTGAGCTCGCTAAATGCCACATTAAATTACATAAACCAGAGGGTAGTTTTACACTGTAATACATCTTCTGCTCTTCTAACTCTATGGGAGACCAAACGGTAGAGTGAAAGAAATTGTCCTTGTGAGCTGTGGAGAGTTTCCTGGGATTTATGAGTCTGTGTCCATCACTAAAAGGACTTTTCCTCATGTTAAATGTCTATAACTGCCTATCCAGAGCCAAAAGGGAGGGTAGAAATGGACAGAACTACATGCAAGTTTAATGTGTATTGGCTTTGTCTCCTCAATGTATTTATAGTTCCTTCACTTGCAGCATTTTTCATAGAGTTTTCTAGGTAATTATTTTTAGGAGTCCTTCCACCTTTCAGTGCCTATGCTATCTCGCTCCCTCCTTTTGCCCCATCAGGTCTGCAGTAGCAAACCCTAAGGCCAGTTTAAACCACATTTGACAGAGATGTAAATGTTTCAAAGTTACAATGATCCTATAAGTTTCGTGTAATTTTACGGCTGGCCAAAAGGATGTATTAATTAGTAACACACACACTTTGGGGACCTGATTCATCTGACCGGTTTTATACATCTACTGAGATATCTGAAATCCACGAGATAGGTCTCACCCTAGAGTCCTCATTTCTTATCAGGTAATACAAAAGGAGTCCAGGCAATTAGATCACACATAAACATCTTCACAGAAGCTATCTGAAGTTAAGCGGATGAATCCCATCCATTAAGCTTGAGCTATTTCCAGGGTAAAAGCCAGTAAGAAAAGGTAGCACAGGTGCACTGGCTTTCACAAGGCTTGTGCCTGCTCTCTCCTCTTCTCATTGGCCTACTGGGCTTTGCTGTTTCCAGTTCCAGAAGCAACTGGTACTTCATGGTGAGACAAATCATCCCAGATATCCACTGACTGCATTGATTGGATCTCCGTTGACTGTGGTGGAAGCTGATATAGTCACATTTATGTGACAATCTTAGACTGAATCATGCCCCTAGGGCTCCAGTCAGTTGCCTAAAAAGAGGCTTTTTAGTGACATTTCAGACACCCTAATATAGCTGGGATACTGGCAGTTGCTGTACCAGTCTGATGTGATAAAGAAGCTGCAAAGAACTGAGCCCTGCTCAAACAGCAGCTGGAGGGAATCCCAGGAAATATTAAAAGGTGCCAAAGGATCATGTTTAGACAAATGACTCTGTGAAAAGCAGAAGGAAATCGCTCATGAACATATGCCTTCACATGCTTCCCTTTCCCTTTAGATTCTGTTTCTTCCATAATGCTTGTCAGCTCACACCAAGATCATCTGGTGGTGAGCTCTTCTCCCCTACTGTTGCTTTATTCTTCTGCTCAGCGTCAGGAGTGGATCTCCTGAGGAGAACAAGAGTGCTGTAGGCCTGCTTTTGCTCCATCTATTGCAAAATCTATCCATGACTTCATGAAGGAACCTCAAAAAAGAAAGTACACGTCTCCTTATCCTATCAGGATATTGATTTGAGTGATAAGTTCAAATAATTCATTCACAGACTCCTCCAAACCTCTTTAATTCAGTTTTATATGTCCACTCAGGAAATTTAAAAAACTCCATTTGGCTAAGTTGACCAGTCATGCAGCTGTGGTGAGCATCCAGGAGCAGATGCATATGAAATCTGTTAGCATGAAACATTCACATAATTTTTCTGGATATAATTTAAAAAAAAAAAAAAAAATCAAAGTGTCTTTATGGGCAGAAATAAAAAACAAAATTAATTTAATACATGGAACAAAACAAACTGTTCATTCTGTGTCAAATTATAGAAACAAGAAACAGCTTTTGAAGTTAGCACAACCACCTTTCTGCATGGCAGCACAGAGCAACAGACCCATTGAAATCTTGTGAAAAAGACATCCCACTGATAGTTAGACCTGCATATGTCAAATCTCATTTCTCCTACAGAACAAGGCTTTTCACAACACTAGCTTGGCAGAATAGCAGGGTAGGTGTCAAGAAGTTTCCCCGGAGACCAGCTTGGAAAAAGTCTTCTGTGAAATGTCAGTGGGGAATTATGTTCATGGTCTGGGTCTGACTTGAGATGTTTTCAGGCAGAATGAAGGACTTTTGACAGAAAATAAAAAAGTTTTTAAGAATTGACAAAATGTCATCTTTGCCGCCTTCTGAGGCATTCAGCCTTCCTTCATAATGCTACAGAGAAGCTGAAAGTTCTTGTCCGACCACTCAAGGCTAGGGCAGTTCCGCAGTATTAGCTTCCCAAATGACTTTTGCTTTTAGCTTTCAAATATATCGTTTCCAATTCAACCAAAGATTTGGCCATAGTGGACCATGTGTTTATAAGCTTCAGGCTGGAACACCCAGGTTTAACCATATCTAAAGTTAAATGTGAGTATGATGCAAAGACTACATCTGGTACTTATTGAAACAGTGCAATGCTCCGTGGCTCAGCCTGTGCTTATATCTTGTAATTGGCTTTTCACTGGCAGCTGGTGCCAGTGCAAGGTCTGCGTTCTGATTTTCAAACGATTTAATGACGCATGTCCTGGAGACATCAGAAATTGAATTCCATGCAGAATTCGAGCAGCAGCTGTGATCCTCTGGGGCAAAATGGATCACTGAGCATAGGGTGAAGTCTGAGCACAAAGCATCCTTAGTTAACAGAATCAGCTCTGGGGCAATCTTCTAGAGGAGATCACGTAATTTGGCACTCTTTAAGAGTGCATTTGACACTCTCTAAGAAGCACTCTTAAAGTTTTGTTTTCAGAAATGATCTCCCTTCAAAAACAAGGTGCAGGCTATAAGAATTTTATGCCCAATCTTAGTATTCCTTGACCAAGTGGGTACGTGAGCTTTGCCAAACAGAGTCATGAATCTAGAAATTATCAGTGGAGTCCCCCAGATAGATTTGTACTTCAGTTTTCTTAAGCAAAAGCACAATCAGCACCTCAGCCTGTTCTGCTTGATGCACAGGAGTGCTATTCACTCTCCGAGCCATCCTCTCCTCCAGGTTCATCCTCCTATGTCCACCACATTCTGTTTGAAGAAGATTGCAATGGGTGTCTTGAGCAAGGAGACAATTTTACTCCTGATGAAGAAGTTATTCTCAAGAAAAGCTGGCCGTGCCTCTGGGCCTCAACCTACAGCCAGCATGGTACCTGCTGGTTATGCCAACAAAGTCCTGAGAAAACGACCATAGCAAACTGTATTTGAGCATCTCCTGTGGTAATACTCAACTGGGCCATCTGCAGCAGCACTTTACCACGTCTCTTGCCAAGTGCCTCCTTATGATGAGGCCAAATATTTTTGTGGCATAACACAAAAGTACCATCTGCTCCCTGCACAGAGCCTGAGGAAAACAGAGCACAATTTGATTAAGCAGGAGATAGCTGATCCTACATCAAAACAGTTGCAGAGCTTCACTGCGATTGACAAGTTTCAAGGGAATAAAAGACTGGGGGTTTTTTGCCAGTTACACTAAGAAGTCATCCACTGTGAATGCAAAACCAAAAAGAAATACTACTTCCCATCCAATGCCCAGGACACAGGTGCCAAAAATTATCCACGCAGGTTTCTATAATCCCATTAGCACTTGACTCCTGATTGATGTTCACCAGCTTCACCTAGCTCATCTAAACACTAGTTGTTCAAAGACATTTGGGGGAAGAAACAAAGAGCTCATGGGCATTCTCCATCCAGTTCTCTAATATTGATGGAAAGGTAGCATGGCCTAACGGGTAAAGGACCAGTCCATCAGTGAGCAGTTCTGTATTTGACTCTAGCTTATGTTGACCGAAGAAGTTGGCAGCTGACCTCCTCTTTGCCTGTCTTCCCACTCCAACTCCTTGCCTATTTTGTCTGTACAAATAAAGATGGTCTTCTGGACATGGAGGGCTCATCTTGCATAATCATGTGCATCCTGCTTAATACCGTAGTCTACAAGAGACATGACTACTTTACACAGTTATCCCTGTCTAGTCATTGGGTGCCACCAGATGTTATTCATCTCATTTATTCTAGATGTATGAAGTTAAAATTGCATACACACACACACACAAAACCCAGAATAGGCTAAATGTCAAATCTAGCTGGACTATTTGGGCATTCCTCTGACCCAAGTCACAATCAGAAGTAGTAATTGATAAAAACAGACCCTGCTGTCATTGTGAGAAGAGTATTTCCAAGCCTCAGAGATTTAGGTGGCTAAAAACTTCTTGCTTAGGTAGTTAAACTGTTTCCTGATCACAGGTAAAATATCTCTCAAATCCCCTGTTCTTCGTCCCCACAAAACCTTCTCCACTTGATGTACATGCCTCAGACATGGGCCGCATGGAAAAAAAATGAGAGATACTTTCCTCTTCAGCCAGCTCAGGGTATTTTCACTGGGGAGAGAAGGATGCACCCATCTATCAGGTGAGTGTCTATCTGTACATCAGGATGACAGCCACTTTGTTATATTGATAAATTCTAACACAGGCTGGGAGTAGACTTTCTTACTGATACAATTCATTACACTTTAACGTATGATGCTCTCTAGTTGCTGTCTAGAAACATTGACTAAGTAGAAGTCCAGCATACTGATTTATTGGAGCTGGCAACTTGAGTCCAAAGAAGAATCCAATGCAGGGAACTTTTTGCCAATACACAGTAACTTTGTTTACTCAATAGACAATGTATCCATCTTTCAGCTGGCATTGATTGTTTTTACATTTTTTTCTACATGCCCAGGCTGTAAAGGGAAAAAAAGAATCCCGCCACAGAAAATAATTTGTTTTGGCAGAGTAAAAAATGTTAAACCTCTACACAGATATACCAAACAGGGTGAGAAAAAACATAACTGTCCTCTTCTGTAGCATAAGGATTTTAATTTGAAGCACAGCTCACACAGTTGATTATTCCCCAGCTTACAATAGAAACACTCACTCAGACACAAGCAAAATACCACCATTTTTCTGCCCTGAAAGGCCTTGAGTGTTGTAATGGAGGGAGATGTGAAGGATGCCTGCTTTCTAATGAATGCACCTGTAGAGGCATCTACTTTCTTCAGCAGGAATCTGCATGAGTGCCAGGGTCTAGGAAATGTACCCCACTGGAACATTAGAAAGGTTTATGGGGAATGGGAACAATGATCATGTACTGGCACACAAGTTGCCCAGTCAGTCATGGAAGAGGGTATAAGGAATCCATGAAAGACTTCATCTTTCAGACACTGCTAGAGACAGCTAATACCTACTAGCCAGCTGGGGTACGAGGAAGGGCTCCGGCGTGAGAAACATCTAGTCTGGCTTTGGGCAGAGGGTTTGTGCTCTCACATGACAGCCAGGTGGGTCACAGGGAACTGCCAAAACTTTTTTTGTATGTATTGATGTTTAGCTCAGGTCAGGACTGTCCACATTTCACGCTTTAAAAGCTTTTAATAAAACACAAGAATTGCTTTATTAATCAATTCGGGTATTCCTCAGCCATATACTCAAAATCAGGGCTTTGGAAAGTAAACCAGAGACACTCAGGAAATTTGAACCTTCAACAAAAAGTAGGAAAATGTTCTGTGATAGCCTCCCACAGAATTGTTTCCATTTTTCACTGAACTCTCCTGAATGACTGTAGCACTCTACATCTGAAGAGCCTAAAGTGTTACACAGACAGTAAATAATACACCCAGCAATGCAGTAGGTTCAATCAGGAGATGGGTGTTATCTGTTCAAGAGCTGTTTGGTAAGTTGAGTGGGGTTTTTAATTTCCAGAGAAATAAAGTAAATTGCTGCTGCCCAGATTTCCTGGAAATTAGGTCGTTTGCTTGCATCTATAAACGAAAGGTTAGATTTGAAGGCTGAAGAATCATTCAAGTACCAATTGACTACACAGAGCTGAAAAGGGAATAAGACTTGGCAGATACATTTTAAATCATTATTTTTGGCCAGAAATTTCAAATATATATTTACTAATACATCTACAGATTTTTGACAATTCATGCAAATTTTCTAAAAGTAAACATAGAAAATAGGAAATGTTCTGGGAAGAAGACTTGCTAACATGCACTTGAGGGTCCTGGTGGCCAAGAAGCTGCACATGAGTCAGTGGTGCACCACCACAGCAATGAAGGCAAATTAGATCCATGGCTCCATCCACAGGGGCATTATTTGAAGAGATAGAGAGGCCTGGGCTGTTCCTTTCTTCATCTAGCTGACTCTGCACCTGATGATTTTTGTTGCTTGTATGGGAATGGGCCACAATGTGCTGTCCTTTTGGAGAAACGGTTTAAAGACATCTTTTGACTTTTTTTTTTTTTTTTTTTTTTGAGCAGCTTTGCCATTTACTCAGAATTGCACACTCTGAGCTGGGCTGATGTAACCAAAGCTACTGACAGAGCATTTCTCTGTGCTTATCTGCAACCTCTGCAACTTGAAATGTCTAAGATAAGTCTCCTCTGTTTGCTAGTTCACGAAACAGCAAAAGGACAATTTTTTGTATCCAGTTGCTCAGGGAAGTTGGCTATGATGAGCAGATTCACAGGGTCCAACAAGGGGGATTCTCAGCCTCACCCACGTGTCCTTGCAGTGCTCCATAGGGTTTTTGAGCATTGCAGCTTTTACAATAATCAAGAGAAAATGTCGAAAGGCCTAATGCAGAGGTCATAATTGAAGGGACATAGAAGTCTGGGATGTAGAAATTTATAGCAACAACGCATCATTTATACTGTGAGGCATGGTGTCATGCTAAGCAGGCTACACATCTGCTGGGACAGGCTGGCTCATAGTCACACCCTGCCATGAAACACCAAGGGTTTAACTTTCACTCTTCCATTTGTTCCCCAGATGAGGTTGGGAACATGGAGAGGACACCTCCAGAAAAAGACAATCACAAAAAGAAACTGAAGCTACAAGCTGACATTCTGCTGTCTTTATTCACTTGGAGCAGCAAAGTTCTGTAAAGGCTTCAATCTTGGTGGCAGATAGGAGACAAAGGAATAAAGTCTTACATATAGACAACTGTCAAACAGCAGAGTTTTCAGTGCAAAATGTGTCAACAGAAAAGCATCACACTCCAACGGAGTCCATGTGCTTTCTGGCAATCCAGATTAGAACAGCATTGTAATTCTGAATAAAGGATTCTCCAACTCCACATTTCATTCTACATATATTTTTTTAATTTTTCTCTCTGCAAGTGAAAAACCCTCTCCAGGAACAAAACAGAAAGGATCTCTCAGCATCCAACAAACCTTTAGAAACAGTAAATACTTGCTGCAAATTACACTTTCCACACACTACCCCTCCTACGCAGACAGCGATGAACACTTAATGCCCCAGGAGTGCAAGGAGGCAATTCCTCGTAAATGTTAAGTGCTGCCTGTTGCTACTTTCCAAATGTCATTTCAAACAGTTGTGATTGAAAGAGCAAGGTCTGTTGTGTCCTTCCCCCACCAGCTTTCCTACATCATTACACATCGCACTGAATTCATATCCACGCGTAAATGTGCTGCATTTCTGACAGCAGTGTGAGGGTACTGAGGGGACTTCACTTATGCATACAAGCAGAGGAGAGAGTTCATGTGTCTGGGCAAACCACAGGGCAATTTCACCTAATTTTGTTGTGTAGGAGACAGACACCCTAAGGCTATTTTCTAAAACACATGTGATGAACTGTGCCTAGAAGCACTTGTTTCCCCCCACTGCATGTAAAGACAATGTAAGCAACCAGCTCAAGGTTAGACATGTGCACTGTAAAAACATAAACGCTATCTTTAAAAAGTAAAAAATATCTTTAAAATTCTAAAACTTTATTTTTTCTTTAATATGTATCATTAATAACATATTGACAATACTGCCTTAAAAAAAAAAATACATTAAAAGGCGTCTATGCTGTAGGTAGACGTTTGGGGGAATGGAAATGTGTAAGGCAGCAACGAGGAAGTTTATCTTCCTAACAAAGCATGTAACAGCTCAGTAACATCAAGTCATCAAACTCCAGAAGGAACACAGCCCTGCCTGAACTTCAGCAGGAACCCTTTGCCTGTCTGTAAACACAGCCCAGTCTTGTGCTCTGAGGACTATTACAATTAGAAATGTTGCTTTTATGTAAATGTAATATAGTCCAATTTAGCTTCTTCAGTACATTCAGATCAACAGAAGTGTATCCTTAATAAATGTGGTAGAATTTTCAGTTATTTTTATTCCGAGAACTCCAGGTGAAAGGCTCTATATAAGCAGTAAAACTACTGTAGAATAACATAATAAAGATCCTTTATTTAAAAAAAAAAACAAACCTCTGTTGGTGGCTTTTTAACCAACAAAAGGGAAGATTCTGATCAAGTATGGATACATCTGGATAACTTTTGTCTCTAGAAATTTCTAGTAAATTATGATTATTTTTTTTTTACTGTGCTTCCTAAAGTGTTATATATTGTCTCTGAGTATTTTCAAACAGCTGCTCATTCAACTCAAGAGATTTATACACATTAGTGAAGGATGAGACTTACACACTCTGAACTTGTTTGGGGAACTTCCCTATATAAGCAGAAACTGCCATTCTGGGCAGACCAATGACCCGTGCAGTCTGGTACAACACGTACAACCACGGACAACACAGAAGGGAAATTCTTATCATCCATTTAGAATCATAGAATAGGTTGGGTTGGAAGGGACCTTAAAGATCATCTAGTTCCAACCCCCTGCCATGGGCAGGGACACCTTCCACCAGACCAGG
>JAVJGG010000029.1:50462698-50508515 GCA_035590195.1 Aviceda cuculoides | reverse complement strand
CCAGACCAGGTTGCTCCAAGCCCCATCCACCCTGGCCTTGAACACTGCCAGGGACGGGGCATCCACAGCCTCTCTGGGCAACCTGTTCCAGTGCCTCACCACCCTCACAGGAAAGGATTTATCCCTAATATCTAATATAAATCTACCCTATTTCAGTTTGGATTAAGTTTGGATTCAGTTTATTATCAAATGGTGCCTAGCAGCATTTTTTATTGTATTTAAAAATCCATAAAACTGTATTCAGTACATTCCTTGGCTAAAAGTTTTTTGGTCTTCTTAAGACAAATTAATCATAAAGCTAAAATTAAATAATAAGAATGGAATAGCACAGCCCATTAAAATAGATTTAAAGGAGTTTAATTTGCCAGTCCTTCAAACCTTTTTAATTGGCAATGTTCCACTACAGTCAACTGAACTATGGTGATTTTTAGCAGCTGAGGGTCTAGGTAACATCTAAAAGAGAAAAGGAAGGCAATGGTATGCTGCCTGTGCATAAATCCTACAGGAACAATAGAGCCAGAGGGGCTATTTAGGATGGATAGGGAGAGGTACAGCAGGGTGCGATCACTAGAACAGGAATGGCCGGAATGTGAATTGGATTTAGCTGTCCATGTACAATTCAGCATAACACTCAAAGCAATTAGATTTACAGCCGATACGCGTGGGATCCCATTGCATGTTACCCGACAGCCAGCGCTGTTGCGTTAATATTCCAGCGGTATGTAAACCTCCAAGCAGCATAAGCAGGTATTACAACAGGGCTGGAGGAAGATACAGTGAACGTACTCCTCGATCAGAATTACTTATTACAACCTGCACCCTAAGCTCTTTTCTGAGAACTGATCCTGGCCTTGCCGGTTCCTCCAGAACTCTCCTTGGATCCTCCTCCACATCCTAAAGATTAGTTTAAATAAAAGAACAAACTTTAAAATAAAAGCAACTCTCGAATGAAGCTTATACGCAGTGAAGGCAATAAACAATCTTAAACAGCAAACCAAACTGTACCAAGAAACCTCAAACTCCTGTTGTGAAATGAACTCCTCTTTTTTACTTTAATTGCAGATCTCAGCAGGCACTGTGATATAACACCCTGTGGGATACTTGTTAATAAACTCAAATAGTCCCGTTTTCATTTCTTTACCCATTAAATAGATGATCACAATTTGAAAGAAGGAGAACAATTTTCAGCATAGACTAGTTCATTATTGATTTGTCCCATCCTGGGTAGATTCCTTCTGGGGTGGGGGCTAAGTTGATACCAGATTAACCAATTGTGATTTCGACTAGTGTTTGTTGTTCTCAGAAAGATAATTCGAGTCAGGAGTGGTGTGGATTTGCATTTTAATTCCTCATGGGTTACTGCAAGATTCTAGTCAGAAAGCATGCAGTTGTGTTTAGTGAAAACCTCATTAAAGATTAATCCAGCAAAGACTGGCCATAAACATTTACCACTGTAATACCATAAAAGTTAATGGTATCAGTAAACAGGACACTGGACCAAGCCAGGCTCCATGAGTTATGGTGGCAGGGGAACAAATCCCAGACTGGAGTAGCAGCTTGCAATCGGTTGGCAGGACTTGCTTTGCATGTGGCATTCCGAAAGCGGGAATTGATCCCGGTGGGAAAGGCTGAAGTGGATTCTCTCTCTTGATTTGCTCAGGCAAATGATTGCTTCCCCCATCTGTGGTTAGGGAACGGTTCCCTGCAGAGGGAGGATCTAGTGCAGGCATCGCGCTGGCCCTTGGGAGGAATACGAGACGCAACCAAGTCAGCAGAGCAGCTTTGCTGTGAATTTATGAGGGTTGATGTCTTTCTCCAAGTGGCCATACCTGAAGAGGGAAAATTAAACCATCAGCTGCATTCCGAGGGCAGATTGGAAAAGGCACTTAACAAATATAAACTAGAAAGCTGCCCAAATAATGATATTTGATGGCAGGGAATTTCTTCCTGAACAGCACCCCTTGTTGAATTTCGATTGAAATTGTTACAGTTCCATTCATAAATAGCGTTTGTCTTTCCTTTCTATTGCCACTGCTGTTGATAATTCATCGCACGCTATTTATTACATAGTAACATTATATACACAGTAGGACAAAAAGTCCTGTTTTCCCTTAGAAAACCGGGCTGAAGTGCAGACAATGCCATTATACATAATCATACCTATGAGGTGAATGCCAGTGCATTTATAATGCTTTATTAATCCATAAAGAACTTTATAATCTTTTAATACAACAGTTACATTCTATTCAACTGTCTTACAAAAAAACCTGGGAATGGTAAATAATTATCTAATCCATCAAGACTCTGCATATAATGAGTATTGACTTTTTTTTATTTTTGAATGTTTCAGAGCAATTCCTGACTCTTTCTCCTCCTACCCCATGACATCAAGTATAGAGTTAATAATGAAAAATAACTTCAATTAACTTACTAATATGTTAAAAGGCAGCCCAAAAAGCCTAAAATACACAGGGAAGGTTCGAAAGGACAGTAATTATTTTAGAGTGATACCACAAAAAAAAAAAAAATTAACTGCTACATATCAGAAAAAGCAAAGCAGCATGAATTATATACTTATGTAAATAAAGCTAAAAGGCGATAACATTAATTAGTGGCATAAAACTTTTGCTCATCATTCTGCAGATAGCAGGTATTCGTTTGTGAGGATTAATTTATATTTTAATTAGAAATTTACATATTTAGCAGCCTTGCCATGAACAATTAGCAACCCCAGTGCATTTAAGGATTTTCAATTTAGACTAAACATGCTGACTTTCAAAGGGTCATTTTGGAGCAATCTGTCTCATTTCACAGTAATGGGGAGCTACACATTTCCTTCATACCCACCTGTTACCTTCGGATAAAAACTTCTAAGAAGTGGTTTGTAATACTTATAAACAAGATTTGACATCCTCTTCTAATTTAGTTCTCATAAAACATTTATGTTGCACATTAATTGGTAGGGAAGGTCTCTATGGAGGTTGAGGAAGATCAGATTATTTGCAAGGTAATAAATTTGGAGCAACAATAAATCAGCCTTACGTGTGTTGAGTGTGCGGGAAAGCGACAGGAATGGTTAGTTCCATGTATATTTAAGTTTTAGGTAAGATTAGTGAATCAGAGGTTAAATAAACTTCAGATAATTCTGTAATGTGCTGGCAGTATACATAGCATGAGTTTTGATCTATATAGAAGGAATGAGAAGAAAAATCTGGGTTGGATAGCCTGCATGATTTATTATAGATGAACAGATCGGAAGAGCCGGGCTCTGCTCTCCCCAACATCAATGTGAAGGCAGAAGAACTGCACCGCAGACACAGTATAAGATGTCTCTCAACCCACCAGATGTTTTCACATGATCACACCCATCAGAACCTGGCCCAAACAAGTCTGCTATCTTAGATGGTGGGAGGATTTCACTTCAGAGGTGTTTCATTGTAAAAAGTGGGAGAATTCTTCATTTCTCAGCAACAAGATTAAACTCAGTTCAGAACAGCGGTGGCCTGGGCTATATTCCCAGCTGACTCGTGCTCATTTCTCATCCTGCGACAAAAGCTTGGGCTTGAGGATAAGACTTGGGAAGCCCAGAGCAGAACATCAGCAAAAGATGCCGCACATGAAATCTCACCCAGAGCTAGTGGGGTGAGGAAAAGGAGTCCTTGTCTGCAGCCTTTGGTTGCCATCATGCAACTAACATTGCAAACAAGAAAAAGAAATGGGCTGACTGGTATCCTATGATGACTGGACACCAAGTTTGACTAGGACTATTATTTCTGATAAAGTTTTTTATCAGTAAAAATTTCCATCAGCATATGGTCATTTCCCTGAGTTCCCCTCTCAGACTGCTGCCATGGGAACTATTGGGTGCCAGGAGCAGGGGACAGTGGTTCTGTCCCACCAGCATCCCAGTTCCTGCATGGGGATGTGCAGCCTGACACAAGGGCATGGTCTTCACCCTGACCCATGCAGTGTCTCGTACGATCCAAGGCAGGATGAGCCTGGGTCATTGGAACTCTCTTTGATTCAGCTTCTGTAACTGGTTAAGAAAATTGAATTCTCATTAACATTACTGAAATGTATTTATTTGAAAATTAGTAGTAAAAATTACTACTAATCTACCCTACAAGATTTCCCTGAGGCATAAGGAATATAACAAGAAGCACCCTTACATGGGAGGTTATCTAGTCCTGCCATCAGCTATAATGCTGGTTATTATTTTTTTCCCCCATTCTCAGTTCCGCTTATTTGCTCAGTACAGCCATGCCATACTAAACAGGGCTTTGCAAATCTCTGTGTGCAAAACTCACTGATACAGCTTAGAGAAATTCAGGATAGGGGCTACCTCCAGAGATATTCTACTCCACAACTGCTGATACCTTCCACTCCCTCAATATTTTCTTTCCCATATCAGCAGCATCTTTGCTCCTTAAAGTGGGGGCTGAGAGGTGTCTGTAACTAATAACTGCAGCTGAAAACATCCCTCCTTTGAGAAAGTGAGGTTTTGCTAGCAATTAGGTAGCCAGCACTTTGCTGGCTCACTGCCTTGTCGTGAAGGATGGAGAATTTTTCACCTAGTATTACCTTTCTCAACATTTCACAAGCTCCTTTGAATCCTTGCGATACCTCCTAGGCCCTTGTCTGCTAATTTAAGGAACGCTGGCCATCCTCCTGCACTTAGGCGGGTTCATCTGAGAGATCAATATTTCACCGACCAGCAAGAAGGTATTAAAACATAAGCTGTTAACTCTTGGCAGTTGGTGCGCAGCAATAATCCACTCTCAAGCCACCACTGACACCTGCACCATTTCTCAAGGTATTTGATAATCTGTGGCTAAAAATGGGCAGTGATGGATAGTCCAAGTGTTGCTTCCACAGGTACTCAATTTTTTTGCTATTCTTCCCAATAGAATGTTTTTTTTTTTCCTAAAGACTGAGTAAAATCTTTTTGTCCTAGTTGGAGTGTAGAGAACTGTCCTCTCTTTCAGTCCTCTCTTTCGTAATTAAACCAATCCTATTATTCCAACCCATCCTCCTCAGTCATGGTTTTCTTTACCTCCATTCATCTGGCTGTTTAGCCAAACATTTGTCTTTTCCCCTCTTTTTCTGTGCTACAATAACAGCTTGAGGCCCCAGCCAAGACTAGGGATGTATTATGCTAGATGCTCTGTGTTTGCAATTACATACATAAAAGCCCACATACTGTGGGAAAGACCCCTGTTCCCAAGACTTCCATTTAATGCAAGTGGGATAAAAGGCCAGCAGATACTCAGGGGGAGATTAATGTCACCCAGAATCTGTGTCACAGATGAAGAATGAACTCAGGTTTTGGGTGGCATTGAAGCCACACAGCTACGTTTCCATTCACAGCCGTTAAGGAATTTAAAGAAAAGTGTCCGGCAGCCAGTGGCAAGCAACCAAAGTGGAAAGGGGGTAGAGGGAAGAGCCCTGTAATGCAGATGAATTTCCCTTATATCAAATGCTTTATTTTAAAAAGAGCTACAGAGGAAAAAAATGTCATTAATATCCTATGACACCCTGCAGGTGCTTCACAAAGGCTGTCCTAGACAGGGCTTACCTGACGCCTTGCAATTACTGATCATAATTCTGTCATATTTTTGCCTTGGAAGGTACCAGACTCAGGTCCATACAGATTATTCCTCGTATTTTTTTCCCCGTAGTTATGATACAATCATTTCCCTGCCTGGAAAACTACCACTACCAGCCTAGCTGCATTTTTCATTCAAGAAAACTGAAAATGTCCCAGACTCTGCCCCCTGTGCCACTAGCTCTTTTCAGAATATGATGATTTCCAGAAGCACATAAAGATAAAAATTCATGAACAGAAAACATAGCTATTAAAAAAAAAAAAAAAAGAGAGAGAGCTACAGACCCAAAGGTACCTTTTGGCCTACATCTATTAACTATCTCCTTCAGCACTGGGTATGCTAATAGAGTATTTTCATACTTTTCAGACAAAGCAGCGAAACCTGCTTCATTTAAACCATCTTTCTACAAAAGGAGATGATTACTCTATTCATTTGGTACATCTGTCAGGTACAGTAATTCTCTGCTAAATATTGAATGTGGTGGAGAGTTCTGGATGTTTAAGCAACAAGCCGCACTTTGGTATGCGATTAACTTTCACACCCACCACGGCAATTCTTTACCGATGCCAGCAGCGGCATCGGACTGGATTAGCACCGCATGCCAGTGACGGTGAGATATCGACCTCCTGTGAGTGCTTGGGTTTCAGTATCTGCCTCTCGCTTGGTGGAAAGCTGGGATCTCAAGCAAAGGCTTGCAACGAGAGGCAAGGAGGAGAGCATGCTCTTAGCCCTGGAGAAGCGTCTGTAGGAGACCTGTTTGCTCTGGGGTGCTTCTCCTGATTATAGGAGGCAGATGCTGATGGGACCAGGTGGTACTCACCTCCTCGGCTTCACTGTGAGTCAGTCTGGGAAAAACTGACTTTTTGGTCATCAAGTCTTTTAGGATGAATATTACCCTGTAAGCCAGGAGAGAGCGGGGTCACTACTGTCCTAGGGTGAAAGAACATGCCTGGAGTGGTTCCTCCTTCCAGTAAGGTGTTGGAAGAATACTCATTCATTTCAATGGCAGAGGCATCAGCATAGATATACCGTCCTAAAAAAATGGCACGGAACTGTTCCAAGCCATAGACAACCACTGATCATCACTGACCAATGCCTGGAAGCAGAAACCCCTCCAAGAAAGATGTGCACTGTGTCCCAATAGCACTGTCAGTCCCAAATCTCCCACCTTGCAGGAGATGGTCTAAGCAACCCAGTTCAGCCCTGGCCCAGCCTTCTGCAAAGAGAAGGGAAAGAAGCAAACTGGGAACATCAGGACAAGGAAGTTGTGGACTTGTATTTTTGCTGCTGTAATCAGCATTAAAGAATATAAGAAATCTGGGATCTATGCTCAGAATTACATTGTGGACATATCTTAAACTAGGCAGTTTAAGATACAATTTCTCTAGACATTGTAGACAAATATAAATAAAATGTCCTTATTCTATATAACTAGAATGTACCAAATACTAAAAAAGTAGGTGTGAAAATCTGCACTTTATTGAACAGAGAAACATTTGTGCGCTGAAGGAAGGAACCTGTAAAAAACTAATATTAAAACAGAAATCCACACAGCAAATCAGAGAGACTGAAAGTAGTCTTTGAAGTTCCGTTTTTACTGACAATATTTAACAAAATTAAAATATAAAATATCTGCTCTTCATCCCTTCCTTTTAATCTCATTTCTATAATAAAAGAACAACAACAAAAGTTCTTTGTAAAAGGCTCTTTTCTTCTTTTCAGCAGTTCTACAGAATCGGGTTCTTTATCAGAAATGCTGTGTCTGCTTTTCTCTTCTTAATTCAACCAGAACATTACATGTTGGGTACGGTTTTCTTTTACTGAAAAAGATTTCTTTTCTTTTTGTGTATCATATATGATTGAAAGTATTTTGGTTTTCAATGTAAGAAAAAAAACATTTTATTATTTTGTAGTATCTTGACCAGCAAAGAAATAAAAACATCCTACATATTAGTTATTGTCAGGATTTTGTTCAGAAATATAATCTCTGTGAAGCATCATGCATCCATAGTTGTAAATATACAAAAATGACCAATGAAACAAAACAATGACAGTGGAGGTTTTTCAACTGCTATTAAGAATAGCCTGAATTGCAATATGTTTGCTTCCAAAATGCTAGAGCGATCTTCTACTGCAGGAACAAATTAGCAGAGCAAATTACTGAGATACAGAGCATAATCCTGTCTGCACTGATGTCATTCAAATTGATGTGAATGGTCTCGATTTGAAGGGTCTTTGAAATCACCCATAAAGTCAAAGCAAGTTTTATATCTTTAGTATTCAGAAGGCATTTTCAGGCCAGAAATGGCCATTGTGACCATCTTGCCCTGGTGGCTGGGACACACGTCACGTAACTTTTTCCGACCAGATTTAAGATTTCTTCTTCTAAATAATCAGAATGACTCCTGCTACACTGAAAGGAAAGGCACATTAAAAGCATAATATCTTTAACCTTTCTTGGGATGGGATGAATCACTCCTTTTTTTACTAGCAATGTAGCTTGGACTCCCAGCCTGGAAAAGGAACGTGCCATTTAGATTATCGAGATTATGTGGCACGAATTCCCACTCAGGTCTCCTGCTGCATTTACATAGGATTTAGGTTAACCCCACAAAGTACCAGTCTACAGTTGTTTCTCTCACAGACTCCTGTTTTCTGGCATGTATCTACTTCCCAAAAAACTGTTGCCTCTTCCCTGCATTTTGTATGCAGCTGCGTGGTAACTCACAACCTTCACCTAGCACAATGAAATTCTTCATGTTTACTTCCAGATGTTGTCTCCACTGTCCATTCACTTTACTGCATATCCTATAATCTATAGTATTATCCAATTCACATTTCTCTCCACAGTGTGCTGCTGGGAAGTTTACTTGCAGATTTCAATTGGACAATAAAGAAAATCAATCAGAAAGGAACCCAGCTTGCCAGACAGTAGCATGTGAACAGCAGCTGTGGGAGAGCCTTGAATTTTTGTACTGCTGAGATGAAATTGTTGGGGTTGGTGGTGGAAAAAGAACTTCGCAGTGAAAAAAGCATTCAGCTATCCCATTCTCAACAGAACTTGTTTTTGTCATTACATAACTGGTTTTGTCGTGTACAATCAGTGCTTTGAATGGAACAGTTTTGGCACCATCACAAAACACTTCTTCTGGCATCTGACTTTGCTGGATGTCAGGGTGCACTTAATGCATTTCCTTACAGTTTTGGAGAAGGTCTTCCCCTCTTCTATGCTATACTGCCAGGCAACAAAGTGTGTTTGCTGCCATCACAGTTGGACTTTCACATTGCATCTACTGGCCAACCACATAAAGATCCACTGTGCCAAGTATCATATAAGCATTTCCAGCTCACTAAGGTGAGGCAATTTGTGATTATAAGTTTTGAAAGACCATACTCCTACAGTTCTCCTAGATGCTACTACAAACTGGAAACCCAACCAAGGGTACCACTTCCTAACTCTGAGTCCGAAGTAAATTCGAGTTAAGAACAAAATTTGTTTCCCAGTGAAGTCATGCTCCAGACCTCAACATTTTGGATGGGATTCCAGCTGAAACTAAGACACGTAAAGGTGCATAACTCCATGTGCACTCTGGGTCTAACCTCCCACTGGTTAGCTCAGCTTCTCTTTAGCCAGATGCCAACAGCTTGGTTTGGTTGCCCATGCGTAGGTGAGTAGTTTGCAACGCCCTAGAAGACATCCACCCAGACTCCAGTTGATTCTCCAGAAGGGTATGGAGCATACCCTGAGTCATATCTTCCCAATAAGTTTGAATGCCTTGAGATACCCTAGGATAACTCAAACCATACCAGTTGCCTATCTGTGGGCAATTCAGTCAAGCTCCTCCTGCCTGGTCAGTTGAATTGTTCCATAGGTTTCTACTAAATATCCACTGACAAGAATGAAATCTTAGATACCCAGTGCACAAGTAGACATATACATATAGGGTTCTAGATTTAGTTTCCTTAATGTCAAACTGAATACCACTTTTCCACATGCTGCTTTTCTACCGGGCAGATATCAGATATTTCTAGTGTCAAAGTATAGTCAGATAGTGCAGAAATATTAGACAATAGGTCTAACAAGCCTCCTCTCTTGCTCAGTTTACTCCTTGCCATCCTGGAATATCTCAGCAGTAGGAGATGCAACTGTAGACCAAATGCTGTTTTATCTTCCTGAGGTCTACCTCTCCCATCCTTCAGCAGTTTAAAGATAGGAGATAAACCCAACATGGGAGCTGATACTTAGTTTCCTTTCTTTCAACAGCCAAAAAAGATGCAATACGTTTGAGAATGAAGTAAGAAAGGAAGAAGTTGTCTGTAGTTTGAAGGCAAAGGCCCTTTACTGGAGCTACCTTTACAGAGAGCAGGGCTACTATAGTGATAAATTAAACATACAACAGGTCGTTCTCTGTCACCGTGTCCCTAAAAAGCTGGTTTACTCTCTGAAACACTGTGACCATGTCCAACTGCCTGTTACAGATAATCATTGGCCATGCCAACCCCTACACTGTCTCAGAAACTCTTTGAGAGGTGACTTCATAGGCCAGACCAAAGCCAGTGCCGGTGTCTGAGAACATTTACATGCACCGATTCATTGACTGGTATGGAAGAAGGTTATATACTCCAGTATCTCTTATAACACATAAACCAATTTGTTATATATCTTGTTCACACGCTGCAAATACATTTATGCACACACATAAGCCACTAGTCCTGTCACGACCAAAATCATTGGCCCTACGAATACGCTTATTTTGTGGTATTACAGAACGTGATCATTCTTCAGATTATGTCCCATGACTACCAGCAATGAAGATGGACTGTCAATGACATGCCTGAGAGAGACTGATGAAGACGTGGGCACATTTTTGATGAAGCTTGCTCTAGACAACTACAGAGCCTGTCTTTCTGTTTATGTCAGACCTGCATGGTTTCTCAGTGCCAGCCCAATGGCTCACAATGAGACCATGCGGTTTTCTGTCTTGCTTTTTTGTTGTTTTTTTCACACAGTGTTGCCCAGGCATTTTTTTCAGAGCAGGTCTTCCTTCACACAGGAAAACTGGGTCTCAACCACAGAGTCTTTCACGTCAGTTATGCAGCTTCATTATGTGAATATTTTCTTCCATCGTCCCCTTTGTCCTACTCAATGACAAGTTTTCAAAGTATGTCCAAGGGCTGAATTCCAATGTTTGAGTTTTGGAAAGGTGTCTGTTGCAGATGCTGCTTATTAAGTAGTTTACCAAGTCATTACCCCTTAGGATGCATCTTCTTTCTTACACTGGAACAGCTAGGGAGTAGAAGGGATCTCTGGGAATTTGGTTAATTAATCCAACTGCAAACAGTAATTAGACTTTATCGTAATCAACTAATTAATTCTTCCAACTCAGTAGTTAATGTAATGAGCAAAAGAAACACAACCAGCTCTTGCAAGACATGAACCTCAGCTCAGGAAATAAAGGAGCAAAGGCCATTTAAACCAATTATGGGAGAGTGTATAGACAGAGTTACTCAGAGGGGAGGTGGTTGTGGGGTACATGACACAGTTAAGATGGTATCTTTCCTTTGCAAAATTGCTTTGGAATTGATTTCTAATCAACCTCAAATGTTTTCCACACTTGCCTAGTTATGTGTTGAGCCTGTCTTGTCCCCTCTTCCTGAACTCCTCTTGAATAACTATCTTAGAAACTGTATTTTTTTTATTCTCAAGATAATTATAGTAAACCAGCCCTGAGGAGGAGGAAGATATCATACTACGAATACATCAGTGCCTCCTCCTTGCATAAGGGCTTTACTGAAACATCAATAGGAGCACAGTGGTTTACGGATGCATTTACCAACATACTGCCATGCAGACAGCGTGCTGTCATGCTGGCCAACTCCGGCGCTGGTGGCAGGAGAAAATGCCATCAGCATCCTGCTTCACCAGGGTTCACTGAGCCCAGGCTGGGTAGTGCCATGCAAAGACTTGCTCAGGAGCTTAAACATGCTTCGTTAAGGCTACTTCAGGCATTTTGCAGTGTGGACATATCTAAAAAGAGGGGATACGTTTAATCATACCAACGCAGGAGGTCACTTACACTAAGCAGAAGAACCACGGCAGCTGTGGATGTATTAGCATTTGTAGACTGATACAACCAGTCCCATGATTCACAGTGGCTGTGGCACTTATCCGAACGCAATTATATCGGCACTGTGTAGGCAAGGCGAGTTCCTCCTCTCTGCAGATGCAATATTTGGGAACTATCAGAATGGGGGGGGTGTATATTAGGACAGGAAAAATTACTGAATGTAAATAGACTAGCAAGGCTAGGACAGGACTACAAACCCTACACTTTCCATCAGCATTATCCAGTGTGCCACACTCCTCCAGTTCATGTCATATGCTCTATAACACTCACAGTCCAGGTCAGGATTATGGGATCCAGGGAGCATTGCTGATGCAGCAGCCATGAGAACTATGAAAGGGTAAGAAAATCCTAGAGCTTTCTTGATAAAAGCAATCTTCCAGGCCTATACCATCAAATGAAAAGATACTTCTGTCCAAGTCTAAGTACCAAGGGAAACATTTTGTAGCTGCTTGAGTCAAAACTTTTCACTCTGCACTCACAGCAGGTGAGACTCATGCATTCAGTCATTAACAGTGTTCAGCTCATGAGAAATAATTTGTTAAGCTCAGGTAACTCAGTTCCTTGCACATGTCCTCACATTGCCCAGCTACCTTCACACTAGCAGGGTTTTATCCTGGCTAGTGACACAACTATTGTTAAAAAGCATTATATCTTTGCCAGATGGAAAAATCTATTAAAATGTTTCTACACAGCACTCATTTACCCACTGTGTCCTTGCAAGCCCTTTAATTAACTCAGTGAATTTCTGAGCAGCATCAAACCCTACCCACTCATGTCTCCCCTTTAGGAAGTACTTGTCCTCCCTGAGATCTGTCCCAACCTCCTGGTTACCTCTTGGTGTCTCTGAAGTCTGCACGTCTGCAGGTCTTCAACTCTGTGCTGAGATTTCCTGACCTGTTGCACCATGTGTTCAACTGCCTTTTGCCAAGAGTGGGTTCAGCAGCCGTCCAAAGAAAAGAGCAGGCTCTTCTTTTTTCCAGATGGCCCATCTGAGCAGCCTCTTTTCAAGAAACATAACAAACTCAGACATAGAAAACTGACATTTTCCAACACGATATACTAAAAAAGTCCCTCCTGCTATCTCTGTCTCCCCAAACAATTATCTCAAATCTCCCTGCCTCTGAGATCTCTGATACATTTTTGCTGGTCATTTATGGCATTACTACCTTCAAGGTCATCACCATGTGAAAAATCCAAAGAGTCATTATCTGTCAGTGAAGCCAGCAGATAATGGCCTCTGTCCTGACCTTGTTAGGTTACCAGCATAGATTACACCCAGCAATACTCCCTTCCCCACTACTAGATGCTACTGCTCCTCAGCTGAGCAGCACCATCAGGCCACAGATACATCAGTCCAAGCCAGGTTTGTTGTGCCACTGCCGCTTTCTGGGCACTGTAGTCAAAGAGGTCAGGCTGTGAGCTCAGTGATCCCATGTCCAGATACCTGCATCCCCCTGCCTCCTCCCATCCTGGAAGTGAGATATTCCCTGGCAGCAGGGGACATCACTGCAGCAAGATTCATCTCAACGTGTCTGTCACAGTCTTGTATCATCTGGCAGCTGCGTAGGTGGCTAAAAGGACAGAAGCACAAAAGCAATAAAGAAATAGTTTCCTATAGTACTTAACTATTTTACGTTTGAGAATGAGATGAGAGAATGGCTCAGTTTTGCTTTCCCTGTGAGAAAGGGCTGTAAGTCAGCTGGCGATGCTGTGCAGGAGAAAGTAAGAGTGTTACCTCAAACAGCAACACTGCTGTGAATATTCAGTAACTAATGGCACTATTCAGTAGGCACTGTGTGAGTCTGTGCAGGGCAGGGAGCAGACAGAGGAGGTTATAAGGGATATGTAATCATGCATGATGTTTATAGATGAGGGACATTTATATAGCTACAGTGGTGATGGATGAATTATAAAGGGAGAGAGAGAGGGAGAGAGTGACAAGCATTAGAGAACAGCAAACAGAAAAACTTAAAATTATGAAAGTTTGGCACCAAGGAACCATAAGAGGGTAGAAAGGGAGGTGGGAAGAAGAGGGTCACTTGTAGCCTATTCTATCTGTCTGTCTAGGCATTGGTAATGATAATTTAGCACTGAATTATCAAAAATTAGGACATCAAGAAATCATGTAGTAGCCTAGTTTCCCATCTCTAGGTCATTCTTTCCAGATTTTTACCTATCCCATTTATAAAGCTTGCTGGCACAGAGTCCACATTTAACTCAGGCAATTTATTCCAGCATTTCTCAATGCTTGCTTTCCCAGTGTCTAATCCAAAACTCTTTTTTTACAGTAACACTTCTTATTTCATGACCTGATTATGAGGAACATGGTGAACAGATTATTCTCTCCCTTCTTTCAACTTTTGCACTGTAGTACTGTTATCATATCTTTCCTAGGCTAGATGATACCTCTTCTCATAGTTTTTCATGGCAATGAATCCTCTTGCTTAACATCATGGTAACTGGCCCCATCCTTCACATAGCTTTTCTTTTAATATTGTCATTCTCTCCTTCCTGAGGACTATACTAACTGCCACTGACTGAAATCTTTGCCATTTTTACTAGCTGGGTGTATTACTGAATTTTAGATTTCCCTGTGCCTCAGTTATTGTCTGCAGAATAAAGGCAATCATTATTCATTTTCCACAAAGCATCCTTCACCCATGCTATTGCTTTCTTTATACCCAATCAGAGTCAAGGTTATAACAGAGCAAAATTAGAGTAGACGCATAAGGTCCAGTCTGATTGCCCACACACAAGCACCTAGTGCCATTTGAGATGACACTAATGTAACCCTCCTAGCTGCAAGCTCCTGGGCCAAAATACCATGGTGCTCCTGTACATCTGTGTCATATCAGTTGACTCTGAACAAAAATCTTAAATACATGGAGGTTTCTAAAATGCCTCTCAATTCCTCTAACTGCATTGCACCCACAATTTGAGATTGTAACACCTAAGATGTTACAGATGTCAGTATATTGGTGTTGCAACGTGCACTAGGCATCCAAACACCCCTTATAGCTCCTGAAGATGTAGACAATGCTCTCAGCAGAGCCTGCAGATGGATTCAGCTGCCTACATGGGGGCCTTGAGATGCCCTGGGGTGTCTTGTTCAGCCTCTAGCTGCTACTCAGAAAGTGTGAGTCTCTGGCAGTGTGGTCCCTTCCCACAACCTGATCCGCATTTCCCGTAACCCTGCTCAAGAGATAACCACCAGTGGTGGCTGTAATGGATGCATCTGGTCGTGATGGCTTCATCCAGCTCAAAGTGGATTTGGGGGAGACAGATAACCACACCATAGCCAAGGGCTAATTTGAACAATGTCCCCACCTAATCACAGTACTGGTCGATGTCTGACTCAAGCCAAATTTGGAAGAAGCTAACACCTGTAGTCAGTATGCAAATATGACTATGAGTCAATTATCTTACTCCATAAATAGTGGGCAGCCCAGGGCCTGTTGAGCTCTCCTGCAGGGCAGCGGGCTGCACCCCAGGATCTCCCCTTGAGTAGGGACGTCTCTTCAGGTTACTCCTCGGGGTTGAGAGAGTCCTTGCCACTACAGATTCTCAGTAAGTGATTAATAGCATTCTAAACCTTGAAATCTTAGCTAAGTGATATAAAGGATTGTGCACATATAATCCTTTAGACGTAAACCACTGACCAAGTCTGGGACTAAGTCTGGATCCAGCCACACCTAAACTCCCCTCTGAGAAGGAGTTTAGAGTGTAAGGGGGTCCTTTCTGAACCTCATGACTCAACGGGAGGGTCTCCCTGCAAGTTTTGTCTGACCCCATCCTCTATGTAGTAAATATCAAGTGAACCTTGCCATTGAATCTTGTTAAAACACTGTTGCATTTACTATCAAACTTTGTTAAATTGCTCTTTTATATCAATAAACATATTGCTACTTCTCTCTTATGAGTGAAGTGCATCACTCCATCCACGACCATCTTCCATTAATCCTGTGGCATTTCTACCAGCCCCATACGGAGCTATGGAATAACTCAGGGCACCAATAATGGTGCCAGATATCCACATGTAGACACATAAATACAGCTAAAATAAAATACACACTGACCTTCATAATACAGACACGAGTGAAACAATGAATTTTCTACCCAGGAATGTTATTCTTTAGTTGTCTGCTATGCATTTTTATGTTCTGCCTTTGAAACACACAAGCTGTATGCCATAGCTGGCAAGTAAGGATACAACATGACTTTTCTAAGGCCAGGCAAGAAATTTCTACAGAGCAGAGAAGTGAATGGGCGTCCTTGTAGGACAACACCAAAAGCATTAGGCCAGCTTCCTCCACAGCTCTCTGTATATAAAAATCGATCCTTTCTCCCTGTAATGATCACACTGCATAATTCTTTTGCACTGGGATATCATGGGACAATGGTTTATCCTATATCATATGTTTATGAGGCACCTGACACAATGGGGTTAAACTGAGTAGACGTCACATTCAGAGGGCAAACGGCTGTTACAAAAAAATCTCACTTCTAGACAAGCCGATTTGTTGCTTTGGATTGAAGCATATTCTTCAGTTTGTGTTTTGGGTCCCAATTCCCCTCCCTCTTGGCTTTCTCCTTCATTTTATTATTTCATTCTTTCCTTGATAAATCAGGAAACTTTCCCACTGCATTGCACTGAGACCTTATCAAGGGGCTTTATAAACAATAATAATGACCATGCAAAAGATGCAATTCAGTTAACAGTATAATGACTACAGGGATTAGCACTGATGTATAGTTTTTATGGGTGTAATATGTCGTTTTCATTCTGTTGCCATAATGAAAATAACAAATTAACAGAAGCATTATGCAAATTATACATTAAAAATGTCATGTTTATTAGTCTATCTTAGCAAAAGAGAAGCTACAGCAATAGTACTGTTAACTGTTTAATAACCATGGTTTTAAAACAGAGAAGAAACTCAATTCACCATGGCTTGGCTTAGCTTTAGGGTCATTTTCAGTGACTTCAGTGGCAATGTTTGCATGCTCAGAACAAAACGTATGCTTAAATACCTTTCTGGAGAACAAGATGTTAGAATCAGTTTCAGTTCAAGGATATTTCTTTATCTCAATTACCTATCTTTTGAACAAATTCCTCACAAAACATCCTACTCTTTGCTCCTGCAAAATAGTTGTGTACAGATTTTACCGGGAGTTCCTTAAAGTCTTGCCATTAATTCAGAAAAAGCTACAAACATTTATCCAGGCATCAACATTATTATGTTTTCTGCAGAAGACAGTTCTGCCCTGCTCTCTTTGACATTAAGGGACATGGGGAATTTCCTTTCCAGCATACTCTGAACTTTATTTTGCTCCTAACCAGGAGGCAGTTTATTGTAAATCCAGCAGTGATTGTTTTCTACAGCCTTTGGTGATTAATGCTCAGTTGTAAGAATTTCTTTGTCATTCTACAAAGAACTTGTTATTCACAGGAGAAGAAAAGGATTAACAATAATCAGGAGATTCACACTTTGCTTTTGTTTATTAAATGCCAACTCAGTAATACAATATAGTTATGAGATTTCCATACTATACCATATCATTGAAATTCATCAAACAATCTAGAGGCAAAAGGAAATTCATTTTCTGTGTCAGATTCAGATTGAAAAACCAATAGTGCTAGGAGCTGTGTATTTTTTGCAAGAGAAACACTCTCTTCATTTTGGATGTACAATCAAAGGGCAGAGAGATGCTGGGAAACCACAGGCCTAGAGTGATTAAAAGGGACACTGTCCTGTCCCAAATGGGACAGATGGACAAGTCAGTATGAGTACCCTCATTTCAAGACCTTCACACTCCTACCTCACTGCCGGAATCACATCACCTTTCTACGCTCACGGCTGTGTAAATGCTGTATATGCCTGAGTCTCCATTTGGCGTCAGTGTGGACCTACGAGCTGTCTGTACATAGCCAAGGAGAGCAGATGCTCTGAGCTCAAAGACTAATTTAAAAACAGTAATAAATATAATTAAAAAGAAAGGGGAGAAAGGGAGCTAGCCATCAGACAAGTTCAAACACAAGCCAAACTAATCACAAGTTGAAAGAAATACATTTATTTCACAGTTACTGTATTGGAATAAATATGTGAAGTCATTTTCACAGGAGTTTAAAACCCAATAACAATAAACATGAAGCTCCTAGAAACTTGAGATTTGCGTTCTGTGGAAATTATGACATCTTCAGAATAGATTTGTTATACTGAAATGAAACAAAGGGAATTTTTGACATTTCTCACAAAATTTAATTGCCTGAAACATTCCTTAATTGTTTCAGCTCAATCAAGGCATTCCATTTTGCTTTGATGCATTGAAATATTTCTAGCTCATTTCATTACTGAAATTTAACATATATAGAGAGAAAAACACTCTTTTTAAAATGAGGATTTGGTTGTGCTTCTTAAATTAAAATGTAAAATCAAATGAGCATACATTGGTATTCTAAATAAGCAATTGGCATTCTAATTGTTCTGGTCATTAGAAGTTAGGTTGCTTATCACTGGCAGTCTGAACTCTCAGTGACCATTCGTCCCCAGCTTTCTAACTGGTAATTGCAGAACCAAGCGATATCTGTTTATCAGAAATCTGTGTGGCCAGTCTAGCTTGATGATTAATTCCAGTTCATTTAACATAGTCAGGAGACCACATTCAGTTCAGGAACTCAAGTCCCATGTAGGGCTCAGGCTGCTCGGGAAATAGAAATGTAATCGAACTCCATTAAAGCCACTAGCTAACAAGAGGAGTCATACAGGACTGGTTAAGACAGTTGAAGTTAGGAATAGTAATGCCCAAGGTTTTCTTGAATGAGAAATTGAGCCGTTGCATAATTTCTAGGTTACTCAATTTTTCATGCTTTAGTAACGAAATTTTGTCAAAATCATCATTTTTCAAAAAACTTTGACATTTCACAGGAAAAGATGCATCTGGAAGAACATTCTATATGTAAATTTTAAAGACTTTTGTAGTCCAAAGGTGGGATTCAGCTCTGTTTTTCAGCACTTAAATGATACTATCTACATAGTGGTGTCTACTACATGTGCACCAGTGGCAAACATCAAAGGAGCCAAGTAAGCAATTCAGTTCTTCCTGAAACAGACGCATATGATGAGAGTCAACTACCTAAACATAAGTGTTTATTGCCATCCAAGACACCCCAAGTAGCCAAGGTATCCTCTTTCTGACTGGGAAGCCTCTCTGGATTTGGTCTTCTGGCCACCCCATCTCTGCTGCCTTCACATCCGTGCTAACGACACAGGGTCAGACAGCGCAAACCCTTGGCACATCCATCAGGAGCTGGGGTGCAGAGGATGGGGTACGCTACACTCAATATGCTTGCCAGGTAACTAGAACAGGGCCTCCCTCTTTTTTCAGTACCTTTCAAAATACACAAACAAAAGAAGTATACACTGAGTCCCCAATCACAGCTCCCCAGCCCCATATGGACATCAGCTTTGAAACTCTCACCTCAGACAGATCTCCAAAGAGAATACTCCTTTCTGCAAGCCAAGACCAATAAATGTGGTAGAAGTTCTACCAAACTATCTTACCACTTATTTTTGGTCATAAGCTCAAGACGATTTAGCAGCATCAGACTACTGGGGAAAAAAAAAAAGGGGGAGCAGGAGGAAAAAGAGAGAGAAAAAAAAGACATTATATTTCTGCTTTACCAATACAAATCAGTGCTTCGGGACACATGGCATGCAGGGGAGGAAAATAGGAACTGACTTTCTTTGCCAGAGAAGGAGAAATGAAGGAGAGAGAGAATATATTACTCTGCACGCTGGCTGAGGTGAAAAACATGGTTTTGAACTGAAATAAGGGAATTTAGGCTTGACACTGGGGAAAAAATAAACAAAAACTAAACCAAAAAAAACCCCACCCTCCCTAAAAATCCACCTTTCTAATAGGAGCATAAAGAAAGTCTGGGATAGATAGGGCAGGGATGGGACATTCTCCATGTATGTCCAAAAACATTGCATGTTCTCAAAACCAGTCCAAACATCCATCATGGAATAATACGGAATAGTTGATCCTATGCATTTTTCTCAGTCGCTTCCAGCTCTATTTTCTCTGATTGTCTGCAAGACATAGGAAGGGAAAGGCACGAATAAGTATTCAGAACATGTTAATTTTACAGTGGCTAGTTTTGATTAAGAAGCAAACGGGTAAAGGCCTTTCTTAGAAGGGGTCCCCTCCAGGGAACCATGTTTCCTTGGATACCCCATTTCCTTGGGTGGCTTATGTCCCTGAGATTTTTTACACTGCATCCTGGGGGTGACGTGTGAAGAGCAAATCATTTCTGCCCACCATTCCAGCTATCAGTATCTTCCACAACGCTTTGTTTGATGCTTCTGATCTCTGGGAAGGGGAGAAGAAAGAAATCCAATCCTGATGAGTCTCAGCTTGCCAACTTCGTTGCTGAACCAATGCATTATTCATGCATTTGTGGCAGAGAGCAGCGAGTCTAACATACAAAAATGAGTTTGGAGACCTGTGGGGTTATTGGTGGGGACTGAGACATGCTCTGCTGTGGCTGCACAGGGCTTTGTGCTGGTTCTTGGTGCTGTGCCAATACTCCTGTGTAAAATGCAATCCCACCATGTAATGACTATTAGCGCCTTTTGTTTGCATTTTTTTTTTGGTTTGCAGATCCGGTCATCACTTCACATTTGTGGTATTTACCAGTTGCTATTGGAAAATCTTAATGAGCTGCAAAAATGTTAGCCAATCTCACTCCAAAATTCCTGGTAAAGCAAAGATTTCACATGGCCCCTTATGTTGTTAGAATCAAAAAGACTGAGTCACAATGGGCTGTGAGTATTTTATTTTAACTGGCAGTGAAAATAAAGACATATATTTGGCACTATGGTATAACATCACCAAGAAATTGTGGGTACAACAAGAACAAACCACAGACTCATCAAACCACAGACACTGAAGAGACTGAAAGACTCATCTCACCCTGATATTGCCAACATGCAGGAATAAGGGAAAATTCTTTTAACAAACCACAGAGTGGTTTGTTAGAAAGATAACAAAACCCTGCAGTTAGGCACCAGAAACATATAGTAGGAATGGACCCCCTTCAAATTGCTGAGGAGAGTTATCATGAGGAG
Organism: Aviceda cuculoides; assembly: GCA_035590195.1. Classification (NCBI taxonomy): domain Eukaryota; kingdom Metazoa; phylum Chordata; class Aves; order Accipitriformes; family Accipitridae; genus Aviceda; species Aviceda cuculoides. The sequence goes on along the minus strand of JAVJGG010000029.1, from coordinate 50,487,650 downwards.
GGTATTCTGCAGCTTTAACCAGTCAAGGCTTGGGGGGACGTTAGTCATTTAATCTTTCAGCTTTTAAAAACAAAAATTGCTGTTACCAAAAAAAAAAAGGGGGGGGGGGGGGCAGAACAACTTTTTTTTCAAAAATGCTAAAAAAAAATCCGTCACCTTTTCCTGAAAACAAAATTCTTAAAAAAATTGGGGTTTATTGATTTTATCAAAAAGCCCCTTTCACAGCCTTTTATTTACAAAAGGTATTCATTATCATTTGGCTCAAAAGTGAGCCATTCAAATCTCATTTGCACCCTTCTGTGCTGCTGCAAAGTATCTGGGAGACATGCTGCTTTGCTGAGGGAAGATGATATTCTAGAGTGAATTTCACTTCAACACTTAGATTCACAGACATGCATACCCCTATACACATGTACATCAAAAAAGCTGAGCAAAGTGAGCATTTTAAGAGAGACAGTCATTGTATTTGCACTATAACAATGAGCAAAGAAGTCTCCTGTCCTGCCATGAATTTGACCAAGGCCGCTAGTTTCAGCCAGGTACCTATCAAATTGGCAATATCATCATGAATAAAGTCTATGTGGGCCCAAGAGTCATGCGGTGAAGATGGGGTAAGCAGTGGAAATGAGCCAGGCAGATGGTCTACATTTCATCCGTAGCATCGGGGTGCATGCTAAAACCTAATACTCCCCATTGTGTGTAGTGCTCACTCCACCTTCAAGCAACTACTACTCTTCCCTCTGTCATTGAAATATCAGGTATTTCCAGCCTCTGAATGACCCGTTTTGCTTCTTCAGCCAATCAGCTGGACACTTAGAGAAGGACTTTGTATGAGATGTCCTTCCCATCTCCCAGTGTCCAGGCATGCAAGGGTTGAAATGGACCCCCTTAAGAAGAGCCTGAGGTTTGTTCACAGAAGCACATATCAGAAATCTCTCTCACCTTGTGATGACCCTACAGACTAGGAAACTGGTTCCAATGGTTTGAGCTGGCCACATCCAATTAGCTGGTTGTTCACAAGTACTAAATTGAAACTGAGGGAAGTTATGAAGACTTTAGCAAGCATGGTCAGCCTGTGTTTTTTCAATAATGGTATAATGCAACAGACTAAACCCACTTGCTTCCCAATGGCACATGCATAGTATTAATGCTCCAGGCTGGTGAAAGGAATTGTGGGTTTTTCAGTAAATGTTGAACCATAGCGGACTGGAGCATGTAAAGCAATTCTGCACTGGTACAACTTGGAGTTTTATGAGCAAGGAGTCAGAAATAAACCTTACTGCTATCTGTGGCAGTTGTCTGGCCATTTTGGAAAACAGAGCCATCTGCAATATGAAAACAACAATAGCAGCAATCTCATGAGCCCACCCATGATTTCACTGCAGTTTGTGTTGACTGAGAAGCTTTAATATTTTCCAGACAGACCTCACATCCTAAATGAGGTTGAAATACATTGAAGGGCCTCCGAGAGCTAGCCTGAGCTTTGTCCAAGCACTATAAATCTGTTAGAAAAAGATGTGCTGAGAGAAGAACTATGAAATTTCATGTTAAAGGGGGCAAGCATCTCTTCCCATCACAGTTTCTGCACTGTCCTTCATCATATCTGCCAGGGTACAAACCAAAAATCATCAGAAGCATATTTATATTATTGTTGCCTATACAAACATAAAACAAAGGTAATATTTCTTCAGCCAGCAAAATTTTGACCTATTGCATTGACTTCCACTAAGACTATTTGAAGACCTTCCCCATAATTCATAAATATTGAGCCAGAAGATGCTGCCATTCTTTTACAGGAAGTTTTCCTACGCTACATATAGTGCCACTGAAGTTAGTAATTTCCTGTGGAGTAAAGTGATGTTTAGTCTAACTTGCAATTATCTGCAATATATTTCTCCATGCTGTAGCTGTAAAGGCTAATAAGAACTTTGATTGTGCAAATCAGAATATATTAGCGTGACATATTAAGATTATTTTCCCTTTGTTTAGTTCCTGTGTCCCTAGCACAAGAAGGAGCTATGCAAATCATACAAAGATCACAATATGATATAACGATACAAAATGAACCTTTGCGTGAAAAACAGAAAGAGCTTAATCTCTTTAGTTCAACAAAAAGAAAGTCAAAGAGTCTAAAATGAGACTATAAATTTCTATGAAGGGAAAAGATATTGTATAACAGGTGCTTTCAGTTTAGCAGAACATTGAGTAAGAATTTTAAAATGGTTGTACCAGGCAGCCAAAGGATCATTTGGTTTCCTATGTGTCTTTCTAGTAGTTGCCAGTAGTGGATGGGTAGGGAAGAGTATCTATCAAATAGCTAGGAGATTAATGTTGGCAAGTTCAGAGGGAAATTAAGTTAAGACTTTTAATTGCAAGGGTAGTGAAGCACAAAACTTACTAAAGTTGCAGTGGATTTTCCATTACTGGGCAGGGGCCAAGTGGTTTCCTTAAATTTTAAGGTACTGTTCAAACAATAAAGAATCCCAAGAAAACCCCTGGTTTCTCTTCTATGGGAAATCAAATTAAGGAATTTCAATTGTCCCCTCTGACTGTATGCTCTGTGAATTTGTCACTGATATGAACTCCAGAGTGGACAGGATCAGTTAGCCTTTGCACTGCTGAGTCTTCCATCTGACTTGCAAGAAGGGAAGGAGGAAGAGTGCCATGAGAGGTTTGGACATTGCCGAACAAAGACAGTTCGTGCTTCCTCCAGAGACAGGCAAATAAAAACAAACTAACAAAAACAGATGGCATGTTATAACATTATGTCTAGGAGTGCAAAATCTGATAAAACAAATGCAAGCAAGCAGAGAACTCCATGTTCCCAAAACTGGAAGTATCATCTACTTTATCTGCTACCCATACAGGATCACTCTCAATAGAATAGCAGTTGGCTTATTCAGAGCTCATGTATTTATTGCCAGGTACCTTTTATCATGTGCTGAGATTTCACTCAGCCCAAAAATGAAGATAATAATTTCAAATCACAGCAGTCTAATTCCCATTAATTTGTCCAGGTTTTGTCATAATAACATTAATCCCGATGAGCTAATGTATAGTATTAAGATGATCACCATTTTTATGCTATTCTTGTTGCTACTCAGAGCTCAGCAAACTCAAATTTTGCTATCAAAACACATTTTAAATAAACAATGCCATGCTTATAAGGGTCTTTGAACACCATATCAAGCATTAAATGGGGTTGTTATTAAGGTGGGATCCAACAATTAAGGTGGTGAAGCTAAGAATCTCCACTGCACACTGCAGCAAGCTGAAAATAGAAATTAATAAATGTCACTGTGTCTTAGCACATGGTGGTACAGATCAGCTGGCTTTGACAGAAAGAGTCCAGTGTTATTATACCAATGAAAGTGAGTGCAAAAACAAGCCCAGTGAGTTACGGTGATGTGCTCAGAAGTACAGGAGAATCACGTTCGTAGTCAGCATCCCTACATACATCCAGCCTTCAGAGACCCCTCTTACTTCCCCATCATCACATCCCTCTAGGAGATGGAGGATTGGGCTCATCATTAGAAAGGTGAAGGAGGAGGAGGTGACATTGGAAGATAAATGACTTAATAGTATGACAGAGTTGCTGAGGTTAGCAGGGTCCTCTGGAGATTGGCTAGTCCAACCACCTGCTCAAAGCAGAGTCAGCTAGAGGAGGGTGCTCAGGACCATGTCCTGACGTTGCACTTGAATGTCTTAAGGATGAAGACTCCAAAACCTCTCTGGGTAACAAGCTCCAGTGATTGACCACCGTCCCTGTAAATAAAGGTTTTTTTGTATTTTTACAGGAATTTCCTGTATTACCATTTGTGCCCATTGCCTCTTGTCCTGGTCACTGTACACCATTGAGAAGAGTCTGGCTCTATCTTCTTTACTTCCCCACATTGGGTATTTATACACATGGATAAGATGTTGGCCTTCTTTATAGCAAGGGCACATTGCTGGCTCATGTACAACAACATGTTATCCACCAGGACCCCCAGGTCCTTCTTTGCAAAGCTGCTTGCCAGCCAGCCAGCAGCTCGTGCTGGTGCATGGAGTAATTCCTCCTCCCCAGGTGCAGCGCTCCTGCCACCTCTGCTTGCCTTCCTGCATGTGGGGATGGACAGATCTTGACCTTGCAGGAGGTGATCCTTGAAAGTCATTCAGCAGGTACTCCAGATATTTTCAATCAGTAGGTATGATCACAATAGGAAGGGCAGACAGGTCACTATGCCTGCATGGGGAGGTGACCAGAAGGAAGGCTGAACACGTCCAAAAGCTGTCCATTCGCATTATCACCACAATATATCTGATAGGATATGTCAACATTTTTATGAACACAGGCTGCTTGTGTCTGGCCAGCTTAGAGCTCAGGCAGAATGAGATGGGGTGTCTTGACACCTCTTCGCGTGTTTTTTTCAGTTACAATCAGGATCTAGATGCTTTTTCCCATGTTCAGACTACATCACACTCTGCAAGGTCATGTCCTTTCCCTGTTATTCAGAAGGGTAAAGGTGCTAGCTAGGATGAGAGTACAGCTCTTTGTTCCTCAGTGTCTGGGCTGCTACGCTTTATTCCATTTCTAGAACAGCTGATGGGTCTGGAGAAATATTCTCCAAACCAACTGAGAAGAGCCAGAACAAGTTCATCAGACACTGCTGTTTACTCTCCTTCTAGCTTGAAAACCAGATCATTAATTTTTATCCAGGACATGCCATCTTCCCTTGCTCAAGTCCTAACGTTATGAGTTAAGTTGTATCCCACCAAAAAGTCTGCAGTTCCAGTCTTAGATCCTAAAATGCAGAATAATGGGTACCATTCCAGGTCTCATTGACATGCTGGGCCAGGCACAGGCAGCAAAGCCTCCTTTCACTGGCCTAGCACAAGGATCCCACATTGCGTATCCTATAAAGGAAGATCTCCCAAAACCTCTGAGATGAATGTAGTTAAGATGCTCTTGTTGCTGCATGATAAAGTGAGAATGAAAATCATGGGTTTTTTCCTTCCTGCTCTCAGGACGTAATATTAACTAAGTTTTGTTCTTAAACCAACTGCTTTCTGCTTGGCATTTATCTGTAGCTTTGGTTCAAAAAGTCTGTTTGCGCTGTCTGTTCTGTTTTCCTGAAGGGAAATCTCCATCTGTATTTGTCATTGTTTGATGATTAGCTACAAGGTGTACTACATACTGCCTTTTCAGGTGTTTGGTCTGGATAAAGATTCACCTGCTTTTGTTGTTTGACTTACAGAGCTTCTAATTAGTCCAAAACTTTCTGTTCTGAAGAGCCTGTTTTCACCCGATGGCATTGGTTTCCAGCCATGATACTATCTAGCCATAGGGTGCTACTATGAGGAGTGACTGCAAATTAAGTTAAGGTCTACTGCATTGGCAAAAGCGAAGGCCCAGATCACAACTCCCTCTTTGCAAAAGATAAGGTTCACTATTCTTGCCTCAAATTTGTTAACTGCTCTTGGCACTAAAAAAACAGCAAAACACATATGGAAAAAAAAACATGGGAGATTTCCATGCTGAGAAAACAATATTTCAAAACCGTATTTCACTGTAACAGTCAAGTGACTGGTTTTAGTATCTCTGCAGAAGAACGGGGAAGCAAGACATGCCTGATGAAAGAGGAAGGCTCTGCTCAAGAGCAATGCCTTGGAATTTATTTTTTTTTTAAAAAAGCACCAAAGTAATACTGACCCTGATTTTTCTTTTCCTTTTCTGGAACAATCTCACCGTTTTTTAAGATATTCCTTCCAGATGAGGCTATTAATATATGATATAACACTCTTTTTCCACAGTAGATACAGGAAACGCTGGCCAAGTTCTCCCTTCAAATAGTGAGAATTCTGTACTGGTGGCATAGGAAAAGATTTCAGAGGAGAAGTAAAAAACAACTTTATTAAATGTACAAAAAAGAGTTTAGTAAGATCATAACAAGAACTTCAATGCTTGTTAACACATTTTGCAAGCTCTACATTTGCCACCTATGGCCCAAAAATTAGGGGTACCTTCTCAGCTAAGTGCATGTACAGCAAGGCTCTCAAATCCCAACTCTCAAAACCAAGTGCAGACTTCGACTGAGCTCGAGACATTTCTTGCAGAGGAAGCCCCACTGCATTCAATATATTTGCATGGTTATAAACTCTGTTACATACAGCAAGCCAGGCAATATGGATACTTTCATGTGACACTGAGAAAAAGCACCTAGCCCACAGAAATTGGTACGTGGGTACATTAACCTTCTTCACCTATCTCTATGTATATCCCTGGTAGTGCTAGTTGTGCAACAATACAACTAATTGCACTCATTCCTAAGGGCAGAAATTTGAAGTGAGTCGTATAAGGTAAGTATGCTTTGTAAGGCATGTGGCTGTGGACTTGGTGACAAAAGCTATCTTCACCCAGATGGGATGATAGGGTAGGCAGCTGAGTCCTCCTCTACGTCACTGGTGAGGACTATAGGGATTTTTTCCCTGTGCAGCTACTGTTGCTTCTTTCCTTCTATTGTTTGCTTCTCCTCCCTTCCAGGGTCATAAAACTAGCTCAGTAATAGACTTGCCATTTGTGTATTCATTACTCAGGAAAATAGAAATGTGGTGCATTGCTGCTTAGACAGCAACAGGCAGCTGTGTGTTGACTCCCAGCAGTTCAAAGACCACTGCTCCCTTTAAAAATAGCATCCACCTTTCAGTTAAGCAGAAGCATCCTGGATGTGCTAGGTATGACCTCCAGTAAACATTGCCTGTGTCCTCACTTTCACCATTGCACTCCAGCACAGGCCCTTTGAGATTGACTTGTACAGCTTCACTTTTTTTATTTGCAGTTTTTGCCACGGGGTGCAATTCAGCTGCGTAAACGTAAGCAGCTAGTGCCTTGAGACACTTTGGTGTGCAAGACATCTGCACAGGACTGACAGCTATGGCAGAAAACCCACTGATCATGCAAACCCTTCTGCAGAAGTACCTGGAGGCCAAGAGAGATACACAAAAGCATCTCAAATGGCATGAGACAGCTGCGTATGGAGCCTGTAATAATAATTTACAGTCAACCAGGCACAGTATTCATGGAAAAATGGCACCCTGCCAACCGTACGTATGCATTAGTAGAGAAAATACTGCTTTTGATTTTACCTTGCATTTTGTTCCCACAGACCTTTTATCAGGTTTGCATGCTCCCCTACAACTTGAAAGGATGTGAGTCAAAATAATCAGTGGCACCAAGGACCTCTACCTTGACATCAAAAGACCCACAGTGTGTTTGAGCATGGCTTGTCAAAACTGTCAATGTTATAACCCTTCTCCTTGCAGCAGAAAATCAGAGCACAGAGAAACCAAATGAAAATAATAAAATAAAAATATGGGTAAACACATAAAGGAAATAAAAGAATAAGGAAATTACATGAGGTTTTATGTCACCTAATTTTTTTTTTTAATATCCAAATCTTGTCTGCCTAGGGAAGAACATAAGTCACCCCCATGGTTTATATTTCTCTAAGAGAAGTTATTAATCTGTTTAAACTACTCCAGACTCTAATTATCACCCTTTACTGTGAAACTAAAGCTTGAGAATTTTTGATCTTTGGTATTATTTACTGAAGCTGTCCCCAACTCAATAGTAATCTTATAAGAAAAACTGTAATCAATATCTTATTATGGAATTTTTTTGAGGCAAATTGGCTTTTATTCCACAGAAACCTATCCATTTTCTTGTTTTAGTGAACTTTTTCTCTCCGCTTATCTACTCCCTTTTCATTTAATTACAAGTCAAAAACTAGATCCAATGATTCACTTTTAAAGGAAGCAAAACAAAAGGAATTTTTAGATGAAGAGGAATGTCTATACAGTGGAAGTTACAGGGACCCAAGAGACCTGAATGCTCCCTCCTGACTGTGACATGAGCCTTCTGTGACTGAAGGCAGCCTTCATTTCAAGCTGAAGTCACCTCTTCTTTTGCAGTGATGCTACTCTGTGCCTCTTACTGGGAAAAAAAAAAAAAAAAAAAAAAAAAAAAAAAGGTAACCTTTGCTGCAGCTCAAATATCACTCAGAAAAGAGGAGCAGGCACAAGAAATGAATTGTGGAGCAATACTGAACTTTTGTCCATGTTGATTCCTGTAAACAACATTCCAGACAGGGAGAGCTCACAGCCTCTGTCCCTAAACCCTTACAAAGTCAGAAAAATAAAAATTCCAGAGCAGACTCCATGCTATCAACCTGTCTTTCCTAAGTCTTTACCTTGATTTAGTGTAAAAGAAATGATTTTCCCTTTTCTTCCACATTCAGTTAAAGTTGGATAGAAAGAACCGCAATGTGCAACTAAAATGAATGACCAACATTTAGGAGTGAACTGAAGGGCAGTAGGATTACAGTAAGGATACTTTAAAATCTTTGAAGAAATATTTATCACAACCTTCATCAAATAAAAAATACGTGCATCTAGAAAGAGTCAACGAATTACGTTCAGACTATTAGGTAACATGTTAAAATAATAGAAATTAAATTGGGAAGCTTCCAGCAGCAATACAAGACTGAACTGAAGTATGATGGATGGGTTCTGAGACATGAAACCTATTGGAATAAAAGAGGTAAAAGGATGAATTGACAACAAGGAACTGTTTAGAACCACAAATATGCTTGATGGAAAAAGGAAATGGGAAAAGTAGCAGACTGAAACTGCAGAGCAGGAGGCGTCTTTACTGTCATGTTGATGCTCTCTCAATTTGATGCTCAAGTTCACACGGTCTGTAAGTTGCTGCGCAATCCAGGTCTTCTCTGACGTACACATGTTGGGCCAGGGAAATCAAAAGCAAAGAAATCAATGTTCATTTTGTGTACCCCATGTCTTTGTTTATGGACAAGACTGAGCTAGACCTGGCTTCCACCCTGGCTTCCACCAACCTCCTGCTTCCAGCTCACAGCCTCCATGAGCACTGAGGAAGCCAAATTCACCATGACATGACCCTCCTAGGTCATACGACACAAGGTCAGCTTGATCTTGCATCAAAATTACCTTCCTTTCCAGAGGCTTTTCCGAGATTCCCCACGTCACCAACTGAGCAGATTAATAAATTCAGCACCCTGCTTTCATTTCTTATTCTACTGCCTAAGTGAAGTAGTCAGAGGCAAAGCCCTTCCCTGCTGCACCCTCCACACGCTCACAACTCAGTCGGTTATTGCTGTAAGGGGTTTACAATCTGCATGAGGCTTTTACAAATATTTTCTTTTTCACAGGGGTAGACGATATTTATGGTGTCTTTGGCAGCTGTGGGGAAAAGGGACTAAAAATTTATGATAACCTTCCCACCCTGCAGTGTCCAGGACAATTTCAGTGCCTGGAAATGCTCAGCACTTCAGAGGAAGGAGCTCTGGAGGGATCTCAGTGCAGCAGCCAACATTTGCTTAACATTCTGTTAATGTTGAAACAACAAATCTGTCAACAGATTAATTGGCACTGTCACTTTCCAGCAGTTTTATGGGTGCTTCAAACCACTAGCAGTCTATTCCTAAAAGGAAGCATGTAACATTTAAATATGTATGCATATGAGATAATAGGTATATTAAACATCCTGAAGAAAAGTCGTAATTGCTGTTGTGCTGGTTTTGTGCTGAATTCCCAATGCTTCCTGCTTTCTCTAGAGAGGTGTTGACAGAAAAAGGTCATCAAAAATATTTAGAAATTACTTGGGTACTTCTTCCCATGGCAGAGATGCCATCGATACCTAGGACCAAGCGTCAACCGGAATGAACAAGACAGGAGAGAGGACATTGGACTTTCCAAGGGGATCATCTCCGCTGCAGGCACGTTCCGCAGCCGAGCAGGGGATCATGATGTGCGAGGGGGGATTCCTGAGCCGGGGAAACCCCAGGAGAGCGCAGAGACGTGCCTGGAGCTAGCAGCTCTCAGGAGGGAGAGCGGCTGATGAGGCGTGGGTGGGGGCCAGCAGTTACGGGGGCCGCCCCCCACTCCCACCATGGGCAGCCCACGGGAGCACAGTGACCAGAAGCAGGGTGACCAGGATGGACAAACAGGGCATGGCATGTGGGAGGGCACCTCTTCGAAGGAGGGACATCCCACCGCCCGAGCGGAGAGGCTTGAAGTCCACACAAGCCATCAACCGGGCACCGTTCTGCGACCATCTGCGCAGGCCGAGGGCGCTCATCCCACCCGACCCCCAAGGCGGAATGGCGGGCGCTTGTCTGAGGGCGAAGGCCGCGGCTCCGGCCGGGGGGTCTGCACCATCCACCCCAGCGGTGGCCGATGCCTCCCCCCGGACGGAGCTGCTGAAGGCAGAGGCTGCAGTGGTCCTCAGACCCCAGGAAGGGCCTGGACCTTTCTCCTGGGACAGGGAGCTGCCTGCAGAAGCTGTGCCCAGGCGGAGGACCCCCTGCAGCGGGTGGCTGAGCTGCAGGAGGCCAGGAGAAGGCTGCGTGACATCAGGGAGGCTGAGGAGGAGTTAGATAGCTGGTTCCAAGCGCAGTCTGCGGTGGACCCACAGCCCACGGCCAAACAGCCAAAAACTTCCCCAACGGCATACACAGAAGGGAGGGGAGACAGTAGTGAGGAAGAATGGATCTTCAGGGATCTACTTGGTAGAGCACCATGGGATAAAAGCCCTGGAGGGAAGACAGGCCCAAGAAAACTGCTTAAAATTCAAGGATCACCTCCTCCGAGCTCAGGAGAGATGCGTCCCAACAAAGAGGAAGTCAGGCAAAAACACCAGGAGGCCTCTGTGGATGAAAAAGGAGCTCCTGGACAAACTCAAACACAAAAAGGAACCCTACAGAGGGTGGAAGCAAGGACAGGTAGCCTGGGAGGAATACAGAGAAATTGTCCGAGCAGCCAGGGATCAGGTTAGGAATGCCAAAGCGCCGACAGAATTAAATTTGTCCAGGGGCGCCAAGGGCAACAAGAAAAGCTTCTATAGGTAGGTTGGTGATAAAAGGAAGACTAGGGAAAATGTGGGCCCTCTCTGGAAGGAAACAGGAGACCTGGTTACCTGGGATATGGGGAAGGCTGAGGTACTCAAAGACTTTTTAGCCTCAGCCTTCACTGGCACATGCTCCAGCCACACTGCTCAAGTCACAGAAGGCAAAAGCAGGGACTGGGAGAATGAGAAAACACCCACTGTAAGAGAAGATCAGGTTCAAGACCATCTAAGGAACCTGAAGTTGCACAAATCCATGGGACCTGATGAGATGCATCTGTGGGTCCTGAGGGAACTGGTGGATGAAGTGGCTAAGCCACTATCCATCATATCTGAGAAGCTGTGGCTGGCTGGGGTAGTTCCCACTGACTGGAAAAGGAGAAACTCAACCCCCATTTTTAAAAAGGGAAAAAAGGAAGATCCAGGGAACTATAGGCCAGGCAGTCTCACCTCTGTGCCTGGCAAGATCATGGAGCAGATCCTCCTGGAAATTATGCTAGGGCACATGGAAAATAAGGAAGTGATTGATGACAGCTAGCATGGCTTCACTAAGGGCAAATCGTGCCTGACAAATGTGATGGCCTTCTATGACTGGGTTACAGCGTTGATGGATAAGGGAAGAGCAGTGGACATCATCTACCTGGACTTGTGCAAAGCATTTGACACTGTCCCGCACATCAGCCTTGTCTCTAAACTGGAGAGACATGGATTTGACAGATGGACCATATGGTGGATAAGGGATTGGCTGGATGGTTGCACTCGAAGAGTTGTGGTCAATGCCTCAATATCCAAGTGGACACCAGTGACGAGTGGTGTTCATCAGGGCATAATCCCCTTTCTCCACTCCATTAGCCAAGCGTGTACCAGTTTCAAGAGCAGTGATGCAGCCTTATTCGTTCTGCAGTGAGATAAGATCTACAAACAAGTGGGAAAGAATGGAAAATGGACAAAGAAAAAGAGACTGCAGCCCTTAATTGATGCTTCACAAAATATACTTACTTTGTTCTCATTCCCTGGTGAATTCATTAGCTTGCGTTTAGCAACATTCTTTGGTCAAATGCTCAGTGGCGAAATAAATTGCAGCAATTTATTCAAGAACTCATAAAATACTGTTTTATTTCCACCTTTTGACTATACAACCCATGAAAGCAGTTACACTTCCAAAGAGAAATAGTTCCCTTTCTGGCCTCCAGAGGTTTTTTAGAAGCAACTCATACAAATATATATGTATGCACGTGTGTGTGTGCACGTGTGTGGCAATATAAGAGACATAACTGCATGGTGTCACTACTCCACTACAAAGAGCTTAGGGACAAAATAAAATGAAGACCCTCAAAGTCTTCCACCGACCCTCCTAGCTTTTCTGCTGGAGCCTTTCTCGTTGGCACTGCAAATTAGATGGCGTTAATCAAGCCCTCTTGTGTTCCATCACATTTCCTTCCTCAGCCAGAGGGTAACTAAATGAGAAATAGTTACATTTTATATTTATAAAGACTCATAGCTCTTAATTTTACTTTTAGTTTTAAGCAATCAAGTAATACTTGTGTTCATTTAGCAGCTGTTCAGTGTCTCTTTGGTGAGGCAGGTATCTGGCCATTTGGGAGCTAAGACCGTAGTTCTGCAACATATAAACAAAAAGGAATTTGATATTTACCGTTGAGAAAACTTTTTTAAGTTTATCTAGTTACACTACCAAGCCATCACTCCTTATTTAATGAGTGTTTTCTGGCTGCATCTTAGGTCTGTTTCTTCACTGAGGATTTCTGTAATTAACATTTCATTTAAAACTCAACACGATTATTTGGCTTTACACCTGGTGCCTTAACTGAAAACTGAATTTTTAAAAAGTCAGATTTTGAGATATTTGTTCCTCACTTTTATTTCCCTTGTTGGACTGTTACTGAACACACTCCTTTATCCTGTAGTATGATGTTCCAAATGCTAGTAGCTTTGGCCAAGTGTTTGAACTTCAGAAATGGGCAATATCTGAACTTCCGAAAGAGTCTTTGATCTTCTAGGAGCTCATTAAAGTTCCTCCTGAATTCAGCACTCCATTTCTGCAATCACTTTGTCAATTAACCCATGCTAATGTCACTTGTTAGTAAATGTGTGAGATGTCATGACCACTAAAGCTGGTTATTCAGCACAAAAGGCGATTACTGGTTTTAACAAAGGAGCTACTTAGATAGAGCTTTGATAAGTATCTGCTATATGGCTGCAAATAGACTGGCTCTGCATCATGTGTAAATTATTTAGGGACAAAAGAGACAAATTATCTCCCAGAGCCCCACTTGGCTAGAAAGCCAGCATCATTCTCCCTTGGCCAAAGAGTCTTTCCAGTGGAAGAGAGGAATATTACTTCAGGCTGCTAATTTTTTTATCGAGGTGACCATTTAAATATGTTTTCATTGCCATTTTTCTTCTCCCTGTATAGGGAATGAGAACATAATTGATTTGGGGATTTCTGTCTTCAAAGGAAAGATAGCAGTGTTGATGAAGAGATATAATTGCCAAGGATAAACCAGGCATGGTTATAATTAACATCTCCAGTATGTCCATTCTCATTTCTTTCTGATCAGTGTTACAGCTTTAAGTATTAGCAGAACTCAGCCTCGAATTTACAGCTTCAAGGCTCAAATAGGCACAGCTTCTCCTAAATTGTATCAGAGCTTAAAATACAATTATAAATCATGTATTTAATTACATTGCAATCTCTTTGTATACACAGAATATTCCAGTTTGCATAGTCAAGATAAAGCATCAGTGTGAACTTTGAAATCTCAAATACAACAATTAATTTCCCCAGCACAAGCAGGGAAGACAAAACAGCACTCCTCAAACGTCAGCTACAGCAACAAACTTCTGGAGAACCCTCAGAATACATTTCATTCAAATTTGACAAGTTTTAGTTACGAGAAAAATGAGAGGAAATGCTGTTTGCAGGATTTATGAAGAAGAACAGGGTGAACCATGCCCTTAGCTCTAAACATAGAATGAGACCCCGTTGTTTGCTGTGTTCTGCAAGCACAGGACACAAAGATGAGCTTTTCCTTGGTGATCATACAGGTTTCCCTGGAAGGTTACGCAGCCTCCATCCGTGGAGATATTTGAAACCCAACTGGACACAGTCCTGTGCAGTCTGCTCTTGCTGGACCTGCTTGAGTAGGGGGTTGTACTAGATAATCTCCAGAGGCCCATTCTTATTTCATCCATTCTGTGGTGTTATGAATAGCTTCCCCAGCACAACACAGGAAACAACTGTCAGTTTAAAATTCTTTTATGGGTTGTATTTGTAAGGCCAATTTGCTGCTTATTTCACCATAGCAGATCTGATGGGCATGCCTCACCCGCTTCATTGAGGAACTAGATGTGTTCCATCAAACCACCCTCTTGGAGTTGACGAGTCCATGTGTAGCTGTACAGCTGTTGTACAATAAAAGCATACGCATGCCTGGTACTTACGGTTTAGCTGTCAAACAGCAACTGATTAAAATGAACCAAATCAGGATATCTTCAGTGCCCATATCTGAGAGAACATATATGAGAGAACACGGAGCACATGTCTCATGCTCTAAAAGCAGCTGTCTTTTACTGACAAATAAGGAAAAAAACAGGAATCGGTTCTAAGAGAATAAGACCAAGAAAGCAATCTTAAATACCCTTGAGAAGATTTTTAGGAAAGATTAAATATATGCATGGAGGGATTTTTTAGGTTTTTAGGGGTAATTCTAAAGAGATCATCAAAGGAAAATTTAGCAGAACTGGAAGGAGATTTGCAGAATATTGCTTTACCAGAACAAGTAGTTATTCTAGTACAAACAGGTAGGATGAAGCGAGACAAAGAAATAAAAGTTAAATAACAAAAGAATTAACCTTAATTTACCCTAATTAACCTAGAGATAAATTGGTCTCTGCCACTATATTCTGCCATCACATTATGGTTTTTATAAGTTATTTTTATTGGCCAATTCATCTTCACTTCGACTTTCTTTCTTAAGTCCTCATTATTATTCCACAGCTCAATAGCTTTTTTTTCAGAGGACATGTTAAATGGTGGAAAAATAAAATGGATCAATACAGCAACTCAATTAATTCCTCATCTTAAATTCTAATAAAATCAATTTGGAGAAGTGGCGTATCATTAAGCTTACATCATAATGCAGTAATTAGAAACAACTTTCATCTTGCCAATTCCTTTGAAGATTTTAATGGCAATCAATTAAACATGCCTTACTTCTCCATTAAAGACTTTCAAAATGGAAATTGGATAAGAAGTTAAAGATAAGGTGGCTGATTACTCAAACTTACCACCCATCCCTGTTTCAAATATTGCCCCCAAAATGTGCAAACTCACCATTAAAAAGTTAGCATAAGCTAAGTCCCCTTCCTGTAGTACCCAACAGTAAGTTTTCAGCTAATATATCATGTTTCAATAGACCGAGTGGTACAGTTCTTTGTGATTTGCATATTTACTGAGTAGAGATTTTGGTGTGGCTCACTGTGATCAAATCTTTTTTTTAGGTTTACACCCAGCCACTTTTAGGAATTTAGCTACTTTTATGTTAAAATGATGTAATTTAAGATTCACTGTCTACTATTTAAATTAAAATGTCTCTGCAGATCTTAGAGAGAAGTGGATATTTTTTATATGCTGTTTCATTAATAGTAATAATTGCAGCTTAGTAGTGAACCCCCTATACTAGGTGCTGCACAAAAAAATGGAAAGAGAGAGCACCAGGTTCAAATTACCTACACTCTAGGCAGAAACCACCAGGTACCTCCATTAATTCTTCTCCTGCAAGGAGTTTATGCCCAAAAGGAATTTGCATTCAAAAAGAAAATACGCGCACCTAGTCAATGGCTGAACATCCAGTTAGCTACACTAGCTCTCCCTTGCATCTCTCTGAAACCGAAGAAATCCAACTTCCTTGATTGTTTGTGTTTCACCTTATTAAACTGCAGCAGCATCTTTCTGACCCTGGGATGTCACCGCACACGCTGCTCCTGGCGATGGCCCAGCTGGGCTGCACGGACCACGCGTCTCCACGCCAGCCTCCCTGCATCATCACCCCGTGCTGCCTCAACCAGCACTTGGGGGTTTTTTCAGGTTTGCTAAGTTGCTCACATCTCGTATATTAACACTCACATCATAAGCAGACCAGAGGTATTGCTATTGAGATAATCATAGCATAATATAGGTTTTAGATTAATTCCACAACCTAAATACCATTTATTCTCCAGGTCTCTACATTGCCTCTTTTTGTTATTTTTATTCATTTGTTCAACTATATGTCCTCTCTACAGTCAAAGAAAAGAAAAGAGTAACATTTAAGTAAAAATCTCTTCCAAGAATTGAACAACTTGTTCTTTAGTCCACGTCACTGAAATTTTATAGATAAAACTATTTCTGGATGTGTCAGTAAAAGAGACCTCATTGTGCCTACGTTTGCAGTCAGTCTGAGTATCGATGAAAATATGAAATGTTATAATTAGAGTTCATTGTTATAATTAGAGTTCATAACTTTTTATTTCATTAAAAGTTAGCCTTTTGTTGAAAATGTAAAATCAACTTTTGTCTAACAATTTTTAAATTTCTTTCTTGAACATCTTATGAAATATTAGTATGTGAAAACAATTCTATTTTTAAGTTTTCCTGAACTTTCTTACATTTTGAACAGAAAGTGAAGAAAAAGTTAGAAAACTGTTTTAAGAAAGAGGGATGTAACGCAGTGATAGTAGAAAAAAAGAGAGAGAGAGAAACAAGAGCCAAAGAAAAAGAGCAAAACCTAAAATGGAAAACAGGAAAATTTTATTTTTCAAAAAATAACACCTTCAGAGAAAGCAGATTAAAAATTTTTTATCTACAATATTTCCAAATAAAATTACATTCTTCAATCAAAAGCTTGTGTGATTTAGATTTATCTCATCAAAAGGTCTAAAATGTGCATGTCTACATCTGAACTAGCTGTGAAGGTGCTTTTAGAGTCAATGGAAAAAAATAGGCCATCATAGGGTACAATTCAAATGTTAAAAATCAGTCAGATGGATAGTGCCTGTTCCTCTGCAGTGCCTGTAAGGTGAGCTTGGTGTTTCTGACACTGATAGAAATGCAGGCATCATCTAAGGTAGGTGAAATTAATCCCACCTCCGGGTCCTCAACCCTATCAATGTCACAAGAAAACTTGTTCAAAGTCGAGAGAAGTGCAGCGTCAAACACCCAAGAACCCACAGACTTCAGCAGAACTGAGGTGGGACATCCAAACAAGAGCAGGTGGAAGCCGTGACTGAGGATGAGCTGGTGGATTTGTGGGTTAGAGTTGGGTTTGTGAAAATCAATGCAGAACTTTTCATGGCTGCACTATAGTACAGCTGGAACTGTCCTCAGTTAATTTTTCAGAAACTGGTATTGGCATTAACTGGAACAGGATGTGTTTGTCAGCCATGAAGGCCTGGGGAAACTATTTGTTTGCAGAAGTCGGATCACAGTTCACGTGCTGGATGTAGACCCCAACCTCACAAACAGCTCTCTGGCCAAGCAGTAAAGCCAATTTAAACTTGTCCAGAGCACTGAGCCGGGTGTGAATTCCCTCACAAAACAACTTTGTACATCATTTCTCAAAAGCTCTTTCCACGCCTCTGCTCTGCTAATGTTTTTTCGGCACAGCACGATACCTCAGCCATGTGAAAAGAGTTGAGATAGCCCAGCTTTCTCCCATCATCCGGCATGATGAAGGTGTTTAAGAAATGACACCAACTGACTGTTTTCCCATTCCTGCACACAGTGACTTCTCCCTGCTCAGCAGCAATATCCCTCTGAGAAGCTGGGGATCACCACACATCAAGTTTGTGATTGCTCTCCAGCACTGACATCAAGGCTTGGCATCAAGTGCTAAGGATATTAACACGCTAATGGTGATGTCTGTCACTCCTGTTACATCTGCAGTGATTTCTAAGAGGCTCAAGGAGACCAAAAGACATAGCAGAGAGGCAGCTTTTCTCGTGCCAGCCACTTCACATATGAATTCCATTGCATTTTGTTGAATACTGTGGTTGCCCACATCCCTCTTCCAGAAGCAGCTAATTAATAGATTCACCAGATATATCTTTCAGTCAGAGAGAGCTGGAAAATCCCATTGCCGGGATGCAAACAAGAGTAATGTGACACCTCTGACAACAAACAAGGGGATTTGCTGCCCTTAAGGATTCATACTGAACATTGTGTTGGTAGTTTATCTGGACAGCATCTAACACTGATGGGAAAGAAGGGCCAGGTAAAAAATATTGTTCATTTGCAAAGAAAAGAATTGGAGACATGATATACAGTGTTTCATGCCTCTATTCAAGTGTAATCTAAGTGACCTTAATGGTACCATGAGGCATTACAGACACTAGGAGAGAAGGCAAGATAAGGCTGATTCAAAACATAAATATCTGAGCAATACTTACCTTTCAAATGTCCACCATGGGATATTCACTACAGTCAGAATTTCATGCCAACATCCCTTAAGAATTTTTTAACGGGGCTCCTGGGCTATTGGCTGTCCTTTTGTTATGCTCTGGAGAGAAATCAAGCATGAAGGAAAGAGATTATTCGAAACTAAAAAGAAATACCAGTATATCTTGCTGTGTGCTTTAAATTCCCACTGAGTACCAAAGTACAATGCAAGTACTCTGCTAGTGTGTGGCATTCCCAAACAGGTATCTGAGATTCCACTAGTAAAGAAATGCAACATGTCTTCTACCGTTCATTAGCAGCACAAGGCACCTCAGATTTTGAAACAGAAGTTTTACAGGCAATTAATTGTCTAATGTTTAAAAGTCCCACAGGTATTGGTTTACACCATAAACCTACAGGCATATGACAGTCTCTGATTAGAAGCTGAATTTTCATCTATGTAATGACCTGGCAAAAGTTTTAATTTTTTTTTTTTAAAAAAAAGTCTTTTAGTCTGATTCTATCTTTAGGCTCTTAAAGAAGATCACATCGCATAACCATGTTGTCCACATGTAGCCACAGCTAGAATCTGGTCTTTCTGAAGAAGCAACAGTACAGGTAAAACAGAGAAACTCAAGAAGACGTGGAATGGATTGCTTGAGAGAGAAACGCAGAAGTGTTAAAGCATTTAAATTTACAAAGCAATTAGGAAAAGAAAGCAAAACCCTACAAAAATTATTTAAACATTAACAGGGAAGCTGCAAAATTTCCATCAGCAGAGATATTTAAGGAAAGGTTAGACTGGCACAGTTTCAATCCAAGTCAATACTCTCTTGAGGAAATGGCTTGACCAGAAATCTTTTCTAGCCCAACGTTTCTACAGCATTCTCAGCCTCTTCTTCAGCTCCTCTACACCAATTTAAAAGGCTGAAGCTGCACAACGGGATTTTTGCGTGCCTGATTTCCAGCAGAGCAAGGAGTTTCTCAATGTCAGAACCGCAGGAGACAGCAGAGGATGTTTTCTGTGGCTCCGTTTGCTGTAGAGAGCGTTGGTCAAATCCAACAAGCCCTTCTGAGCAGGGCGACTGCCAGCTCCACAGCCTGGAGAGGTGGCCGTAACTTAGCCCTCAGGTCATCCAAACTTTGTCTGCCATAACCATGAACTTGTGGGTAAGATGCCACAGAGTCACTTTCATATAGGGAAAGGTGTTGCATGCAGGCTGTAAAATGAGATTTTTGCTCTGCTGTCCATGTAAGAGTTCAGGTGTAAAGACCAGGTTTGTTTTGGTTTGTTTTTTTAAACAGAACAAATAATGTTCTTCATGTTATTTTCTGCACATGGAGGAATTCTTGTGTCAGGGAATGGCTTAGATAACAGTCAGACTGAGAGTATCAAACTTTAAATTTGTTAAATATTATAAATTACTTTAATTTATGACTCCCATACTGAAATTCTTCAAGCAGTATCCCCCTGCTCTCTTGCCTGCCCCAGACGCTACACTGTAATTAAGAAGGGGCTTTGTAGGTCACTTGGTTGTCCCTTTGGCCAGGTTTACTGGGTTAGATCCTGATCTGAGAGGTTTACACTCAAAACCAGGAGTGCAATGAATTCCAAGTGGTTAATCAGGTCCTGAAATTAAAAGCCAATACTGTGTTCAAACTCTTCTTTCTTATCAGTGGTGGCCTGTACAGATCCCACTTCACCTTTAACATAGTCTATTTAGAAACTAAACCATCTTAAACAACAGCTTATTAATATCGTTAAGTTCTCTTCATTTTTATGAAGGCATGTTTGTGTATGATTAACCTGCTTGTGAAGCCTTGGTAGACTTGCACAAGGATTTGGCTGAGGCTAAGCAGAACAAATGGCTTTATTTGTCCCTGGCAGGCAGTTTTCCTCCTTTACTCTCACACCTTCTCCTCTCTTACTGGTTTTAGACACTGTTGCACATTTCTTATCCCTGAGGCTGAGAGCTCTATTATAACTTTATACAGATCCTCACCAAGTGGAGCCCTGATTCTTTCATGAGAATCCCTGGTGCTGCAGCAATGCAAATTCATCACACGGGGCCGAAGAGCTCACCTCCTGCTGGGTAGCTTTGCTGTTGGCCACTATGCCGTTAGCATTCATAATTTCCAGGACTGATTTAGTATAGCAGTAAAAGCTTGGGAATGAGAAGCAGGCACAGCAAAAGCTCTGAATGCGTGGAGGGGACAACTTGGTGCACAGCAGTGTTTGCAGTGAGCATCTCACCTGGGAGCTCTGCTCACTCACCGTCAAACCTCAGGTTAGCTTTCAGAGCCTGGTCTCCTACAAACCTTTGATGGGCTGTGGACTAGCCCAACCTCTGTGGCAGTGACCGTTTTCCTCAGGGAAAAAGAAATACACCAGGGAAAGAAAGCCCCAAGAGTGGGAAGCGGTCCATCTTCTTCACAAAGCAAACATCTGTGAAGTTTCTGCCTGTGGGGCCCTAACGAGCTTTAGACCCTGGTGGCAATCAGGACTCCAGGAGAAATCTCTGTAGTTCTCCCAAAATTGCAAGGCCTCAAGGAGAGTAGGAACAGAGCATGAACGTGCAAGAGATCTGCTCCTGCCCCGTCCTTCCTGCTGTCACCATGCTGGTGCGCGCTCTCCTGTGGCTAGCACACAGAGTTTGGGGACTAAGATGGGAAGCTGTTATTGATTTCTTTCAAAACTATTTATATAGCACTCAAAGCATACAGATTAGCAAAAATATTGATTTTTGTCAGCGCCTACTTCACAAACCAAAACTGCCAGAGGAACTTCGCTGTTTCCCAAGACGACAGGGAAAACAAGAGAGATCTCATTGTGCGTGCTGAGTCTGTTGCACTGTGCATTTCAATTACTCTTGTCACTGAAAATATCTTATCGTGTGTTTACTAAAGAATCAACATCTCCCCTCGCCTGACCTCAAATTTCCTTCTCCTTCCCTTAATCAGTACAGCTGTCAGAAATATTCTTGGTTTTCTCCATAAGCTCTGATATTGATTTGAATCAAGCGCCTGTGTCTGAGGAGAAGCTGAATTCAGAGAATGAAAATCAGTACCAGATAGGAACTATGTCCCTTTTCTACCCCACATGGGCATGAAAGAGATTGAAACAGTGAAGGAATCAGGAGAATGAAGGTTGTCTTTTTCTACAGTGCAGAGTCTAAGGCCCTGTGCAGTTTCCAGAAGGTATTCAATCTCATCTTTCTAACCATCTTTGCCAGAAAAAAAGTTCTACTTAAATTAGAGAGATGTAATTATGCTAAATTGTGCAGAGGTAAATGAGACTCAGTCATGCATGAGGGTCTTAGAAGAAGAAAATGGGGCAGATTTTGTGGTTTCCATGGAATTAGTCTTCCTGTCAATCAATTTGATCTGAAAAGCTGGGCTGAGCAGTCTTTCTGGATTTTATTATTATAGCATCAGGAAATTGCAGTGACTTGAGAGGCTATCCACAAGCCAAAACCACTTTTACAATTCTCAGACATTTTTGCAGCCTTTCAACAAAATTTAAGGATTAAAAGTTCCTGCTTTTTGGTGTGCTCTACATTTTCTGAATTTTGTTGTAAATGCCACCAATTGATTAAGTGAGTTGCTTTTATTTATTTTTGTCTTCAAGAGCTGTCAGAAGTCCAGGCTTTTTACCACCATCACTACCCGTAGTTTCTTTGAGAGTTAATAGGTAGAAAAGTGAAGACATCTTATATGTGACTAGCAGTTAGTGGTGCAGGAGGGGGAATGAAACACTAATGGATCCCTTGAGAAGCAGAGTATGAGGAATAGTACTGTACCACAGCAAGCAGAAGAAAACCCTATAAAGTGCAGGGAAGATGTAAAATGACCAAATGCTTGTATAACAGTAAAGACAGTGCTGGTAGGACCCTAGAGGTAGGGACTAGATGAGGAGAAAAAGAAGGATGAAAGAGTGGAAAGGACATCTTTCTGAGTGCTTGCCTCTATTGTCCATGTTGTTATTTTCTTTAAATGAATCTGTATCTAAACAAAAAGATCCCTGAATCATTTTGGGGGGGGAGGATGGGGTTCTGATCTCTGTGAGTGCACAAACTCATGTACACAAATACAAGCACCTGGATTAACCCTTTTATTCCAGGCTGTGTTGGGGCATCAGAAGGAGGTCACCATGTGGGGAAACAGCATGAGGAAGTCCTGGCAGCAGAAGATCCCATAACCTTTCTCTGAACAGAGCAATAATACAGATAAGTCTGTTTGTGGGAAGTGCCTAGGAAAGTCAAGGTCAGGCCCAAGCAAATACTCTGCCTCTCAGATTTCCAGGGAGCTGGAAGTCAATTGAAATAACCTTGCAGTGTCAGTTTACATACTTCCAGGAATGCAAAAATTGCTGAATTTGTGAGAGCTGGAACACCTGCAGGAGCCTGGAGAGATCTGAAATCTCAGCAAACACAAGCACAGGTCAACCCTCTGAACTCAGCTCTGGCACTTCCCTCTGGAGAACAGCCTGGGAGAGGTGGCAAGTCATTTATACTCTGTGATTTCCTCTGCCAAGCGGGACTTCGTAGCCCAGGAAGGACTGCTGCTTTACAGGCAGGAAAGCACAACACAGGTATCAGCACAAGGTTGAGTCTCAGAGAGAAAATTAGCTGGTGGCCTAGAAGCATGCCAGGCATCTCCCCGTCCAGTCCTCATCAAATCTCAAATGGAAGTCAGAACAGAATTTCTCTACCAGTTATCACAACTGGTCCCCTTTCTTGTCTCCTTGTCTGCATGTAGCTAGGCTCAGACTGATAATTTGGGCTCTCCCCTGTTTATCCTCAATGCTTTGTGCATCGTAGGCTTTGCCTGGACTTTGAAGCTGCTAAATCTAAGCAGGAGCTCTTTTTTGCAAGCTTTCTTGTGTCTATTAGCTCTCTGTAGGCTCACAGCTTCCAGACTCCCCTGAACTCGTCACAGAAACAAGTAACAGTGCCTGTGACTTTCATCCACGGCATTCTGCAAAGGAAAGCAAATGTATTGCATAAAACCAGACTTTTTGTCCCTGGAAACCTGAAAACGGGTGGAAATGTCTAATTAAGAGTGAGGTGAAGCTATGTTAATTCATTTTTTAAGCTTAATGAAGTCCATGGGAAAGAGGAACTACAGAAATGCAAAGTGTTGTCATCACTGAATACAACACTACCAGGAAAGCAAAGCAATGAGACACAGGGTAGAGTTACTGCAGCTCCACAAGCTATAGGTCATTCACTGACAAAAAATTAAGGAAGTTCAAGTTGACACAATTCTCCTCACTTGCAATAGGAGGACCAAAAGAAGGTCCTGTGAGTCAATAACTGCATAGCCAGTGGAACCTCCAGGATGACCATTTTAGCAAATTATTTAAAATACTAACACAATGAAAATTGGTCCCATTGTGATTTCCTTAAAGTCATAGAAGAAAAGGTAAACAACATCGGGAAGGTAACATAAGCCCACTGTCTACTTTTTTGTTTCTCTTAAGGACCAAGCTGGTACCCAATGGAAAAATTTGATGCAAAAAGATCTGCCTAGATACAGTTAGTACTTCAGATCCTATTCACCTAAGCTGTTTTATTTTCCTGACGATCTGCAAGTGCTTTCTGCCTTTCTCAGAGTCTTAAAGCATCACATATTTGTAGCAACAGAGTTTCTGTGGGATAAGTCCATTTGGTTGGTTGTACAGCTCAGATTGGAGATTGGTTTAGATGAATAGAGCCTGTCACTTTTAAAGTAACAGCTGTTACTCATAAAATTGGACATTCTCCAGCTAACCACTGTTATGAACAGAAGAGTAAATAGAGTCCATTTAGCAGAGGCAAGAAACTCAGCGCTGCTAGAGAGCCATGACTGTCACAGGTGACAGCTGTCCTCTGAGCAGCAAGTAAGGTCAGGCAACAGAAATGTCCTCCCATCTGCTTCTTCTTCAACAATAATTGTCAAACTTATGCTTTACGTTGGCGATTGCCTCAGGTAAATCAAGCCTTGACATTTCTTGTCTGAAGTAAGCTCAAGAAAATAAGAGCATAGATTTTTGCAAGCTGTTTATCCAAGCAGCCAGTCACTGGAGAAGCTCACCCAGGGAAAGGTGTAAACCCTCACTAGAAGAGCTTTCAAAAATAGGTTAAATGAACACCTATAAGGTGACAGCTCTGTTTATTAACCTTTCCATGGAACAAGGAGGCAGCTTCAATATTCCTCTGTATCCTGTCATCGCAGTTTAAGCCCAGCTGGCAAGAAAGCACCACGAGGCCCCACGCTCACTTCTCCCCCCCAGTGGTATGGAGAGGAGAAAATATAACTAAAGGCTTGTGGGTCAACACAAGGACAGAGAGGGATCACTTACCAGTTATGGTCACGGGCCAAAAAACAGACTCGACTTGAGGAAAAGACAAAATCAATTTCATTTGTTACTAATCAAGTCAAAACAAGATAATGGGAAGTAAACCCAAACCTTAGAACACCTTCCCCCCACTCCTCCCTTCTTCCCGGCTCAACTCCCCTCCCGGTTCTCTCCACCTCCTCCCCCCAGCAGCACAGGGGGACGGGGAATGGGGGTTGGGGTCAGTTCCTCACACCTTGTCTCTGCCGCTCCTTCCTCC
>JAVJGG010000029.1:50414392-50446102 GCA_035590195.1 Aviceda cuculoides | reverse complement strand
TTTTATAAATTAGAATAAATTGAAATGTAAATATCAGGAAAGATGAAAAAAAAAAAAACAAAAAAAACAAAAAACCAAGAAAAAATAAAACAAAATAAAAAAAAAAAAAAGAAGAAGAAAAGAAAAAAAACCCAAACAACAAAAACCTCAAAAAATAATCACTGTTGGTGAAACTATGTGTCTTTTTTCAGTTTCCTGAAAAGTCCTTATTTTTAACTAAGGAAGCCTTACCACTTCAAAATGCTGTGACCTCAAGTAGTTTAGTTAGTCTCCTAAAGCAGAAGGAAATGTAGGTCGTGGCTTAGAAGACTCTAGCTGGTTTGTCATTCTCAGTTTCCCATTCTTACAGTGCAGGAGCGGATAAATCTCATGATTTGTGTGACTAGGACAGACGACAACACAGGGCACAGAGCCTCCCTGGGTGACAGGTACCCCGAGTGCAGGCGATGGGCTGTGACCGACCCAGCAACTTCATGTCAGTAGCTGAGCAGCCGCTTTGCCGTAGCTGTGTGACATCCCTCGCCGTGTTTAAGACTTGGTCAATCACGAGATCAGATGAGAAACAGACGTAATCCCAATTCAGTAGCACTGCAGCCTCCAAGTCTTATCCCAGGGCAAGGGTGGAGAATATCTCTCTCTTTGAGGTTCATGCAGAAGAAATTCATGCGGTCCTGAAGGACTGACTACTGCTTTCATTTCGTACGAAGGATGTTCAGATGGTATCACATTGGGTACAAGCAGAATATAGGAAATTACCTTTCTTATGAGCAACTCATTGCTCTGAGTAGAGACAAGAGGCTAGACGCTGGAGAAACCCAAGAGAAAAAGATGATCCCTAACGCTGTAATCTTTCCAGCTAAGGTGACAGGGATTAGACATACAGATCATGGTGATGTGATGCTAGATGGCACTGTTTCACAGGAGGCTTTTTGAAAACCATGGGGCAGTACGCCAGTGCCATTTCTACTTCATCTTGTCCCTTCTCTGGTCTTTAGGAAATCCTCCATTTATCGTCACTCTTTGTGACACGAAATCAAATCTAGGAGCAACCATTTGAGAAGTCATAAGCACACAGCTGAGAAGCAAAGGTGCTTTTTCTGTAACTACACCTGTAAGGGAAAGAGAATGGCTGTCTTTTTCTTCACTGTTCATCAAATATCCAAGCATCATTTGACCAAAGGTGCTAAATAAGAGCCAAGTGTCACAATGTATGGTGATGGTTATATTAATGAACTCTATAACTAGGAGCAGCCAGGAAACAAATGAAGTTTTCATTTCAAAGTGCAATCACTTCAAATCAGCTGAGGCATTTTGTACACGGCTTTTGCACCCTGGATGCCATAGTCACTGATTTTTCACACTACTGTAACTGTCTTACTCTGACCTCATGATATTCCTGCCCACAATTCGTCGCGCCCACCTCCTGTCGATCAAGTGCTTAGACCATAACCTCACACGCCCTTGCACACAGGGGCCGCAAGTGCTAACCTTTGATTACCTGCAGCCTAGCTTTTCTCTTGTGCTGTTATTCCATGCCAAAGCGAGGAGCAGATTTCCAGAGGTAGCAGGTATCAAACACTTCAGAGCTGGGAGCTCCATTATTTCAATACTGCAGGTGCATTATTGCTCCTCAAGGTTCATTACTCCCTTCGCCTTCAAGGAAATCGGAGACCTTGAAGGGATCAATAAGTACATTATTACTCCTGTTCAATTACATTCCTGCCTGATTCTGAGCCATCTGAAGGAAGCCATTCATCGGATTCAGCTTTCACTAGCTGATTGCCACACAGCCAGGCAGCATAGCTCGGAGGTGGTGCCAGCCATCCCCTCCTTATACAAGGTACGCTGCCTACAAGGGTAATCAGAACACGTCGTTATTTGAAAGGCAGCAATGAATATATTAGGAATGAGGCGCAAAGATGGTAAAACTGCTGAATATTCTTTCTGACAACCTATGAGCTCTCCAATTGCTCAGCTGTAGAATTGCAGCGGCGTTTAGGGCAAGAGAGATTTCATTGCTTATTAGTTGCTTTGTTCAGTACAAAGTTGTCTCTCTAGCTCTTTTTAGAAAGGGATGAATTCCCATTTCCTAAGGCATACTGTTAAACATCTTTGCGTGTACACCCTATTTTTATGCCATAACAGAAAGACAAATCTGGAGCTTATTGTGTTATATTCTGTGCCTATACAAGTAAAAGTTCTCAAAATAGGAAACCTGTTCATTTTGCAAACTTACTGCACAAAGAGGAAAGCCATGTCACCAAACTACGTGTCTGCATGTTGGTGACACGAAGCCCAAAGACCACATTCTCATCTCAGTTAAATTGGCATCACCCCATTCGTTTTCCATCATTGCCCAGCTAACTTCCAGTTTGCAGCTGCGATACAACCTTTTGCAATCCTTTCTGCCATTTGTGCAGCCACCTGAGACAAGACAGGTGATGAGACTTAGATTCTATTTTTTTTTTTTTTTTTTTTTTTCAGAAAAACAGACTTTATGATTATCTGCAACCTCTTGCCCTGTCAGAAGCTTTCTGATGGAGGAACTTTCTTAATCACAAAGATCTAGACATTAGATTTGATCTGGAAGTCTGCAAAATTTGAAATGGAAATGAGACGCTTATTTTAACAGAGGACAATTAACTATTGGAGCTTATTTTGATGGGATGGAGGAAAAATCTCCACTGCTTGAGCCCCTTAATCAGTTGGATATCCTTTGTAAAAAGAGTGGTGATAAATCATTAAGCAGCAATCTGAATGAGATTATAAAACCATGCAGAGTATCTACCTAAGACAGCTTTCTCCGCACCTGAGCTTTTGTATCTGTTTATTCTTCAGTGGATCTAACGTTCAGAGCACTAATCCATCACACCCTGTCTGAGCATTACAAATAAGTGAATCCGCACAAGATTTTGCTTAAAACAAAATTTATCATATGGCATCAGTGCCAATCTGGAGGCTTTTAACAAGACTTCTAAAGGCAGGAGTATGCTTTTCTTTTAAGTAAAAAATCAAAGATCAGCAGGATATAGTCAAGCTGCAGCACAGAAAGGGACAAATGCTGCCAGTGTCACCTTATCCCCTCCAGTTCATTCTTCTGTCAGTCTCTTCCCACTCTGGATTTTCTTACTGTCAAGAGACCAGTGCTTCATTTCAGCATCTCAGGGAGAGATGGCCTAAGAATCTGTTTGCTGGACAGACAAAGGGAGAAGTCCCACTTCAAGCAAAGAAAGCTTTGGAGGTATTTTCTAAAGCATCCTTATGAATTGGGGTAAAAGTGCCATTGATATTCAAGGAATTACTTTCCCTTTCTCTTCCTGTTCAGATATATTTACTCAAGATAAGACCTTCAGAATGCCACAGGGAAATGGAATCACTCTTCACCTCCTAGGATCATACAGGAATTTACAGCCCAGGTACTCCGGACTTTGGCAAGGAACCAAGACAATTGAAATGTCCTTGATCTCTCCTGCTTTCTTCCTGAAGAATGTCATCATTCCCTAGGTTTTTGGCACTAAAAGTATTAAGTTTGTGAGAAGATGTTGGGAAACATTTGGATGTTTGTTGTGGTTTAACCCTGGCCAGCAACTAAGCACCACGCAGCCGCTCACTCACTCCTTCCCCCTCCCACTGGGATGAGGAGCAGAATCAGAAAAAAGAAGTAAAACTCATGGGTTGAGATGAGAACGATTTAATAACGAAAGAAAAATAAAATATAATAATAACAATCATAATAATAAAATATAATAACAATAATAATGAAAAGCAATATAATTTTAAAAAATTAAAAAGAGAGAAATTAGACCCAAGAAAAGACAAGTGATGCACAATGGAATTGTTCACCACCCACTGACTGATGCCCAAGCAGCGATCCACCCTCCCGGCCAACTCCCCCAGTTTATATACTGAGCATGACGTCCGATGGTACGGAATATCCCTTTGGCTCGTTCGGGTCAGCTGTCCTGGCCATGCTCCCTCCCAGCTTCTTGTACACCTGCTTACTGGGAGAGCATGGGAAACTGAAAAATCCTTAACTCAGGATAAGCGCTACTGACCAACAGCTAAAACATCAGTGTGTTATCAACATTATTATCATACTAGATCACACTAGTGATCATACTAGATCACACTAAACACACTGTACCAGCTACTAAGAAGAAAATTAGCTCTATCCCAGTTGAAACCAGGACAAAGTGGAAGGATCTAGGTTGAATACTCTTACCCCTTTTCTGCACCAGCTTTCTATTACAGCTGGACCGACTGCTGGACCCAGTGACTTTAGTGGACCACTCCTGGTCTATTTTAAGTGAAAATATAAGAAGGCCTAATGCAATACCGTGGGAGACTCAAATATCCCAAAATGGGGACCAGTTGCAATTCATAATGAAAACTCAGTGTTTCTTGCTGCCCTAAAGGAGGATGGAAACCTGGTTTTCTGGCTGCCACGTTGCCCAGCCACCAGCACTGGAGCAGAGGACTCCAGAGGCTGTGAGATACTGATGGGTAGATGTCCATCCAGCAAGCCGCTTGCAGGGTGCTGGTAGGCAACCTGCAAGTCGAGCAGACTAATAAGCAGTTTGCTGTATGGAAAAAAAAAAAAACAACCCACACCCAAACCTTCCTCAGGATGTTGCAAATGACACAGAGCAGCAACTCCAGGAGCAGGTGTGTTTTTCTCAGCATTTTCTCCACCACTTCTCCTTACAAGTTCAATTTTCCCTCAGCCATGCTGTATTTCTTGGTTCCCAGAGCCTCATGGCTGCCTGTCAGACAGAGGGCTGTTTCAAGCTGTATCCTGCCCCACTGCAGGAAAAATCCTGACGCTGGCTTTGGCTAACCTGAATTTCCTTTGAGACATCTCTTCCCTGGGTGTTCGGTTTAGTAACTGTGATTTTCTGGATGATCTTATGTTTTACAAATAGCAAAAATTACCTTTTAGTAGAGAACGAACAAGGAGAAAGCTACCGTTGACTGCATGAGAATTGCAGCCTTTAGCTAACACAGTTAAAATTTACAGATGGTGCTTTGAAGGAATGACTTGGAACAGGGCCTATCTTCCCTCTGCACAACAAAGACCCATCGCAGCATAGGAGCAACACTCAATAAATGTGTTAATTAATCAATTTTCTTTAGGAAGATATCAGAGAGAATGGTTCCCAGACAATTTGGCTGGACAACTGTTTCTGAGACATAAGAATCAGATGTGATTGACTGGAATAAAGAAGCAAAGGGGTACAGACACTTACTGTTCCTGCAAACCACTGCCTAGATTTACCCTTCCCATTTCAAAACACTGCTCTAAAATACCTCTCTGGGGCAGATTCATTTGATGGGGAGAGATTTATGGTAGCACTTTCCCACAGCACATACCCATTTCACTCCAAAGTAGCTCCAGTTCTGAGCAGTAATAAAAAGTAAATTACTTTTATTAAATCCCTTGATCCCACCTTTAAGGACTGCCCGTAACAGCATTTTCATAAAAGGAAATGTCTCTCTCAGCTCCAAATCTTTCCAATTCTGTTGGAATTTAAAGTGGGGAATAATTTCTTAAGAAAAGATTTCTGCCAATGGCTGATGTTCGTGTTAGGCATGGTTAATATTTAATAAAATGTTGAACACACCATGCTATATTTCAAATTCTTCAAAGACTAGATACTAGATGAATATCACACGAGCAAGATTTCAACTTACTGACTGTTCCTTGCCATTGCTCCAGAGACTGTGAACTTTCAAATCGCTTTGTGTTTTGGGGGGATTTTTAGAGGGATTCCTATCAGAAGAGAGGCAATGTTGGAGGAGATAAAGTCCCAGTCCCTCTTGGAAGCAGGAGTGGTAGAGATGCCAGTCACACACAACACAAACCCTGCATGTTAGCTTCACAGTACTTCTTGGCCATTTGTCTACAGCCTTGGAAGGACTTAAGAACATCTGTACAGGCCAAGATCAGAGCTTCTGGTGTCCTACCCCACGGTATGGCAAGCACGGAGTAGTTAAAGAGGACTCTAAGGACAAGTCATAGAGAAAATGGTTCTTCTCTGACATACCTTCCCATCATCTGCTTTGGTGACTACACTGATTTTAGGAACTTGTCTACTTGAAGATAGGACCCAAGTCACTGTTGACATACCCCATATGTTTAATAACAGAAAATCCAAGAAACTAATGTGCTTGCTGGATGAGTGCCTCTAGCATACCTGTCCTATGGGAAGCAGTGGAAATCAGCGGAAGAATAGGACACAGGAAAGGCGTTTGCTCCTCATT
Organism: Aviceda cuculoides; assembly: GCA_035590195.1. NCBI lineage: Eukaryota > Metazoa > Chordata > Aves > Accipitriformes > Accipitridae > Aviceda > Aviceda cuculoides. The sequence continues at coordinate 50,439,841 of JAVJGG010000029.1, read as the reverse complement.
GTTCTGTGTTCTGTGCAAACACATAATCAGTCCTGCATTTCACCAGTTCATCACTTTCCATGACAACTAGACCTACTTTATGAATAGCCAGAAAATAAGCCCAAGGCAGACCACGGGTTTCTTGCTTGAGCAGCTTGAAAACGTTGTGGATCCTCATCTCCTGCAAGTGGGAACAGGATTCTCAGTGACCACCCCACTGTAGCTCCTCTTCTCCTCCAAGCAGAGGGAGGACTCTGAGATTGCATTGTCACAGTGATATATTCACCACCTGATGAAGCAGCTTCCAGGACCTGTGTTTGATACTAATTATAAAGTCCTAGCAGAATCTCTGGACCATTTGGATCGATAGCATCCCAACTTCCCTCTGAAAAAAATCTGATGAGACCAGCTCCTACCAGTACTTTCTGCTCATTCCTGGTATCACAAATGCTGGTTCTGATTTTAGACTTTTATCAACCTTTTTAAAGTCCTTAGAAAAATGAATCAGACCTCCTCAGCAAACCCATTTTTCTACTGCAGAGCTGCAACAGCTGTAGTTAACAGAGTTGTAAGGACTGAGACTTTGCCAGGATGATGGATGGTTATTGGCTCTAGAATTCCCTGAAAGTAGTTGTATGATGCAATTCATGTCCAGCAATGGCAGTACATTTACCAACAGTGATAGAAAGAGACTTACACTCCAAATTTATCCATGAAAAATACTGTCATCACAGATAAATTAATTCAGGTTACCAAAAGAATGCAAAGGAAGAGGAGCAGACTGTGAACAACAGTCCTTCATCGTCGGTGTTCTGCCACAACACAGTGATGATGAAAGAAAGGATTATTAACAACAGATACAGAAACAGAAAACCTGTCTCCAGTTCTTAAATTTTACCTATTTTTAAATTAAATCACTCACTAGAATACAATCACCTCCAAACAAAGAGAAGTGTTAGCTTTTTGGACACTTATATAGGAATATGCATAGACACTTATATAAGAATATGCATATACAGGCTTGAAGACAAGGAAGGAAGGATACCACCTAGCTATGGAGTTTTTGTTTGTTTATTTGCTTGTTTGGTTTTGGACAGAGTCATACTGGAATTTGACCAGAAATCATTGTTGACATGCCAGCATTTGTGAAAAGACTTCAAAATCTTTTTCAGGTCTCTTCCAAAATAATGTCTGGCTTTTAGGCAGTGCCCGTGCTTGCACACGGTGGTACTGATTTAGCTGTAACTCCAGGAGAAGGGTGCTGCAGGGGCTGAAAGGTTGAAGCTGCCATGGATTTACTGAGGGAAAAGCCCTTAGATCATTTATCTCTGAAAATGAAGTACCTTGTATTTCTGTACACAAGGGAATATCAAGAGTATTGTTATATTACTATGGTCCTAACCCATTTAATATCTGACTAAGCAAGAAAAAGTGAAGAAATAAAGTTTTTAGAAATTAAAGAGCATTATATGAAACCTTAGTTTTAACAGTCTCCCTCTTTTCATTTACCTGCTTTAATCTTCAGGTATAAAGAGTCTCTGCTTTAAAATAATCTGGGATGTGTTTATGGGAAGATCACAGAATTGTTGAGATCATAAGGGAAATCGCCTTCTCCAACCTTCTGATCAAAACAGGGTCAGCTAGAGAAGTTTGCTTAGCTGACTTTTGAATATCTCCAAGGAGGGAGACACACAACCTCTCTGGGCACCCTGTTCCACTGTTTGACCACCCTCACAAAAAAAAAAAAAAAAAAATCTTATGTTTAAGTGTAATTTCCTGTATTTCAGTTTCTGCCTGTTGTGTCTTGTCCTGACACTGGGCACCTCTGAGAAGCATCTGGCTTTGTCTTCTTTACCTCCCCACATCAGGTATTTACGCACATGGATAAGATCCCCCTGAGTCTTCTCTTCTCCAGGCTGAACAGTCCCAGCTCTCTCAGCCTGTCCTCGTGTCAGAATCTCCCATCCTTTATTCTTCTCCAGTATGACCATATTTAGATAGTTGTGAGTTGCTATCACTGAATCCTGACCCCACCTGCTTGAAGACAAGCCTAAGAGCCTCTCAGGGAGGAAGAGAGGAGAGAAAGGAAAGAGAATTCAGCTTCAGTCTTTAAGCCTGAAGGCACCTTAGATCACAGAATCATAGAATATCTCAAGTTGAAAGAGACCTACAAGGATCATCGAGTCCAATGGCCAACCCAAGCTTGTAGAGGCTGTGGTCAGCATGGAAAAGATGGAAAAGAGGAGTCTGAAGGAGAAGGAAGGCAGGCACTCTGCAGAGTGTCTCCAGTAACAGAGTGCTATAGCTGATAGGGTTCAGGTGAGGACCAGACGTTGACAGCACTGGTGAAGTACTGCTGGTGGTCAGTATGACAGCAAGAAAAATTAAAAAGTGTGTAAAGTAACAGGGCTTACGGATTAAGGACTTCCTCCATGAGTAATGGAAGTAGATATGGGCTTGCTATTGCATAACAGCTTTACAGCACAAAAGCTTGTTTCCCACGATGTCTGCTTTTCTCACAAAGCCAGACGTGCTTTTACCTCTTGACCTGGCTGTCTTTCCTTCAGCACTGCGAAAAAACGGTCCACAGCCAATAAAGATCCAGCATCCCCTTTGGAAAGTATGGAGATAAATTTGCAAAATGGTGTGGTGGAATGTTATACTATTGAAATACATGCAACATCTCCAGGACTGTCAGATTAAATGCTTTCATAGCATTCAGTTGGCCGAATGCTTCATTTTTTTCCCCTTTTTCACTTTTTTAAATAAATATCCATATTTCCCCTGGCCTGCCAGATTATCTTCAGGTAGGTGCATATCATTAGTCTACATGGTTTTTCTCATCAGCAACTCAACACTCAGACTGATGTCTGTGGTCCCTGCCAAACTTCCTTCTCTTCTAGTTGAGAAAAAAGTCTCTGTCATTTAATTGTGGGGGATTTCTTTTCCTTTTGGACATCTCTATCACTTCTTTATCCCCACAAGTTCAGCCTTTCCAATAGAATTTGAAATAATCTGAAGTATAATATATGAAATAAGGTGGGCAAGGCACAATGTCTCTTGCTGGGAACCTAAGATGAAGTCCTTGTGCCAGTGGTTCTTGCACACAATGTATTGCTGGTGAAGAGCCCTGCTTTTGGTGGCCGTAGTTGCCATGGATTTGGGAAAAGCTCTGTGTTTGACATCAGTGAAAACAGGTTCTTGGAGGAAACTTGATTCTCCAGGCTCGGTACCTACGTTTTAACACCAAAATGCATTTTGTAACTTTTCTCTGTAGGATAACTTTGGAGTTATTACTTCAGAGAAATATTGAGAGAAAACCCTGGTTTTGTGTGCATTTCCTTGAAGACAAGTTAAGGGAAAAATAGAGCAAGTTTCTGGTAATCTCTTTTCTGACCATCTTCCTACTTGTGAAGCCATCATCTGGTCTTTAATAATCACAAATAATTTTGAAGAGGAGACCTGGTAGAAAAGTATCCTGCTTCATTCCTGTGGTTTTAATTAACAGAGAGAGCTAAGAAACCCTGAGGTCATTTATGCCTGTTCTTCAGCTGAACGAAAACATTGACTAACACAACAATATCTGTCTTCTTTTGGATCCCTGGTTCAAAATGATAGCAAAATACATCAAAACACAATGTGAGGGTACGAGATATCCGTTACTGCAATTACACATGGCAGCCACGTTAATTAGTCATTGCAGCATAGATGGTGGAGAGGTGAGATTATAAATTTAAACTGCCTGGGTCACGACTGTAACAAAGCCAGAATATAAGCCAGAGAGACTTGTGGGAAAGAGATAATATTTTAACTATCTCTATTTTGGAAATGTTCATCAATTGTGAAATGCCATAGGAGTTAAGAAAACATTTTATCTACTAAAACTGATTGAGTGTTGTTTCTCTGTAGAGAGGAAATTCTTGCCTGTTGCTATTTTTTGTTTCTTCAGAAAAATTATGTCTCCAGAGACTATACCAGTATTCAAGCCCTCTTGAACCATTGCTACTAGCCATAAGCTTGAATATTTTGTTTTGTTTGTTAAGGAATAAACTTGTTATTTTGTCCCAGTTAGTTAAATTGATGTTGTTTTCTGCACTGATCCCCCAAGCCCAGCAGAAGACAAAATATCAGCACTCATTTATTAGAGAAAAAACATCAAATGGAAGCTGGATTTTGCTGGGGTTTTAGCAAGATATTTTCTTGCTTTTGCAAAAATAAAAGGAAGTTAACTGACTTACCTGCACCCTGCCTTTTGGTTGCTTTGCAGAAACATCAGTTTATAAACAGTTCAAGAATGTTTGCCTTCAACATGGGTCCAGGATGAACAACTTAATCTGCCATAGTTTGATTCCTTTTTCCTGTAAGCACCCATCACCCCTCAACAGCTCAAAAGTTTTGAATTTTTTAAACTATGTCTTTGGAAGATGTGAACAATTTGTTTTCATTTTCTGGGTACACACCAAAAACATGTCTTTTGAGAGCTTATCAAAGGAAAGAGGAGTAATAGGGGTTGTGGAAACTTTGTCCTCCTCTGCTTTCCAAGCCCCTGTTTTTCTTCTCCACCTCCTCTCCTTCACCACAGCCAAACAAGGGCGCGCGTCCCACATTCTGCCTGTGACATTGCTACAGCTCTGCTGCCTTTTTTGCTGTGGAAAACAGGGTATCTGCTACCACTGAGAGGTGGCTCAGGAATCTGGAAGTTCTCCAGAATAGATCCCACTAGCTCATTGCTGCGGTGGGGCTGGAGGTCCAGCTCTCCAGAGCTTTCCATCACAAACTTTCATCCCATCGTGTCGTGCTGTTCTTGCTCCTCTTCGCCCATAGCAGGAGCAGGTCACCTCCAGCCCCTGATCAGTTCTGCCTCTTGCTAAGAAGCCTTGAGTAGTCTTTAATCCCATAGATGCCACAGAAATTACTCTAAGACACTGTCAAAAGTAAAAAGCAACTGCTCACACCCACCTCTTATGGAAGACTACAGAGGGGGTGTAATGACCAGTTCTGCCACATCTTTGCAAACCCTGGAAAGGAAGGGGTCTGGCTGTCAAGGCACCTGGTAGAGCTCAGTAAGTCAAATAAGTGCAGCTAGAGGGCTTTCCATGAGCTGGAGGCAGCTGTGCAGCCTTCAGTAGCAGAAGGGAGTCTGCCAAAGGGAGGGTGGATCTATGCAACACCGCCTCGACGCATGCAAGCCCCATTTCCAGCAGCCAGTCTCTTCACACTCCCCTCCGTCCATCTTCTGCGTGTCTCGGGGCTCTGCTTGCCTTGAGCTTTAAACCTGAGATTTGTGGAATCTTAACAGAGTGGAAAAATAGTTAAGAATTGGCCGTCCCAGTTTGCGCTTTTTGCTGTTGGAGGAGAGTGGGGGTACAGGAGAATTGGTTGGTGGTGATGTTGTTATTCTGGCCAAGATTAAAACGTGTTCCAAATATGAATGTAGAAAAGAATTATAAAGTAACTGGTGCCTATCTCTTCCTCCTTGCAGAGATGCTGGAACGCTACTTCCCCTAAGTGGAGGGAAAGCTCAAGAGAGATGACAAGAATGCAATAAAGGATTTGATATGGAAGTTCCCAGGCACCCATGGACACAAATCTTGCTCCAGAAAGTCAATGTTTAAATTGAACCTCTCAATGCCTGCAGGGTCAGAACGTGAGTTGAACAGGTGGGAATGTGAGGGTGGGTTTGGTTTTGTTTTCTGGATGGTTTTTTTGCAGTATTTTGTGCTGCACACACAAAACATGCAAAGACTCTGACTACGCCACAAGCTGGACTTGCAAGAATTTAACTGATGGGACTACTCCTTACAGAAATTTCAAACAGTTCAGGCTGTTCTGGTTCATATTGGCTATGGTTGGGGGAGAATGCACACAAGTTATTCTGGATAATTTTGTGCTAGGGTTAAAAAAAAAAAAAAGACACTGAACACTGGTCCTTCTTTGTTTGCTGTATTAATGAATTTTATTTTGCTATTCCATAAAAGCAAGCAGACTTCTGTGATTCCACCTTAGAGATATCCAGAGGGAATGGTACCCCAGAAATTTGTCTCCTGAGACAACATCTAACCATTTCAGTAGGAAGTTCATATGAATAACATGTCTCAATGAATAGCTTGTTTTCTAGTCGCTTTCACTTGTAAAGTTGGGGGGGGTAACATTATCTTAAGGTAATATTCTTGAAACCATCTATAAAATACCAAAGTCTCACAAGACAGCTGATCACCGTGGCCTGAAAGCGCCAAAATTTAGTCGTGTCTTTTGGCCAGTTTTATTCATAACCATACCAAATCTAAATTTTTCCTCTTCTGTAAATTCAAAGTCCTAAAAACTCCTCTTGCTCTCCCTTATTTCATCTTGTTGGTCCAGATAAGCGCTACTTTACAAAACACTCTGTGCCTGTGTATTTACATATAGCTTAACATAATGAGCCACTAATCTTATTTGAGGCCTCCAAGCAGTATTGAAATATAGATTGTTATTAATAATGATAGCACTTACATATTACTGTTGCAGAAATGGCAGTCCTTCCCTCCCTGCTTGCAAATGCTGCAGAAGAGTATGTTAGTTGAATTTCAAATGAGTGTGTCAGGAAAACAATATCAACCACAGCAGAAACTCCCTGCTTTACTAAACATGTTCTTTCTTTGAATGAATTCTGGTGGTGCAGATTCCAAAATCAAAATTAAAAAAAAAGAAAACATTACACGCTGGAAACTTCATCCCAGGGTTGCAGCTGAATTGAGTTGACATAAGTCAGGCAAGGAGAGGCTCCACCAAACCTGATAAATCAAAGAATACCTTTGGTGTCTCATCATCTTCACTAAGTGATGGAAAGGCTGTTCACAAAGGTCCTTGATCCCAAGAGGCAGGATACGCATCACGGGCAGCCGAGCTGGGAAAGCTGCCATGACTCCCTTACCAAAGTTGTCCAGTTCTGTTGGCCACAAGGATGCCACTCTTCAGGTGTGACATCTTTAGACCAAGTTGGGAACATTTGTCACACAACAATTTTCCACCTGTAAACAACATTTCATGGAAACGGGGACATTGAGCTGAAACATGTTGATTTCAGTGAAATATCTGATGGGAAAATTGGAGAAACGGGGATTGTTTTGACTTACTTATTTCACTCTGATGTTGAAATGTTTTGTTTCAGTAAAGCAGAGAGGTTTTGTTTTGACTTTCTTACTCTGTTTCATTTCACCCTAATTTTATATTACGATCCTCTCAATACTGTGTTTATATATTTGCCTATTATAGTAACAGTTCCTTGGGCCATCTGAAAATATGCTGAGATGAAGGAAAATGAGTATATTTCATATTTTCTCTGAATAGTATTGATTACTTCACAACATAATGTTTGTACAATCACTGATGTTTCTGATGGCTTTTTTTTTTCATCTCACTAAAGTTTCATTTTTCTGCAAAAGCAACTTTCAAAATGGCAGCTTTTCCCACAGAAGGGAACATTTATTTACCATCAAAACTAATGTGCTACTCTAATGGTGTCTAATCACATTAAGCTGCCAGGACAATTAATTTGCCCACTGCCTGGCCATGGCTGCCCTTTTTCCTGCTGATATACAGGGTCTCATTGTACAACCTGCCCCTTGCGTTGGAATAAGTCATTTGGCTTCCTTGCTGAAAAATTCAGGTACTATTTCTCTACGGTGTCCACAGAAGGCGGGTTTTGACTCCTAGTTCAATGCGATGGAAAACCATGGCAGCAACCAGGTTAATTTTCACGTTAATCCTTGCAAGAGTGTGGAGGCAATCTAGGAATCTCTCCAGCGGGCTGAGCAGCCTGGTTCTGAACAGCCTCCTCACAGGGTTAGTGAGTGGTGGCGGTGTACCCCCACCATCCTCACCCCCAGAGTGTTATCTCGTGTTAGCTTTTGGTCCAAACAAATCTCAGTAATTAGAGCTAGAGAAGAGCTGTGCAGTCAGTGTAGTGGGAACGGGATCTTTGCTGAAGGTTTGCCTTTAGTATCCGATTCCTGGAAGTCAGGAGAGGCAGCCTAAGTCTCCGCCTGGAAGTCTAATGACTAACATACTAAGCTCAAAGCCAGGTCTGCGTATAACACTGTGTCCCATGCTATACCCTATGTGAACACAGCCCTGGGAATCCCCTTCTTAATTTCTACCTCTGTCCCAGGGCAATAAAACCCGCTCCTATTCTGCATAACCCAATTGGTGCTTGCTAATGCTCTGGGGTGTGATTTTAGGATGCTCTGGTATCCATCTTGATCTTCCCTGTGCTTTCAGATTTATAATCATTTCTCCCCACTTAACTCTTAATATTCTTCCTACACACCACGCATGAAAACTCGGCTGTTTTATTCAGGAGCAATTGTTTCTGGCCATACTTCTGCCAAATAAAACACCAGCAGCATAATGATGCTGTTGCATAGCTTCAGTTTTAATGCTCCGACAAGGTTTTTATTACTCCAGATTTTGACTAACATATTTGTATTTCTAGATGTTTTCCTCATTCTCACTTTTATTTCCACCTCTGTACTGCTGTTATCTATCGTTACGAGGTTGCCACAGTAACTGCATTCCTCAACACTCCTTATTTGTTCCACACCAATTGTTATACGGACTGTGTTTGTTCCCACCATTGCCAAGATCTTGGTCGGTTTTTGTTGAAACTTTCACCCTTATCTTCTCCCCTTTATCAGCGGTTTGGAAACTTTTGGCTGCATGTCGTGCGGCAAGAAAGAAGAGAGGTACCTCCTTCTCCAAGGCCCCGTATTCACATTTCTCATTTAAAATATTGCTGTTTTCCGAGGCAGTTGGCTCTTACATATTCTGTGCAGGGCGTCAAGGTTTCCACAACTTTGACCATCTTCTAAGGAGCAAGGAGACTCCCTCTCCAGCCTGGTGCAAACCACCTCTCTCCACAGGACTGCTCTGAGTGTGACCTACAGCAAACTGCCCACCCCAGCGACTTTGTCTGGTCCCCAGTAATATCCCGTATGCAGTACTGGACAACCCCAAATCCCACTCCACACCAGTGCACGCTTCCCGAAACTGTTAAAACGAATTCCTGCAAGCTCTGCAAGGGGAATCTCCTCTCTTCAATCTCTATCTTTTGCTGCCCTCTCCTGCTCAGCTAGGAAAACCTCCCAACCCTTTCAGACCAGGGACTGCAGAGCCCCCCTGCAAATTATAGGCTCCCTCATAGCTATGCCAGGTCTTGCCAGAGCAGAGCCTCCCTGGTGGGAGCAAAGTGGCAGAGGCAGCAAGCAGATACAGGTTATTAGTGGAAACAGGGATTAACACTTCCCAAGTACCTGCTCTGGGGAAAAAAAAAAAAAAAAACAAACACCCACGGAGCGAATGCTCTGCAGAAGAAGCAGTAATGAAATGCTTCTACAGCTTGACCCTAGCCGAAGCACTGATGGGGGGGAGCATTTTCCGATGCCCACGTTTGCCCTCAGAGCAGTGAAGATGTTTCTCTCCCCTTTTTGCCCATCTCGCTCTTTTTCCTTAATTGGCGGGAGCTCAGGATGAGGACAGAGACGTGCTGCCAGCATTGCAGCCACCACTGCGGTGGAGCCTCCAACCTCCCAACCGGCCCCCCCGTGATGTTCTCCGCTCCCTGAGCAACACCAGCAGCAAGTTTGGGGACTGCAAGCAGCTAAAATGGCAAAGGGCAGTACTGCCACCCCCTTTACACAGACCCTGTGCTCGGGAAGCACCTAGCTGCCAATGTACCTGTTTCAGAAGGGTTATTGCCTACCAAAGTGGCATTATTGCCTAGCAAAGTGGGGTTTAGTCTCCATTCCAGACGTGACTGGCATGATTTCATGGTGCTTCTACTGATTTGTTGATTAATGAACTTGCTGCGCTGCAGAGCAAAAACCTTCTCAGGGCTGAAATAGAAACCCGGCACCGAGGGCATGAACTGCTGCACCACTGCCAAAGCATCAGGAAGGCAGCCACTTCCTCCCATTAAAAACTACCAGCGGTAAGAGGAGATTGGGGCTGGTTTTACTGGATTCACTCACTTTGTCCCTGAAGGGAAGGCAAATGGTTTCCTCTAACTCACTCCTTGCAGTCGGGCGCTAGGACATCACATGGCGGTGCAGGCAACTGAGTCATCTTCTCCTCTTCCTCCAGTGCTCTTGATTGGCACTGCTATTGTACACATTACCGAGCCCATGGCTTGTTTTAGACACCAAACTGTTTTCCCCACCTGAAAACAGATTGGCAAAAAAAATTATACATTGCAATATGTGATTTACATTCACAATTTCCTTGTGTGATTCATAACTTTTTTCTTTTTGGAGCCACGGTAAAAATGCCAAGCAAGATGCCACTGACAGCAAAAGACGGAATTAAATTATTTTATTAAATAGCATTCTCCTTCAGCAGTATATCCTATTAGTTTAAATTTTTGGAAAGGCTGACTTGACTAAACAGTCAATGAAAATATCTACATCTTCTCACTCTGCAAAAAGACCAACTTAACTAATAATTGGTAACACTGAAGGTGTATATCCAACTTCCATTAAGAAGATCAAAAAAGGAAAGGTTGCTGTCCTACACAGAATACAGTTCCTTGCTGACTAACACAGCCATCAGGTAATGCTTGTCCTACACAAACAGAAAGGAGAGACTAAGGCCAGGGTGGTACTCTAGATGCTGCACAAAAGTAGACAAGGGCATGAATGTGAAGATAAAAAAAGACATGGAAAAAAAAGCTGAAAGAAGATGACCTTGACAAGTCATCTAATGCCGTATTTATTGGCTTTTGATAGAAGAGTTGATTGAGCGAGAAAGAATGACACCAGCCAATACAGGATGAAAATAAATACATGGTAAGAGTTGGCTGAAAGCTCTGTTCAAAGCATAAGTGGAGGAATATATAGCAAGAAGAGGGATATATCCAAGACAGAGAGATGGTGGACAAGTTCCCCACGTGCTCAGTGCTCAGGGATGTGCTGCGGGTGAGCTGGAGCAGTCCGTATTGTGGAGAGGACACTACAGAGCCTGCCACCAGGCTGCAGTCAGGGAAAGACTGACTTCTCTGAACAACCAAATTCCCAGCCCTTCCCAGCAACACAGTCCCTTATGATCATGTCAATATCTGGAGTTTCTGGTGCTAAAGGAACTCCCTGGAAACAAAAAACAAACAAACAAACAAACAAACCCACAAACAAAAAAAAAAACCCCACACACACAAAAAAAAAACAACCAAAAAAACCCAAAAAACCAAACACAAAAGCTGACATCACACAGTGCAGAAATGGCTGGGAAAACTACTGACAAAAAACAGTTTTGTTTTAAATTCAGTTACTAACATTTACACTGAAATGTTGAGCCACAGGAGAACGGAATCAACTGAGCCTGTAAAAGCAAAATAGGCCACATTATTAGACAGCACTCTTAAAATAAGTTTTGATGTTCACTTAATTATATCCTCTTGGCTGAGTCAGGAAAACAGAACCTTGCCTTATTATTACCATTTCACATTGTTATGAAGGTCTTTGATTGGATTCAGTAGATGGTCTTAATGGGATCTGTCAAACAATAGGATAATCCTAATTTAAATGAAAAAGCTATCTCTCCCAAAGGCACGGTTTTTGATAAATGGCTCTTTCATTTAAACACAAGCCTAGCAAGGCATTAAGTCATGTGTTCAAAATATAATGGCTTACATGATTAACACAGAGTTAACATGGGAAAGGTATAATGTACTTAAGAAAAATCTCTTTATTCCCAAGAAAGAAAAGAAGGCTGGGATAGCAAGACTGATATTTACTGCCAGTTCTACAGCAACTACATCCACATACAGTATAAACTATTATTTAAATTCCACTGCCCTCCAGTAAGGTGGGGGTCCAGGGAACTTCGGACAATAAATCTTTTAGAGTTGCCTAAAAATGTAACTCTATTGGAAGAAAATTCCTTGATAAGCTTATCAAAATTATTACCAGAATGAGTAATTTCTTCCAACACAGTTAGAATTTGAGCGTAAAATCAATCAAATCAGTGAAAGCAGAAAGGCGCATTTGTCAAAGCAGTATTACCAGCAAGGAGGCATATTACAGCAAAAAGTGCAGAAAACGGCACTTTCTGTGCTCAGAAAAAGCTATAATTTGGCAAAGAACTTCAGCGTGTGCCTAAATTATAAAGTATATTACATATGATGGAAATCAAGCAGTGAGGTTATTATTCCCTGGAATGGTGTAACTTAATTTCCTCCATTTGGCAATTAACAGAGCATGGGAAAAAAATACCTTAGAAATCCAAGAATAAATATACCCAGAGAAGTGGTAATACGAGTCTTATTGGTACAAGACTTTTGGCTATGATGTCCAAACCTCACAAAGCTTGCACAACTATATCCATTACTGATTCACCTGCAACTGAACATGCTACAGATCTGCCAATATATACCAGAATGCCGCAGGCGTTTTTGGAACCCCACTCTACATGAGAAACAAGAAAATCCAGACTTCTGTTACTTATGATTTAAAGCCAAGTCTCTAGAGCTTTGTCAAGGCCTTTGTTCCTGCTTAAGGGCACATGGTAACCTTCAACTACTAGAGGTCGGGAGAAGCACGTCCTCGCTGGCAGATTATCCCATGATGGCAGGACTACCTGTAGCATCTCAAGGCTTCTGTCAAAGACTATTAGCTGACCCTGTCTGGTAATTCCTCTGTTCCTGGCCACCAGGGGCATCTCCATGAAGATCTCAAAGGATATTGGTGATGGGACATCAGCTTGTGGTCGGATCCCTGGGATGGTCTTTGCTTCTGCCCCAGCCAAATGCAACCCATCCAGAGGCTTGAGTGGCTCAGCGCAATGGATGTTGGCTTTCAGGTTAAACCTGAAGGGTGGCGGGCAATGTAGCTGTACACTGGGAATTGCAACTAGAACTGGAAATGTGGGGAGGACACCATAATGGAGGCAATACTCAATGAAAGCGATGTGCTTTCAGCCAGAAGGCAAGTGAAGAAAGGAGATTTGGGTTGTATATAGTATCGCTCTTCGTCTTTTCAAGTCAGCCCTAGAGCAGACTTATGACTGTCAAGAATGTTATGCAGAGACCTTTGGACTCAAGTCTCACTGGATATGTCCCTACCATCATACAACTTATCTTCCCAGTCACCGCCAGGGCCCCAGTCCCTGATCATCCTCAGATGCATAAACACCAGTTTGATCCCAGGCTGTTTTGCAATAAACCAGTCAGTCTTCTCCAAAACAACCCCCAGTTTGCCACAGGTAGTTTTTACTCTAAAACCCTTGCTCAGTGAGCAACGTAGATGAGATTTCACCAGGTTCAGCTCTCCCTGCCTTACAGTGGGTTCAAACAGGGTCCCAGCTGGCTTTGCATCCTCCACAGTGCAGAGCCCAACACAGTGTGGAAGCAATTGGTCCGGATCACCGTGGAGGAGTAGTGGGCATAACCAATCAGGGAATAGGGAAAGGGGTGAAAAAATGGCAGTAAATGGTTGAGAAAACACAGGAGATAATATGATGAAAACCCAGACCTTGTAAGTTCTCTATGTTGAGTCTATTATTCCTATTCAACAAAGTCCCACTGTAAAGCACACAGTTCCCAGTTACAACCCAGCACTGCAGCCCCTTTCCCCAGTGTGCTGATGTCCTATCTCACCTGCAGAAATGATGGCCAAATATAGCAAAACTGAATTCTGCAGGGCCAAAATTTCTTCTGGAATGGTTACAGCTATGCTATGCTCCAGTCTGTCCCAGTGGAGCTGTGTGGAGCTTTGACAGAGGAAATGTGGGCCCAGTCCTCAAGAGTTCGTGAACCTTTCAGTAAAACTGGCTCCCATTCTAAAAAATCCTGGGCTGACATCCAAGAAAAACTCCAGTTCCAAGAACATCCTGCCTTGCCATAGCTCTTCTGCATCCATCCACCCAGCTCATGCCAAAAAAATTCTAGATGCTCTTTTCATCTTAAATTGAACACACAAAAGTTGTAAGGGATCTTGCTACCAGGAAAACAAATGGAAATGGAGAAGCCAGGTGTCTGCTAAAATCAGCTAGAAGGATTCTTTCTCCCCTCTAGTAGCTGGTATAACAAGTGGGTATTAGTTCACGTGAAATTACAGCTGCATTCCCATGGAATTATACACTATACCCACAACTGTTCTTGCACTGAATATCAAGGAAGAGGGAAGGAGAAACTGTTACGCCTATTCCTCCCGTTCTGCAAGCAGAAGGGCATTTAGCTTTTCATATTTGTTAACCTACTCTGCGAAAGTGACATCCGAACACATGGCATGAACCCAGGGAGCCGCAAATAGAAAAAGAGATTTGATGGCGTATGCCCTTGCAGACAATAGCTGTACGCAGGCATTGTTAGAAGAGCCACAGCCAGCCTGCGGCTGCCAGACTTTATTTGCTCCCCACGCAGTCCAGAAACGGCTCTCGCGTTACGTCCCTGGCCCTGCAGCAGCCCCGAACTGCCAGGACCTCCCAGGGTATCTGACCCCTTGGTCGCTGTAGGAGTTAAGCAGAGAGGACGCACAACCCAACCTCTCCAGGTGGCTGCTGGGACTCCGTGACGTAGCCCAGCCAACACCACTTTGATGTCACTCTGTTGTGTCCTGTCCCGCCCGTGGACTATCCCTGGGGCGGTTCCAGCTCTCCGGATATGCGTGAAACATCCACGCCTTTCAACTCGCAGCCATACGGAGCGTCTGGTATGCCGCGGGTAGGAGCAGGAAGGTTTCTACCCTTGAATGACAGTGTCCATCCAAAGTCTGGAGTCTCCTTCCAGCTGTGCCTCTTTCAGGAAGAGATGAGACGCACTCGGGGGACTTAGACACCCACCATGCAACAGTAAAGGGCAGAGTGCTCTGTGCCAGGCTTTGAACTTCTTTTAACCACAGGGCACAGCGAGTAGCTCAGGGGTTTACAAAGCGCTGGCACATCAAAGAAACAACTACGTGGATTTTTTCGGGTATAGTCAGACGGGGTTAGACGTGGCTAGACAAGCATGCTGCTGTCGTTTGTACTGCATTCCTGGCTATTGCATGCTCAGTGAGCAATGAAACTCTGCCCCTGATGGGGCCTGGTGGAGAAGGCATCAGCCTCTGTAGCTGGGGATTGTGGGTTCAAGTCATGATTGTCTTTGAACCTCTGACTTTCATTCTTGATTAATGAAAACATTCTTGGCAAACGCTTTCACTCTAGGTCGTCTTGCACCGGTCCAAGAATTTCACCTCTAGCGGCACAATACGTACGCCTCTGGCCATCCCTCTTAATTATGACCCTGTTTCTGAAAACCAACAAGATACAACTGGAGGAGTCCTATTCCACTATTCCTAGCTGCGGTATGCCGGCGGATGGCCTGCTTCGAACGCTCCAATTTTCTCAAAGTAAATGCTTTGGGCCCTGTGGGACACTCAGCTAAGAGCATCGAGGGGGTGCTGAGAGGCAGGGGCTGGGACAGGCAGTGGTTTGCCTCACAGCGGACCACCACCTCCATCCCAAGGTGCAACTACGATCAGATATATGTACTAAGTGATATATGTACCAAGTGAGTAGGACAGCACTGGAACAGCTTAGCACAACATCAGTGTATAGCCTATATCACTGGCATTGATTTTATTTCAGTCAAGAAGAAACACAGGAAATCTCTGTTTCTGCCACTGCCACCTCCAGGAATTTCCAATCGTCCATGCAGAGAAGCTTGTTATCATCACTTTGCAAATTATAAAGGAAGCAAAAATCCTTCTGCTGATTTGACATGCAATGCCATCCCTCTGAGGAGCAGGTTCAGGTCTTCGTACCACCTCCCATTCCCTCTACAGCTCTGAGAAAGTTGCCTGATCTCTCTGTGTCCTTCAGATCTGCCTCTCTAAAATGAAGTTAATACTGCTGACCCAGAAGGCTGTTGTAAGGAGAAAGGTCTTCACGTCTCTTGTACCACACAGAAGGAACCAAGAGAGAGATTAAGGAGAAGGGGGTTATTTTCAGCTTTTTAATCTGCTTTTTAATTGAATAAGCTGCTATTTGCAAATAGTTGGGGGAAAACACTCAAGTGTCTGTGAGTGGGGTGAAAGGGGAGAATTCCTCTAATTTACATCTCATTGCTGCTGAGCTAAATATGCTTTTCTCTTTCTTATCAAATCACTGTGAATGCTGGCCAAACTGTGTAACACCAATCTGTCCTGGGTATGGATAGATAGCATATATGCTAAGCACTGGCAGAACAAATGATTAATGAGACTTTCCTTAATGGTGATGCGTTTTAGCTGTAGTTATCACCTAATACTTACATTAATGAGGAGCTAAAGCCTGGAAGTTTCACCTGTTTGTTTCATGAAAAAAGCTTTCTCCCTCCAGCCTCCCATCCAGTCCCACTTACAAACTCCAGTTCTGCTGTAGATTTACCCAATAATGGAATTGGGAGCGGTTTAAGCCTGTTTACAGCCCTGACACCAAGATCCAGAGGAGTCTATACAAACTGCAAGATGAAGAGCAGGTCTGATCACAAACATGATCTGGCCAAGTCTACACTGGAGCTGGTTAAACCGACTGTAGCCCAGACTCAAAGCAGAGACATCGGGACTACAGAAAGCCAAGCTCAGACACCTTCCCACAGACTGCACTTTTTCTGTGCTTCATCTGTCCATGCTGCATGAAGAGGCACTTGGACCTCACGTACTCCTCAACCCGTGTCAGACCATTTGTATTTCAGCACTCACGTAAGCAATGCGAACAGCGCTTGATCGAGGTTGGACCCACACGCAGGCTGAACTAGCTCAGGCTCCGTCAAAACCAGCCTGGAATAAAAGAAAACCTAAAGCCTTCCCAGTCACCTGACATCACAGGTAGCACTGGGATTTAAGATATCCACATGTAGGTGTTGGCATGTACCTGAGGGCTAGTGTCTGAGCTCCCATTAAAACCAACGGACACTATGGGCAGCACTCACTTGCTTCGACAGAGGTCTCTAGTGCCGTTTTAGATACCCTAAGCAATCCTATCTGGCTCCAGCTACAGCTTCAGCCAGGCACAGGTGTCCTGTATGGCCTCTGTTCTCTCTGCCAACCCCATGCAAACAGTTTGGGTACCATGGGCTATGTCAAACGGCACTAGAACCCCGTAAAAAACAAGTCCTTCCACTGCTGAACGGTACCAGCTGATCACGGAGAATGATTCACTCTAATGTAGATGCCTTTAGGATATTGATCCAGGAAGGGGTCGGTCACTCAAAAGTCCTGTGCTATTTCTGCCTGGCCCACAGAGATTTTTGGATGCCATCAGGCATCTCAGATAGCACTGGGCATCTGTGTTTGGCAAACTAATCCTATCTTTGCGCTGTCATTTGCACTGGTGAAAAAATAACGTAAAATGCTTCCAAAAAGGAATCATACTCAGTGTTGATATAAATGATCTCATGAGGTATAATGCAGTTGGTAAACAAATCCATCCTTTTGGGTCAGTTATTGTTTTTTTTCTCTGAGTAAAATTCCTACCTGACATTTTAAGCTTGCAAGTCGTATTAAATAATAGCGTCTCACTTAACTCATTTTACATTTATATTGCCTCTCACATGTGTTTGCTGCATAAGATGCTAACTGTGCTCCTTGCCAATAAGCCATCCAGAGAAGCAGAACAACATTAATGATCAGGAAAAACAAAAGCTAGTCAATAATAACCTCAGTGGTAATTTCATGATGAGAAATTCACTCGCGCCCTTATTTGTGCCTGGGAGCTCTCGTCGTTCTTTATTATGAATCCTCAGGCATGAAAAGTGAATGTGATTTCTAATTTAAATAGAGTTTGTATAACCCTCCAAAAATGAATCTTCCAGAAATTATTAAGCAGGGCTCTAACATTGCATTTTGAAGAGTGCTGCATGTTCTGAATAATGTCGTAGGTGCATAATTGAACGATGGAGGCAAGCACCACCACCCTTCACGGCACAGAAATGGGACCCCTTAACCTTGCCTCATAGACTTCACGTAGCTACACGCTAACGCAGCATGGACCGAGAATTGGTTCTTCTGGAGCAAAAGCATGGGGAGTTTTCCCTGGGGTATCACAAGGAGGCCATCATGGCAGCGAGCTGCTGACGTGCAAAGGATTGATGGGATGCCAATGACACTGATGTTTGGTGGGGTGCGCTGTAGTGTAGACCACGCCTCATCCTGAATGTCTGAACATCTGGAAAAGGGTGTGACACCCATAAACCTAGAAACTTTTGGCAAACTGGTAGCATTGGCAGTTAGACATGAGCCTCACTAATTCAATGAATAAATGGAGTTTGGTTAACTGTTGCAAGTTGTCAGAAGGCATTTCTTTCTCTGACATTACATTTCAAACCCTGCTACAGAGCTCACATGGACATTCATCTTGGTACCCTTTAGATACCGCAAAGCAATGTGGTGTCTCTCTCACTTATCAGAGAATCAATAAGGCACCAATACCCTTGTTCGAAGGACTCCCACACCCTTAGATATGGCATAAAATAAGAACTAGCTTGATCACTTGATCAGGTTAAAGCAGGAAATAATATATTTATTTGAAGATAGACTTGCATCACTGGACTAGAGTTACGGGAAACTATGATGTCAGATTTTATTACAGTTTTGCAGAACAAAGATCTTCCTTAGCTGTAGCAGTATCTCAGATAGCTTCTGTCTCTTCTCATCTCCTAACTGAGGTGGAAACTCCATTCATGGATTCTCTGTTGCTTACACTGTCTAAAGAAATTTGAGTGTCAAGTATAAGTTTTGAAAGTGTCTTTTACATCCTTCCAAGACCCTGCCCTTTGGTGAGAAGGAAAGAGGTGCAGTGTGAAGGTTTCTAGATCATTTAAAATTAGCATTGCCCAGCCTTGCTCATCTCCTCCTCACGGTCATTTCCTTCCTATTTCCTACCATCAGTACTGCATTTGTACCTGACTTAGCACGTGTCTGGCCTCAAGCTCCTTGTGCCTGCTACAGCTGCCTAAAAAACACATTTGTAAAACTCCTGAATGTTATAAGAACTAATAAACATAATTTCTTACTAGAATAATAATTATCTTCTCTCTGTGACAATACCACACGTAGTACCCGTCAGGAGCAGGGTGATTAAACTGTGTCATACTCCACACCTCTTGCACAACGACTGGGAACACTTTCCGCAATGGTTGTCTTATTAATTGTCCCTTGCGTATAAAAGACTGATGCAGCGCTGCTGTTTGTGCCGGTTTCTGCACGTCAGACCCTCTGTGGCAACTCTGCAGCACTCCTTGAATTTTCTGCCAGCAGAGGTGGCATCAGCACGGAGGCAGATCTAAGGAAGCACAACTCACCCCGGTGAGCTCTTCTGGAGACCAGCATCACCTTCCCAAGGAGCAGGTCCTTCCCAAACTGGATGTGCTCGACACGAGATGTCCCCCAACGCCACACACAGCCCTGCATCCACCCCTGTGGTGCCATCACACCTCCTCCTCTTGCACAACCATCAACTGGTCCTCGGGTGCAGCAGTCCGCTATGCTGGGGGGGGGTGTCACAAACTGGGGGCATGCCAGGGTAGGCAGTGGTAGGGAGCGGCGGGTGCTCCTCTCCTTTCCTTCCTCCCCTCTCAGTCACTTCATCTGTTTAGCTTCAGGAAGGCCAAGGACATATTTTTGGTATTTTTGATTTTTTTTTTCCAAAATAACTCTGCTTACTCCTACAGGGAGGACAAGGACACAGGGATTTGGGCCATCCCTATAGCAGGGGAGCTGTGCTTGGGAAAGCAGAGTCTCTGCAAAGGATTTTCAGATCACAGCAATCTTCCACAGCTAAATAAATCCTTAGGTGCATGAAGAAGTAAGCAGGACTAAGGAGTGATTTTAACCTCTGTACTGCAATCCCATGTATAGTTTTGGGTCAGGCAGGCTGAAAAATATTTAAAAGCCTACATTAAACACTACTCACGCTGTTTAAGAACTATGGAAAGGGACTTTTGTGAAGGTTTTGAGGAACTGATCACACAGAAGATGAGGCTGATCTGATTCTTGTAGAGAAAAATGTCGTTATTCATGAGTTATTTCACAAAGAAATGGCAATAAGCTGGATGGTCAGTCGATATACCATTTCCTCTTTCAACCTTGACTCTAGAATTTAAGCAAAATTATTACCCAAAGAACCAGCGTACCTTCATTTAAAAATTTAAACAAATCCTCTACTATATTTTCACCAGCAAAAAAATATGCTTAAAACACTACCCTTCTGATCCAGTGGCAGCATTCAGAGCTCTGACATGGCAGAAATAACAGCAGAGCAAGACAGGGGTGGAGAGTCAGGACCCTCGTGGTGAAGGGTTTGCAAACGACCTCTGAGACTCAGAAGGGTGAGCAGGTCTCAGCATATGGCTGGAGTAATTGCTCTCACTTCCTTGCTTCACGGAACAGCTCAGGATACCGAGCATGGCCTCATAACACAGCGGGGGAGAAGTCAGAGCATAAAACCTGTGTTCCTCTTTTATCTCAGAAAGTAAGAACACGTGATTTGCAGAGTCAGCGTCAAATGGGCATCAGCGACCTAAAAACCAGGTCATTTCCAGACCCATCTGTGCGTTATGCTGGAGGTTAAGGTGAACTTGAGGGAGTGCTGGCTGATGGGCATGAAAAAAACCAGGCTGAAATCAAAGGCCCAGTATTACTGAATTTCTCTGTCCCGGGACAAGACAGTTCCTGGCAGCAAGAAATCTTTCTAGCGTGCTAGCTCACGAATTCAACCCCTTCCTCTGGAAATCATTTTGTCTTATAACATAAGTGAAAAATTATCAATTCAATAGCTGGGGTGATGCCAAAATCCACCTTAATGACAGGGGAAAAATTATCAGAAAGGAATTATTATCTCCATCATATACAGAGGGGAATTGTGGCAAGGAAAGGGACTGCTGGCAGCTCAGAGGGGCAGGAGCTGGAGCTCCAGGGGTTCACGGCTGGCAGTTTCTCTGAGTGCCTGTGCATCTTTTGTGGCCCAGAAGCTTATGGTATATACTAAATTTCCAAGCAAAAAGAACAAAAGCAGTTAAGACTCTTCCATTAAAATGGCTCAAAGAGGGGACAGAGCCCAGAGATCTGAACTTTCAAATTTGCAAAAAAAGCATTTCTTCGGCAAATCTAAATCCTCCTTTCTTTTCTCTCCCCTCTCTGGTCCCCATCTCCTCCAGTGAACAACTTACCAGGAACCCATAAAGCGAAGTGAAAATGCCATGTTTAAGCAGATTAATGTGGGCCAGTGCCAGGGGTATGGAGGCCACCTCTGAAGATTACGCTTTTACGGATGGCAATTCATTGCTTCAATGCTGGAGCACTTTTGCCAGTATGCAAAGGCCTGCGAGCAAAGTCTGTTCTTTAAATCTCACCTACCACAACACATGCAATAAGACTCCTTAC
Organism: Aviceda cuculoides; assembly: GCA_035590195.1. NCBI lineage: Eukaryota > Metazoa > Chordata > Aves > Accipitriformes > Accipitridae > Aviceda > Aviceda cuculoides. The sequence continues at coordinate 50,418,494 of JAVJGG010000029.1, read as the reverse complement.
ATCTAAAGAGCTTTGGGTGCACACTGGGGTGTGAGGAGAGGCAGGAGCTACTTCTCTCCAACTGCAACCACATCAGGGTAATTTGATGCTAAAGCCTTCCTCCCCATCTAAGTCATCCTCTCTGCACTGAGGGTCATACAGGTCACAGCCATGGACTACACTATAGGAGGTCCAGCAAATTATGGAGAGAAAAGTTGCAATTAAATACACAAACTGATCACTCATGAGTCAGAGCCAGGAAGAGTTAACAGAGCAGCAGCAAAACCTCTGGGTGCAGGTTAGTGAGTTCCTATTTGACAGGCTCCTCCAGTTGGAGCATACCAGCATGTCTCAGAAAGGACCTGGGCAGGACAACAGTTACCAGGTATTCCCTCTGACCCCTGGTGAGTACAATGGAGTTATGAGGCTCTGCAACATGTTTTGATCCCTGGATGAACATCAATCTCTTATTCCCACGAGGCAGTACGGAACTACTCCACATGAAGATAGTATTTTCTTCCCTGCAGAGCTAGGCTTGCTGGACCTAAAAGCTCCTTTCTGCTGCAGCTGTGTGGTTGCTCGTTGTCCCCGGCCACTAGGATGCTCCTGGGGGCCAAAGTGTCCCTTACACTCCAGGGTGGAACAGCAGGGACTTAACAAGTAAAGAAAGACTCCAGTCCCCCTGCCTGTCCCTTCAGGTTTCATCTCTCCCTGCTCAATGCCAGAGAGTCACAGCCACGCAATCGGCTGCGCCGTACATCAGCCAGTCATCCAAAAGACATGGCACAGGAGAAGAAGAGGAGACAGGGACATACACAGCCAGCGCATCCCTCTCCCCTCCACGTCCTCCCTTCCAAGCTGGGGGTTTCTGAAAGCTCGGTGGGTGTAACCAGGCGATAAGACTCTACAGACAAATTTTCCTGTGTGTGGGCTCGGGTGTTGGGGTTAGATGGCCATTGGATGGGACCCATGCAGCAGCTTTTGGGTTCTCATTCACCATGTCCCTCTGTTTCTGCCACGCTGCAATGGCTGTCCCACAGCTGTATGCATGGGTTGGGGGAAGTCAGAGATGAATCTTGGACTTCTACCTCTAAGTCTCTAGTTCTGTCCTTCTCTGATGAGAGATTGGTGCTTGACTACACAATAGCAAATGATGTTGTTACTTCCAGTCCCCTCACCTCCATCGCTGCTGGGAAATGCCTTATTTTGGTTGCTGTTGTTTTAACTCCTTTCAGAACGTTTTGAAGGAGCAGTTTCTCTACTAACCTGGAGCAACATGTGCCATGCTACCTACTGGGGTCTCCCTTCTTCCTACTTAGAATCATAGAATAGAATCATAGAATAGAATCATAGAATCATTTAGGTTGGAAAGGACCTACAAGATCAAGACCTACTTAACCCCTCCCAGTCATGGTTGGACTGGACACATGGGCAGCACAAGGTCTCTGAGCAGTGCCATCCTGCATGGTCTTAGTCCTCCTCTGCCCCATTATAGCACAGCTGAATTTACTTTTATTGTGTGCCACCACACAGGTTCAGTACCTTTAAAGGTAGCTCTGTTCTGCTGTTTCAAAGACAACTTTGACGCACCCGTTCCCAGGATCAGGAAAGCATAGATATGGTATGGCAGAGGAATCCTAAAACTGAGAGTTTACTAGGGTCCACTAGGGAAGTCCGGATAAAGCTTCTTATCACCATATTATTACTAGAGTCCATCCTCTGCAATATTAATGCATCATACAGTCTCAGTGGAAATGTACTACGTTCTAGCATGGTACCACGCTAGAAACCACAGGGTTCACAAGGACACAAGCAATGTTCTCTCCACCATCTCCTACGAGAAGACTGGTGGCCTGTTTAAAAGAAGTTCAGACTGAGGAGAGAGCTGGGAAGCTAAAAAAGGCACAATCGTCCTCACACATTCAAATCTCCTGCTCCAAGAAGAGCAACCGTAGTGCCTGCAGTCTCTTGGGCTGTGGCTGACTCGTGTCAAGCAGTGGGGTGGGGGTCACCCATCAACCCCCCTGGGGCTGACTCCCCACTGCTCTGCACTGGGAGGACAGCATGTATCTCCAGGGTCTGAGGTCCAGCTCCACACAACTAGGTATCTCCATCCTTCCAGCCCAATGCTCAGACTTCCCCAAGCTCTGCTGACTGCAACGGCAAGCAAAACAACCCAGGGAGAGATGGATACGCCTGCATTATAGTCAGGTCAACCCCACAAAGTGAGAGAGAGATGTCTCTCCCTCTTCATCTCCAAAACAGCATGCCGAACTTCTTCCCTTACACAGCAGAAATAACAATACCGGATGCCTTATTCGTATTCTCCCTGTTATATGTTGCCTGAACAGACACGACTAGCACATTAGGTAGATGCATAAGGGAGAAATTCTTCCATGAGTTATTTAAAGAAAAATCATATGCCTTTCCCTTTCACGTTGATTAAAGATTTGTGTATTTTTTATTGGATCATAGATCAACTACTGGGGGTGGAAATCTATATCAAAGATAGTTTATGTAATCATTGCAAAGGTTTATTTGGCAAATAAAACTAATTTGGCTAATTAAAGGAGGAAAAGGAGAGCACGCTCCCTTTTACTGGGCAATAAACTGGGGGTAGTGAGTTAATAAAACAGAAAAATAGCTATCATGGTGGAAAGAGATGCTTTTTTTCAGCTTCTCACCTTTATCTCAGAGAAAGGCAGGGCTCTGCATTGCTAGGTATCCAGAACTCACCCAGGGATGGTGGATGTCTGCATACTTTCCATGTCTCTCCTCTTGAACATGTCCAACAAGCCTTGCAACCACAGAGCACCCTCGGCAAGCATCCCATGTTTGCTACTCGTTGCATCCATCTTGCAGCTGCTCTGCCTTTCTCCAACCCTTAAGCACTGTGAGCCACAACCAACACCTGATAAAGGAGCAAAAGGAGCCTGCGGCTGCTAGGTTAGTGGTGAAACACACTGGTTAAGAAAACGGGATCTGGGAAACAGGTGAAAACAGGAATCAACCTGGCAGGCTCTCATCCACACACACAGTGTTGTGAAACTGGAAGGGCAGAGATCTTCCCGGAGAAGGAGAGGGATGTGTAGGACCAGCCTGAGAGCCCCTACGCACCAGAGAGGTCCACATCAAAGGATGTCCCCTAAGAACAGGTCAACCTGTACCCTGTGGGGGTAAGCGATCATACAACCCATCAATCAGCAGGGCTCCCTGCAGGAGCAGGCTCCCAGCAGAGGCTGTAAATCCCAGGCACCGCGCGGGTGAAACTCTGCCCTTCGCTCCAGGTCTTTGGGTTCGGCCGCAGACGAGAGCGAGTGCAAGGGCGGGCAGATCCGAGATGCAGTTTCACACGACCTTCCTCCCTGAACCAAAACTGCTGACGTCCACCCGGCCCCGTTTCTGGGCACGGATCCAGGGCCTGCCTGTGAAAGTTTGTCCCCCTTCCAAAACATCTTAGCTGGAAATGCTGAATCCCTGAACCTGCTCCCAGAATAACCCTGGAGCGCAGTTCACCTGCGTGCAAACGCAGCCTTGGTCTGCCTGCTGCACAGGTCTCCAGCGACAACCTGAAAGCGCCCACCGCTACACCTCCAAAACAGGGGTGTGGAGGCAAAAAGCAGCTTGCAGATTCACTAGGGCAATCCATAAATGAGCCTGGAAGTTAAGCACTGGAGTCCTCAGTTTGTAGCCAAAAACCTGACTGTCCTACACACACTACCTGGCTTGCTAACCTGTGCGCACCACCACTTCGGTATCTCCATCCTTCTACCTTCTCCTTCACAAGCGCAGAAAAAGGCCAGACCTCAGCTGTGCAGTTTACAATAGAAAGACTGGAGAACGGAGCTGTTGTTTTTTTCTTTTTTTTTTCTCTTGTGTTTGTCTTATTTTCCACCTAAAATAAATAACGAAATTATTCCTTTGAGAGGTGTCCTTATCTTTAACACGATACCTGTATTTCCATATCAAGGGGCTGGCTCTAATTTCTTGGAGATAATAAAAAAAATGCCCCAGGGAATTCTGATTTACATTCAGTGGCTGGTGAGAAACCTATCGATAAAAACTAGGAAATATTGGAGGAAGCATTGGATAGATTGTGTCTGAGGATTATCTCTACAACCAA
>JAVJGG010000029.1:50391482-50414292 GCA_035590195.1 Aviceda cuculoides | reverse complement strand
TGAGGATTATCTCTACAACCAAATAGGTGTAAAAAAATAAATAAAAGCAATAAAGGCCATTCCATCAAAACAGAGATACAGACAGGCTCCTTTTGCAGTAAGAAAAGCAGTTACTGTAGTTCTTATTCTCCAAAAAGAAGAACAAATAAGGGCTCAAACCCATAAACTAGCAAATCAACATGATTAAAACAATCTATAAACATGAAGCAGTCAAAATAGGAATGTAATTAGGACAGTGAAGGAGAAAAAAAAAAACAACAAATACTAAATTGCAGAATAACATTGCAAAATAACATTTCAAATAGCAGTTTAACCTCTCTCTACTTACAGGCTGGAAGGAAAAGAGCTTAAAGAAATCTGATAAGCAGATAACCGCATCATACCGATTCATTCCTCCCTCCAACACAGCTCCTTTAATGGGACCTTTGTGCACTGGAGAGGGGTGGAGAGCTGGCTGCCATCCCTTGGATAACAGTTCAAATCCTCTTCTCAATGAGAAGTTTAATCCCAGATCTGTTCAAAGGACCACAGGCCAAGAAATGGGCCGGAGTATCTTCTGACCAGTGTCATGCTCCAACTCTACCAACGCTGGTGGCCACCTGCTGGCATGTGGTTGACCATCTCTGTGACAAACAATGACTCTTTCAGTCCCTGTCATGGGTAGATTCAGATGCTCTAAGTCACCTCCTGCTCCAAGCCAGGGATAACAGCAGAAGCGTCTCCTGTCAACATCAACCAGCAGCTCTTGCCCAGGTGTTGCTTCAAATCTGGAAGCATGGTCCCTTTGCAAGAGGTCTGCTCAGAGCTGCTGTCTCCTTTCAGCAGCTCCTCCTGTCTTTTCATACCCCCCACCTCTTCATCCTCTCAGCTGCCCCTTGCAGGAATCACTTGGGCTCTCAGGAAAGGTCTAAGCTGGTTTATAACGTAAAGGGAGGCACGGCTGGGGCGTGCGGCACGCTCCTTGTGAAAGTATTTTCATGGCTTTAGACAAGCACCAGCCTTCTCTGGTTTTGGTTTCCTCTCAAATTTATTTGCAGACATTCAGGGGTGCAGGGTTTGGGGTTTAGCATTTTCTGTTCACATATGCCTGTACAAGTGATATCCCTGGTGGGAACTGGTGCTGGCCCCCCATGGCACGCCACAAAGGTGGGCAAACAGCACCAGTCTCCTTACAGAGCTAAGGAAAGCAGCAAATGGTAAGAAGCCCAGAAAGAAGGTGCTCTTCTCCTCCCTTATGGAGCTACAAGTAGCTTCTGCAAGGTTAAAACAGTTTCTAGGGGCAATTTCCTGGGAGAAATGCAGTTTCTTGGACCATAACTTTGTCCTTGGAAAGACCAGTCTAGTCTGGGAGCTTCCTAGTGTTAGCGGGCAGAGGTAAAGAGCGTCACAGTGCAAAAGGTCTGAATGCCACTTAGCTTCTACATAAGCCCTCAAATGGCTAAATTTCTTATTGAAAGTCATACTTGTCTACATAGATAGTGACAGCCTGGATACTTATAACCTCTGTTCACCCCCAAAACAGGAACCATTTAGGGCAGAAAAGTGTTTTTTTCCCACATCAGCCCTGGGAGAAGGAAGAGATTCAGACAATAGGTCTTCCCAGGTGTTCATCTATTGCAGAGCATCACAGCAGCAGCTCTTTCCGACCCTCCTGGCCAGGCCCACGCAGTCTGATCTCACCCTGCTCGGCAGACGAATAACCACTGTCCCCATCAGGTCCATGTCCTAACAGATGGCATCAGCAACGAGCAAAGGAGAGGCAGGTGAGCGCAGGGCAGGTGGACACCGTCACACCATATGTGACAAGGAGAGCTGGGATAAAGAGCTCCAGCTAACGGCTGGATAACAAGGGACGAGGAGAGCAAAGATATCTTACATCTGCTCTGCAGCAAGTGATGGAAACTTGGGAAGACGCAGAGGGAGGAGCGTCCAGGATACCGGCTGGTATTCCGGAGAGGAGAGGTGGTGGTGTTGGCTGAGGGCTGAGGATGGAGGCAGATGGGAGCTCTCACATCACAACCATGGGCTGTGACCTCTTCCCAGCCGAGCTCTGGATGGGCAGATACCAAAGCACCTGGAATGGACCCGGAAAATAACCCCAACTCCAGCCAGAAACTTCATTGGGAAGGAAGGGGAAAGGAGCAGAGGAAATAGGATGTTTTCAAGGCAGGAGAAGCACCATCCCTTGGGATGCCAGGGATGTGCCTGCTCTCCAGCTGGAGGGCTCTGCATGCTCCTTGTCTTCCCCCAGGATCTTATCAGTGCTAACAGGACCCTCACAACCCCCCATGAGGCCAAAGCAGAGAATTCAGGACTGAGATCACAATTTGGAGATGTACTGTGGAGACGTTCAGGTCTGAGGGATTTTTGCAGCACGCTGAAAAGAGGTGGGTCATTCGCAAAGAAAATAAAACAATCGGCTCCCTGCTTGGCCTTGATTTTTCTGGAGGAGGCAGCTGTTTGAGTCAAGGATTTTGGCAGATACTTACACACCAGTGATATGGAGACCACAGAGGACAGAGCGGATAGACAGATATCTACACTGAATCCTAAGTATATTTGCCTGAGGGGAGTGTTGCATGTATAATAATTTTAGCAAAATGTCATAACCTGTTAATTAACTGAAAAACTAATTTTATGGAAAAACTTTTACACTTTTGGAAATAAGTAGCAGCCCTGTTTAAGGCTGCCTGTTTGGTAAACAAGCCCAGGTCAGTGGAAATTTTGCAGATGACTATATGAACCCTGGGATTTATGTTTTATTAAAGATCAGCAATGTCATATGTATCAGCCTATGGGCCAAGCAAGAAATGAACTGATGGAAACTAGAACCTGTGCTAGGCTGTGCTGACTGCTCCCACCATGGTGACTGGCACCCAGAGGCACTGCAGTCCTCTCCAGACACTGAAAAATCCTGAGTCAGGCCTTAAAACTCACATGCCCTGCTTGAAAACCCACAAGAGAATTTGACATTCATGAATAATAATAACAGCAGCAGCAGCAGCAACCTTGGTGTCTTACCCTTGGCTTTCTGTTGTATTTCCAGGTTGCATTTCTCAGCTAGAATTTACTTTTTGATCATGAAGCCTGAGAATATCATGTGTTAGAGAGTTCTAGGAGATGGACGTGTCAGAAAAATCTCATATATTGCAAAACTAACAGTAAAATTACACAACAGTGTTGTGCCTGGCATCTTTACAAAGCAGGCATATATGTATTTCCTTCACTTGCCTAGACAAATCTACCAAACATCTGTCCTCTCCAGCAACTAAGGGACTTTATGGGACAGTAAAACCCCAGTGAATAAACTCAGATAAGGAGCAATAAACGATAGGCTTGAAAAAAAAACTTGCCTTGCAAAATATTGGATCTGCTTAAAAACCATGAGGGAAGAATTAAGCAGCTTTATGGCTGATTTCATTCTGCAGGCTTTGAGGGAACAGGGGTTTCGCCTCAATGACTTTCTGCACATGAAGTGTTTTTAGCCCCCCTTTTTTGTGTGTGTGCATTTGGACATTTTTAGTTGTATCCTTTCCTCAGTTTCTTCAGTTTTGCCTTGAAAAGGCAGAATAAGAGAGCAGCAACGGGAAAGCCAAAAATATCCTTGATTTTCATTTTCCAAAAATGGCCAGTTTGGAGGTGAAAAAAAAATGTTTTGTATGGTGGGTTAAGGCAAATGCCCCATTTTGAGAAGAGAAAAAAAAAAAAAAAAAAAGCTGTTTCCAATCCAAACAACCCTTCTGGCACTAGGAAATATGTGATTAGATCGTGCAAGTCTAAGTGGACTTAGGATAAAGGGAGAAGCAGTGGGCATGTTCGGGACTGTAGTCACAGTGCTGGCCTCTGTCCCCATCTCCGTCTCTTCTGCAACAACCTTAAATCTGCTGCCTCAGTATCCCTGTGTGTAAAACACGCTAAAAATAGCAACTCTCCTCCCAGAGGAAGCTCTGTGGAATAATTAACTAATGCTTGCAAAGTGCCAGCAAGCGCTAATTACTATCATTATGCGGGAGAGAAACAGTCGGGGTTTGCTTTGGTCCTAATGGTGCTTGTTTTCCTGGGCTCAACGAGCCACTGCATCAATGAGCCACTGATGGGGCTCTAAGTGGCTCCCCAAGGTGCTGCAGCAGTTTCTGAAAATATAAACACTAACAAATTAATTTAACTCTCCAACAGCCTCCGGGAAAGTGAAGGCTCCAGCCTCCACTCAGCATGGCATTCTGGGGGAAAAAAAAAAAAAAAAGTTATTCCTGTTATTCTGGGCTGATAAAGTGCCTGGGCTGAGCTGTACGTGTCCAGCCACCCTTTGATGTGCCCTGCAAATCTAATGTTGTCACACCAGCAGGAGCAGGGCCATCGTGGTGGCTCCAGTGCCTTCCAGCCAAAAATCAGGCTGTGGCTAAAAACCAAGAATGGTTAGGGAAGGATCAGAGACACGAACATTACCGAATTCAACCATGGAGAAGGGACTTCTGGTGGCAGACAGGGCTTTGACAAGCAAAGAGGTGCTTCAAAATAGAAGATCCAAGCTACAATGTGCCCAAGTAAACATTTATCTACCTGAGAGAACAACAGTTTCTCTGTCATTCTCAGTTTTTACATCAGGAGAGGCTGCCAGGTCAATAGATCTGTGCCAGTTCAGCCAGAAATTACAGTGGGGTCCAGGAACACGCTGGTGTTTGCGATCTGCAGAGGTCCATCCTCTGCAGGGCCTTTCCTGGAGGATGCTCCAGAGGCGGGCAGAGACAGCATCCTTCACCACCAGAGCCTGCAGACCCATAAAAGGCTTTCTCCAGGTTTGAAAGAGAATCGGCCAAGTTCAGGCTACGCGCAGGCTGGGAACCACAGCTCAAATCTAACTGCATTCCCCAATTACACAATCGGAGAGAAAGAGTCTTGCTGATTAGTGTCTATTTGCGAAGACCCAACAAAGCAGGGAGACGGGAATAGTCCTTGGCTTGGACATCTTCCAAGGTGGTAGCAGTAAAGTCAAGGAGCTGTTCCCGCAGTCCTGGGAAGAGACAGTGTGAAGGAGTCCTCTTTCACAGCTCTTTCCTGTCTTGCAAGAGTTGTTTAAACTAAATACTTATATATGTGCATATACATGCATTCATGCACATACCCTCTCACAAAGGAAGGCAAAAAGTCAAATATTAATGTTTGAAAAGTGGATCTAATCAAGCAAAATGTCTTCAATCGTAGCATTTCCCTTACAATACTTTAAAAACACTTTCTTTCAAAATACAACCTGAGCTTTCCAAGTGCAAAGTCATTTACAGATCAAAATTTTAAGTAAAGGCTTTGAAGTCACTCCTCACCTCCCCAAAATGTTTTGGAGATGGAAGAGCCATTCACACTCACCCTCCCTAACAAACAAGTTAGTAAGGTCTCTTGTCTTCTGCCGGTGGAAAATTAGCCCTGATGAGCTAATTACTGCTACAGATGTGGGACAAGGGCTGGCAGGCACTGGGATGTGGAAGAGGTGGGAAGGAGGAGGCAGCCTCGGCATAACCGAGGGGTTCAGATACCACTGAGGAAGGGTGACAGTCCCCCAGCAGGAGAATTTGGGGCAGGTCCCACTGGAATGGTAGCAGTGCAGAACAGACCAGCTGTGTCCAGAGCAGGATGATGGGAGAGATCCGTGCTCCGTGACACGAAGCTGAGCAGGATGATGGGGTCGCAGCTCCATGACATGAAGCCGAGAGTGAAATGCTGTGAGCCATCTCTTGCTTCCTGGAAGAAAAAGATCCTTCTTTCCCCCAGGAAGAAGGTGCCCCTTTAGTCCCAGATGGGCCTGATTCTCCTACTTACTCCCAAAGCCCGTACAATTAGTGGGATTAAGCTTGGAAAAACCAGCCTGTGTTACCCCGATATGACATTAGATGTCACCCACGCACTGCATTTACTGTCTATCCCCCTCTCCTGGTCCCCACGTGGGAAAGTCATCCACAGCCCATTCCCCCCCACACCTGAGGACTGGTGATTCAAGCTGGGGGGAATCTCAGGAGGTCCCATCGTCCAGGCACCTGGAGATGCTCTCAGTGCCAGGAGAAATGCCTGCAGCCCGGGATCTAATACCTCAGCCCAGAAGAGGTGGAATAGGAGAACGGTATCCACGCACCCATGGCCTTGCGGGACAAGGGTAGGTATTTGACTATAACCCAGCAGAGACAGGACTCGTGAGATGGTCCAAGGTGCAGCTGTTTAACTCCGTGCACAGTCCGTGACCTGTGCCAACTAGCACTGCTCATGCCTGGGCACCCTTTGGGAGAGCTGGAGGGTTTGGAGACGGATGCACCCCTAGTTCAGCAAGAAGAGCGTACCGACGTATGGATTTTAGACATCCTGTGCCACATATCCATGGCCAGGGAACAGGTCCTCAGAAGGCACCGCAGCCAGAGATGACATAGAGGTACCTGGACCACCCCCATTTCGTAAGGTGACCAGAGTGCTCTGCAGCTCCCCCCCCACACAACATGCTTCCCTGGCTGAAGGCTTCCTTCGCACGACCTTTCCTCCAAGGGCTGCTCTCGCCCTCCCGCTCCCTTGCAAAAGGAGGGGAAGCAAAATTCTTGGAGAGTGGCCACCAGGCTGCAAATCTGGGATGGAGCCAGTTGAGCAGCCCCACGCTGGGAACCACCCCTGGTCCTGCTTGAGTTCTGTCCCAGCTCTACGCCAAGTGGGGCAGGATCTCTCCCAAGGCCGACTGGGGCCGGCAGAAGGAATCCCGGCATCCTCCAGCCCCGTGGATGGGTGAAGGAGGCCGACCTCATTAAAGCCCGTGGAAATCCCCTTCCACATTCCCGGCTGCGGTGTTTCCTCTCTTGCAAGGGCGTGCAGCAGTGGCAGGCGGGGTGAGGCAGTTTGGGGAACATGTTTACAGAGCTCCTGCCAAACCACAGGAAGTCCCAGCTCCTGGGGATGAAGAACGGGAGGAGGAGGAGACAGATGAGGCCAAGGCTCTGTCAACTCGTCTCCACCGCCACCGGCAAACAAAAGCCAGAGCACAGCACTGCCGTTTTGCTGGGGCGTTGGAGATGCAAGAGGGGCTGGAGCCTTCTCCCCTTGCTGCTTTATCTCGGAATAGCTCAGCAGGTGAAGTCCACCAGCAAAGGGAGAGGAAAGCACCTGGGAAAGAAGTTGCTTTTCTGCACACATCTAGTGTTAAAGCACACCGCAGTGGACACCAGAGCTTTTGGCTCTGGCAACTGAGGACAGACTCTTATATGACCCAACAGCTCACAGTGCAGAGAGCGGATACTGAGTTGACTTAAAATTGATCTGCGCTGATTTCTAAACACCATTCATTAGCTGCATTCCTATTTTTACATCCGAGGGCTGTCATCTTGTGCAGTTTTCCTGTGTGTCTGAAGGGCTGGCAGCAGAGCAGCCCAAGCATCTTAGGACTCTGCTGCCATTGCCACCGCTCCCAGTCCCAAGATGCCACTTGCCCAGTGAGGCTATCAAAGGCTTGGGCAACAGCTTGAAGATGCTCCTCCTTGATTAGAAGGTGTTGGACACTCCTATGACATATCCTAGAATGGCAAAGAGTTCTTCAAAACTGGGCACCATGGGGGTCTCCTCTGCTGACACTACCTGAACAGGATTTGGGCAGCAGGTCCACAGCACAGTAAGAATTTAATATTCCTCTTCATTTCATTAGGCACCACAGCCTTACAGCAGCCAAGAATATTTCTTTATCTCAGTGTGCAAGGCCTTGCACTTGCTGCCGTGGTTGGCCTTCGTTGCATCCTTGGTGAAGACCATGCACTCATTAAGTATCTAAAGAGAAGCACTACTCACCATTCAGCAGAGAAGTACTCAGTACGGCTGTTCCATGTCCTCACCATTTCACTTGTTCAATAAGGACAGACACACCACACCCTGATTTATCTATTCACATCTGTAGGGGCACAGACAGGCAGAAAAACAACCCACCTATTGAAACATTTCCTCATATTGCTCAAGCCATTCAGAACCGCAAATTAATGCATAACAGACTGAATTTAAGACCTAAAGAAAAATATAAGTTCATTTACTGGACATGGTATTTCAGAATTAATAATATAGCTCTGTTTTAATAGCCATTAAACAGCTAGGTTCAGTAAAAGAAAAGAGCAAAGTTCCCAAGAGTTTTCAGCTGACAATGACTATCATATTGAACACAGGCAGGAATAGAAGTTATTATAGTCTATATAATTAGTACTTCTGTCCACCCCTGTTTGGCAACTGCTTTATCAAATTGCAGATGTCCATACTGAGTTACATGTTGCTGGAACACCTTGCATTCAAAATCTTTGTGCAGGCTCTCATATCCTTCAGTGTTCATTATCATTAATTAAAGCGTATATGATTCCAATTCCCAGAAGAATGTCCTCTTCTATTAACTGAGCTATCGTTAAACTCAGGAGAATTCAACATACATTTTTAATAGAAATTCAACAGACAGTACTGATATTTCTTTTTGGTTTACAGCAGCCTTTTACATCACAAAAACCATCGTGATGACCCGGGGAGATTGCGCTTCTCCTCTTTAAGCTAAAAACCCCAGTTCTTTAAATTTTTCCTCCTTGGTCAGATTTCCCAGGTCTTTCTATCCAGTCTTAGATCCAGAAGTACATTGCCCCACTTCTGAGTACTAAACTTTGAGTTTCAGGCTAGGCTACATGCTTGTTTAAGCCTCCCAGTATGCGCTTTGCTCTCTCCAGAAGCGGGTGGATTTCCTGACTCACATTCCCTGGTAACCCATTGCCCAAACCGGTTGTTCCCCTTCTGTATTTGTGCAGCTGGATGTTCCTGCCTTATTCCACCCCACGCGTCTCCTGACTGAATCTCATCCTACTTCTGAAGGGCTGTTCTTCCACCAAGTTGAGGCCACACTTCATCCCAATTTCATCCTCCAGTGCCATTCTCAGTCCTTCCTGACTCTGCATGTCCTGCAGATTCAATAATCCTCCTCTGTATTCATTCATCCACCCCTCTGACCCATGCTCGCCATCGCCTTCCCATCTTGGAAGCCACATTAACAAGCATCTGAGTCATGTGCTTTAGCTGTTTTAGGAGAAAATCAGTAATGAAAGCCTTGCTGGAGCCAAGGCACAATGTCAGCTACTGCATCTCCCCTTTCCAGAAAGACTTTCGCAAAGAGAATTTGATTGATCTGAAAGTTTCTTCTTGACCAGTCCCTAACGACTGCTACCCATCTCCTTGGTACCTATCATGTTTGTAAAATGGTCATTTGATTCCTGTCCTTTGCTTATTCTTTGTAAGACTAGATGTTTCCTACCACATTTACCCTGTTGGCTCTGTTAATCCCATTTTACTGTACAGACACTGTACACCCCATCTTAATGGGACTCTGCCTCATCATCCTTGATCCTCAGCATGAAACAGCCCCGTTACAGGTCACTAGGGGAAAAAAACCTCTCCAAAACATACCTGCTCAATATTCCCACTGCCTTCAGTGAGCATTGGGGTGTCATTTCTCACCCCAATCCATCAGACCTTAAGATAACACTTGACTTTAAGCACACAACTAATCAGCTTCACTAGAGGTCTGAATAGCTTTGGCTCCGGCTCATAAAATTGTCGAGCCTAAAGGTCTCCATCCTTGGGCTAAAAAATAGCCAGTGATGCTTACCTATTCCAGGGAGCACCTGTGAAATGGATTCACATATGACTAAGGTCTTTCCAAGTTTCAAAGTGAAAACACATGAACCAAATCCTGCTCTTATGCTCAGGACCGTTGATCAGCCCACAGCGACTGTGGGTGCCGCTGCCTGGGCAGGTTTGGGGCTCTCAGCAGTGATGGGTTGACAGCAAAGCATCGTCCTGCTTTATCCCTCACTAAGATTGTCTTGGAAACACCTCCTGCCCAACAATTAAAAAATTAAAGAAGAGTAAAGAACAAGGCTGAACCTGAGCGGATTACAATGGCCGCTGCCTGCTCTCGCAGGATCACCTAGTCCCAGAGGTTAGCACCTGACTAACCCAGAGGTGTGATACACAAAAAGCAGTTCTCGAGGTGGTTAATGAAAGTCGGATGAGGACTGCCAGAAGTCTCCTTTCTAACCCAAAGAAACTTCCATCGTTCCTTGCAAGGTCAGCCCCCAGGAAGGAAAAAGCAGTGGGAATAGGTTATAGTGCTCTAACCACATTTGAAACAACTTGTGTTCATGTCGTTGGAGAAATGGGAACCCGGGATTTCTCTAGCGCTTCTTGACCAAGCCCATACCCCTGTCTTCCTGGGAGGGCAACCATTCCCACAAAGGCTGGACTGAGGAGCGGGGAGAAAATGCAACTGCAATGAAGAACGAGCTGAGGGTGCTACTGACTCCCTTCAGCAGCAACCCGCAGGGTTTACGTGTGCAAGCTGCTTTGTACCTGCTGATGTGACTGAGACCTGTGCTAAGGTGGCCTCGGGGGAATTTCAAACCCACTTGACTGAAGCACCTACATTAAAAGCCAGATCCCTAGATTCCTAATACAACCAAAGAAAAGGCAGAGCATCACTTCTGGAGCTTCTTTAGGGATCTGTAAGATAGCAAGCATGAATCCCAGCCTCCCTGTTGTGTTGTTTGTTTTTTTTCTCTACTGCTTTGGGGCAAGTTGCTCACAGTTACAGCAGGAAGGAATCAGAGCTTGCATTTCTCCCACTGCTCAGCTGAGACCTGCTTCAGGCTGCTCAGCTCTCCTAAAGTGAGATAAAATTCATCCCAAAGCCAGTCCCTTTGTGCCAGAAAATGGAAGTGGTCCAATGCAAACAACAGGACAAATAAGCCAGCCAACGCCAGCCCTCTGTCAGTCAGCCGTCCCTCTGAAACAAAAAGCAAAGCAACTCCCGGAGGTCTTTCCCGCTCTGAGCATGGCTTTGCAATTATAAATTATCCCAAGATTATCTCTGTCCCCAAGCGCTGCTGTATTCACCTCCTCTGTGTTTGCTGGGGGATTAATTGCTGCTGCATTGGCTGCACTGCAGAATAAAAGCTGGGGACGCAGCAAACTCCTAATTACCATCATTCAGTGGCAGTAAGGAGTGACAAATTTAAAGCCAAATACACAAGGAAACACATTTTGTTTTAACATAGTCTGCAATTAACCAGCACAGACTGCTGCTGAGACGGGAATCAAGACAAACAGGACCAGGCTTCTAGAGGGCCTGAGCAAGAACAGAGATTAGGGTTGCACTCGGTGAGAGAGCAATACCCAGAGCTGACCGTCCTGGCATCATCAGGCACTATCCAAGGACCAGCAGGTGCTTCTTGCTCTTACCACATCCTAGCATGATGTTTGACAGTGCCTGGGCACAGCATCCATCTTATCCCCTGACACCCTCTGCTCCCACACGGTCGGGAGGCCTCATCCTGCGGTGCACGGTTGACAGAGCATCAGCAAGACAGGAGAGACTGCGTTGATGGCGACTTCAAGGACTCGGCATTCAACAGAGCTGCTCCAGGACAGTCCCCCATCCAACCTCTTTTCCTGATGGACCAAATGTCTCACATGGGGAAACGTGGAGCTATCTGAGAAGATACCCAGAAGTCTGGTGCCATTGCCTGTTCCGGCACAGAGCACTGGACTTTGAGCTTGCTTTCCAGCTCAAAGTCTCTGGTTATCTCCTGAATACCCTGCCTGAGTGCAAAGAAAGGAGGAGCTTCATCTCCACCAGAAACATCTCTGGCTTGCCGAAGTCACCCACGGCCTCACCATCCTCATCCATGGTGGGAACAAGCAGCAAATACATTGCTCCTCACTGAATCTGGGCTGGAGCAGCGTAAAGCCAAGATCCATGGGACTGCAGAAAGGTCCTGGACACCAGTATTGCTGTTGCTCTGGTGCTGTGGGACTTCCAGGCGCATGGAAATGTGGTGAGAGCCCCGGACCCAGAGGCTCAGATGAAACACCAGAATCTCCATGGCCCTGAGCGGGACTGGGCTGGAAATCTGTCAAGCTTTCTCGTGAGATTTCCTTTCTCCCTCCTGGTTCTGTTTGGGCTGGAAACACCATGAGAATAACTTTTCTCCTTGCATTTCAGCAGTTTTGCTTCCGGGCCTGGGCTAAACAAGGAAGTGCAGAGGCGTGGGAACTGAGGGGAGACACAAACACACAAGAGCATGGTCTGAACTGCTCCAAATCTCTACGTGCGACTCACTGCCTCCGTTCAAGGCGATTCTCCTGCCAGCTTAAGTCCTCTGCCTGGGCTGACACTTTCAGGTGGAGATGGTTGTCTCAGCCTTCCCTGTGGGCCAGATCCTGCTTTCTTTTAGACAGCAAAGCAATCCCAGCAATAGCCACTCAAATTTTACTGGTGTGAGACAAGAACATTTGGACCAGGATCTCCATGCCTTTTAAAGACACGTCACCTTGCCCACAGTAGAGCCCTTGGACACAGAGCCCAAACCTCCAGAGAGCCTTGGTCCTTTTGCTGCCAACCACAAGATGTGGTAGAAGGGCTTGACTTCTCCGTGCACTTAGCATCTCAGCACCCTGAGCACAGAGGGCATGTCAGGTGAATGAAGTTAAACCAATAGTG
Organism: Aviceda cuculoides; assembly: GCA_035590195.1. Taxonomy (NCBI): domain Eukaryota; kingdom Metazoa; phylum Chordata; class Aves; order Accipitriformes; family Accipitridae; genus Aviceda; species Aviceda cuculoides. Next base: position 50,401,760 of record JAVJGG010000029.1, on the reverse strand, counting down.
TGGAGTACCACAAACCATCAGCACTTCAGGCAAGGTTGACCCATTCCTCCAGGATCCAAATTTCTTCACTGCTACGTGCCTTCAGCACCTACTGACAAAACAAGGTGTGCCCACATGAGTAGGTATGGCATGTAGGGATGAATAATGCTCCTCTCACCCCTCCTCTCTGTGATTGCCACATATCACAGTATTTCAGGATAAAGTTCAGGCATCACCACAGGCACCACCTAACGTATGTTTAAACGAAACATTCAGTATCTCAAAGCTACAAAGAATGCGGAAATGGAAAGGAGTTTTTCCCATCCCAACCAGCTTGCAGTTTAAGGCAGTGCTCTTTCCCATAAGTCTCCACCACATTGGCATGGAAATCTCTTTGGGATTATGAGTATCTATTCAGTAGTTCAAAGGTTAATTGGAGCAACACCAGTGTTATGAGCAGAAAGGAGGGGACAATTTCTGGCAGCAAGGTTGCAGAGCTACTGAGCACATCCCTCTGGAGCATTCATCATTATTTAATTATTGCTGTACTAATAGCTAGTATGATTTAAAGTATTCAAGGTCTCTTAGGCTTTGTGAAAGAAGCAAGCCTTTTGTGTTTTTTAAGGACCTCAAAATAGGAGATGGATGTAGGCTGTGTCTCTCAGCACTGAGGACTTAAGGCAAACAACTGCACTTACTTGGCGACATGACTTCTAGGCAGGACCAGACCCTGGGCAAAGACCCTCAGACAGTGCCTGCACTAGCCAGGAGAGGACTCGGTGACTAGAGAGGCCACTTCCAATTGCATCTGAAAACCTGGCTGCATCTGCATACTGCTTAGCACCAAGGGATCTCCATCTTACCAGAGGCTACTCACTGAGCAGGTTACACTGGAATTTGAGCCTGTCAGTCAGGGTTAGTACTGGTTGCAAAGCCATCTTCCCTTCCTGGACAGTGCTACCTACTACTACCGTCATCTAGCCAGGTTCTGGTGTCCTTTCCTCCACAGCAAGCTCCATCGTGTGCCTGCTCTATACACTGACGTTAACCGTATAGCTGGAACTGCATCCCAAGAGGCATGTGCACAGCTTCTCCATGTCCTTAGCTCAGAAAGAGAAGCACAGCCCTGAGCTGTGTCCTCCTCTCCCTGTCAGAAGGAGCAAGAGAGGTAGAGATGCACCCAAGAGCCATCCTGGGACCGTGGGCCCTGCCAGCTCCCTCCAATCTGCCCTGCCCAAGGCACTTTTCCCTGTCATAGTCTGGCACATCTATTTCAGATCTCAGATGCAGAGGATTGCCACATATCACAGGGAATGAGAAACAGATTCCCACTGGGGAAGCAGGGTTCTAGAGCAGTGTGGCATCAATGACATGCCCTTGAGGTTCAGAGGAGGACCCGACTGCTTATTAATCCTGCTTCCCAGCTGGTGATTTCTAGGGATAACCTAGCCAGGGAATTCTAGGGAAAACTTTAAAAGAACTTCTAGTAATGCACTGTGAGAATAAAATCCCCAGCATTGCAACTCATAGGGAGGCAACGTTGCTCATTGCACAATAAACCATGTGAACCACTGGACACAGATCCAAGGCATCAGGAAACAAGCAGGAGAGTCTCTACGTCCTTCTAGCAAAATCACTTCTCTCTTTCATCGATTGGCATTAGAAACTTAGATATGACCTCCTGTGTTGGGGTAGATCGAATGGTGCCTCCAAGTCCACCTTTCAGCCCCATTTTCCACGACTCCGGGGTTTTCTCATGTTATCTTGTGTTAGGTGTTTTTCATCTTTGAAATGACTCATGTTCACATGTTCATCCCTACTGCATTCCCTTCCTTGCCTTTATCCCAGGCCCTCTTCCCAGCTTCCCCAGCCAGCAAGAGACCTCAGCCTGTTCTTGATCTCTCAGCATTGCAGTCTTGAGCTCTTTAGACTTCACCTGCAACTTTACCCATCAGCACTTTTATAAAATCAAAGATCTCTTGTCTTGGAAGAGAGAAAATACAGCAACCTGGAATCACAAGGTAAGGCCACATGATTGCTCCTCCAGAAGACAAGCACATGCTCAGTGGCCAGCTAGATGCTACCAGTGGCTAGTCCTGCCACTGAGGGCTAAGAAATGAATCAACAGGGCAGTGCTGCACCTTTACACAGGCAGGAAAAAGAGGCAGTGGTTAATGTAAGTCATGAAATCAGAGCCGCATTACTCAGCACGGTCAGCTTGTCATTGCATTGAGCGATTGACCACCTGAGTCACAGGAATGGAATTCATCTCACTTCAATTTAGATATCTAACACGTAGAATCTTATGTCTGGCCGCACGGCTTCAGCTTCTTTTACAGTCTATGATTCATTTGACCTCTCTTGGATACTATTGTGGATTGAATCACACTCTGGTTCTTCCTATTTCTCTGCATCGGCAATAAAGGGAGCCGACAGTGACTAGCTCATCTGAAGTCAGACATCTCAATTTTACATGCCAAAATAAGAGTAAAGGAATCCCACTCTGGGTATTGTCATTTCCCCCTAATTGAAGGGCTTAAGAACTTTCAAAGCAGAAGGACAATGACAGCTGAATTTGTGGTGGGGCTTTTCGTGCCAACATTCAGAGACTGTTTCTCCCCTGCCAGCTTGCTCAGCTTAATACATGGGAATGTCTAGAAACGGGAACCCCTGGAGCACAGCAAAAATGAGCCGGGCTCTGGCATTTCTGCAAGTAACCACTTCTTAATGATTTGACTAATACTAGCATTGTGCAGCAACCATATGCACCAAGAGGTCTGCAGAGGTTTCTTTGCCACAAAGACCCACGTACAAACCCCCACATAGAAGGTGGGTCTAGCGCTTCTGCAGTGTTTCAGGTGTGAGAGCACAATGTAAAAATGCAATTCTTTGCAGGGTGTTTGAGGAGTTTATAAGGTATAATGAATCTGCCCTTAAACATCATTTGGGCCAGGAAGGATCAGAAAGCCAGGAAAGGTGGCTTAATGCTTGTCATCAGGGGCACGGTGCAAACCCTGCCATGTTCTGGGAAGGGCAGGAGCATGCCGGCAGCAGGAGTGATGGGGAGATCCACAGGAGTGGGGTTTTCTGCACAGAAAGGACACAGTTACCCTGGGAGGAGGCTACAGAGCCAGGCTGCAAAGGGGCTCTCTGAGCCTTGAGAGTGGAGGCAAAACTACTCTGGAGGTTGGATACCTGGGGAGATGGGGTTTCCCCCTTCCTTAGGAGACAGGTCAAATATGACTAGAAATTAGCACTTTATCATTTCAGAAGTATTGCTAGCAAAGGGCTCTGAGGCAGAGCAGAGCCAGGAGGGAAGGAAATGTCTTGGACTGTGCCCACGGGCTGCACTCAGACCCCATGGGGCTACGGCAGGGCCAGGAGGAGAGCACTGGGGAAGGAAGTCTTATGGCAAGGTCGGACAGCAGCTGTCTCCAGGAATGAATCCAGGAGCAGCGTCCTCCTGGGATGGGCCAGGAGGATCTTGTGTTGACTGACTGCCCTTCCTGAGTTCGGGAGGAAATTAATCTCCCACCGTGGGCTTCAGTTTATTTTTACATTGCAAGTTAGCCTGAAGGGAAAAAAAAAAAAAAAAAAAATCATGAAAAAAATTCTATCCCCTAAAAGGAATCACAAATTTCACAGCGACCTAAGGAGATTAGTCAAATCCCTGTAACCGTCAGCAGTTTCACTTAGGTCAAAGCCTGGCATAACTCAATCTCTGTGAGAAGAGAGGAGAGTTGCTGCACGGACTGCCCAGCTCCGCAGGCGGGCCAGCCTCTCCAAATGGGCCCTTCTGCAATATCTGGAGGGAAATATCCCTTCTGCAGTCCAGCAGCGGAGAGGCAAACAGTCAGACTGGCCCAGAGTGCAGACAGCGAAAGGGAGCGTTATCTCTTGCAGATACCACAGTGAGACCTTCCAAGCTGGGAAGCAGGAGGAGGACCAATTTCCCAGGCTAGGAGACATCAAAGGCTGTGTGAAACCTTCTGAAAATGCTCACCCTGAATTTCTCATGCATGGGTGGGCATATGGGATAACTCTCCATAGGGTCAGGGAAATGTAGAAAGCGGAGCAGACGGGTTCTGATTTGGCTCTTGCTCTGGGGGAGAAAATGAGGAGAATTTAGCTCAAAACCTAAAAATAAATATGCCACCCATAGGTTTGGTTTTGCACAAAAATTGGCCTGAGTTAGGTAACCTAGGGCTCTTTTTTGGAAGAAATCATTTCCATCCCCGGCAAACATGTCTGTGTTAATGGGCTCACAGAGGCATCAGCCTTTCAAGCTGTGCATCAAATTTCGTCCAGGGCAGGATCAGTAATGTGGAGGAGCTGCGGTACTGCCCCTGCAATGCACTCATTGAACAAAGAGGTATTGGAAAAGGAAATTGAGGACAATCTTTTGGATTACTCTAAGGAGAAATAGGGCTTTCAGCTCATGCTCCAGAGTTTTACAAAGATCTGCCTCCCTCTCAGTGAGAGGAAGGAGCCTCTTAATAGAAACCCAATAGAAATTCGCCTGCTCTGCTGTGTGAATATACAGTATTGCTTTACATTGTATCACGAAGCCAAATAGGATGGGAAAGGCCACCGTGTCTGCCCGCCACTGCCGAGAAGCAAGAGACTTTTGCAAATGTTTCCCTTTCCCTGATAAAGTTAACAGGTACAGTTTTTAGAAGAAACTAACATTTTTTGCAATTCTTAGCTCTCCTCACAGGGAAGCTTGTCCTCTCTTTGTGGCTTCTCTGCCGTTTGAACTCTTCCAGTAGCACCAGCCCTGAGGTTTTCAAAATTATGAGTCAGGAACTGGGAAATCCTTACACTGATTTAGAAACTAAAGATTAAAAACAAAACAGAAAAAGACACCCCAACCGCAGGGACTTTCAAGTTGCTTCTGGTCTTTGAGCTTTTAAGGTCGAGAGTGGAACAGTCCCATTGCACTGTTTCCGGGTACTATCACACCTGCTTTTCTATCTGCTGTTTCTTTTCTTGTGTTAAGAGCTCTTTGGGGCAGAAAGCATCTTTCTGTCCCGTGAACGTGTAGCATTTAGCACAAGGCGGTCTTCAGGCAGAATGCAGCCTCCTGGGCACAGGGAGAATGAATGCAAATCTTTACAATCAGCCATTTTACCTACAAAATATATAATCTGAGAAAAAACATTTGAGGAAAAAGCAAGATAGCAGATGGGGTAAGGGAAGGCAGACAGCACCGTTGTCCACCACAGCTGCCAGCATTTTCAGCCTTTGATATTTGCTCCTGACCCGGTGAGAGCTTTCATGCAGGGGGAAAAGGGACAATAAAGATGACTCCCACGTGGCTGATGCACACAGAAAAGGACATTTGGGTCCCATTTTTAACAGCTGACATTGTGGGAGCCCCTGAAAGCCCACTCTTGATCAGGTTCCCACTTCGATTAGCACTGTACCAATGAACAGGAAGATATTCCCACTCCCAGACAGTTTACAGGCTACGTGCCTCTGAGGCTGGGCACAAAACCAGAAACACGGTCTTTGCCTCTACAGGTGGGAAAAGCAGTTCCAGCGGAGTGAAGTGACCCGAGGTTCCACAGCACTATGCTATGGAAAGGTCAGAAACGGAGCCGGAGCTTCCCAGCTGTGTGGCTGACTCAGGCACGGGTGAGCTCTGCCCAGACTGGGAGCAGCTCATACTCCCAGGGGCCAGAGCAGTGCAGCCATTCTTGCGCAGCACCTCGTCCGACCACTAAAGCCAGTCAGACCTACTCCGGCCAGCCCTCAGAAGTCTCTGCTCTTGGCCCTCCGCAAGGTCGGGTTGCTCTGAGCTGGAGTTGGCAGCCCTGCTCCTCGCCCGGCACTTACAACACACACAAAGAGGACACGAGCCCTGGTCTGTTTGACCAATTGATCTCTTAAGTCATTTCCAGAAGTCTGCAAAATTGCCTTGCAAACGGCATGGCTTTGCCACTTATTTCTGCTGCAGATGATCTCTTTCAGCCCAAAATGTCCCTGATTAAAGCTTACTTTGATCTTCCTTTAAGGAGTGGGATCTTGGAGGAAGAAGTAAGGAAGCCTGAATGCTTCTGCCTGCTGCAATGACCTGGCTTTGAAGACAGAAATGCAAGAGCTACTTAGAGAAGCAAAGTCTTCAAAATATTTGGTCCAGTTGGAGGAGCTGGATCAAAATCACAGTAGTGCCTACTTCTCAGGTGTACCTATGTCAAGGCTGACTTTGGTTCTGGACCTACAGAAATAATAATAAAAAACAAATTCCTCCAATGTCAACATGAGGGAATGTCCTCCACTATTCCTCTAACATCAAGATAACCAAAAGCATGAGTTGGGCTTTGCACTAAGTGGGCTCAGGTTGGGCAGAGGTAACGTGGCCCTTTGCTCCTGATGATTTCACCAATCTGACATTTGTTCTCATGCATTTCCCCACCCTCCACGCCCTAAAAAGCTGGAAACACAGTTTCCCTAACTGGAAATGCAAATTTCATAGTAACGTTTTCCAGACCACGTTGCAAGAGGCAAAGAGGGATGAATTTTTCCAGCACAGCTCAAGTAGAAGCTTACTGCTCTTACCTGGCCCCTCTGTGTCCGTATCCTGACGGATTCCTTCAGCAATCTTCAACTCCTCTTGACTTCGCCTTTTTGTGGTGTTTGTTTCTTTGCCCTTCTTAAATAAACCATTGGCAGTTACTATGGTAACGCGCCTCATTCTTTCTCTCTCCTCCCTAGAAGTCTATTTCTATTTAACAGGCTTTTAAAAAGACTCTATTTATACTTTCTTTTGTTATCCTGCCCCTGCTCCCTTGCAGTCAGACAAGGGCAGGCACGGAGTAGTGCGTGCACTAGCCTGTTACTAATAATGGCCATCCACAAACACAAGAGCAAGCTGTGGGGATCAAAGCTGTGACCTTCATCAGGAGATGCTCTGCTTCTTAGATGAACAAAAAGGAAACTTGAGACATGGCACACCGCATGCTCCGGCGGGAAGCACTGCTAGCAGGGGCCATCCCCACCTTCCCACTCTCGAGCAGTGTGCTGAGGGGCTGCAAGACCCCAGAAACTGCTGTGGTGGGAAAACCAGCCTTGCTGTCCCTGCAGGCAGCTCCCACCTTTCCTCTTTTCTCAGTGTCAGGCATTCGTCTACGTTACTGGTAATTGGCTAAAAAGAGCTGTGGTCCCTTTTGCCTCCTATTCTGTGCAAAGAAAAGCTCCCTTCCTCCCTGTGATTTTTCATTTTAAATCTCGGGGCTATTAGCAAGCATCGAGGTTTATTTCCTTAAGGTTCATTATATCATTTAAACATGCAGATTACAATTTATCTTAACGCTTAGCTGAAGCAGTAGGTGTCTGAATTTTTATGATGGCAACTTTTCTCCTATTGTTTTTCAGGCATTTCTGCTAATAAAAAACAATGGGTCTGAAACAGTTCAAGTATAATTTGGTTCCTTACTCCATTGAGAGGTTTCACTTGCACGGTCAGGCCGGTGCCAGAAACCACACGTTTTTTGGTCATCTTTAGGGTGTTCCAGGAAACATATTGTCAACAGATCTCAATTTTTCAGTAGGAAAAGCAAGTAGAAGAAAGACTCCCCAGCCCTCCCCTTCTTTCCTCCACATAAAGACAGCTTTCAGGACTTCTTTATTGATGAATGACCCCAACAGTTGTAAATCCATTTTCTTCTCGCTTGTGATCTCTGCAGTCTGACCAGCACAAGCAGCTGTGATGCCCTCAGAGTGACACTCCAGAAAGGGTTAAGGTATCTAAAACTACAGCCTCAATAAGCAACTCGCAAAAGTGTCTGGTCCCCAGGGTGGGATCAGTGTATGAGAATTTGCTCAGATCATGTAATGTTTGTAACTTGATTTCCTGCCGGAAAGCTTCAGTGGGTGGAGTTTCTGCTGAACCAGACAGAACTAGAACTATTTCCTTCTCCAGATTGCTTGTGCATGTCCAGTCAAGCTCAACTGAATTAATAGCAACCGGCTTGTTTCCCCCCACACCCCCCTTCCCATTCATCTCTTGCAGCGGAGACATGGGAAGTATGTGACAATCTTGCTGCCAGGGCAAGTGCCTCGGGAGGTGGGAAGATCCTGCAACCTTGGGCAAGTCCCGTACTTTCTCTGCGCCTGTGGTCTATCTCTTGTTATATTCTGGAGAAAGGATGTCCTAATGACCAACCTCCTGCACTACCGATTTCCTACATGACCTTGGGAAAGCCACTTAACTTTTGCCTGCCTCCACTCTCCGTGAAATGGAAGGGAAACTAGCAGAAGGCTTGCTCGCCCTGCTGCCACCACCAGTATTAAACCAAGGCCCATAAGGACTGAAAGGAGGAACCTCTCCAGTTGAAGCTTAAAGACCAGTTGCTATTATCTCCTGGAGCAGTGCAGACCTGTGGTGGATCGCCAGAAGCACTTCTGCAAGGGAAAAACAGCCCTGTTACCTCCCACACTCCAAATGGCAACCTGATTCATTCACCTCCTCCCTCCGCCATCCCAGGAACCATAAGTTTCCTTCACATCCACCACTGAATGCAATCAAACCTCCTTGGAAAGGCCAGATCCTGCTCCAGGTGCTTGTTTTTTTACCAAAGTTCTAGGTTCCACCAAAGTGGTCTAAGCCCAGCAAGATGATTTCATCTATACTAAGAGCATCCACACAGGGATGAATGCATGCCTAGCCAAGTGAGATCCTATGGATCTTGGAGAACAAATCAGGGCTGGGGCCAGAGATCTACCCCATGTACAGTTTCAGGACTCTGCTAGCTTTGAATGATGCCAGGTCAAGTTATTCGAGGTTCAGCTGGTAATCTAGACACTTAACGATCAAGGTTAAGATGAAGGTGGGCAAGCTCCCTTCTCTCTATTGATTTGCAGCAGCACCTTTTGAAAATCCTTCCCAGAGTAAACAGCAAAGTTACCCCAACCAAAAGGAATGAAGCACTGGTTTGTTTTTTTTCTCACGGGACCAAGGAGGAAACTCCTCTGAGGCACAGAGACATTTCCGAGTTTGGTGTTTCTCACCCTTTTCCAATCGCCAGCCCCTCAGTCCCAGCACTTGTCTTTGCTGCATGCCTGGGGCACACCCTGTCCCGTCCCCCCCCCCCCCACTGATAGTATCATGTCCTTAGGATGTGTCTACACTCCCAGGTAGAGCTGGTTACACGGAATAATCCTTTCCTTAGGCCTGGCTAAGTCTGGAGGCCTGGGTGTGAGATAGAAAGTAGGCACTGCTCCTTATCATACAAGTAGGATTATGCAAGTATGTCCTTTAATGAGGAAAACGAAGGCTCTTTGAATAGGTATGTGGGGTTGGCTGTAGGTAACTTCTGGCAGAGAGCAAGGTTCTTGCAGCACGTACCAGCCCACGTTTCCAGTGCCAGATGAAGTGGGGCAACCAGCCGCCCCTCACCAACTTCCTTAAAGCCAATAAACAACTCACCGTCTTTTATAAAAAAGGACAAAGCTTGAGGACCATAGCATCACTGAAAGAGCTGTCACTGGGACGTAAAACTCAAAATGCTTATCTGCTACTGTTACTTCAACTCCTTTCTGATTGCTGGCTTGCAGGCGTGGGAATGCCATGTGTATGGTTTTGTTTTTTTAATTGCAATCATTTTGCAGACCACCTTCAGGCATGCTAGGGACCACCAGTAGTGCAGGGACCGCATGTGAAGAAGCCCTGCCCTAGGAGACCCATCCTGCCTTCCCTGATGTGGTTAAAATGCCATTCCATGTTGTGGTGCCTGCAAAAGGATTTAACCACGTTCTCAGCCCAGACGAAAGCCCTGGACTACGCCATGTGCCTGAGAGAGCAGGACTGAGCTTCAGCTGTGTAGGAGGGCAGCTGCAAGAAGCCAGGCTATCTGCAGCCCGGTAGTGATCCCTTTGTAGCCTCCCCCAACTCTCTTACACGTAAATGCAACCTCTCAGTCTCTGGGCCCAGCTCCTTCTGTTCTGAAGTCTTTGCTGGCTATTAATACCTGGGGAATCTGTGAAGTAGGCAAACAAGGTTTTGATGAGTGTGGGAAAAAGAAAGGCGTTACCACGTATGAGTGAATTTCAGTTTCGCTCATGTGCTGAATTAGTCAGTGCCTTCAAGTGAATTCCAAGTGCTGGTCCAGCTACTAAATGACTCTTCTTGAAGAGGTAAGTGCTCCATTTTGAGACTCTCCTGGAGGAAAAGCTAACTTAAAAAATCAAATCAAATCAAATCAGAACCAGAACTATTGCATAGGTTTTCTCTCTCTTTTTTCTTTTTTTTTTTTTTTTTTTTTTACTTTCTTATCTCTCCCACAAAGAAAAATTATT